>CM057846.1:161645990-161681003 GCA_030068395.1 Apalone spinifera
TGAGGGATTTGGGCTTATTTAGTTTGCAGAAGAGAAGAGTGAGGGGGGATTTGAAAGCAGCCTTTAATTTCCTGAAGGAAGGTTCCAAAGAGGATGGAGAAAGGCTGTTCTCAGTAGTGACTGATGGCAGAACAAGGAGCAATGGTCTCAAGTTACAGTGAGGGAGGTCTAGTTTGGACATTAGGAAAAACTATTTCACTAGGAGGGCGGTGAAGCACTGGAATGGGTTAGCTAGGGAGGTGGTGGAATCTCCGTCCCTAGAGGATTTTAAGTCCCAGCTTGATTTAGTTGGGGTTGGTCCTGCTTTAGGCAGGGGGCCAGACTCGATGACCTCCTGAGGTCTCTTCCAGCTCAATGATTCTATGGCTAAGCCCTGTGTGTTTGTACAATGCCTAGAGCAGTGGGCCCTATTTTCTGTTGGGTGCTGCTATGATATAAACAGTATCCCTGATAGTTTGAAGCTTAAAAAAAAGGGGCAGAATTTTTTTTTTAAAGATCCTTGCCCTCCATCTTTGATCTTTCAGATTTTTCCTTACGCATCAAAGGGTGGGGGGGCAGGGGAGTAAGGCATTAATCCATCTTTTTTCCCTTTGTGGGTCACTTTTATAGTTAGTTGAGGCCACCCAAGAGGATTTTAGACTGAAAATCAGGCTTACAAATGAGCCCTACAACAACATCCTAATTCAGATTTGCAGAGCTGATTTGCATGTCTGTTAAACACACCTTGAAAGATGTGACTGATTCCTTCCATGGATTTTGGTGGAAACAAGTTTAGGTCCAAAAGCTTCAGAATTCAGTTTTATTTTCCATTGGAGTGTTTGAGAGTTTTAGATGCATTTAGGTGCTTATGACTATGCCTTTTTCTTCTGACTGTTGCAGCTGCAGCTGTGCTCTCTTTTGGCAGTTGTAAGGCTTTTTTTTTTTTTTTTTTCTCTTTCTCTCCTCTTCAGTTAGCTAATTGGATATCTCTGAAGACTTTGTGTTTCAGGAAAGGCTCCTCACCATGTTGCTTTGCAATTGGGGGTGAGAAAAGATTTTTCATTAACAGTTTGTATTAGAACAAGCTGCTTCAAAGAGTACTGAGATGTTTGTCAGTAAACAGCCTTCCCTTTTCTTAGGGGAAAGCCCAGTGCTGTTGGGAGATTGTGATCTGTCAGACATCTTGATATATTTGGGAATGGCAAAACTTACTCGCTTTTTACTACTTTTTGCCTTAGATAATCATTTGTGACAAATAATGGATTTGCAATTTTGTATTAGAATATAGAATGATTTTTGTCAAGTTTCTGGAGGAAATCAATCCAATTTCTTCTTTAATCAAATGCATCTTTTTTGATTTATTAGATGCATTTTTCCAGCAGAGCTGTAACTAGGCATTTTAGCATCCAGAATGAGCAAACCTACCTGCACCACTTGGAGGAGATGTGTGGGAAGGCATATGAGAGGTCATATGCACCCACAGATTTCTGCCTTTCTTTAGCACAGAAGTTGCTACACTCACCTTATGCTGGGAGCCAGTGTTTCAGAAGCTGGTGGGAGCTGCCCAGCTGGGTCAGGCCCTGGCTCTCCATGCTGGAAGAGGTGGGGTGTTGGCTGGTTAGCAGCCCTCCCTGCCCTGCTTCCCAAGCCAGGTCACCTCCGTATGCTGGGCACTTCCCAAGCAGGATGTGTAGTACTGCTCTGAGCTGTACCCCTAAAGCATGCTTGCCTTCCACAAAGGAATCTGGCCCCATCTGGAGAATGGCCCTGCCCACAGAATAATACTGCCAGAAGATGCTCTCCAAGGCACTCACTTGCCACTGCCCTTTTAGTCCTGGTTCTGCTGCTGCTCTTCAGCCCAGAGGTGATACATGGGGCTGTTACCTGCCTCCTCCCATCAAGAGCTACTTGTCACCTCTGGGTGCAGCAGCAGCAGAGCCAGGGAGGGTGGATGCAAGAGGAGGCCTTTAAGCCTGAGCCACTCAGCTGCTTCAAGTGTATAACTTACAGCAATAAATTTATGATTCTGTTGTTACTCAGAAGCATTGGTCTGTTTTCTACAGGACTTAAGCAAAGAACACCATGCAGAACACCCTCTGTGCACAGCTAGACTGCCTGACTCGCAGGCTGGGATGGGATTCTGTAAGGCCAGTGGCAGCACAGGAAACATGCCAGTGTATGATGATGATGACGATCCAAAATGGTCTGATTTATCCACCACCAAATATAGGGAACTCCTAGCTTCTAGTGGTGCTGGCTCATGATCTAACTGACTCTGGCATGGCCACTGGAGTTTCTGATTTAAAAAATAAACCTGCTTGTTTTTGAGACAGGCCAGGACACTTCCAGTCTCTCAAATATCTTGGGCAAGTCCACCTCTGTCTTGCCTCCACATGAGAAGTGAATCCGGCCATTTGCAGTTGTAAACTGCAAGTCCACAGGGTGAGATGGGATTGTGAAAAAAGGGAAACATTGGTGGTGGTGCTTGTGGACAAATAGGGTATATACTGAGCAGAGTGCTGGGAGAGTGAAAACCAAAAGGAGTAGAGGGTGGAGCAGGTGTTGAGGGAAGAAGAGGCCATGGGATGGGAGATGGGGAGAAACTGTATTGGATAAAACATTGTACTCAGCACACTCTTTTTGGCAGTCTGACTTTTGCAAGAGTCTTCTTTCCCTACCATGGACTTCTCTATAGTTAGAAAAACAATGGTTTGTTGGTTTGTTTGTTTAACTGAGCCACTCTGGGGAGGGGAAGTTTTTATTTAATTCACAAGCGTTAAAACTCCATATTAGTTCTACAACTGAAAGTCTTTCAAGGGACTAGCAAATATCAAACACCAAAAGACGCACCATAGTGCAGTGATACTGGCCCTGGGGATGATAGGTACCATGAACACAAGAATTATCAATATTGTCACTGTCTCAAATGTGCTACCTGATTATTAAATAAAGCTGCATGGAGACAGAGCCACCATTTAATGATCAATATGCAATAATTTCTCAAGACTAGAATTGTTTGAATAACATGCCTGATAAAATGGAAATAAACAATACACCGATGCCCAAACAAAAAATACATTAGGTTTTAGTGCGGCTTCCCCCTGCCCATTCCAGGATATGGTCCTGGCTGGTAAGTTACAGATTTTGGTTGTTTATGGTGAGATGTCCTTAGACTAGGCCTTGGCGGTCGTGTTATTGTCACAGAAGGTGGTGGTGCCTGCATGTCTCCTCTTCCAGAGCTGGTGTGGTTGCTGTTTCTTGCCATATTTCCTTCTTTCTTTGCAGGGCTATTTCTTTTGGTAGAGTCTGATTTATTCTCTTGTATCAAAAAAAAGAAGACCCAGGATTATTAAAATTATTTCATTTAAAATAAATGCTTCTTCATCTCCCTCCATAATTGCTCCTGCCATCACCCTATTTATACACAATAAACCTGTCTGTATGCACTGCTGTTCTTGTAAAGGTCTTCTACACTAAGAAACCAAAAGTACAGATGTTAGCACCTGTGTTCTGGACAATATCCAGTTTAGGTATCTACAATCTGCCTGCTTAAGCTCCCTTTGCAGTTTTATTTTGATCCTTATAAAAGGCAATAATTCCAGTATCCTTAGTTTAACATTAATAACACATCACTGCCTTTTTGTTTATTATGGATTTGTAATTTTTGTTTTTATTGTATATTTTCATTAACATCCACAATGTGCGAGGTACTTTCCTAACCTAAATAAAGGCACAACCCCTGCTTGAAGGAAGGCTATATTAGAAACTGATGGAGAAATTTCAAATTCGGGAGGAGATCCAAGAGATCCCCATTTGAAATGCTAATGTGTTCAACTATAACCAAGAGGTAAAATTAAAGCAGTTAATAGTATCAACCATATTTTTATTCACTCTTGCTCCTTTCAGTTTCATCAAGAGTTATTCAGCTTGGCAAAGGGCCTCTTTTTAGCAGTTTTGAAATATGTTTCCACTTCAGATTCTTGATGCTTCCTAGTTTGTGATCAATGTAGGCATTTAACTGTTTTTTCATAATATTCTAGAGTGAATTTCATGTGACATGATAAACAGAGATTGGGCCTGAATCAAAACTCTGAATTCAAACTCTCCAAAATGTTGGGCAACTTCAGATAAAAGCATTGTGATTTGGGGCCCGTCACCTGTAGTAAGACTCATTTGTGCTTCTCCCAAATAAGACTTGTGTTATGGCCTGTGTAGGAAGCTGGCTGTATGGATAGGTTTAAGGCTGGTTTAGCTTGCTCTGCTCTAATTTCTTCAGGCAGTGTGGAGGAGAATGGATGTTTTTCTAGAAGATATTCTCTAATTCAGTGAGGAATTAATTCAAGGAATTTCTATGGCCTGTGTAATAGAGGAGCTCAGCATAAATCAGGGGTGGTCAATAACGGCCCACAGGCTGGATGTAGTTCACCAGTGTTAGCCCCTGGTGGGCCGCCAGATGCTTTATTTACCTGAGTGTCTGCAGGTACGGCCGCTTACAGCTCCTGGTTGCCGCGGTTTGCTATTCCCAGGCAATGGGGAACTGTAGGAAGTGCTGGCCTGGGAGCTGGGAGCAGCTGTACCTGCAGATGCTTGGATAAATAAAGCATCTGGCAGCCCACCAGGGACTAACCCTGGTGAACCGAGTCTAACCCACAGGCTGCTTATTGACCATGCTTGGACTAGATGGTCACAATGGTCCCTTCTGGCCTTACAGTCTGTTTTATGTCCTCTGTAAGTGACATTGCATTCACTGGTTCTATTACACCTCTTTTGCCAGAAACCTGAATTTAGATTAAAAAAACAAAACCTATTCTCACTCATCCTAATCCTATTTATAATCCTGCTTTTACTCCCTCGTCTGGGAGGGGCTGGGGTTGCTGTAAAGTGAACAAACTGTTGTCCAATGGAAACGTTTTGCATCAGTAGAATCTCTAAATCATAATTCCCCCTGGGAAGCTGTGCTGAAAGGATTCTTCTGTTTTAAGGTGAGGGATTCTAAGACTTTCAGTAAGGCTTTCACACTACCACTTTTGTCAGTCAGGGTGTGAAAAAACACACCCTGGATCAACATAAGTTTCTCCTGCAAAAGTGCTGGTATGGACAGGCTGTGTTGGCAGAAGAGACTCTGGCTTATTAGGGGTGTTCTAAATATGCTGAGAGGAGCGTTCTCTTCCATTGGCTTAAAGCGGCTACAGGGGCGATCTTACAGTGGCACAGCTGTGCTGCTGTATGGTCCATGGGGTAAATGTAATCTATGATTGCACAGGATAGCCCCATGTAAAAAATCTACTTATTGATTCCTCCAGTGTTAGGGGAAACTTAGTCAGACAAAATTTGCTCTTAATTATGCTCATCCAATCTTCTTGCACTGGTTGCCTGAGGCTAGAATTTAGCTCAATTTCTTTACGTCCACAGCCATTTCAGGATAAAAAATTCGACATACAGTAATTTCCAGCTGTATTCTGGACAAACCTCATTGAATTAAGTTTAAGTGTTTTTGAATACTCCTAAATTGCACTTTTATGTGGTACTGTAGGGTTATTTGTAACTTTTCTAGGAAACTTATTAATGTGAATGTTGGGGAAATGTTAGGGACAATGTGTGTGAAGTGAAATTCCTAGCTAGCACTGGGGAGGAGGGGATTGCCACCCCAAACCTACTGACTTCACCTTTTGAAGTGTCACTTCCAGGGGTGACTTTTTGTTTGTTGATCACTTGTTACAGAAGAACAATTCTAAGACCCACCTAGACTCTCCAGTTTCCAACAGACAAAGGAAGGACTTTTGAATCAGTAACCCAAGTTTAAACTCTTTCAGGGCTTTTGTTCTGATCCAAAAAATGGATAGGACCCTGGTCCATGGAGAGCCCCAATCTTTTGGCTGGTATCAGTTTCCAATCCTTCCCTAATTCCTTTATGGAGATTGGGGGATGGAGGTAAGGGAGGCACAATCCTCTAGTAAAGTTATTTTATTGTTTTTGACGTTTTCTCTGTAATACACCTATCTCTGTAATGCTTCTATATTTCTTAGAAAGACCTGTGTGATAGCTTTATCTGTGGGCAGTTACACTATCAGTCTCAAAAGAGAAAGCAAGCAGATCTGTTTACAGTCTATCTTTCGCTGGGAATAACACAGTGAAGGCAAGGAACTGTTTGTCTTGGAGATATCTGGTCACAAGTGGAGAGACACGTCTCGCTTGAGAGGCAGCAGCCAAGGGGGCTGGAAGCCTGAGAATGGATATTCTTGCTGACCACTGAGGGGAAATACAGGTGCAAGTGCCCAGAATTGTGACAACAATCTCTCTAACATGTTTTACCTTCTGTCGGTTTGGGCTGACTCACGCTCTTTGCACTTGGAACAAGCAAGTCCTCCAAATCTTGCATTGCAGAATTAGTAGTTGCTTTGTTGTTCCTCTTGTTTTTCTCCTCTTCACGTTGCTGCACAAATTTAAAATGGTTAGATTTCATTGACAATTGGAGATGTGATCTGTGAAATAGCTGCTTGCTGTCATGCGTTTCCTGGCTTAATCTCCAAGAATTTCCTATGCACAAGGGGTTGCATCGTTTCATGAGGTTTCTGTTTCTCTGAGTAGCAATACCTTCTCTTTCAAGGTCCCTTCTGCACTCATTCATGATCACTTGTCCCACAATGGAGTTGATTTTGTGTAGTTTTAGGCAGCTTATGTACCTCTAAGGGCCATATACAGTGGATCTAAGGTTTGGACCATATTGTATCTGATAAATTTTATAGACACACGTAGCTCATATTTTAAGCTGAGGGCAGAGTTAAAGTTGAACATGTAGCCTTAATTTCTGGAGGCTGCTGACTTCTGAGTGCTCATTTTATCACCCTTAATGTTACATCACTCCCTAGGTATATTTCACTGAATGTATTTTATGTGGCATCAATTTTTATTTTTCCTCTGACTAAGATCCTGTTTAGTACCAGTAAAATGTCAGATATAGCCTCTTGCAGGGCTAGACTCTAATTCTGGGTTTCAAGAGACCTGGGTTCTATTCCTAGCTCTGCTTCTGGCTTGCCTAGGTTACTTTGGGCAAGTCACTTCATTGCTCTGTATTTCAGGTTGCCTTTCTGTAAAATGGAGATAATTATGGTGATCTCCTTTGTAAAATGCTTGGAGAACAACGGGTCAGAAGTGCTATAGAGCAAAGATCTCAGTGTCGCTTGTTCTGTTTGCTTTGTAATTTTTAGAAAGTCTGTATGGTACATTGGTAGTACTTTATCAACCATGGCAAATCTTGGCTTCCTTTTGGCATTCACTATGCTAACATTAATCACACTGAATTATTTGGACATTGAATTTATTTTGTTGGGTATAAATATGTAATTCTGGGGAAATTTCACTGTAATTTTAGCATGAGTTAATATTCACTTATTAGGAAGTATGACTTACCAGTATTGTAACTAGCTGCTGAACACTGCCAAAGTGAAATACCCAACAAAGAAAACTCTTTTTTAAAATCATGGAGTACTATAACAGTTTACAAGGAATAGCTATTTAAAAACAATACTCTAGATCAAAATGCAAGTGCATTGTGTATTGGATAAATCCCCTACATACCATTTGCATTTTCTTCTTCAGTTCTGTGTTGGCATGCTGATATGCCTCTGCTACAGCATTCAGATAATAGATGGCCAGGCTACAAATATAAAAAAATATATTATCCTGACAGGATAGTGGAGACATATCCTGGAAAGGAGACAAGCAGATAAGTCTTCCAGCCACTGCATACAAAAGGGGAGGAGCTCAGATGAAAAAAAAGATAATTTTTTCAAAGGAGCAGAATTACATGGGGAATCTCTTCAATAAGCAGTGCTACATGGGGCTCTCATTTGACACGATGCTTGCCAATTTTGGAAAACATACGAGTTGTGTGTTAGAATCAGGGTGCAGGGTTATGAAAAGTATAAACAGTAGGACCAACCGGAACAACTGATAGTATCTGCTCATGGCCAAGATACTTTTGGGTGTTTGTGGTTGTTTGGAAGACAGGAGGCACTTTCTAGATAGTGTAGCTGTAGTTAAAAACCTTTAAAGCAGTGATTCTCAAACTTTTTGACCCATAGCCCACCTCACTCAATGCAAACCTTTCCGCAATCACCAGCTAACCACCTATGATGACAAAATGGGTGCAGGAGTGGGCTGTGGAGGGGCGGGGGGGGGGGGTGGAGGATCGGGCTGGGAGGTTGGGGATGTCTGGGTAGGAGGTAAGGTACAGGAGAGGGCTGAAGGCGGGAGTCCTGGCTGGGGGAGAGGGTGCAGGAGTGAGGTGTGGGTGCAGAATATCAGTAGAAGAGGGATTCATGAGGGGGATGGGGTGTGGGGTCTGGACATGAGGAGGATGGGGGCGGGGCGCTTATCTGGCTTCATGCCTGCTGCTGCTTCCAGGCCCCTCCCTCATGCTGCTCCCTTTGTCCATGATTTTGGCCAGTTGCAGCAGTGAGGAAAGCCTTCAGGTGATTGGTTTCCTGTACTGCCATTCCCCGCAAGCCAGAACCAGCCCAGGAGGCTCGACCCTCCTCCCCCACAGCGAGAAGCTGGTGCTGGTGCTCCAACCTTGCAGGGGTGGGGATGGAGGTGGGAAGGGGGTTGAAGTGCCAGTGCAGGCTCCCTGCTCTGGGCAGGAGGGTGAGCCCCAAGCCCATGGCCCACCTGCAAGATAGTCATGGACCACTAGTGGTCTGCAGACCACACTTTGAGAAACCACTGCTTTAAAGCTTACCCTAGCTATAAATAGGAGTTGGGGCAGGGGACACAAAGGTTAACTCACTGGCAGTGTCCAAAAACTTTTTCTCCCTATATTCCCTTCACAAATTACCTTCAATCTATTTTCCTCCTATCCCCAACCTTGTCATCCTTTTCCCCAGTCACTGAACTCAAAAGGGAGTTAATCTAGAGGCTATTATAGCTCTTCTCCCTGTGCAGTAAAGGAAGTCTTTCAGTCCCAGACTGTTTTGGTTCCAAAAGCCAGCAGCTCTGTATGTGTAAGCTTATTGTGCAAAAATATTCACGGGCTTCTAAAGGAAGATGATATTAAAGTTATCCAACGATTAAAGACCAACCCCCAAAGGATGTGTTTAAAGAGCCAAAGGACTCTGGTGTAGCTTTACTGAGTTCAAGAGAATCACACTAGGCTAGGGATGATCATGGTTTATTCTGAGCAGTCATTACTTACACTGTGTATGTTATAAACTTAGAAAAACAACAAAAGGTCTGGTATCATGAGCTTTCGTGGACGCATCCCACTTCTTCAGATGACCAGAGTTACACTGTGCATGTGGTTATTGTGAAAGAGAACAACAACAGGGTGCTGATGTCTGTCTTGGCTATTTGTACGTCTCTTATGACTGTAACACATCACAATCTTTAACCTATTTAGCCTCATAACATCCATATGAGCTAAGTCACATTGGAAGTCTGTGGCAGAGCAGGGGATTGAGCCAGGGTCTTCCAAGTTAAGGCCAATAAAACGGAGTCTTGCCTTTTCTAAAGAACACTGCTCCACTCCACAATCTTCAACTGAATTGTTACTAATAGGCACAGTGCAGGCTGGAAAACGAATGTAAGCAAGAGCCACTTTTTAATGGAGTCACAGGCTTTGGGCTTGATTCTTTCTCACACAGAGAACAAGCAAAAAAAAAAAAAAGTCGGGTCCATGCTAGAGGGAAACAAAAGCCAAAGGGATAGGAGATGTACTGGCAGTGGCAGGCAGCCTTTGGCTCTCAGAGAGGTGCATATTTTACAACATGCTGAAGTGTCTGGGACTCTATCATCCCCACTGCCACCAGCCAGCCAATAATATAGAAGGTCTGGATAAAACATACTTAAGTTTGCAGAGCTCTCTCCTACATAGTAAAAAAGTCAAACCTCAGTCTACTCTTATGTAGATTAGTGGTGCAGTGTTTTGGGAAATAAAAACTTTCCCTGTGCTCATGGAAACATCTTTTTGGTCTCTGTAAGCCAATAATAGTTTCATAGCTACATAATTGAATCTTATGATTAGTCATCTTTTGATTTTAAGGCCCTCCTTGCAGTTTTGGTTTTGATCTGACTGCACTTAATTTCCAGAAGGAACCATGTTTTGAAAAAGATGACTGGGATCTGTTCCTTCAGAGCTCCCATGATCTCCACTGGCTCTGTTTCCGCTGTCCCTTAAGGCATGTTTACACTAGAAAATTATTTTGGAATAACTTTCTTGAAATAATTCCCAAAATAGCGTGCCCACACTACAGGGAAGCCTTGAAATTAGTCAGAGGCAGGCTCCCTTAATGTGGACGCACTACCTTAACTTAGAGCACTGGTAAGTAATTACTTTGAATGACTCTGCGGGGGTAGTTGTTTCGAAATAGCAGCAGTGGAGCACCCACACTACTGCTGTTTCGAAATAACTATTTTGAAATTAGTGTTGTTCCTCATGGAAAGCAGGAGTTATTTCAAAATAGTCAGCCCCTTATTTCAAAATAAAGGGCTTGGTAGTGTGGAAGTGCCACTTATTTCAAAATAAGGGAAGTTATTTTGAAATAACTACCTAATGTAGACCAGGGATTATTCTCCAACTCTCTGAGTTACTCTGAATAAATCTGTGTTTTGCTTTGTGTAGATTTCAATTGCCTTCTCAGTCCTGTGGGATCCCTTCATTAATTGTAGTAACAGTCTTGAAATCTTGGAAATTCTTCCCATTTAGCAATTTATTTAACAAGTGAATCAATCAATGTGAACATGGTGATTTTTTCCCCATTGGGGCATTAATGCATTCCCACACTACTTCTGGCATTTTGTCAGCAAGCTGGGCCTATGTTCCCTTTCTTGTATATTTGTTGCATTTTTTTCTAGATATGCTCCACTTCCTCAAGGCACATTGTGGCCTTGAGATAAATTCCTGTGGGCATTTTAGGACTGATCTGCTCATACAGCTTTTGATCCTCATTTTAAGAGGATTCGATGACGGAGAGGAGAGGAACAACATGAAACGGTGGTGGAATAGGCTTTGTGATAAGGTGCTTCTTACACACACGATTTTATCCCTCAGTTGTTCGTGTGTGTGTTTGGGTTTTTTTTTTTTTTGTTTGGGTGGGACAACATATGTAACTTACACTACACTAGGTATGTGTGGCGTGTTCACCCAATCTCATGGCTAATCCACAGAAGAGGTTTAAGTCTGCTACTGCTTTCCATTAAAGGGATACATTATTTAACTCCAGCAGTAAAGGTCATATTTCCAGCTCTGTAGGTCAGGATTTCAAATCCTTCAATTGACCCACGAGAGGGTTGGTTACCTATCCATAAACCTAGTTTATTTAAAATAGCTTCTTCCTCACTCCCCAAAAATGAGGCAGTTAGAAGTAAAGAGGAAACAGGGACAAAACATTTCACCTGAAGTCTAATATCCACAATGTATTCTCTGGCAGTTGAGGCAAAGAGTGTAAATGAATTGGAGACCTCTCAAATTGTTTCTAGAAAAGTAAGGAGAATTGTGGGAGGTGAAGAGGGAACAAACTAATTCTGTTCTTAGAAAGGTAAAGCACATTTTATGAGTGGCTGCCTGCCACTGAAACCAAGCTAATATAAATTTATGATCCACTGTTTGTAGAGGTTATTTTTTTTATTAAGGCAACCTGCAATGCTGCCTTATCTGCTTCATTTAGGAAGGGAAACACAGCATCTTTCAGAGCTAAGTGAAATGCTGGTTGCGGCATTTTCTCTTTTTAATCTTGTTATAATCTAGAGCAGGATCAGTGTAAGGGATTGGACCCAATTTGGTTCTCTGAAACTGTAAATACAACAGCAGTAGTGCTGGTAGCAGCTAATGGATTATAAGAAGGGAGGCAGGAAATCAGGGGCTAGAAATGATTCCCAACTATCTAATTATTTGTAGAGAAAGAGGTGGTTGAGACAAAACCAAAGCCATGGCCACTTGCTGTCATTAATTATGGCACAATCAATGGTGGTGCTAGTTTTAGCTACGGAGCTGCTTGTTCATACTAGCTACTGAAAACCTTCAGATGGTAGCTGTTATGTCTCTGAAAAATCTGACAAATGGAAAGGCACAGTTGGCTTATCTGCCGCTTTAATTGGCTCAGACACATGCCAAAGAAATCAAGCAACAACAAAATAGGTTTAAAGCAGTGAGGGTTTTTTTAGTTCCAAGCTACTTTTCCCCTAAATTCTAACTTCAGCCAACTCCAGCTGCTTGGAAACAGCAAATCTTTTAAACTCTGCCATGCTGAACTTTGCAAATATTATAAGTGTAGTAACCACAAATAATCACAACAGTCCTTAAAGCTACATGCTCTAATTACAGCGGAGGCTTTTAATCACTGTTGATCTAGGCTAGTGATCTATAGGTAAAAGAACGTATCTCATTAAAACCCCATGATCCCTCAAGTCTCTCTTCCCTCCAAAACTATATGATTGCAAATATAACTTACACCATAAGCAAAACTGCAGGTATAATCAGTCCTGGATTTGCCACATAACTGAAGATCTTGGCTACAAAAAGTGGAAAATCCTGCTTGATGGTCTCTTGGATGACATCAAACATTTTTTTCTTTCCACTAGAAAGATAAAATGACCAATTACTCATTGTAGGCAACAGTAATAGTTTGTTAAACAACGCTAAAAGATTTTGTAAAGAACAATAATGTTCTTTCTTTGTCTGTCAGCATGCTGTTTGCTACTAAGTCTTTGGATACCAAAATACTGTTAAAGTGACTTGCTTACAAATATCTTTCAATTCAGCCACTCTTTCTTGGGTTCTAACGACCTGGTATTGATTATGTATACCAAGCTAACTTGCTTCATATATGTGTATATTAGTTCTCCACGTTAATTCATGAACTTATTTCCCTCAAATCCACAAACACCCTACAGACTTTTTTAAACATCTGAGATTTCTGACTTTCATATCACATTGAAGATGGCCTTTTCATTGTGGAGATAGCTGTTCTTGAAGTTGGCTCATTAGTGAAGAAAGCATTGATTTGCATAAGCAGAGCTAAGTAAGATCAAAAATAGCAAGCTGTGATTATCACTTAATAGGAAGCCCACTGAAGGAGTAATTTTAAAATAGACTGAATAAAGCATTAGAGAATATGCTGTGTGCAAATGAAATAATCATACACAGGAGGGGGATGGGCTAATAGGTTTCTTTCATAGCTGCCAACATTTACGATTTTGTGAATCAGTGATGGATTCAAATAGTGACCATTTCTGTCTGCAGTATTAACCCTTTTCATAATCCTTAACCAAGAATCAAGAGCGTCTATTTAAGATCTAACACAAGTATTCTGGACTCCAATTTGGAAGAAGTCACAGTCCATCCTTATGACAAGGGTCAACAGAGACAGACAGGCTGGCCACAATATCACTAGCTTTCATTAGTTGAATAGTACAGTATTAACCAAATCCTCAACATTATGGTGGGAGCCCTGTCCTGAGGAGTGGAACAAGATGGATATGAGTGGGTTTTGAAAGAGAGGCTTCAAGGTGTGGAGTAATTCTTTAATGCTTCAGACAATGCTTTGAGATTGTTGTGAATTGATTTATGGACTCAAACTCTCTTAGAGTTCAGGTACACCACTCACACCTGCCTATAAGCAGACTGAATTTGAATTCCGTCTTTGAGGGTAGTTGCATAAGTGTGTGTGGAAGTGTCATACTTAATATTTTTGAGCTTTTTACTTTCATGTGCCCACAGCTGGCCTTATAGATGATTGTTCCCTGTGCCAACTTTCATGGATGACAACTCAGTGGGAGACACCCCCCCTCCCCCACCCAATCTCTCCTCCAGCTCAGCTGTTCATGGGGTATTATAAACATTTTCTACCTAGGGCAGCAAAACACCAAAAGCTGGCCTTGCATGTGACTGTAATGTCTGTGAAAGGTGTTGACTCAGCAGCTCTAGAGGCTGAATTGTTTGTGTTTATAAACTAGGTACAGCATGAGGAATTAAAAGTTTCCTGCACTGTTGCACTAATCAGCCTAGGAAATAGAAGGTCCTCTTCAAAGGGGGATAAAGTGGTGAATGAAAAAAGGGGGGAAAGTACTTGAGGCATCTCTGCTGAGTCTGCCAACAGGTTTCTAGATAGTCTGGAAACTTTTGTGATGTGGTACAAAGCTCTGCACTGGGAGGCGATTGCTAACTCATTTCAGCATAACCACTAAGCAAGCATCAGATGGTAACAAGTCACAGTTTCTGGTTGCCTAGACTGAATTGCTAGACTGAATTGGCAACCTCAACATGAAAGCTTTTGTGTTTCCTCAGAGCCACCTACTACCTGATGATCTACAAGTTACATAATAGTGGGTGTGTGTGAGGGCAGGATTGCACACACAGCGCTGGATATTATGATGTATTTTTAAAGGGCAAGATAATTAAATCCTACTCGACTGGTCCATAAATTAAGAACATATTATTTCATCCTATTCCCCAATTCTCCATAGATTTCTACTAACATTGTCCATTAGCAACGGAAGAACCTAAGACAGTGCAACTAAAGAAATAATTTGTTCCAATCTGGCTCCTTGCTGAATCAGACTCACTGTGCACCAAGAAATAATGTTACTAAATCAAATGAGAGCTCATTGGCATATTAATTCAGTCCCTTAAACACTTGGTGCAGTGCTAGTTCAGAAACAGGAAGAAATACCATTAATAAAAGTAGCACCAGAGAAGTTCAGAACAGTCTGGATTCTGTTATTTCTTCACCAAATATAAAATGATCACACGTTGTGGTTGCTATTAACTATAGACTTTGAAAGATGTTTTTGGGACTATTTTTTTGTTTGTATAATATTGAAATATGTTTCAGGGGGTAGCCAAGTTAGTCTGTACAGAGAAAAAACAATAAATGGTCTGGTAGTACTTTATAGACTAACGCAACATGTAGATGGTATCCTGAGCTTTCGTGGGCATAGCCCACTTCTTCAGATGTGCCACACTTTATTCTAGGACACCATATTCATCTGTCCTCCGCTAATATTCTCCAAAATCCTCTGTGGGTTCCCATTGCTTTTTTTTAGGTGAAACCACTGGAATAAGTGTAGGGGATATTATCTTATGGGATATTTTGGTTTTTGCAATGGGAAGAGACTCAGTGAATTCTGCTATCTGGAAGATAGCAGACATGAACTGGGAGTAAGTTGTGTGTGTTTGGTTTTTTTTTCGCCTCCCTCCCCCCCAGATGACTGCTTGTTTGCAAATCAGTATTGATCATGATGCTCTGGTAAATATTCTAAAGAAGAATTTAACTAGACCAGAATATAATTATTATACAGTCATTGTTGGGAAACATGCCTAACTTATTACAACAAATACTATGGTAGCACTTTAAATTACAGTATTTTGTGCATAAAAGTAGAAACATTCAGGCCTGTGGCTATTTCAATACCTGAATGGTCCACAGTCAAACGAAGGAGGGAGGGACATTATGGTGTAGGCCACCGGCAGTAGGCTTAGGAACAGGATCAACAGCAAAAGTCCCATATAAAAATTATTGGATTTGGATGCTTTGAACACTCGTTCATGAGGGACATTGCTAGTCATAACTGCCCAGCACTGAAAATACATGGAGGTTAGTAAGCGCAGTACGTTTATGCCAACCAGTCCAGGTGCATAAAAGGATCCCATCCTAAAAAACAAAGAGAGCACTATTAACCTAGACTAGTATTCTACTTCAGGAGCAGCAAACACGTTGGCACAGATGACTGGTATGTATGGAAGTGATTCCAAATAGATCATCCTTACACTCCTCTCATTTCCCCTCTACCCCACTCTCCACAAGCACACCATTTAGGAGAAAACAACCATTCCTGAAAGAGCATCCACCCATTTTAGGTGTAGGTCAGGGTTTGCAATACTAATTTCCATTTAAAACCAGCCAAATATTTTTTTATGAGAAGATGAGAAAAGAGCTGTTTATTTTTTTCAAGCAAGGAGTATAGAAGTAAAAGTTTTAAAACAAAAAACCCATGCAAATCAGTCCATCCAGTTTGGAAAGCCTAGCTGCATTACCAATATTTTGAATTCTTAGGGCTTTTAAGAATTTTTCATTCCAAAGGTCCTGGGAGGGGGGGGGGAAAAGGATATCTTACCAGATCATTCCTTGATTGAAGATCAAGCCCAGCACGTTACCACTAATATCAAACTCAGCATAAGAGGGCTATATGAAATGAGAGGGAAAATAATTTTATGTATAAAGTATCTGCTATTGCTTGGTCTGATCAGGTACATAGGTAGGTACTCATTAAGTCCTAATATGTTAGGGGATTCCAAATACAGTCCTGATAGCTGTCTATTGAGTAGATAATCTGTGGAACTATGAAAACAAAAGAGAAGCTATGCACTGTGAGCCATCTCTTCTCCCTTGGCTTGCTGAAAGCTGAAAAGGCCTCTGGTACTGGTTACAAAGTCGAGTTGATTTGCTCTTGTTTTGAATCTTCTTTTTGTCCCTACAGTCAGCTATGAGAGAGAGCTACAGTGTGTGGGTTTATTTTACTTCTCCAGCTGCTATATCTGCCCATTGGCCTAGTTATATCTTGGAAAGGTGTCAATATTTGAGTGCTTATAACAAGGTTGAGAGTGAAAAGTACCCTGACTACATACACTTGCTTAGATTTTTCCAAAAGCGCGGTGGGCAGAGAGAGAGCGGAGTGGTTCTGAGAGGACTTGTGGTTTGTCCAATATATGGGGTTAATTTGTACTGAAATATCTAAATACCACAGTTGTCTGCAATGGTGTTATTGCCATGTTGGTTGAGGATATGAGAGATACAATGTAGGTGAGGTAATATCTTTTATTGGACCAACTTCGTTGGCAAAAGAGTAAAGCTTTCAAGCTTCACACAGCTCTTCAGGTCTTTCACAAGCAGAAGCTGGCCCAGTAGAAGATATTACCTCACCCACACCGTCTCTATAAATACTAAAGGGCAGAACTGGCTTGTGAGACAGAATCTCTCAACGTTGTAGGCGCTGACAGTGCTATAGTCTAGAATGGATAAGTATTTGATCTACCAGACAGTAGCATTCATCTCCAGAGGGAGATGGTGAGAACCTGATATCCTGGGACATTAAAAACTGGATAGAAGAAGCAGTAGATTAATATGCCCCAGGAAACAACCCTGCCCTGGATCCAGACAAGGATGGTGGTGAAACAGATTAGACGAGCTAAAAGGTCTTCTCTATCTCTAATGTTTGTAATTCTGTAAACCGTGTATGTGTGAGAGATTTTTATCCAGTAAAATGCCACAGGCAGGTCAAGCATTATGTATAATTTTGTTCAGTAGAAACGTTGCTCCTTGAGAGCATCTTGTGTTTGGGAGGCGGCCAAGGGAAGAGTAGTAATTCAGAATGCTCATTCTAATGCCATATGGAACCACCACGTTTTTTGCCAACACAAGTTACATTGACATACAGCATACAATTAGTATGCTCTTTGTGCATGTGCATACTGTGGCTCCTTCCACTGTCGCTGCATGTACTCACCAGCAGTGCTTGTGTTGATGGACAGTGCAGTGCAGTCCACTATGAGTAAATAGCCACACTTGCAACTCCCCACAGTTCATTACACTGTCTTCTGGGTCATTTTGAACAGAAACGATGCACTCAGTGGTGACTGGGAGCAAGGGGTCAACATCCCATAATGTCACCTCTGTCTCATAATTTTCACACTTATTTTAAATTTCCCCATGAAACTGTGCAGTGCTGTTGGCAGTATTCATGTTCCTTTTAAGCATAGTAAAATATCTCTCAATGACTATGGCTAACAAACTAAAGGTATAGAGGGGTAGCCGAGTTAGTCTATAACAGGAAAAACTTAAAAAACAACAAATAGTCTGGTAGCACCTTAAAGACTAACAAAACATATAGATGGTATCTTGAGCTTTCATGGGCACATCCCACTTCTTCAGATGACTGGAGTGTTGGAAGTCTAGATCCAAGAATGAATGAGGGAAGATGGGGGAGGAAGAAAAAAGAGAGTGAGTAGATAAGCTTCAGAGGGATAGCCAAGTTAGTCTGTAACAGGAAAGATTAAAAAACAACAAATAGTCTAGTAGCACTTTAAACACTAAATAGTTACAAGAGGCTGATAAAAACCATTAGTTAGCACTTGGAAAGGAAGATGACCAACACCAGATTCTACACAGACATCAAGAACCATTAGCACCTTCATTGTTTGGTTGGTTGATAATGTGCGAGCCACCCGATATCATGATTCATGCCATTTGCATGAGAATTAAACTTTGTGAATGAAGTTAAGTTCCAATCCTTCTCTGTATATTTGGCTTGTGGAATTAGTTTGAAACAAAACAGCAACTTGGAGATCCATTAATGAGTCTCCAGGAAGGTTAAAGTGTTCTCCAACATGTTTTTGTGTGTTGCCTTTTTGGATATCTGATGTGTCCATTAATTCTTTCCCATAGAGATTGTCCAGTTTGGCCCATATACATGGTAGAGGTGCATTGCTGGCATTTGATGGCATAGATTACATTAGTAAATGTGCAGTTAAATGAGCCTTTGATTTGGTGGCTAATGTCATTGGGTCCAGTGATGAAATCACTGGTATAGATGTGTGTGCAGAGTTGGCACTGGAGCTGATTGCAGGAGTTGGTTCCTGGATGATTATGATGGAGGTGTGTTGCGAGGTTATGGGAAAGAATTTGTTTGAGGCTAGGGGGCTGTCTGTAAATGAGAATTGGCCTTTCCCCCAAGGGAAAGGTAGAAGTGTCTAGGGCAACAAACATGACACCTTTCCTAACAAGCCAACTTGTGTAGGACAGGCTCAAACGTCTCTCTTCAGACATAAGAATGTGTACCTTCTAAACATTAACAAATCCAGTTAACAGATCACAAAAAAATCAGACTGCTGATTTTATTTTAAAAAGAAGTATATGTGGTTGTTAGATTTGTTGTTTTCCATGGGGCTTTCAATACATCAAGGTCTTGTAGGCTAGACCAGATCAGAAATGCAATCATAGTTAAATTTCTATAGGCCTAGTTGTTTTCTCTCAGAATGCATTTTTCTGGGTCAATATAATGTAGTACTATCTGAGAAAAATTAAGTGCTTCTATCTTTACTCATCAGGCTTGTTTGAACAGTTTGTTCACTTTCATACAACAGTTGCACAGTACTTTCTTAGCCAGTAGTATGGGGCCAGAACTTCACAAGTCCATTAACCTCCCTCTTAGCAAGGAGAAAAATCCTGTCTGTGTCACAGTAGATGTGGGGTGGGTGAATGGAGACGGGGGATGTTGTCAAAATGGAAGTTAGTTGCACCCTTAGCTTTGAATTTATACTTGTTAGGTTAGTTTATCATCATCAAAATATGTCCAGATGGCCTATTCCTCTCACAAAAGAGCAACATAGACAGTAGAGCAACTTGGCTATTGCAGAGAAGTCTAAAACTCCTCTGAAATCTAGAATACTAGAACTGGAAGGGACCTCGAGAAGTCCCTGCACTCTTCCACCTCAATTAGGCCTTTTAATTTCTCCATAGGCCCCCTGCATTAAAACATTACTCGTGATTACACCTCTAGCTTCCGTAGCTTCTGAGGTATCTCATCTACTTGCTTGTATTTAACACTATAAAGCATCTAGGTTTACAGCTTGTATACAAATGAAATGAAAGCGGTTATATAAAAACAGGAAAATAATTCTCTAGGGGCCCTTGAATGTAATGATAAACAAATGTATGCCTCCATTAAGTACAGATGTCTTTTAGGGCAGTGTTTCTCAACCTTTTTTATAAAGTACCCCCCCCCTTTTTTTTAAAGTACTCCCAGTACCCACCGTTTTCAGACACACAACATTTTTTCTGCCATTGCAACACATTTGTTTAAACAACTTAATCGTAGCAGGGTGGGTAATTAAATTTTGGGGTGTAAAAATACAAAAATAATAAAGTGCTGTAAAACTTAAAACAAAAATTCAGTTTTCTACAAATTTCAGTTGTGTTGACATACCTCCCAGACTTCTCTCAAGTACCCTTAAGGGTACTTGTACCACTGGTTGAGAAACACTGTTTTAGGGCACTCCTCACAGCTGGAAAACGATAATTTCCTGCCGGGACCCAGGATATCAGAAGCTGGTGGTAGTCACTCAGGTTGCTTGGTGCCTGACTTTCTGCACTGAGAGAGCTGGGAGACTTGTTGGCTGTCCTGCAGCCCTTCCTGAGCTGTCTAGCTCTGCATGGCCAAGCACCTTCCAGGCAGGGCAGTGACACAGCTCTGAGCTATAATCCTCATGTGCTCTTGCCTCTCTCTGAAGGAGCCAGATCCTGACTGCAGAGCCCTACTGCCAAGAAATGCTCCCCAAGGCCAATGAAGAACAGCAGCAGAGCCATGAGCACCAGGGCAGAAACCAGCAAGGGCATTGGAGAGCATTTCAGGGCTGCCAGGCTCTGGAGACGGGGTTTATCTCCATCTGGTGCTGCTCCATTAGGGAAAAAGCAAAAGGGAGTCAGGAGCACAGCATGTAACACTGCCTTCCACCTTGCCTAAGGAGTGCCCTACTGTTCTGAAGCGGCCTGGCTTGGGGAGCAGAATAGAGAGGGCTGCTGGGCCACCAGCCAGCACTTCAGTTCCCATAACACAGAGAGTCAGGGGCCTAAGGGAGCCAGGCAGCTCCTGCAAGCTTCCAATCCCTCACATCCTTGCAGGAGGCGATGCTTTTCAAACTGTCAGGTGTGCCCCCCTCAGTGCTATAATTAAAAAACCCCTCTGTGCTTAATGGAAGGCAGAAGTCTGGATGGGAATGGGCTCCCATGCCGCTCCCCTCCCCCCGCCACTCCTTTTTCTGCCCCCACATCTTTGTGTGCTGGGCAGCTGCCCCATCACTCTGCCCTGGTCACAGCTCTGCAAAATATGATTTGAGGCCAACATTTTTTTTAAAACATCCCATTCAAGTGATCTGCTAAATGCAATGAATGTATGCTGACGTAACTTGTGTTGGCTAAACTTCACAGTGAAACCAGGGCCTCAATTCATTTGGCAGCACTTTGGTGAAGTCAGAGTTTTTAAACATGGCAAAACTGAGGTGGGTTTTGTTTCTGAAAAACTAAGAGTGATTCAGATCAGAATTTTGTTGACGCAAATGCTCAAAGTTTTGGAGAGGATGGGCATTGGATACACGTTTCTGGTTCTGGACCATTTGCAATTTCATTTTACCTTAAAACCAGTGTGGCTTCTTTCATCAGTGAAATAGTTGTAACCTTCATAGCTTGTTTTGTTTTGTTTTTTGTTTTTTTGTTTTTTTAGTTGATTTTAGCTGTAGGCACTTTAAAATTAATAGATTGAATGAAGGGCATATTCCACAATCGATGACAGGAAAAAAAGTGAATATAAATACATTGGTGTCAACCTCTGAATGCATTTGAATTATATAGATGATCACCACTGTACTCCCTTAAGTTAGATAAACCTCTTTTGAATGGTAATCAGGGTAGGGATACTGTTAAGAGCAGGTTTTCGTGTAAGATTGTTGGCACTTCTTGGTTAAACACAGACACAAAACCATGAGAGTAGCCATTCTGGGGAGACTATGGCGTTCTTGTGAGGGGTGGTTCTTGCTTTATCCAAATTGTTTCAAAATTTCCTGTCAGGAATCTGCAGTGACCTTGGCCATGGTTTCGAACTCCTAGGCCAGATTGTGTCTGGCACTGCACAGAGGTGAGAATAGGAAGGACACTGTGGGGAAAAAAATCACAACCATTCTTTGTTGCCCCTGTGCAAAGGCCAGGAACAATCCCAGTCCAAGGACCACTGGTTTCTAGCATTTTTGCAAGTTTCTTGAGCCCTAAAGCTTAGAATGGAAAGAGCAGCACAAAACCAGGGTCAGGGCCCTTCTCTCTTTCTGCACTCATCAGCAAAGCTGGAATGGCATGAGGGACAGAATGCTAGATGTTGTAGTGTGAGTCATAATGGCAAAACACACTGCCTTCCATGGGGTGGATGATTAAAGCCGCAACTTTTTCCTTAGTAAACAAGGGCCGTGTACTGCTACTGGTAAATTCAGTGGGAGTGGGATTAGACCCTCAAATTCCTGGAGACTCACTTGCTTTAGTCTGGTAAGTTTGTGATAAAATCTGATTGCAGATTGTTTATCTGAGATACAAAACCATTATATAGCAGGACTGTGTTGGGGGTCAAAGACAAAGAAAGCAGGAAGCATATAATGAACCCTAAGGCAGTATTTTTAAGTGTCAATGAGAGATGGTGAATAGATGTAGAAGAAGCCCTTTTAAAAAAAAATCAAAAAGTGCCTGAAGGATATAAAAGGGCATACTGCATAGCTTTCCTGGAGGGCTTCTCATAAAGCATCCAGAAAGGATAAAAGGAACTCTCCAATAGCATTTTAGAGGTTGTTTTGAGGGAAAACTCTCAGGAAATCAAAGAAGCCTAACAAAAAGAAAAAGTGAGGAGGAGGGGGAAATAACAGCTGAGATCGTCTCAAAAGCAAGATTCATGAGCATGGTTAACACACACAATTTGACTCACATGCAGTTTGAATCTCTGGATTCTTCAGGTTGCTTAAATCCCCAAGGCAAATCTTTAAAGCAGGGGTGGGTTTTAAACTCTAGAAAACATGTACCAACTCTTTACAACTGAAAAGGAAGGAGTTCACAGAGGAAGGGTACTGGATGGGAGATGAATGGGCAAAGAGGAGCTGGAGAAGGAACTAGGGTAAAGTATTGACCTGCTGTAGCAGGCACTGAAGTCTTGATTCATCCCTTTTTTAAATGAAGAACTGATGGCTCCTTGGCAGACAATTTGAATAAAAAGTATCAGTTGTAATAAATCAAACCACAGATAGAGGAAACTTTAAAGAACAGGGCAGCTTGCCAAGAACTAGAGGACAATCTTTGAGGGCATGAAGTGTTTAAGCACCAAAATCACAAGATTGATGTAAATGAAACTATGAGAGTCCTTCAGTTGTTCATAAGTTCAAAGAATTATGGGAAAAGGGGGAATTTAAGTTTTAGCATCTGTTACTAGTCTAAAAATATGCTCTCACCGATATTGTGCTCTCTTCTGCTGCAGGAAGAGGGAGTGCGGCATTTTCCCCCTTCTTCCCCCCCCTCCCCCCCCGAAATCAACCTAACGACTATTGGATAAGAGGAGAGCAACCTGTGCTCTCACCCCAATTTCACTCTGTAGGACAGTGGGAGAGGTAAACACTTCTCCCTTCAGTTGTAGCTATGCTGAGTCCGGTGGCTCATAGACTGTACCCTATCAGAGTTAGGTGGGTGTCCCACTTACAGCACTAAGTTTAATGAGTGAAGTGTCACCGTTGACCAGCAGAAACTTCTTTGTAAAAGGAAAACTGCTCTTTGTTCTATTGGAATTAGGGCTTATCAGACCTTGCCACGTTCAGCTCATTGTGGTGGTTGTAAAATGAGCTGTGCTGATTTGTTTTGTGAGAGGCTGACGAACCAACCTCTTGATGCTCAGCAATCAGAGCTCAATGACAGAGAAATTACTTGCCCAAAACCGGTAGGTTTGAGAGAGTTGCCTTGGCATATTTACAGGTATGGGAAGTAATGCTGAGCTTCAAGTACATTCTGGAAAGCACTATATGTGGGGTCTCTCGTGTGCTTTTCCTTCCTTGGCACATTTCATGCCTGGAGGCAGTGTTGCAAGGGGGTCTGTGCCACCTGGTGGGCATTGTCAGGGTCCCCACAGTAGCTTCTCTCTCTGTCTTCCATGGCCTGGTCCTCTAGTCATGATACTTACAAGTTCAGCTCCTTTCCAGGGCAACAAAAGTCCAATTGTAAGTCTAAAATATATCTCTAATAACTTTTTCTGTCCCTCGCAGGCCATGCTACACTCTTCTGCTTTGCTGTTTCTCCTGGGCTCTTCAGAGTTTCTTGTAAACTGCTCTTTCCACAGCAGGATTCCCCACATAGCCTCTCTTCCCTAAGGATCACATGATCCTAACCTGGTCTCCATCGGTATCTTTTCAACCTGTCTGTGTCTCAGGCCTTTCCCAGAGTGGGAATCCTCTTTATTCTTCTCTCCTGAGCCTCCTCCCTCTGAATTCAGCTCTGTTTAAATTGTCCTCTGCAGCCAGGGTCAGTTATTCCATCATGTTCAGCTGGGATCACTAGTTACCCTAAATTGCTAGATTATGGGCAAGGCTGAATCTAGCCTGCCTTACAGGGCAAGCAGGCCTCTGACAGGCCAAATGCGCACTTTTGTGTGGTGCCAACTGAGCTTATAAAAGTATAGACAGCCGTAACTCCTTTTGTTTTTGTAGCTGGTTGCAACCGGGGAGACTTCCTCTCGAAGTGATTCTGGATTGTACATTTTCTTAATCTCAGAGTTCTTTTGTGTTGGTGGTTGTTTTGTTTTGCTTCTATAATTTAGGCAAATCCATGCCGTTACACACAGTTTTTAAACTACTCTCTCGCTTAGTTACTGGAGTGGTTCCCGATGGCTGATGTCATTTTCAAGGGTCCAATTAATGCACACCATTTATATCCAGCCTTATGCTCCTCTGTGTTGCCTGAGGTGAACGCTTGCACCTACTCTTTGTTCAGCCTGGAAGAAACTGCGTGCAAACATACAGAAGAAGGAACACTATATTCAAGGGCAAATAATATTGCAAGGGATTCACACTGTTACCAATGTATCCTTCATCATCCATAGTGAACACTAAATAGGAAGGTTGTGGGGCTTAAGAAGGTGACCTAAATGGGGAGGACTTTGAACGTTTAGCTAAATGAATTTCAATCTGCAAGTGAACACGTAATTGATTCCTTGTGAATTCAGCTGCATAGTTTAATTCACAAACTCCGAAATGAACGGAATCTTGCAGGGTTCAAGTCAGCCCTTAAGTTAGTAGGACTAGAGCAGGGTTTTTTTTTTTCCCCCCCAGGTGAGCTTTATTGACCTGCAGAGAAATGTTGCATGAATCATAGAACACTAGAACTGGAAGGGACCTCGAGAGATCGAGTCCAGTCCCCTGCCCTCACAGCAGGACAAAGCACTATCTAAATCATCCTTGGCAGATGTCTATCCAACCTGCTCTTAAATATCTCCAGTGATAGAGAATCCACAACCTCCCTAGGAAATTTATTTCAGTGTGTACCCACGCTAACAATTAGGAAGTTTTCCCTAATGTCCAACCTAAATCTCTCTTGCTGCAGTTTAAGCCCCTTGCCTCTTGTCCTATCATCAGAGGCCAAGGAGAACAATTTTTCTCTCTCCTCCTTATAACACCCTTTTAGATACTTTAAATCTGCTGTCATGTCCCCTTTCAGTCTTCTATTTTCTAAAACATCTAAAATATCAAATTTGATTGAACTAAGGCTTGATGCTTTTAAAACATCTATTATATAATGTAAATAAAAGGCTAAAATTGTTTATATCCTTTCAGCAATAAGACACTGACTTACAAATCCAGCCTCCAGGTCCCAGCACCAGCAGTAGTTCACAAATCTGACAAAGCAAGCACGAATAAAATCTCCCACCAGGATGGTTACATAGGTCACCAGAATATCAGACACAGTGAGCCTTACAAATTCCTGCAATATAACACAAGGAAAGAGCAATTAGCTACTGTAATTTAAGTGGTGCATTATAGGACTATATCCTCCCTTAATCTGTGTCTCTTCACATAAGTGACCTTTTAAACAAAGTAGAAGTTGGGGCTTTTCCCTGTCTTCTGACTTTTGGTAATGCTCACCATCTGTGTGTTTCAAGAAGGGCAGGGTGCATTACAGCCACCAACTGTCATTTGCTGGTGGTTCTTTGACTAATTTTAGTTATTTAGGTCTAATTTCAGTTGTTTTGATCTTATTTTGGTTGTTTGGGTTTGGAATGCAGATGGTGGGTGACGTTGGTGGCCTGTGATATACAGGAGATCTGATTAGATGATCTGGTAGTCCCTTCTGGCCTTCAATTCTGTGGCTCCTTTATGAATTATTTGTAGTGTTAGTATAGCCATGTTTGGCCTAGGCCAGTGGTGGGGAACTTAAAGCCCAGGGGCTGGATGTGGCCCCCAGCTTGCCTGAATCCATCTGTTGAGGCTCAGGACCCCCCACCCAACATTGGGGAGCCCCACCACTTCCCCGCCACAGGACTGGAGTACCAGCACAAAATCTACAAGGCTGGCCTTCCTCCCACCTCCCTCCCCCGGGCTCTGGTGTGCAAGAGGAATGTGAGGAATGTCTTTCTACTTCTCAGCTGGAGGGTCACATCAGTGAAGATTTTTTTGTTTTGTTTTGTTTTGTTTTTTGTTTCTCACTTGTATGTGGCCCAGACTGATTTTTCTGTGGGTCAGCGGCCCCTGATCCAAAAAGGGTTCCTCACCCCTGGCCTAGGCTATGAGAAAAGAGTTGGGTGAGGTAATATCTTTTTATTGGGCCAATTTTGATTGGTAAAAGGTACAAACTTTTGACGTCCCCAGTAGTGTTCCCTCTAATTTTTTCCATCCATGTGCAGAACAAATTTTGTTATATGTACTGAGGCATGTGCAGATGTGCATTACAAGTAGTAACTGCCAGTTGTGGGCTCTGGGCACTCTGCTAATCAGCTGCACAGCATTTGAATCTCTACTGGGTGGCCACCCAAGCACTCAACTTACAGGGAACAGTGCTCCCTAGAGCCACTCGTGGAGGTCTGGAAAAGGTAATTAGATTGGCAGAGCTAAATACACTTGAACCTCTTTAATCCGTCAACCCTGGGAGACCGGTATGCCAGATAAAAGAATTTTCTGAGCCAGGGAGGGTGCTGAGGGGTCTGGACATTAGGACATTAACTGGTGGGGAGCTTACCTAGTGCCCACTCTCGGGGACACACGTGACAACACACCCCATTCCGCTCCCAGGCACCATGCTCTGCCACTATGGGAGCGGTGAAGAAAAGTTTCAGGAGAATCATGTTGCTGCACCACTGGTTCCTCTGCTGCGGATGTAGCGGGAGCAGCAGTGGGCAGAGCCATTTCCTCTTCTGTCTACCATGGTCCCAAATCAGGGACACCCAGGGTACAGAAGTTCAAGTACACAAGGTGATACAGACCCGTAAGCATAAGGAGTTAACACACATGGCAAGAAACCATTCAAAAGGAGGTGTGCAGGTGACTCCTGTGCAGTTAGAGCACAAAGGAGGGGTAGTGAGTTACAGACTGTTGTTATGAAACATAACATCAGTGTCTGTATCAAGTCCATGATTTTTTGAGCCTAGAAGAGGTTTTTTTTATGAATTTAAGCTCCCAGGCTCACTTTATCTAGTCTTTCTATTAGATACTGAGTGAAACATGGTGAATAATAATTAAAAATTACTCTTTAATGCATGACCAAACTTACAATACAGTCTACATCACCCGTTGTAACAGCTTCCAGTATTGGCTGCTCAGTGCTTCTGAAAATCAGCCTTCATGAAAATGTCTCAGATTGGACACTCCTGAAAATTTTGCCCTAAATGCTCAGAGCAAAACATTGAGTTAGAATCCCAGCCAGGAATATTGCCTAGGTCTCATGATAACCCAGGCTCTGCCCACAAGATCAACTTCCTTTCATAGAGCTTCATCTGTGAGGGGAGGAATGCTTGTAATTCCCAATGATGTCAGTGGTAGTTTGAGTGCATTCATTAGCTAGAAGGAGGGAGTTGGCTCTTTGCAGGATTAGGCCCCTATGCTGTGCAGCAGAGCTGCTGCTACTGCAGAAAGTTTTTAAAAGCACCTATGTAGTCATTTGGGCAGAAAACTTCAAAGACGTGGTTTTTAAATTTTACCAATGAAAACAGCATCAGCTAAGAAACGTCTACATATTATAGCTGAAGTCCACAAAAATGCTTACAATGCCTACGGTTGTTTCCCAGCAAGGGCCTCTAGGCACATCTGCAGGATCAAGAGGAGGTGGTGTAACAGCACTGTTGTTCACTACAGATGAGTTATAGTAGCTAAACAAGGTCCAGTATGTAATGTTCTTTATCGCTACTTCTTCAGTCAGCTAAAACAGAAAAGACACATCCATCCGAAAATGTCTAGTGTTGGACCTAAACCAACACACCAGATCAGAGCACATATCAGACACAGAGGGCAAACAATAATAGCATCTGGGGCTTACCTACATAGAGACCTACTGTGCAGCAAACCATGCTGTGAATCTACACATATTCGCCTGCCATGCTCTAATTGGCTGTGTGGACCCTGCCACTGTGCACACACGGCTCCATAGTTTTGAAACAGGAGTACTAGATAAGTCCTAGAGAACTCGATCTGCCCTTTTAAGCAGTTTCATGGTTAACAGAGATGGGTGCAATCCTCCCTCCCCCACCATATAGAACCACTGCAGCTCAAGAAATAAACAATCTTGTTCTTCTTAATAGTTGTAAAGTTCATACCAGGGCTGAAGTGGTGCATAGACCTTACGTTCTGCTGTGGAAGGGTGGACTTTGCCTTCCCTGAAATCACTTTTAAACAGGTCACGCATGAATGGAGAAAGCTGGAAATAGGGGCTGAATGCATAAAATATGTTGCCTTTGCAGAGCCTGCTGCTGGCAGTGCTCCTACTGGCCCTGAGTCCGATCCCTTTGCTCATGCTAATGGGCAGCTCACTGCATGTGACCAGGATCTCTTATGTTGTAAAATTTCATTCAAGGTGAGAAAAGGTATCAGAATCTGGCCACTGCCAACAGAAAGATTGCACTGTTGTGGATGTTTTCCACAAAGATTCAGAGGGAGCCTTTACCGATTGCTTTCACAGCTATATTTACTTGATCATTTTTCAGGGCAGAATAATCTTCCCTGATTCCTTTTATTGTTCTCATTTTCAAGTGTTTTTCAGTGGATCATTTAGACACATCTCCCTTTCTATGCTCTTTATCTGTCAGCAGCACTACAAAGACAGATATAAAACCCACAGCTGCGGTGGTGCACTAGTAGAAACTGCAAACTGTGTCCGATAAAAATATTCAAATTGCCCTAGTATTCATCCATTACAGAAGAGAATAATCTCTCTGCCCACATGCATAATAGAAGTTTGTACATCTCTAGTTGCTGAGAGTGGCTCAGTCGGGTTTCTCCAGTTTCTCATTTCTGAGAGTGGTAACGTAGCATTTCCAAAATGTGGTTTTAACATTTCCATTTTGAATAATGAACGAACAACTGGAATCCATGCATGAAAGTCTTAGAGGAATGGTGTCTCCAAGCAGTTGTTCAGCGAGGATGATTTGTGAAATAACTTTTATATGCATCTGAATAAAAAATTCAATAATACCCTATTGCAAGGAAGCCTTTTGTTCCGGTTAGCTCTAAAAATCATGATCACACACAGGTTTTGTTTTCTTTCACTGTATTACTTCTTACCTTTTCATTGACATCATCCATTAAGGCCAATAAAAAGGTATAGAGGTTCCCAAGGAACAGAGCAAAGATACGTCCCAGCTGCCATTTCAATCCAATGCGAGGATGGTAATCCTCTAAGGCAGCAATGGTTTCAAACAGTGGAGGACAAAACATTCCTAGCAAGGACATTACAATTTCAACCTGCCAAACGAGGGAATCGCTGTTAATAATAACAATAATGATGTTATTTTCAGTACTTATCAAAATTAGATCTTAGAGGATTTTGTATATCAAGGCCACTTTACTGCCTATAAAGAGGAAGCTGACATCTCTTTTCAGAGTCTGCAATTTTCCATGAATTCAGGTCAGGAAATGTATTAACAGTACATATTGCTGAGACAGTTATGCTATGCATGTTGCCAGATTAGTCCTTGCTCCTTATTAACAAAGTCCAATTACAGTAATAAGGCTTAAACAGTGACACATCTGCACAATTTAGCGGCTGCAGGCAGTTAGTCAGCAAATGATTGGAGCTTTTGATGGGCTTATGAGGTGTTTTGAGCTAAAATGACTTCAGTTCCTGGCATATCTAATTTACTGTTTCTCTTACAGTCCCAAAGGCTGACTAATGTGGGATGACCTACACATTTTGCCAGAACATTTATGTTATCAGAGGGTCAACAGAAGATGCTCTCATGACCCCAGTCCTGTAAGGAGCTTGCTAACCGCAACTCACATTTACTTTAAAGTCAGCTAAAGTCTTTCAGAATCCAGTCCAATAACCCTATTTTAATATAGAAAGAATATAATAGAAACTAAGTTCTCAACCTGTGCATAAAATCACCTTGATTTCTTTTTGAATGCGTGTCACCTTCACACTTTTAAGAACATGTTGCTGACTAGGGGGAAAACATACCTGGAACTCTGATTTGTTATAAAGTCAGTAATGATGCATAGACTCTGCCTTTGGTCACACATATACCTTACTAAGAGAGGGAATGCTGGCCAGAAGTTGGTTGTGAGGAATATTACTTTCTTTTGGAAAAGTGCCACAAGTTCTTAAAACATCAGTAGGAAAACCCCATTAGTTAAAGCTGACTAAAACTTTTCTGAAGGAACATTTTTCTGTTGAAAAATACTGATTTGGCTAACTTGAAATTTTTTTTTCAGGAATTATCAATTTTGTAAAAATTCTCTCAGGAAATGATCTAAACATTTAGTTTGGGCTTTATCATTTCAACTTGTATTTAAGAACATAAGAACGGACATAGAGACCAAAGGTCCATCTAGCCCAGTAAACTGTCTGTGGACAATGGCCAATACCAGATGCCCCAGACGGAGGGAATACAAGTAATCATCATGCAATCGCTCTCCTGTCATCCATTTCCAAATAAATGGAGGCTAGGGACACCATTCCTACACATCCTGGCTAATAGCCAATGATGGGCCTAACCTCCATGAATCGATCTAGCTCTTTTTTGAACCCTGTTAAAGTCCTAGTCTTCATAACATCCTATGGCAAGGAGTTCCACAGGTTGTCTGTGCACTGAGTGAAGAAAAACTTCCGTTTGTGTGTGTGTGTGTGTGTGTGATTATAATTTTATAAATTATATTTTAACAAAAGTTGAAATGATGAAGTTCAAATGAAACATTTTGATAAGGTCAAAACAAAACACATTCAGGAATACTTCATTCTGTGAAAAATTCTGAGATTTCAACTTTTCACCTCAAAATGTAACAAAACTGGATGTCAACGTCTTGGCATTTCCTACAGGTTGGAAATTCTATTTTTCAACAAGCTCTATCAGAGAAGGACAGAAGGAATCTCAATTTAACTATTTTATCTGAAGGGAAGGCACCTCTAACAACTGAGGACCCTTCTACTACAATACTGTATGTCAATACCAGCAATGAGACTTGGGATAAAATTCTCCAAAGCACTTAAGTCCCTTTGAATGTTAATGGTACTTAGTTGAAGTGACTTAAGATACTGTGGGTGGAACAACCTTGTGGCAGAAAATACTAGAAATTGGATCAAATGGCAGACCTGTGGGGCTCATGCTGCGGAGCTAAAAAATAGCAGAGTAGATGTTCCCACATAGGCTGGAATCTGTGTGGGTCTCAGTGCCTGGGTTTCAGCCAAGCAGGAATGTCTACATAGCTATTTTTAGCTCTGTAACATGAGCCCAAGTAAATTTATCCAAGCTGAAACTATCCACCCCCTTTGTTCAGATATACGCTTTAGTGCTTTTAAACGTAGATTTTAACCTTAATCCTAAAAGGAGACTTGAACTCACAATATTTTGGCTTAGCAGCTGTCTACATGCTAACAATTACTTCACTTCTCTCCAACCAAAGTCTATGCCCCAGAAAATCAGAAACCAACTCTTCTTACCTCATTTCTTTCATACCACCCTATGTTTTGCATTTTTGAAAAATTCTGGGACCGTTTAACCACAAAATAAATAAGGTAGCCACTTCCGCACAAGCAACATATGATGAGCACGTTTGCCAGAACCCGAAGGAATCTTCTCAGATGGATGTTCTCATCTTTGTTACTTTCTTGTTCATCCACAATAGATTCCTTTAAATAGATACATTTTAAAGAATTGTAGCAGACAGACAGACAGATTCATGGAATTTTTAGGTGAGAAGGGACAATTAGATTATCACAGACTATAGTATTTCATCAGTTACCCCATGCTGTTATTGAGGACAAATGCTGTAGCCAAACACTAGGCAATCTCCCAGAAAGGCACCCAGTCTTCATTTGAAGACATCAGAAGATGGAGAATTTACCATTTCCCTGGGAAGTTTGTCCCAATATTCCACTAGTTAATCACGCTCACTGTTAGACATTTGTTTTCATCTTCCAGCCATTAGTTCTCATTAAGCCTTTCTTTGCCAGATTAAAGAACTGATTAAATGCAGGTTATGATTACTTTCCTTCACCCCCTCCCCAGGAAAGTACTCCTAACCTTTATTCAAGCTTCTCAATCTTATTTTTGTTAAGCTATAACAGAATGATACATCTCTTGTTATGGGGACTTTTCTCCAGTCTGATCATTTTTGCATCCTCTCTAATTTTTCTAGATTTCTTTTGTCTCTGGTTTCCTAAAAATCTATATTGTCCACTGCTCTACTAACCGTGGGTTTTTTGTCCTGTTGTCATTAGCTTCCCTTATCAATTTTGTACACTTGATAATTTAATTTATATCAATTGCTCTCTTTCCCCTTTTCCCCATTGGTTTTATATATATTAATTTCTAATTTCTGTCATCTTTTTGCTCTCTTGACTGTGAAATCATGGCTTTTTGGACGTCTAATAAACTCTTCTTAAAGAAGTCTGAATTTTCATTCATAAACAGTCAAACATTTTTCTGTTTAAAGATTTCCTCCCTATTTCACTCAACATTTTCCTCCACTTTGGGGGAAAAAATTGGAGTTTTTGAAGCATATATGTTTGGTTGGGTTGCCTGAATTGAATGTAATCAGGTCATAATTTGTTGTTAGTAGGCAATCACTATTCCAGTCCAGTAATTAAATACTTTGTCGCAATGAGGTCCATAATAGTTTCTTCATGTTAGATATGATACTATTTGCATTGGAAATATCTATATATCTATAGAAACTAATGGACTTCCAGCATAAGCCACCCAAACTGAAGTCCCCTATAACATGATTTTTCTTTTCACACATAGATGAGTGTTAAGGAGTAACTCATCCTGTTCTCTGATTTGATTTGGTGGTTTGTAACAGAGCCCCACCAGTGTCCTCTCCTGGCCTTTGTCAGTTAGCATATTGGGCCATATGCATTCAAGATCCTGTTCTTCTGAGTTACCAGTAAAATAGGTAAAGGTGCCATTAAATGTAGAGTGCCACCCACTTTTACCAACTTTGACCTTCCTAAACAGCTTATAACCGTGATTATAACATTCCAATCATGTGAATCATCCCTCCCATTTACAGTAATGCTAATTATATCAAATTTCTTCTTATTAATAAGGCATTCCAATTCCTCTTGCTTGTTACCCAGCCTCGTATCACTGGTATCTAAGCAACTGAAAAAAATGTCTTTCCTTCACATGCTTTGTAACGTTAGTTCAGTTTGTTTTCCACACTCTTGAGTTTTTAGCACATTTGTCTTAGCACCCTTTCCTTGCCTTGTACATTTATTGTGATGTCTAAACATACGCTTATCAGACCACCTGTGGAACAAATTTGTGCTTTCAGAACCAGGAAGATTGCTATCCAAGGTGTGTCTTAATTACAGCTGGGTAGACCCATTTTTTCAAAGTATTGTAAAGGATTTTCCCCATACTAGAGATTTTTTAAAAAGCCCCTTATACCTCTGCTTGATGTGGCATTTTTCTGAATTGTTGGGATCCTAAATCTTCCCTATCTCCCTGCTCACTCCTACAATAAAAGGAAATGGTTCAGAATGGTCCAGGCTTTTCAGGATTGAGCTAAAAGAAATTTAAAAACAAAAAACCCCACTACCTTGGTAGCTTGTGCCAATAGTTTTCTCTGGAGAGTTCCCAAAAGTGTTACCAGCTGCAAGGATGAACTTTTCAATGGCAATATTAAAATAAAAGGAATTAAAATTACTAATGCAAACACTCCAGAAGCTTTTTGCCTGCTGTTAGATGTTATAAGCTCTAAATCAAATACACCTTTAAAGTTGGTTCTTTTGTAGCAAAGATCCTTCTGTTTGTATCTATTTTGATGCATATGTGACCTCCTTTCTTTTTTCAAGGTCTCACTCTGAGTGTGAGTAATGCAGCAAATTAAGTTCAAGAAATTCAAGGAGTTTGTGGTGTAGGATTCAGCTAAAAAATTTGTATGGTAGCAAATTGAATATAACTTTTTAATCACTGACTTTTCCTTCCACAACGATATATGCATTTGGTTTCTCATTATATAAAATCATTTGAGGTATGTAGATACCTACATTTCTCTCTGTTCCTCTAAAAAAAATTCTAGAGATGTTTTATCCAGTTCATTTTATATTTGGCTCTTCTGAGCACAGAGCTGATCCCAGCAGGTTGAAATGTTTCAAAAGAGACTTTTTGAATAAAAAAGTGGCTTTTTGAATAAAATGTTAATGGAAATTTTCTATAACACCAAAACTGAATATTTTAGGGGTTAATAATTTTAAAGTTAAAAGTTCATTCATTTTTGTTTGGTTTTCCATTAAAATATTCAGTGTTCACTTTTCAAAACCAAAATGTGTTAGCAAAACTTGATTTTTAAATTGAAAATGTTTTTTAAAAACTGACAACTTTTTCAGTTGTTGACTTCTGGATTTGTATTGAAAATCCAAAACTTTTCGTGGGATATTAATTTTTTTCTGCAAATAACTGGCATTTTCTCCACCAGTTCTATAGTGGATCTTTTCAGTAATTGCTTTCTCCATAATTTTCTTTAGAATTAATACAATATGGGTCCAGCCTTTTCTGAAATAGATCAGTATAAATTCACAATGACTCCATTACCATCAGTGGAGTTGTTATGAGTTATACCAGTACAACTGAGGCAGAATTTCGTTAGTACTTGTAACATGATCATAAAGACACAAATGCAAATGTACACAAATACCTTCTTGTCCATCCTCCTTTCCATTAATATGTAATGAGTCAAACAAAGAGGCTATGTCTACACTGGCGCGATCTTGCGCCAGAGATATGCAAATGAGGTTAAGCGTGGAATATTGCCGAGCCTCATTTGCATAC
>CM057846.1:161694777-161710435 GCA_030068395.1 Apalone spinifera
AGCCTTAGGGTGCAGAACCTGAATTTGGAAGCATTTGGATTCAGGCAGGCTTGCTGGTGGAGGGCAAAGGGGAAATTGCCCTGTGGCCTAGCAATTTAGTGATAACAGCAGCGTCCGAAGGCCCAAGCCCTTTAAAATTTCTGTTGGAGTGTTGAGCCATGAGCTCCAGGCAGCACTAAGGTCTGAGAAGGTAGGGTGGAGGACGGTAGCAAGTTGTGCTCTGGGCAGCACTGAGGGGCCGCTACCCTCACCCTCGCCCCTTCCACCCTTGGCTCCACCTCTTCTGTGAGCACAAAGCCGCCCCTCTCCCTCCTTGCCCAGGGGTCTGTGGAGGCTGGTGGTTCTGCTAGACTCAGAATTTTGATAGGGACCTTTACAGAAGTAAAAAAGGTCAGACTCAGAGATGGGAAAGTCCAGAAATTTGGTTCAGACTCCCCTCCAGGGGCGGCCCGTCCATATAGGTGAACTAGGCGGTTGCCTAGGGCACCAAGTTAAATGGGGCACCAAATATGGCACAATATCATTGAGAAGTTTGGAGGTGGGGGCGCCAATTGCACGGTTCGCCTAGGGCGCCAGTTGCTGGTAGCGAGTCTAGGGCCGCTCCTGCTCCCCTCTGGTTTTATAGTTTGCTAAAATTTTAATAACTCAGTGAAGTGTTTAATGTTAGGAACTCAGATAAAGCAGTCCCAGATTGCTCTCCATGATCAGCCTAACCTTGTATCTCTATTTGCAACACTTTTTTTTTTTTGGTTTCAGAAATGGGTGAAATTTAAGAGAGACTTTGACAATTTTAAGACACAATGTATACCTTGGGAAATGAAGATAAAAGAAGTGGAGAGTAAGTACAACTTCCATTTAGACTGAAACATGACTAAGATTTTGTTGTACTGTTTTGTGTCACTTCAAAGAATCTCGGTCATCAAGAATTTTACCCAGCCACAATTCTAACCATTACCTTTTTTTTTTTAAAAAGGTCACTTTGGTTCCTCAGTAGCTTCTTATTTCATATTTCTGCGATGGATGTATGGAGTAAATCTGGTCCTTTTTGGTTTAATATTTGGACTGGTTATAATTCCAGAGGTAAGAGCTTCAGCCCCAACCTTGCATTCAATCCATGCAAATAGTATCTTGTGCCTAGTGTCTGTCAAAATGAGATTGATGACATATTGTTACTTCCAACTGTACTTTGTTACTCTGTTTTACTGTACCTGGTGATAGCTCATGAGTTCATTGCCTCATCTGGTGTTGGAAGATCTCTTATCACAAACAGACTCAAGCAGCCTTCCAATTCACTGCTTTGTAGTGCCACTCCCACAGTGGCTGGCAGGGGAAACCGGCCTCTCCCTCTACTCTAGGTTCCAGCTCAGGTACCTTCTAGCCAGCAATCTCAGCCTTCTCCCTTTAGTTCTTCCTGCTTTTTCCTGAGCCCTCTGCTACTTTCTTGGTTCCCCCTCCTAGTTTAGCAGCCAAAACCTACATTCTATCACCCAAGGAGCAACTGCAGGCTTTCCCAACAACCCCTATCCTGCTGCCAATTTCCTGCCTTTATAGTGCTAGCCCAGCTCAATCAATCAGGGGATTGCCTAGCCATGGATTTCCCCCAGCTGTGGTGAATTAATTAGCCCCCTTCTCAGTCTGCATTAACTCTTTCAGGACAAGCCTGGGGGTGAATATCCCTTCACAAATGCTTTTGAAAAATTCCACCATTAAGCAACTACTCATGGATTTGGAAGCCTAATGTTAGGCTCAGATTATTGAAAATTTTGGGCAGTGAAGAAACAGAACTCAGGAAGTATTGACTTGAAGTATAGTCCTCTATATCCATAAGCAATCCAGGATGTACATACCCAAATGTAATTGAAAAAAAACACAGAGACATGATACTGTCAAACACATTTCTTAACACGGTTATCCACCAAGACTGCTGACTGTTCCTGTGTGATGCAGTTTGTTAGAGAGGGAAGACAGTGTGGTCTCGGAGAGAGATTGCACTTTTCCCTCTCTTTAATTTTGTTGTTTATCTAAAATAAAAGCTATTTGGATTGAAAGTGTGCTCTAAGCATGGAAAGGCACAACCATTAGAACTGAATGATACAACGGCATTTTCTTTCTTTACAAATTGTACATTTCTGTATGATGAAGTAGCTGGGCCTATTTTGATTCTCCAGGATGTATGTTATTCATGGTGCATTAAACTATTACCATGTGCAGCGGATCTGGGCAATACCATTTAATTATAAATAGCTTTAAAACTAAGTATATAACCCTTGCAAAACAAATGCATTGGAAGCAATTGACATGGTCTGTCTGCTTCGTGCTGTAAATGTATTCTAAATTATGAGGCATTTAGTCTTTGCTGTGCACTGGGTATAGTCTACTATATATCTGAGAGAATTTGTCCATCTGTCTGTTTGTTCAAGAACTCCTCCTAAACGGTAAGATCTAGGATCACCAAATTCAATATACAGCTTCCTCTTATCATAACTTAAAGCAAGGTCAGGGTTTGGTTGTATCAGGAAAATGGGATGTGACGTGAATGGGATTGCTTCTCACAAAACCATACAGAAAATACACAGAATCACCAGGCAGGTGAAAGAGACTGGCTGGGGGTGCATCTCCCCCCAGGACTGTCCCAGCCCCAAACCTCCCCCTCTCCCATTAGGTGCCCTTTAGGGAGGACAGGGGGGCTGAAGTTTCCCCACTTCCAATTCATATGATGACACTGCTGGCTGTTCCCCTTAGTCAGGGAGTGAGGGAAAAAATGCATATTCTGGCTAGGAAGCATAGGGGGGTCAGGTGCCTGGACCTGGCCTAGCCAGAAGACATGCACCCTTGCCCTGGATGTGCCTGCTGGAGTTACAGCAGCCATGGAGAGGCACTTCTCACCTGGCCTCAAGCTGTTCTAGTGGGAGAGGGCTGGGGCAGTCCTCTCCGCCTGGGCCAGCCTCTCTACTGAACCCCTCATCTCCAGCCTCACCCCAGAACAATGACTTAGATGAAGCATGCATATTTTCAGTTTATCTTCCAAAAACCAAAAATTAATTGAGTTAAGGACCCGAGCAATGCTGGGCAAATTTTCTAGTCTACTTATAAATAATATTTAACTCTTTATGACTTCTTCATAGACAACCCTTAAAGGGTTACCAAAGAATTTTGATAAATTTTGGCCTTGCTGAAAATCTTGCACTGCACAATGCTATTGGGAGATGCTATGACATTATTCTATCTTCATGTAACCTTCTCGATGCCCAATTTTCCGAGCAATTTGCAGCAAGACATGGTCAAGTGGCAACAGAAAACACTCTCACTATGTCAAATCCCAATTCAGCAAAGTGCTCAAGCTCAGTTAACTTGATTTCAATGGCAGTATTCACATGTCCAAAGTTTAACTAATGTTAAACCAATGTGATGAATCAGAGCTATAATCTATAATATGCCCATATGAGGAAACACCTGCATTTTCTGCACTTGTGATAGTCCTGGGAAGCATTAGGAAATGTATGGGGATCATTAAATATGTATGTGCTATTTCAGGTTGAATCACTGCTTGCAATCAGAATTTTGTAACTTTTGCTTAATAACTGTGAATTTGTTCCACATTTTAAAAACTTCCCTTTGCCCTGTTGCACCTTATTACAAGGAAAATATTTAACTAATTAGAAGTTTTACTCAGTGTTGCTCACGTCCTTAACTCAAATACTTTTTTTTCTTCATTTAGATCATTGTTCTGTGGTGGGACTGGGGTTGAGGGGTTCAGTATGCAGACTGCCCTGGAAAGAGAGGACAACCCCAACCCTTTCTCACTGCAGCAGCTTACAGCCAGGTGACAAGCGCCCGTCCATGGCCCCTGCAGTGGACACAACTGGGGAAGGGATGTCCCCCAGCTGGGGATAGACAGATACACAGACACAAACAAACTCTCTGAAATAGATAGTAGTTAGCTGTTCCTTTCTCCACCCCTTCCCCCAGTCCCTATCTTGGACACCTTGCTGCCTCCCTGTGGTCACGATACAGTGTAACTACCCCCCCCCCCCCCCCCCCCCCCCCCCCGGTCCCTCCCTTTCCATTTTATGAAAAACAATCCCATTCCAGGCACATCCCATCATTCTGGAACAACCAAACCCCGACCTTGCTTCAAGTTATGATAAGAGGAAGCTGCATACCAAATTTGATGGTCCTAGCTCTTAATGTTTAGGAGGTGTTCTTGAACAAATGGACTCTCAGATGGACAGACACTCACATTTCTAAATAATATGGAGAAATGAAAGATTATATGCACTGTGCTATACTATAAACATGTCTTCATAAACCTCACCTAGATCTTGATGGGAATGCCATATGGAAGTATACCTAGAAAAACAGTACCCAGAGCTGAACAAGCTACTGCTATGGATTTTTCTGTACTTTGGGATTTTGAGGTATGTACTGTACATTCATTTCCAATGTAGCTGAGATGTGTTCATATGTAAGGGAACAAATCCATTCCTGAGGTAACTCCATTAAAACTGCTGGATTTACAGAGATTAATTTGGACCTGCATATTGATTAAATCATGTTATTTTATGGTGTTTATACAAACACACTTACAGTTTTTCCCCCCAGATGAGAACATGTAATGACTCCTATTGATATCAATGAGCATTGGATCAAGCCCAAAACATTTTGAAACAAAATCTATTGTGCATATGCATTTGTTTGCATGTGGATTTAGCAGATTTTCATACACAAATGTGTTTGGAATGCACTTACCACACATATATATACAATTTTGGGTCAGCATGAAAAAGCTAGTGTTCTTTCTGTTAAAAAAGGAGTGCACATGCACAATGAGAGAACACATGTCTGTTCAAGATTTAATTCTCATTTTACAATAAAATAAAAAATAAATCCAGTGAAGTCAATGGAATTACATAGATCCTTCACTGGGGGGCTTGTCTACACTACATGGAAGATTGATGTTGCCACAGTCTATTTTCTAGGGTTTGAATTAGTGGGTCTTGTGCAGACCTGTCAATTTGAACTTAGAGGGTGCTCCTCTCAGTGACAGTAGTCCTCCTCCTCACAAGGAGTGAGGGAAGTTGACAGGAGCGTTTGCTCCGATCAACCTCCCACTGTATGGACAGGGGAAAACATGATTTAAGATAAGCTGACTCCAGCTACGTAATTAACATAGCTGAAGTTGCGTATCTTAAGTCAACTTTCCCCTTTAGTGTAGTGGAGAAGATAAATCAGAATTAGGAACCTTCTCTTTCTATACCTTAAAAATTATCTGTATAGTCCTGGGAGACTGAAGTCCTATATATCTCAATCCTTGGCTTCTTTGGTTAGAATTACAACAAGCAGGCCGATTAGTTTGATTTGCAACAACTGTCCACTAATAAGCAGAGTGAAAGCAACTCATTTCACCTATGACACTCAATAAATATGCGATAGTAGTGACTTTGGTACTACTGACCTATGTTCACATAAGCAACCCAGATTTATTGTCAAAGATAGATTTTGGAAAAACAAAGACAGCTGAATGGTTACATCTCTGCTGCACTGTAAGTCAAAATAGATCAAAACAGGCCCGAACATCTGGGGGGAAGGAGGTGTGAAGAGTGTGAATACACCCCCATAGCACCCCCCCCCCATGGGAGGGATAGCTCAGTGGTTTGAGCATTGGCCTGCTAAACCCAGGGTTGAGAGTTCAATCCTTGTGGAGGCCATTTAGGGATTTGGGGCAAAAATTTGTCAGGGGTGGTACTTGGTCCTGCTGTGAAGGCAGGGGACTGGACTCAATGACCTTCAAGGTCCCTTCCAGTTCTAGGAGATAGGCAATCTCCATTTGAAAGAAAGAAAGTGTGCTCGAGGAAGGCAGGAGCAGTACTCTGCCCAAAGTATCCTTCCCCCATTCTCCAGCCAGCTGGGGGCGGGGCTGGACTTCACTCCTGGAGGAAGGAAGGGAAATCAGCTGGAGCATGGGGATTGAGGCTCAGGCAGTGCACTGCTCCTGCCTTTCCCGGGCTGGTGGCTTGTACAGAGCTGTTCCCTATAGGGCTGTGCTACTTAGGGAGAATTAAGGGTTCCTGAGTATGCTCAGTAGCTCTGCTGAAGCCACTGCCTTTCCTATGTATAAGTTTCTGTTGACTACATTTTACAGGTGGGAGAGAAGGGTGAAAACTGACTGGGCAGGGGGATGAAGCAGGTGCAGGCAGAGTTAAAATCAGTGCTGCAGAAGTTACTGCTCTTTGCCTCACCCACACAACATCTTACAGGAGTTGAAAAGGAAGAAAGGGGCAAAATGGAGGAAAGGGGTGGCCAGGGTATGAGCAGAGGGCAGAAATTTGCTGGCCTGGGGGGATCAAGCCACTTTAGGCTAAGGCAGAAGAGGGGTGGAGGAGAAAAATCAGGAAGGGGATGGAGTAGGAGCTGGGGTTTAGCTCAGGGGGAAATGCTGCCAGCCCCTGTGTGGGGTTTGCCCCACACACAGAGAGGGCTGAGGGGTTAACAGTTACCCCAGTGGGATGAGCCACCTGCTGAGTGTGCAAAGGTGGGATGGGCAGAAAGGGGGTTTTATTACCCCTCTCTGGGCACTGTGTAGGAGCACAGGGCAGCTTCCCAGCTGTGTTCTTTTTAGTACAGCTGTCCTAATTCATTGGCTCTTACTGCTAAACCCCCCACAGCCTTTCTCTAGCTATACTGCTATGCAGACAGGAGACAGAATACTGTAAAACATCCGACATGCAGAGTTTGAGGGAGCGTGTAACATATTTTGAGTATTTAAAATACTCTTATTAGTACCTCCTTCCTCCCCCCTCCCCCCCGCTTCCTGGCCCCTAGTCCCGAGTGTCTAGGACAGATAAGGTAACAAGCCTTGTGGATGGGGGCGGGGAATGGTTGACATAGTATATCTTAACTTTAATAGTTTTTTATACTAACGTAACCTAGATGGAGCTACAATAAGGTAGGTGTAAAACTGGTTGGAAAATAGTGCCCAGGGTGTAGTTATCAGTAGTTTTGTCATGTTGGAAGGGCAGAATGAGCGGTGTCCTGCAGGGATCAGTTTTACATACATTTCTGTTCAAAATCTTCACCATTGCTTTAGGTAATGGCTTTGAGACAGAGGTAAGACGGGGTAGGGGGAGGGGCTTGAGTGGTCAAAATCCATGGGCAGGAGCAGAGCCATGTAGCCAGGGGAGCAAAGAGAGTTGGGGCCACCTTACTGCACTTCCCCACTGCTGCTGCTGTGTGTGGGGATGAGGTAGGGCAGGAGCAGAGTTGGGGATTGTCCTCGCCCGTGCCCAGCCCTCCAGGTCCCTTTCCCCCTCCCCCTCCCCCCCCATCAGTTGCCTCTTCTTAGAGAATGTACTTATAAAGGTTGTGAATGATAACACATTGGGAGGGGTTTGCAAGTGCATTGGACCGTAAGCTAAATCCAAGTCAACAGTATAAAACTCTTGCAAAAAAAGCAAACATCAGTATTGTAAGCAAGACACAAGAAGTAATTTTTGTGCTCTACTCTGTGCTGATTACGCCTCAGCTGAAGCACTGCGAGAGAAGACTGAAACATGATAACAATCACCAGGTCTATTGGAATTTGCTAGATCTGGTATTAGTGTTTTATATGCATCAGTCACTGCAACTAGTAGCACAGTCCTACGGGGAGCAGTTCTATACAATAAACTGTATGTAACTGCTACCTGTAGGATTGTGCTATTTCTGATAGCAATATCTTATAGGAGCATTTCCTTACGATACTACAAATCAGTAACTGCTATCGGTGGCACAGTCCTACAGGGAGCCGTGCTGAACAACCCACCGTCCGGAGCATACTTACTTGGGGCACCATGGGGCGGGGGGGAAGTGCATTCTCACCCTTGTGTTCCACATCAGTAGTTCCACTTGAAAATTTAGACCAACATGCTGATATGCCTTTAGGAAACCTTCAATCTATTAAATCAGCCCCTCAGAGAAAACTAGCAGGAGGGTGAAAAAGTTCTGTTATGTATGGTAACTCCTGAGATTGGACTATAAAAGATGGAATTTCTGAAGGTGTTTGAGATACTAGCCAATGGTGCTGAGAGCTACCGTTGAAGGTGGTGCTTCTGGAAAGATCATTAAAATTTTCTAAAAAATACTCTCAGTTACATGAAGGTAGGTCAAAATGAATCCAACTTTTAAGCAGGTCTTCAAATGTCTGTGTTTTTAGCAACCTGATATAGCTGATATATTGTCCCACCCATTTTTAATTGGGGACCTTCTTCTCCCACTCCCTAAGCTCACTTGACAGTATTTTTAAAGCTTACCAGAACTCACTGCTAATTATTGGTACCCTCAGTAAGTCTGCATAGAATGAACAATACATTTGAACAGTGAATCTTTAAAAATTCAAAAAGGAAGGTAGCAGCAAAAGCAAGATAGCCTGTCTTGATAGGGGAGGGGGAGAGAAATGTGCCACAAGACAGAGCATTTGTTGCTGACCTGTGGCTGGTATTTTTGAAAGACTAACTTTCAAACATAACAGCTAAGGAAATTTGCTCTGAGATGGGGCCATATGGGACCATGCCAGAGAAAAGAGCAGATCTGCAGATAGCTGCCAAATTGTTGCCTTTTGCTTGGCATACATCCACACTGTACTGTTGTGACAAACAGCTAGAGAGACTCATCTTTTGTTACTACAGTGTGCCCCATGCCTGTGATGCAATGGGGGGGGGGGGGGAGAAAACCCAAAGAGAAAATTTAAAATGAAGAGAAAAGAGTTGATATCACCAATATCTCTAAAGCAGATTTCTAACAGACACAGTGTTGGAAAAAATATTTTTCAACACACAGTAATGAATAAATGAATACTTTGGCAGCAAGTGAGTTACATAATTGATGACAGCAATAGAAAGATAATAGACCTCATTTGGCCATAAGACTATATGAATCACAGAAGGAAAATACAAAAATATGCAGTGTGACATTCTGTACAATTTTTTAATCTTTGCAGTAGGAGGGACCAAAAAGCTAAAACATTAGGAGGGCTTTTTTCAGGCTGGAGCTCCACTCTGCACTAATGAACTCCAGAATGGCCTTTTAGAAGGCTTTTTACTTTACTTCTCCCCAACATATACAATATAATCTGCTACAGTTTCCAAGAGGCTATGTTGCTGCCATACCAGCTGCTGTGTTGCTGCTCTATTCTCAATAGCTCTTCAATAATGACAGGAAAATCCAAAAGGCCATTCTGTACCCTATGGCATTTAACTCAGAATTGCGGTGTTCCCACCACCCGCTGGAAGTCATGCAGAAATAACCATGCAGCCAGTGTTGTGACCTGGATAACAAGAAATCTCCCATTAATAAAGACATAAATAACTAACAACTTTTACTGAATGCATCCGGCTCAGCAGGAGATTTTACAAAGAACTGATTAAACTGGGTCTAGTATACAGCCTAGAATATTTCTATGGTTGTTCCAAAGTCGTCCTGATTGAAAGCACAGATGGGAAATTTCTAGAATGTTGTCACCAGGTCTCTACTACCCAGTAAAGACCAGAACAGCCAAAGCAGAAAAGATGTACAATATGCTATAGCAGTAGTTCCCAACCTTTTTTATGCCACAGACTGGCAAACCCATTCACAAACTTTTGATGGACCAGAAACATTTCATTTGCATATTCATTATACAAATAATAAATACGCAAATAAAATTATGCCATCCGCCTAGCTCCAACCCAGCCCCTTGCCCCCCACCTTGCCTAACACCCTTTGAACCCCTTTCCTACGCCCCATGCATTTTGACCCTTTAACTCAGTGTTTCCCAATCAGGGTTCCGTGAAACCCTGGGGTTCCGCAGACCATCGTCAGGGGTTCTGCGATAAATCGTGGAATGAACAAATAAAATTTTGAAATACCACGAACAATTCCAAATATCCCTCAAAATATCGCGGGAATTTTTGTCTGGTAATTGACAATACTGGAGTAATCTTCGTACGCTACCAACTGCCTCTTTGTTTTGTTTTGGTCAGTTCATATCTAAGGTTATATTTAGTTGTATTGTGCCTGCCCTTCTGCTTCCCAGAATTCTCTGCGTTCTAGTCTTTTCTAGTGCACGTTACGGTCGTTCACTATTTTGTAGTTTTGTAGTCTTTGTGCAGTTTTGTAATTAATGTTTTTACCCAAACTGTGATTGTTTTCATGTATCTAAAATCTCACCTACGTAACAGTATTTTCATACGGCAGTTGAAAATTAAAAAAAAATGTGGAAGTATATGAAAAGAAGGCACGTCAGTGAAGGAGAGGACATCGAAAATGAATCAAAATGATCAGAGCCAAGTAAGAATGAAACAGGAAGAGAAGTGACTGATATTTAAAAAAAAAAAAAAAAAAAAAAAAAAAATCGCCTTTACAATGACAGTTACTTGACCATGGGTTTTACATGGACTAGAGATGAAAATTGCTCCGTTCCATTATGCATTGTTTGCAGGAAAAAACTCACACACACAGCTATGGCTCCAGCCAAGTTAAATCAACACTTCACGACTAATCACAGCCACTTGTCAAATAAAACAGTTGATTACTTTCAACGACTTTTGGATTCACAAGGAAAACAATGTAAAGTTTTTGAAAATAAGGTAACTATCAGTGAAACGGCACAAGAAGCAAGCTATTTAGAAGCTGAGCTAGTTGCACAAAAATGAAGTGTTACACTATTGCTGAAAGTCTAACAATACCAGCTTGTAAAATAATAGTAAGTACAATGATAGGCAAAGAGGCTGAAAGTGAAATTGACAAAGTTCCTGTTTCTAATAATACTGTTAGTAGGCGTGTGGATGACATGACTTTGGATGTGAACCCAGGAAGAAAGCACTTGGACTTCTTCCAGAGGGGTTCCCCCAAGCTCTTTTACCACAAAAGAACTTGAAAAAAAGAGAAAACAAACTGCAATCTCTGAAAACTGACCTCTCAGTCTTAGGCATGCATACATAGACCTCCTGTTGCCTCCCAGGACACAAGAATCAAATTGTCTCCTTAAAAAAATGTGATTTTATTAATAAAACAAAAAGATATACTTGATAAAGCATCACTGATTGCTAGGTGCTACAGAACTAAGGGTATGTCTACACTATATGCCTCTGCCATCAGAGGCATATAAATTTGACATACCAACATAGTCAATGAAGCAGGGATTTAAATATCCCCCGCTTCATTAGAATAAAAATGGCCACCGCGTTGTGCCGGCTCAGCTGTTTGTCAGCAAAAGCGGCAGTCAAGACAGGGATCGGTTGACAAGGAAAGCCTTTGCCGACTGATCCTGTAAACCTCGTTTCACAAGGCCTAAGGGATCATGTCTAACTCAAAAATCATTCCTTGTCTACTCCCATATCCATGCTTCAAGGTCCAGTCCATTTTCATGCCCAATATTCTTTGTAGGCATGGTAGTCCTATCTGGTTCAATTCCTCATGTTCCCTCAACTCCTGGCTTAAAATTCTCACAAGAAAAACAGCAGGCAGGCATATATTCCAATTCAAATCTCAATACCTTCTCCCATTGGCTCTTCTTGCTTCCTGCCAACATCCCCTAGTTACCTGAGTTTAACCCTTTAGTCACCAAATGCTGAGATGTTCAGAAAAGTACAGCACTCCTCCTATCCATCACAGATGCATTGGGTGAAAATCAGTCATTTTCCAATTAGAAGAGAGGGTTTCAATTAGATGCAATGGGACCTGGAAAGGGAGGGAGACAAAATTGTTTTGGATTCACCTCAGAATTTTCAGAAAATTAGGGTGTTTGGTCCAGGATTATGCTTATAACCTAGAGTGACAAACTATGAACTATCAGAGAGGCATCTAAGACAAGGAGAAGAAAGTCATCCCCAGGTGAAGAAGACGACCTCATTGGTGGACAGGTTCAGCTCACACCTCAAATTTCACGCTCTGACTTGTTTCCCCTCACTAGACAGATTCTTCTGGTCAATAGAGAGGCAGAGTATGTCTATCATAGGCATTTGATCAAGGTATCAGTGGAGCTGCATTTCAGAAGCTGATCACTAAAAACCCAAGATTAATCCAAAAATATTGGAACTAAAAAACCTCACTGTTAAGTAGACTTTTCTCTTTTAACTTGCAACAACATTTACTCCTGTTCCCCCACCCTCCAAAAAGTTAAAACAATGCAATGGCCTTCATTCTTGTAAAAGAAATGCATGTAACAGATAAGAAATCAAACTACTGTGTGGGATTGTGTTTGTTTTTTCTTTAGGGTTATATCAAATATTCTGCTGTTTTTTATGGGTACTACAACAACCAACGGACAATTGGTTGGTTGAAATACAGGCTACCAATGGCATATTTCATGGTTGGAGTTAGTGTATTTGGCTACAGCCTGATGGTTGTTATAAGATCGTAAGTACAGTTCTTTGGGTTTAATGTTTTTTTCCCTTTTTCTCCGAAATTCAAAGTAACCCGTATTGCATTTCACTTTTCTTCTTCACTTATTGTCAAAATAGCATATTTAGGAGCACGGCATGCCATTTTCAGCCCAGTTCCAAGGGGTTTGGAATCCATGTGACAAAAGTTATAGTTGTCAACAATGGAAGCTTTTCCTGGCATCCTAGCCAGAGAGAGCAAAGGCTGAGTGTCATGGAACCAATCCTTGATAAGGCCTCTCCAAGGCAGGGCAGGGATATGTGACTAGGGCATGGTGAGATGTCTTGCCTTTGGATATAATCAAAGACTTCTCTTCTCAGGCCTCTTTTCAGAACTGCCAGCCACCATTCACACATGTTTTAAGACTGCTAAGTAATATTAGGACACCTGCAAATGTCTGCCATTTCAACAATATTTGGAGAGACTTGTTTAAGTACCTTTGCAATTTGCCTCAGCATTTTCCTCATTAATCCCAAGTCATAGGTAATAAGGGCTGTAAAGGACCTTCTGTGGTTTGGTCCATCTCTCTGCACTCATCTAGGATTGTCCTTTGAACTAAGCTCATGTGTGTTTCATCTAGTAAACCCCAGAACTCTTCTAGTGTCTTTGCCTCAATAACCTGCTCGGGCAAATTATTTTAAGCTCCTGTTGTGACGATGTGTTGGGGTTCCCCCAATGCTGCACCCCCATAGCAGCAAGAACAGACTCCGCCAGCCAGTAGAATAGAGGGTTTATTGCTTCTCCAGGATACAGCGCAGCATAGACGTGGCTACAGGATTCAGGGCCAAGATGCCTCAGACCCCTTGGGTTAGGGGTCCATCACTCCTAGCCCCTCGGCTTAGGCTGTTCTCTTCATGTTTAATAGCCAGCAACTGACCCTTCCCCCAACACTCACTTCTTTTGTTCCATCCCTTCCCTTAACCGGGAGAACCGGTTTGGTCACTGTCATGGGGGCCCTCAAGATGCCCTCCTCCCCCCACCGCTGGGTAGTGCTTACAGACAAACACCAGTAGGGTCATCCACAGCCTACAGCCCAAGCACAGCAACCAGCAAGGCACTGACACTACATCACACCTGTCACTCTCCCTCCACCCAAATTGCCAAAATTCTTCCTTTGGAAGTTTAAGTGGCTTCATTACTGATACCATCTGTCACTACTAAGAACAGCCTCTCCCCCATCCTCTTAAGAACCTCTCTCCAAGAAGTTGAAGGCTGCTATCAAATCCCCCCTCACTCTTCTCTTCTGCAGACTAAACGAGCCCAAATCCTTCAGCCGCTCCTGATAAGTCATGTGCTCCGGCCCCCTAATCATTTTTGTTGCCCTCCACTGGACCCTCTCCAATGGGCTTTCAGGAATCAAATAAAACTGAGGCAACAATAGATTCATGATATATGAACTCAGGCCTCCTTAAACCAGCGGTATTTATTTAAAGAAAATAGCTACAACCAGACACAAACCAGATACTGCCACATAGAGTCTCAGCTTTGTTTTCCTTATTTACTAGGAATGACAATTTGTCTGAATTTTTGTACAGCATACAAGGGTGTCTAGTGGCTGAATAATATTTGGCGAGTAAATACCTTGCCATTTGTGTCGTCACACAGGATGGCCAGAAATGCCAATGAAAGCACAGGAGATGGGGATGACAATACTTTCACTTTCAGCTGGAAAATGTTCACAAGTTGGGATTACCTCATTGGCAACCCGGAAACTGCAGACAACAAATTTGCATCTATTACAACCAGTTTCAAGGTAAGAGCCAAATGCAATACACATTCTCTACAGAGAGCTCCCTGCCTCTGGATATGCTACTAGAATCTACTTTAGCAGAATTTCAAGGGAAAATTGGACAATAAACTGGTTATCTAAATAGCATCCCAAAGCAACACTGGGATATAGTGATTAGCCATGGTGATTCTAGTTCATATGTTCTGTGCTCGTTTCCATATTTAGGGTTTGGAAGCCTACAGCAGTTTTACTTTCCTCTGGAGAATGGAGTAGGGAACTTCAGAGAGGCATAAATGAGTGGATTTCAATTGCAGGGAACTGAGATATTATTGTGGAGTTTGATCTTTCCTGTTTCACTTACAGGAGCAGCAGGGCTCAGCAGTTTGGATTCAGATGCTAATTTGAATTCCACTTCTTCCCAACACAGCATGCACATGATAAGATTATTGTCCAAATTCATGGCCTTGGTGGCATTTGTGTTAGTCTGCTGCTTTAGAGACTCAGTTTAAGAAATAGGATTGTTTTTATAAACCATTCAATATTTAACTTAATCCATGCTTCTTCATAGTCTGGTTATCCTATCCCCAATGCTTTTCCCTATGGGCATGTCTACACTAGGAAATTATTTTGAAATAATAACTCCTGAAATAATTATTTCGAACTAGCATGTCCATGCTACAGGGAAGCCTCTGGGTACGTCTACACTTGCCCCCTAGTTCGAACTATGGAGGCAAATGAAGCATACCGAAGTTGCTAATGAAGCGCGGGATTTAAATATACCGCGCTTGATTAGCATATTTGCGGCCGGTCGCCATTTTAAAAGGCTGGTCACCCGATTTAACTTGCCATGTGTAGACGCGGTAGTCTGATCCAAAACCCTTCCCTCGAATTAACTGTTACTCCTCGTGCAATATGCTAATCAAGGGAGGAATATTTAAATCCTGCACTTCATTAGCAACTTCGGTATGCTTCATTTGCCTCCCTAGTTCGAACTAGGGGGCAAGTGTACACATACCCTCTGAGGCAGGCTCCATTAATGTGGACGCGCTACCTCTACTTAGAGCTCCAGGAAGCAGTGGAGAGTAATTAGTCTGAATTATTCAGGGAAGTAGTTATTTCTAAATAGTGGTACTAGAGCATCCACACTACCACTATTTCAGAATAGCTATTTCAAAATTAGCGTTATTCATTGTGGAAAGCAGGAGTTATTTCAAAATACAGTAGACTTCCGATAATCTGGAACCTTTGGGACCTAGGTGGTGCCAGATTATCGGATATGACAGACTATCAGGAGGTACTATAAGCAGGGTTTTTATATTTATATTATACACACACACACACACACACACACACACACACACAGAATATATACTGTATATAAAGTATTTTAACCCTTTTTATTGTAGCAGAAGCACTGTCCAGCGTCACACACTGCCAGTGGCAGACTGACTCGGTCCCATCTGGTTTCACCCAGTGCCGCTGCTGCCTTGTGACTCGTTTTTTGCAGAAGCTCACTCACTAGGCTCTTGCCAT
>CM057846.1:161710535-161725106 GCA_030068395.1 Apalone spinifera
CAGTAGAAGCCCCAACTGTCCCCGCCAGATTAAACTCTGCCATTTCCCTAGCAGGCTAGGGAGGGGTGCAGGGGAATGAGAGCAGCAGCACAAGGGGACAGCAGAGCCCAAGTGCGCCCCAGGTGGGGGGGCAGCAGAGCCTGAACGTGCCACAGATGGAGGGTTCAGGGTGGCAGAGCCTGAGCTGGGTTTCCTGCAGTGGCAGTTTTAAAACACCGAGGTCCAGCAGCAGGTCCTCAGCTCCAGCCACCCCTTCCCCTCCTGGCAGCAGTTGCTGCTATAAAAGCTGTGCAGCACTAGAGACCCCGTGGGACAGGGGCCATCCTGCAGAGTGGAGAGGGGGCAGCCACAGCAGGAGCTGCCGATGGGCTCTGCAGGGGGCAGGGGAGCAGAATTTTTTTGGGGAAGCCTGAGTTCCACTTCTCAGAACCCCAGGGTTCCGCGGAGCACAATTTGGGAAACACTGCCCCAGGGAAAAGTTGTTGAGCAAAAAAAGGAGGTTTGCCCCTTTAAGGGTGGCCATTTTGAATTCTTTCCGCAGCACACCTTCGACTGCCTCGCCAACTTTGTCCTTTGCCAACTTTGCATAACGTTTGATACGCTGCCGTATTTCTCTGTACTTAACATTAGAAATGACCCTGAAATTATCTAAGGTACAACAATATGGTAACTCTTAATAAAGGCTGATTTTTTGAAATGGTGTTCATTGTATACAAGGAGAATATGACAAAGAAATTTCTCAGCTCTTGGCACTTAGAACTTTACTTTTGGAGACTCTTGTGTTCATTGCCTATTAACAATTGACTTGCATTCTGGAGGGGGGGGAAAGCTTTGTGGAAAGAGTATACTCAAATTCTCCTATAAATGATATATATTGTTTGTGCATTAAATTACCTCTATGGATCGCACAGTTCTACTGAAAAAAATGGAGGGGATTAAGAGCAGCTTGTATAACTCTTAAAAAAATGCTGCATTCTGAATAACAACTGAGTTCCTAAGTCCCCAGTTACTTGTGCCATATGTTTCTGTGGAAGCAACTTACTCACAAAATTCTAGGACTGATGAGAAGAAATAAGCAACAAACAAGCTCTTCTCTTAGCATTTCCTGTTGTTACTCCTGTCACTGGCTCATCTCGTCAGTGAGCTTCTGAGAGCCTCCTAGCAATGAAAACAATAAAAGGAAACTGCCAGTATAATATATTACTATCTATTTTATTTGAATAACAATGGCAGTCAGAAAGATGTTAAACCGATAGCCAGTCAGGCAGAATTATGAGCACCATTTAGATTGCTTTTCTGTTCTAGTAAATGAAAAGAAAGCCCTGTGTGAGGGACTTGACTGTAGACAATCTCGGCATGAGAAACTGTACTTGTGATGTTGGAAGAGTCAGACTTATGTGGAAAGGTTTCTGTGTAGGATGCTTTCCATGTAAGGGATTTACATGTAGAAGATGTAATATGAAGGAATCTCTTGTGTTACATAGAAACATCCGAATTAGAAGCTTTTCTGAGTGAGAACTTTGCGTCGGAAAGCATTTTTACTAAAGGAATTATTATATTGGGCCTTCTCCTTAATTTTCACAAGTTATCTTGAGGAATGAAGGAAACCTCCTGCATTAGATAAGACACACTGGGGGTCTCCCAGGAGAGAATTTGTTTCATTCTGTTAATTCTTGGGAGGTGCTCACACAAGCTGATGGTGGATGATGTAGGGACAGAAAAAGAGCCTCACTTCTCCTTCCTGAGCTTTCCTAGATCGATAGCTGAATCCCACAGCTCCAATTCAACCAGGAAGGGAAAAGGAGTCCTGCTGCTATCATTCCTTGCTGTCTCCTGAGGAAGGAAGAAGAGCTGGCTGCTTTTGCCTGCTGTAAGCATTCTGCTAGCAGCAAATATCTCCAATGTCTGGAGATGGGAAACTAGATGGGGGAGGGCTCTGAGTTATTACAGTGAATTTTTCCCCAGGTGTCTGGCTGGTGGATGTTGCCCATGTTCTCAGGATTTAACTGGTCACTATATTTGAGGTTAGGAAGGACTTCCAACCCCCACCCCAGTCAGATTGACAGGGACCCTGGAAGCTTTTTGCCTTCCTTTGCAGTAAGGCATGGGTCATTTGCAGGTTTAAAGTAATATAAATGGTGGACTCTCTGCAACCTGAATTTTTGAAATCATGATTTGAGAACTTCAGTAATTTAGCCAGAGATTATGGGTCTATTACAGGAATGGGTAGGTGAGGTTCTGTGACCTGCAGCATACAGGTCAGACTAGAATCAGATGATGATGATGTCTCCTTCTAACCTTAAGGTTTATGGATCTATGAATGAATTTGTGCTCTTAGTCTAGTTTTTTGTGCAGAGAGCAGTTGACCTCTGATGGGGAACTCAGCAGAGTTTGCCATGTTAATAGTCTCAAGGGGTTACACCGTGTGCCTGCACTACATGTCTACACTACTGTAAGTATGCAACTCCAGCTACATAAATAAGGTAGCTAGAGTTGACATACCTTAGATCGAGTTTCCACAGGATCTGCACCACAGGTTGGGGATGGAGGATGGGAGAAACCCTTCTATCAACTTACCTTACTCTTCTCATCCAGAATAAAGTAGCAGGGTTGACAGGAAAGTGATTTGTGGTCAATTTTACAGGTCTTCAGTAACTCCGCTAAATTGACTGACAGTGAATTGATCTCAATGTGGATAGTATAGATGTTGCCTGTGACTAAGGATTACAAGGGCACGGAGGATGAATTTTCCTTTCATTCCTAGAAGAGTTAGTTCCCTCAGGCTAGGAATGAAGCACTTTGGGAAGATGATAGAAAGAAGGCTGCCTGGCTATTGTAGCTATTTCCCAGAGAGAAAAGTTCAGCTTTCAGGGCTGTCAGAAACCTTTAATTCACATGTGGGGTAGGCCTAATATACAGAAAGGGGAGGAACATGATGGACTTAAAATGATGCACTAGTTTTTGTTCTGTACAAGTATTTCTAGCATTTTATGTGACTGGATCTGGTCAACATTAACTTTTATTACAGTGAACCCTGTAATAATGCAATAAGAGCTCCCTCTTGTGACAGTAAATTTACATAGTACATGACTCAATTTGGAAGAATTTGTCCTGTATTCTGTATTCTTAGGCTCTCTTTTCAAAGGAATGTGTTTTTTTCTCTTTTCAAAGGAATGTGTTTTTTTCTTAAAGTGCAAAAGATATATTTATTCCCCTCCAGTAAGCTCTCCCCACTTCCTGCATCACCTCTCACTTACTGATGGGGGGTATTTCAATAGCAACCAATTTTAGAAATAAGGTACACAGTGTGGGAGACCAAAAGACTACTTAAAACATTAATTTAGAAACAAAATGTTCCAGTTCATGCTCAACATAACCTCTGGGAGCTGTTAGAGAGGTTGAGGAACAAAGTCAGGGATATTCTGAATGTTTGTAAAGAACTACTATTTAAGTGCTAACATTCACACAATACCCTCTAGTGGTTACAGTGATTTTCAGACCTCCAGCTTATTTGCAAAATTGTTCTTTGAATGTATTTCTTAATCCAACTAGCCCAGATCTCAGCTCATCAAGATGGGCTCCACCTATTCTACAGGGAGCTGCTCAAAGATTTTTCTCCTCTCCCTTTTTTTGTTTTGAAACTAATGGAGTTTGAGGGTATTCAAAAGAATAATCCTGCTGCCTTTTCCTGAAGGAGATAATTGAGTGCAGGAATGGGGAAGGTGGGCCGGTAAAAGTATCCTGCAGCTAAGTCCCCAAAATACTATGGTGAGTTCTTATAGTACCAGTGTAATGCAGCCACCGCAGAGATGGAGAGTGGGCAGTTTGGGGAAAACTTTGGCCAGAGAAGCACAGGATCTCCTCAAAAATTACCACAGATAAGATCCAATCAGAGAAGACAGTACCTTAAAAAAAAAGATGTAATCATAAATCAACCTTGATAAAATTTGAACCTGTGGCTCTCAGAAATATAAATATATAGAACCTGAAACTACTGCACCCTCCCTTCTTTATTTTGTTTCTTAACTTCTGGTGTGATTTGGTTCCTCAAAGCTAACTTGTTCTTTCAGGAAAAGTATGTCATCTTTGCAGAACAAGAGAAACGCCGCTTTTTTCAGGAGTAAAATGACAGTTACTCAAAAGCCCTTTCTGCACTAGGGACGTACTCTGAAAATTTTCCATACAGCTGAACACTAGCTCATTTCTAGTGGTATTAGTAGGGTTGCCAGATGCCGGTTTTGAACTGGACAGTCCAGTATTGGAGCTTTCTGTTCGGGAAACAAATTGAGAAAATATAAATGTCTGATATTTTCTAAATAAGATGTAATGTCGATTGTGATGTAATGTCAAGCATGTCTGGTATTTTTATTGAAACCATTTGGCAACCTTAGGTATTAGCAATGTGGGAAGCCCTACTGTAGACATGCTGGCAGGTACCACTAGCATTATTAACACTTAGACACTGTGTAAACAAGGATAAATGGTAGTGTTAACACTGCTGCTGTGCTAGTTCACTATTCATACTAGGAATCCCACTATTGCTAGTGCCGGAGGTGCTGAGCTGGGGTTAACAATGGTAGGGCATTTGTAGATAATGTATTTAGTGTACACAGGGCCGAGGAAACAACTCTGAAGGGAATTTCGTCTACAGCTCTTACTCCTGTTTGTTTACCTTCACCTTTTAAAAATGTGCTTTCCTGCTGTTTCCTTTTTTGCTGCCCATCTATTTTCAGCCCATTAATTCTCAACAAGCCTCTCCTCATGCATAATCCATCCTCTCACACCCATTATTTCTGTCAGAGTCTGGCAGTTCTTCATGTGCCTGGTGTTTAGTACATCACACTTTGGGTTCTATTGATTATTATAAACATATTTATCCCTCCCTTTAAAGCACTGTTGTTTTCACCCTGCTGATTTTAAGGAATTACAGAATTTATCAGTAACAGCAGAGTCTGCACACCACAAAAGGGCAGAACTGGGAAACAATCCTTGGCTTTTTTCCCTTCCATTACTAAAACATGCACTAGCAGGAATCTGAAAGCCTGCCCAAGACCGTGAATGTTTCATTTTGGCTACTGATGAGGTAATGCTGGCAATTGGCACGCTACCTAGTCCCCAGCCTTAGGGAGAGGTTTGCATTCCTTTGCTTTAGCATCCTCCGATAAATTAAGCAACTTTGCCAAGGGCCAGAAACCTCAGGTAACTGTCTTAGTATTGGTGCTTCAGAGAGCACTTTTTGTTGGTGATTATATTCATCCCACCCGCCAAATGGACATTGGGAGTGGAACTGAGGGACACTGATTGGATTGCCTCTAAATTTTGTTTTTCTTTGTCCTCATACCATAGCTGTGGTATCACATCTCAAGACAACAGACCAATATATCTGCTTGCCTGGATACTCTTCCATTCTTGTTTATCGTATCCATAGAAATGATGTGCAGTTAATCCAGTTCAGTGGGAATTTTGCTGCCATGGTTCAGCAGCAGATCAAATATCTATGAAATATCCAACAGAAAAAAATCTTTCCCTGACAGGCTGTGCACCTACCTGCTTTTGAGCAGTCATTTCACTCTGTGCATATGAACCAAAAATGCCTGTGGAGATTTTATGATAAGAGAGATACCAATTTTCACAACTCTTGAGGGGGTGCTGCTGTCTGTGGATGTGATTAGATTATGAAAAACCCTTTCTTTATATGGATTTTGTGCTGGGAAGCTGTGTTCAATTTCCTTTTATTCTTTTTTTCAATAAAAAATAAGCTTTCTATTTATAGGCCTAAGAATAATTTGTTACTAGTATTAATACTTTGTGCTTGTTTAGCAGCTTTTGTTCAAAAACATCAAATCATGTGCATAGTAAGCCTTGCAATGTCCCTGAGGAGATACGCCATAAATATTAGCCCTCTGTTAGAAATGTACCAAAATGCCAAGACATTAACTTTGCCCAAAGATCACACAGTGATAGGTGACAGAGATGACAGAATTCAAGGTTCCAGCCCCCAAATTCTTTGCTCCAACCAGTAGAATGCACTAGATCATAGGGGAAATCAATAGATTTGATCACTTCTCTTCCATATTTCAACAACTCATACCGGGATTCATGTGTGTATAATTAATGCAATGTTCATGCCACACAGTTAAAAATCATACACACCTACACAAACCAACCAGCAAATGCAAAAGTGAAGGTTCATCAGCAACATTATTTTGATTGTATTGCACAGCCTGTTTTTTAATTTTTAAAATATAAATAGTATTGCACATTTTAACCAAAATGCAGGAATATGCAGAAATATGATGTGCACAGCAGCTGAATTTATACCACTCTTGGAACTGTGGCAGTTCCTGACTTTTTGTAATTTTTTAGAATGTACAAACTAGATACCAAATTAACCTATTTTTAAAAAATTGATTACAGTTTTTGGGCAGAGGGCGGAGGTATCTGTATTGTGAATATGGTTGAGGTAATATAGAGAAGGTGAAATCCTGCTTGCACAGTAGTTGTACAAAATTGGATGACAACCAATAAAGGGATTTCCTAATTTTATGGTTTTTATGCTGATCCTCACTCTGTCACTCCAAGTGCAGAAGGTGGAGGCCCGCATAAGTTCTTAAATACCTTGCCTCTAGGCTTCTGTTTCCAAAAACCCCCCAAAGTCACAGATTCCCTGGCTTTGGGAGATAGCTGCCACCACCAAGCAAAAAAATCCCAAACCCACCCCTTTCTTCTTTGGGTTAGGAAGGAAGTACTTAGACTTCTTCCGGAGGGGTATCCCCAAGATCTTTTATCACAAGAGAGCTTGAAAAAGAAAAACAGAAAACAAACTGCAATCTCTGATAGCTGATCTCTTAGTCTTAGGCATGCATACACAGATCTTCTGTTACATTCCAGGACACAAAAATCAAATCATTGCCTTAAAACGAAAGAGGATTTTATTAACAAAACAAAAAGATATACTTAATAAAGCATTCTTGGTTGCTAGGTGTTACAGAGCCACTGAGAAAAAAACAACAAATTAAAACATAGAGAAAAATAATATGTCTGGGTTCAGTTTAGATATAGTGGAGGGGGGGAGGGGAGCACATGAACTTAGCACAGAGATGTTTATCCGAACAACAAAACAAAGAAAAATAACCTGATTGTGACTAAATATACATTTCTCTATCTACTCATGATCCATACTGATCCATACTTCAAGGTACAGTCCGTTCCCATGTCCACTATTCCTTGTAGGCATGGTAGTACTGCTTGATTCTCTTAATCTTGCTTCCCCCAACTCCTAGCTTAAAACTCACACAAAGGAAACAGCAGATAGCTATATCTTTGTAATTCAAATTTCAACAATTTCTACCATTGACTCTCCTGGCTCCCTGCCAGGAACCCCTAGTTACCTGAGTTTAACCCTTCTGTCACCAAATGTTGGCCAGTACTCCTCCTATCCATCATAGATGGTGTATGCACTTAAATGGTTTCTAACAGTTTGTGGGACTATGTGTGTAGACGTGTATTGAAGTCCACCATTTAAAAGTGAGATTTGTTTATACAATTATTTTTCTGTCTCAGTGAAACTGAAATTTGCACAATTTTATTATGACAGTGAATCAGCTCAGGTTTGCCTGACAGATTGAGGAATCTCTACAAATCTTTTCTATGAATTTTGGGTGAGGTAACAATTTGTAACAAAACATAAAACTAAATCCGCTTCAAGCAGTTTGTAATTGTGTTATGAATCCCTAGCTTAGATCTGTCGGACAGTTTTTGAGAAATGTGTTGCAGAATGCTGAGGCAGATTGTGCTTTAATTTACACTGCTGGAAACCACTGACCTTTTGAGTAATAGATGAAACTAGGCCCATATTTTACATGTATGAAGTTCAGACACATTTGCTCAGTTGGTAGAGCAATTGGTTATACTGCCTTCATTGGAGATTTATGATTCAGGCAGTTCCATTTGTAACAAAGTTCCATTTGTTGTGTCTCTATTCAGTGGGTCAGAGAATAGCTGAGGTAAATTGTTATGAAGACTTGGAAGGTAGAATAGAAGGAGGTGGTCTGAACTGATTTTCTAAAGTGACATGGCTATCTCAGACGCCGTCCTCTATATTTTTTATTGAACGCATGGAGAACTTCCCCCCCATCCCCAATTGTTCATATTCTCAATGCATTGGCTTGCTCTTGGTGCAGTTTGTTAGCCCACGATTGACAGACTCACCACAAACAATTACACTTTTAGCTTTATAATATGCCTCCTCTGGTTCTGTTGCTAGTATAAGGTTTGTTCGGAATTCAGGCCTCTCTTATCAAGACCAGTCTGAGCTAGTTTTAGCCCTTAAACTGAAAGCAGTCTGTGCACACAAGGGTGACCAGATGTCCCCTTTTTAAAGTCCTCCTGCAGATGTCCCAATTTTTTTTGAGAATAGGCAAATGATCCCATATTTTCTGTCTTTGCCCTTTCATGAATACTGCTGGGTCTTACTGCTTGCAGAATCCTTGCACGCCAGCCACCTGTTCACCAGTGGTGAGTGAAGGCAGTGTCAGTGGCGGGCAGTGGGGGTGAGCGTGCAAAGCTTGTGGCTGAGCAAAGCTGCAGCATGTGATGAGCCTGTTGCTCCCCTGCTGGTCCATCAGTACAGTCCCTGCCGTGTGCCAGCTTTTGGCCAGCAGACTTTCCTTCTCCCACCTTATTTCTTGTTGCGATGGCTGCTGAGTACGGGCAGGTAGTTGCCATTTATGAGTTACCTCTGCTGCTCACCTATCAGCCCTATCACTGTCCTCTCCCTCCTGTGCCCATTCATTCTCCTTAGCCCCAAGCTCAAGACCTTCTGGCTCGAGGCACTGCCCAGGAGGTGCCAACCCCTGTATGTGCCAAAGCTCTAGGTAGAAATGGCATGGGGAAGCCTCTCTGCCCCTCAGCTGAATTCTGTGTGGCAGGGAGGAAACTATTTCCAATGTGTTTGCGTCCTGACCCTGCAGGTCTCCAGGCAAGGATCCTAAGCACCTTCTTCACACATTGCCCCCCGTCCCACATCCTGTACCATCCCCAAGGCCAGTGTTTCCCAACCAGGGTTCCATGAACCCAGAGAGAAATCTAGGGAGAGGGGCCTGTCACCCTGCGTGCCTTCCACATGTTGCCCTGAGAAGATGTGGTGCCAGGAAAGGGGCTTCCATGGATGGTCAGTGCAGCTGGGGCTGAGGGAGGCAGGCCTCCTGCCCCACCTACAGCCCCGCCCCCTCTGCTGAGGCCCCGCCCTGATGGGGATGGGAGGAGGTAGACCAGTGTGTCGAGTACGCTCCCCCACAGGGAGGGGAGAAGGCAGGAGGGAGCACGTGCACGTGCCCGAGCCTCTCTGGCCCCTGGAGCAACGGGGAAGGGAGGAGGCCACACGGCTCCAGCCTCCCTTGCCAGGAGCACAGGGAGAGTGGGAAGTGGGGGTAGCAACACTTCACCCCCAGAACACCTACAGCAGGTGTTCTAAGGGTGCAGTGTGGGCAGGGCCATGCCTGGTAGTCTGGGAAGGCAAAGCCTGCCCCCACCTAGGCTACCTGATGCCTATGGTTCCATCCCAGGCAGGGAGGGTAGAGAACACTGGTCAGGGAGGACTGGGTGAGGTCAGTCAGTCACCCCTGTCCCCATGTGAGAGAGGTGTATGGGAGAGTGTGTGTGTGCGCGTCACCTCTCCCCATGCAAACCTTAAAGGTAAGAAGGTAAATAAAAAAACTCCAGCTATGCAGTATTTCTTTTTAACAGGGGCTATGTCAACTTGATGGTAATTCGAATGTTTGTACTGCATAGTTCTAATTGATTGCCATTTTACTCGCATGACTACAAGTAATTTTACTAAATGTCCTGTGTTCAACATAGGGAAATCGGTCTCCCTAATGCATGCACAGTTGGATGAAAATGTCTATAATCAGATAGAATTCCTGTGAGGTCTCAGAATCATCCTGTACAACAGGGCTACTCGACTTTGGAAGCCCCAGGGGCCATGAAGATAGTCACAGCTCATGCCAAGGGCCACAACCTAAGTGTGGTTGCATATACATGCAAATATATGCAAATAACTTATTTCACACTGACAGGCATAGATTAAGGCTTAAGCCATGGTGCCAGAACCAAACATGGCCAGTGTGAGCCAGTCAGCACCTCTCAGGCTCTGCCCACAAGGCTAAGCACCCAGCACTTCCCACAATGCCCCGGTGCTCCCAGTACCTTCTCCCTGGGGGCTAGAAATGTTGACACCCTGTACAAACAAGCGAGCCATATGTGGCCCATGGTCCGCTTGTTGAGTAGCCCTACTGTACCGCTTTGCAGTAGGAGCTAAGTGCTCTAACAGAGGGTTCTGAAACACCTCCCCTTAAGCTCCTCTCACTTTTGGCAGAGAGTTTCCATTCTCTCAGGCTATGTTTAAACTATGGAATTTTTCCAGGATGCCAGAGGTATCCTGGAAAAACTCCGCTGCATCCAGGGAACGCGTCTACTCTTCTGATATGTTTTGTGGAAGAGCAGACGTGCTCTTTCGGAAGCCCTGTCTTCCTCATACCACGAGGAAGAAGGGCTATTCTGAAAAAGGAGGTTTTTCTGAAATTTGGCCCAGTGTAGACAGGCCAAATTTCGGAAAAGCCTCTTCTAACAAAACTATCAGAAAAAAGTACACAAATTGCGGAGCACAATTTGCATACTTTTTTCTGATAAAAAGCGACAATGTAGACATAGCCTCAGTGAAAGAGAATGAGAAATACTGCTAGCTCGTTAGAAAAAGCTTTTCTGTTTAAGTACATTTTCTCTTCCACAGACACCAGAATGTGCTATTTTATGTGGCTTTATGGAATTGTAATGAGCTTTCTCTGAGACATGTGCCTTTATGCACACACAAAGAACTTGAAATGCCCCCCTTTTGACCTGCTGAGTTAGTGTCCCATTTGGGCTTAGCTAAGATTTCAGTTTTGACTATGTTAAGTTGCACTAAAATAATTTCTAATAGGTGATATTTTATGTTATTGCAAATACTGCCATTACTTCTTTACACATATGTGTAAAGGGACACTGTCAAATAGCTTAGCTCCCAAATTCATTTTATTCTGTAATGACTGTAACCCAAGAGGAAATACCCAATAGGCTAATTTAAATATCTAAATTCAACATTAAATCAGCAAGAATTATTTTAAATACAGTGGGGCCAGATCAGCAGGCGGTGTGAATCAGTGTATCTCTTTTTGAAGTCAATAGAGCTACATTGACAAAACCCCAGAAAATCTGACCCTGTATTCTGCTGGGAATCAGTAAAATAATGTTTTTTTATTCTTGCTGCTTCTTTGCAGTATCAGTTAATTAACAAATATTATTCCCTGAATGATACAAACTCCTGCAGCTGATGAAGCTGGAGCCCCAAGACATCAATAAATAAAACAGAGCCATATTTGAGTGTTCTCTTAAAAGAGAAGGAACAAAATCAAAGTGTGTGAGAACTTGCAATCAACAGAGAAATAACATTTTCAAAAGTCTTTCAGAACTTATAAAGAATGGTGTAATTGGCAGCTTGATCCAAGAATATATTTTCTGTGAGTTACCCTTTACTGCCACTGCCTTGGACAGCTTTTCATCTTTGCCTCTGCAATCTGAGGACGTTGATAAAAAATTCAAGAAGCAGCAGCACACGCATGTAAAATCCTCACTGAGCAAGACTAACAAATCTTTTAAAAATGTTACCGGTTTTAACAATCTTTTGTCTTTTGAGAGAAGTTTTCCTGCCATTGGTGTAAACTTACAACAAGCCACAGTTGACTATCAGACACCTGTCTAATCACCCACAAAAGCAGTATATCCCAATAGCATGGGAGCTTGTAGCATCTAATGATTGGAGTCAGGGACCAGAAGTGCGGATCCCCTTGAGTTCTATTCCCTCCTCCAATAATGGCTCCCTGTGTGGACTTCTGCAAGTGTACACGTTTTGAAAAATGGTATAAACTTATCCACCTTACTTTTAAAATGCCTCCCATATCAGGGAAGCCATTCCTGGAGCACCCCATTATGGCCAGAGCTGACTCTATGGCACTTTCTTGGTTTCTCCTCATCAGGGCCCTTTAAAGCTCCACACAGTCTGTCTCATTCAATCAAGCCCATCTTGCAGTCTGAGTTTATCACCAGTTCCAAAAAGCAAACGCCAAAACTTTTCCACTCAGCCCCTCATTTCTAAAGTACTGTCCTTTCCGGCAGTCTGAGCGTACGTCTAGACTACAGAGCTTTTCTGGGATACCGGAAAAGCTCTGCCGCATCCAAGCAACTCTTCGCTTTTCCTAAAAAAATGTTTGAAAAGTGGACACGTTTTATCGGCATCCCCGTTAACCTCGTTTTATGAGGAAGAAGGGATGTTTTGAAAGGAGGCGGGGTTTCTGACATTTGGCTCCATGTAGACAGGCCAAGTGTTGGAAAAGCCTCTTTCGGAAGAAAATCAGAAAAAGATACACGATTTGCAAATTGCATATATTTTTCCAACTTTTCTTTGTAGTGTAGACTTAGCCTTAGTGCTGGAGAAGATGCAGGGCCCGATCTGTTATTTTTGCTTTCTTCCCAACAGGAAAACACATCTTTCAGCTGGTTCTTTTTATCCAGCCCCAACTCCCTTTGTAGGGGACCATTCTAGGAGATGCTCTTCCCATATCCCAGATGCAGTCCCACACCCCTTTGCTGGCCCAATTGGGATTTTCTGCTCTGGCACAGGGGAACTGCACCTACTTGAATGGCAGGGGCCTGCCACCCTGTAACATTGCCCATCGCTGCTTAATTCACAATAGGAGTATTGTTCTTTTGCCTTGATATTACCCCGAAATGCACTGCATCGATGCCAGAAAATGATTCCACAGCTCATACACAATTCTGAAAACCCAGATGAAGCCACACAGCATATAGAAAAATAAACACTCAGAACCAAAGATTTAAAAGAGCCACTGGCTGCCCAGAGATACACACTGCTATGCTTTGCCATCTCTAGGTAGTTTGCCTGTAAAGGCACTAATATTTGTAGCACTTTGGAAGTTGCACTGTTAACAAAGGAGCATTTTCTAAAGCTTTGGGGGCCAGAGTTACTCCCCATTTACACTTTCCCAGTGGTGTAAAGTGGGAGTAACTCTGCTTATTTTAATAGAATTACTCCAGAATTACAACAAGGTAATGGAGTACAGAATCTGGCTGCTTGTATCGTTCATCACCAAAGAGGCCAATGGCCACGTCTCAAAGTATGTGTTTAAAGACAGAAGTATTGAAAATATACTCTCTATGTGAGTGTCATAGGCACCTCTTTGGTCTTTATCACAGTTGTGTCTAAGCACCGCACTAATGTTAATGAGTTTATTCTCATTATGTTCCTGTGAGGCAGGGAAGTCATCTTATGCCCATTTTATAATGAGGAGAGCTAAGGCACACTGAGGATAAAAAAAGTCTGTTATATTTATGTCTTATAAACTGACTTTTATCATCTACCTTTTTTTTTCTTCGAGATTGTTAGCAGTAATTCATAGAATAATAGGACTGGAAGGGCCTTCAGAAAACATCTAGTCCAGTCCTCTGCACTCATGGCAAGACTAATTATCTAGACGATCCCTGACCGGTGTTTGTCTTCTCCCAGAACTGGCTCCACTGCTTTTGGCTGTTAACGTTCATTAAACTAGTTACACAGCTCTGTTTCCAATGAACTGTCTAAAACTTTTTAATATTATTTGGACTATGAGATATACTGATTCTTAAAACTTTTGAAGTGCATCCTCCACTTCAAAATAACCACTGCAAAGTATGCCATTAAAAAGTAAACCATTTTTTAGGCGAATTCTTCCTTTCAGTGCCAGGAATTTAAATGTGTGATGGCCATTGTACTAGGACGTATCTATTACAGATGGATGTTTTTTGTCCCAGAAGTATCTCAAAAGACACTTGAATTTCTTCATTTTAGTTGAGTTACAGAGGTAATTCAGTATGAGAGGGAAGAGATGAAATCAGTGAACAGATGTGCAGGTTCTGTAAGAATTTTAAAAATGTCTCAGGGCACAATTTATGGTGTGTAAAGTTACAGGATCTGTTTTTCATATGGGGTTTCTCTGCCTGGATGGTATAAACATCATAAGACCAGATCTAGCATTTAATTTTGCCCCAGAAATGGCAGCTTGAAATACATAACCACATACAAACACACGAGCCTATGAAAAACACAACTAGAAAAGCTGTGATACTTCGATTCTCATTGAACCTTTATGCACAAAACATCTCTTTTGTCTATTATTCTTTAACATTTATATTGTGGTAGCATGTGAAAGCCAATGGGTTGATACTCCACTGTGTTGGGCACAGTATGAACATGAAGACAATGGCAGACTTTTTCCTAAAAAGCATGCAGCCTAAAAGGCAAGACATGTTAAGTGGATAACAAGCAGCTTAGGGCATGGGGCATGTATGCATTCAGGATAGACAAGGTAAGAAAAATGTACACAATTTGTAGCCAGTAAGCTGTTGTGATCCCATCTCTACTCCTACCTTGCTATAACACTGCTCTACAGCCAAAATGCTTCTGAAATAAATGTAGTC
>CM057846.1:161728557-161740652 GCA_030068395.1 Apalone spinifera
CTCCAACAGTACAGCAAGGTCAAAATAGTGTTCAAGAATAATTTAAAACACATGGATGGTATCTGCATCTTAGGTAGCTAACAAGTTTCCCCATTGTCCTAAAAAATCAACCTTTAATTCTTTGCCAACTTTTAGCAACAAAATAAAATAAAACAAGAGAACCACATGCATCCTTGAGAACAAACATTGTCTGCCATCCCCAAAATACACAATTGAAAACAACCAGAAAGAAGGAAACTATTCTACAGAAAAATATTTACCAACTGCCAGAAATTTCTATCTTTGCCAGCCAAGTGAATTACGAAGAGACACCTGTATATTTGTTGAGCAACCTGAGGGCTGATAATGAACATAACATTATTGAAGAGAAAAGATATCTTTGTTGAAAAAATATTGCCTTAGACCTTCTAGAATTCAATTATTAACTTTATTAGAAAACAGGAATAACTATTAAAAAGAGTGAGCAAGAGAGAAAATAGACCTAAACCTTTCAGAAGTACCTAGTCAGATTAGTGTCTCTCTATTAAATATGATAAACTTATTAATTTATATCTCTATCCATCTCTATTCTCGTAAGCATATCTGCTTTAGGGTGGGCGTCCTAAGCTTTCAGTGAAGAGACGAAAGCAGCTTAATTTATTGAATTTATCCAACAGACGGCTAGGATATGACTTCGCCATGGTCTGTAAGTTCCTGCAAAAAGAGATGGCTTCTGACAACAGGGGGCTTTGCAATCTAGCAGACAAAGGGTTAACAATATTCAATGACTAAAGGATGAATCTAGATAAAGTCCAACTAGAAATAAGTGCAAAGCTTCTAACCATGAAAGGAACTGATCACTGGAGCAATGACTTTGGGGTGTGGTAGATTCTTTATGACTTGAAGTCTTTAAATCAAGACTGGATAACTTTCCTCAAAGCCATGCATTAGCTCAACCAGAAGTTATGGGCTTATGCAGGCATGGCTTGATGAAATGAAATTCAGTGGACTGTGTTACATCAGAAATAAAACCGAATGGTCTCATCTGGCATTTAAAACTATAAAGCAATTGCTCTTTGGGTATCGGTACTAAAAGAGATTACAGGTAAATCTTGCAATATCTGTGTTGATTTCAGTCTCCAGTTACAAATGGAAGATGGCATCAATAGAATACTGTGCTTATTTGAGCAATCATGGATGCCTACAGAAGCAAAATGATCTCAGAGTTGCTGGTGGCCAGACCTGCATACTATCTGCAAACAATTGACTTTTAAAATGAATAATTGTGCATATGTATTTTTTCTCTTCAGCAAGGCACAGCCTTTCGAAGGGTTTATTAATGAGTATGCACATGTACACTGACTTAAAAGCAGGGTCTAGATCAGGGGTGGGAAAGAGAGCATCCCACCAAGTGGATTGATCTGGTTGATGGCCATCCTGCCACTCCTCTGCCCCCAGGCCAATCGAGGTGGACTGGGGATAGAGGAGTGCGTGAAGTCTCCTCCCCCCTGCCAAGGGTGCGCAGCACCTAGATTGAACTGCCAGCTGTTTTGAACATGCTTTCACCCCCTCCCCGCCCCAAGTCCTGATTGGCCTGGGGGTGAGGGGAACGCGCAAAGTCTCCTCCCGTGCCAGGGGTGCGTGGCACTTTGAGAGAACCGCCAACTATTCAGAACAGCTGCCAGTTCTCTCTAAGCAATTGGGGGCAGGGAGGCAAAGACTTCATGCACTCTCTCCCTGCTCCCAGGCCAATCAGGGTCTATGGATGGGGGAGCACAGAAGTGTCCTGGCCCTGCCCTTTCCACCCAACGCCCCACCCCTTCCAGGGTTGATCCTGGGCCACTTCAAAAATTTCTCTTTCAGTAAAAGGCTTCTTCCTTGTAGAAAGAGGTTTACCAATGTTGGAAAACCCCCACTGTTCTTTCAATTTTTTTCCAAAAGAATGTGATTGCAATATGGACGTAAGTGAAGTTTTTTTCAAAAAAAGGCTGTTTAAAAACAACAACAACAACAACACCACCTCTGCAGTGTAGTCATACCCTGAGACACACCTAGGCTATGTCTACACTGCAGGCTTCTTGCGCAAGAATGGTTGTTCTTGCACAAAAACTTGCAGTGTCCACATTACAACCTCGTTCTTGTGCAAGAAAGTTTACAGTAAAGCGTCAGAAGAGAGGGCTTTTTGCGCAAGAGTTATTCCTCTCCCCACGAGAAATAAGCCTTTTTGCACAAGAGTCTTGCGCAAAAAGGCTAGTGTGGATGGGAACAGGGATTTCTTATGCAAGAGAGCGTCCACACTGCCATGGATGCTCTTGCGCAAAAGCACATGGCAGTGTGGATGTGCTCTTGTGCAAGAACTCTTGCACAAAAAGTTCTTGTGCAAGAAGCTTGCAGTGTAGACATAGCTCTAGAGTTTAAAAATGTTAGTGTTGAACCGAAGATAGAAATCTGGGTGGGAGTTATGAACCTGTATGCCCCTCACACCACTCTTCTTTTCCACCTTCCTGGCTTCATGCCATGGCTAGCTCCCCTGCTCACTCTATCCTAGAGTATGTCTACACTAGCCCCCTAATTTGAACTAGGCAGGCTAATGTAGGCATTCTAACTTGCAAATGAAGCCTGGGATTTAAATATCCCGGGTTTTATTTGCATCTTCCCAACCGGGCGCCATTTTTAAATCCCTCTAGTCCGAACTAACTGCCCTCAGCTACACGCGGCAGTCAAACGTTAACTCGAACTAAGTCCTTAGTTCGAGTTAACTGTTACACCTAGTGTAGACATATCCCTAGTGACAGATATTTCAAGATTTACTTGGATTATCCACTAGCACTGATCCCCATAGAGGAATTGATTCATGGATATAAAGACCAGAAGGAACTATTCAGTTTGATTTCATGTGTAATGCAGACCATCAAAATTAATTTCACCAAACAATTCCTGTGCACGCCCAAAATTTATAGTTGAGCTAGTGCATAACTTTGAGAGAAATATCTACTCTTGAGTTAGAGATCAAGTGATGGAGACTCCATTACTCCCCAAAGTCATTGTTCCAGTGATCAATTTCTCTCATGGTTAGTAGCTTTTCCCTATTTCTAGTTGAAATTTATCTAGAGTCATTCTTTAGCCATTGAATATTGTTATTCCTTTCTGCTGTCAGAAATCGTCTCTCTTTGTAGGTATTTACAAATCAAAACCAAGTTATTCTTTACTATTTCTTGGATCATTAAATAGCTTGAGCTACTTTAGTCTCTTCATTGTCAGGAATGTTTTCTGGAACCGGAATCATTTCTCTAATAATAGCTCTTTTCTGGCCCCTGTCAAATTTGGCAAAATTGATTTTGAAGTGTAGGCATGATACTTTTGTAATAGTCTCAATGACTGTACAGAGAAGTTATACAATTTCCTTATTTATATTTGATATTCCCCTGCTTATACAGCAAGAAATTGTGTTGTCTATCTTACCCCTCTTCTTCCATGCACTGAGAGTTTACATTCAGCTGGTTATCCATCCTACAGTCTGGTCTGAAATTCCTTCATTGTAGGATACTCTCCCTTAACCTATAAGTAGATTTAGAAGGATTAGGTTTTAACTGATAGATGTCCATTTCACTCTTCATATACAAACTAATGAAAAGTATTCCATCAATAAAAACAATATTTACGGTTAAGCAGATGAAGAAAAAAGTTTGCATGAGAGCTTTTCACATGACAGAAACGTAGGGCTGGAAATGACCTTGAGAGGTAGGACCATGTACAAATAGACCATTTTGGATAGCTCTTTGTACAACCTTTTCTTAAAATCTTTAAAGACAGGGATTCCGCAATCTCCTTTGGAGGCCTGTTCTGGAATGTAACTCTCTTTATTGTTGGAAAGATCTTATCTGAATCTCTCTAGCTGCAGATTGAGCCCATGACTTTTTGTTTTACTTCTAGTGGACAGGGAAAACAACTGATCTCCGTCGTCTTTGACTAGCCTGAAGACTGTTATTTGAAGATGTTTGAAGACTGTTCTCAGGCTTCTCTCTGTCATCTTTTCTGAACATGCCTAGTTTTGGAACGTTTCCTCACAGATTGGGTTTTCTAAACCAGTTATCATTTTGATTGCTCTCCCCTGTACTCTCTGTAATTTGTCTATATCTGGCTAGAAGTATGATATCCAGAAGTGGCACTGGTCAGTCCTCAGCTGGACAACTGTGTCCAAGTACAGTGGAACAGTACCTGGTGTGTGTTACATATGGCATTCTTGTTAATAAACCCGAGTTATATTAGTCTTTTTTATTAACTATGTCAAATTATTGGCTCATGTTTAATTTGAGATCCATTATAACCCCCAGATCATTTTTAGCAGTACTATTACCTAGGAAATTATTCCCTATATTGTATTTTGCCTTTTTACTTTTCCTCCTTAAGGATAGTGCTTTGTACTTGTCTTTATTGAATTTCATCTTGTTCATATCAGACCAATGCTCTCATTTGTGAAGGCTCTTTTGTATTCTAATCTTGTCATCCAAAGAATTACAATGCCTCTAAGCTTGGTGTCCCACAAATTTTATATGTATATGAAAATATTGAATAGTTTCAGACACAGAACTAATCCTAGTCAGATCCCACTAGATATGACTTCTTAGTTTGACAGTTGACCATTGATAGCTAGTCTGAGTTTTGTCTTTCAAGCAGTTGTGCTCCCATATAATCATAATTTTACTTAAACCAGATTTTCCTAATTTGAATTCTGCCATGTGAGATTATATCAAAAGCCTTACTAAATTTAGGACAGATTGTATGTTTCTTCCCTGAGTCATCTTTTTCCCATTTCTAAAGATGGGTACTTGTTTGCTGTTTTGTAGTCCACCAAGGCCCCAACCAAATATCTCAATAATAATTGCCAATGGTTCCAAGATTGTTTCTGCCAATTCCTTAACACCCAAAGATACATTTTATCTACCACTTTGAATACATTTAACTTATTTAAATACTCTTTAACCTGTTTTTCTCTTTAATGTGTGTTCTTTTTTGTTTCTTGTTTATATTAAATACCTGGAACCCATTTGCCTTTTCTCTGAACACTGCAGTAAAATAGGCACTGAATATCTCAGCCTTACTGGTGTCATCAGTTATTAGCTCTCCTTTTCCTCATATTTTTCTCACTTTTAATGCATTTAAAGGAATTCTTCTTATAGCTTTTTATGCATCTTGCTAGGCAAAACACGTCTGTGCTTTTAGCCATTCTGATTTTGTCACTACATGCTTGGGCTGTTCTTCTTTACTACTCCTGAGCAATTTGTCCATGTTGCCACTTTTTATAGCATTCCTTTTTGATTATCAGGGTGAGAAAGTATGACAGAGCATATTATTCTCTTACTATTCCTGCTATCTTTCCATCAGGATAGTTTTCTGTTGCACTTTTAATATTGTCTCTTTTAATATTAAATTAATATTGAAAAAATAGTTATAAGTAAACATTGAGATTATCCATTGAGATTTTATTTAAAAAGTTTGAATTCTGCCATGCCTACATAAGTATGACCTATGTTCCTGCATGTATAATATAGCATTTGGTTATATTAAAAACATGGCATTCAAATGATCCTACTATGACAGATCCTGCTGTGATGCTATCTGAAGCTGGGATACCAATAAGCCCTGTGTCTCACCTGTCTGGGATCCTTCCCACACTGTGATGCTGTGACAAGTTGTGGACTGCTCCTGATTATAACCAGATGTAGTTGCATGAAGACTTCTGTCATATCGACAGCCCGGACCCTAGATCTGTACTGTCTTGTCTTGGTTAAAAGCCTGACCAATATCAAATTATTACTATGTCCTTCCCTCCCTCAGTGTGGAGAGGACAATGCACTAGTCCTTGCTCCTGAGCAGATTTCCATTTAGCACTTGAAATGACATGTTAGGTAGAAAAACAAATAAGAGAACGAGTGATCATAGGGTATGTCTACCCTTGCACCCTCTTTCTATAGAGGGATGCAAATGAAGCTGGGATTTAAATATTCCATGCTTCATTTACATAATCGTGTTATGGCTCTATTTCAAAATAGCGCTATTATGAAATAACAAATGCAATGTAGATGCAGCTATTTCAGGAGAACACCCTTCTTCTGAAATAACCCTTATTCCTCATAAAATGAGGTTTAACAGTTATTTCGGAAGAAGGGTGTTCTCCCAAAATAGCTGCATCTACACCACATTTGTTATTTCTAAATAGCGCCATAATGTGATTATGCAAATGAAGCACGGGATATTTAAATCCCGGCTTCGTTTGCAATTTCAAATGTCTTCATTTGCATCCCTCTATCAAAAGAGGGTGCAAGTGTAGACATACCCATAAGTAATAGCATACAGATCAAAGAAGTTTAACTAAGAAATAAACAAAATAGCAATCAAAGTTCTCTAAACAAGATAGGATTTGAATCATGCAGTATCTCGCCTTGTTAGATAATACGAACAGTCCACTAAACTTCTATACAAAGGCAGGCTTCCTTCTTTCCTTGTATTTTCTTGTGCTTGTATTTTCTTCAATAGACCATTAAGATGGTTTAGTTTTTATATTATTGTACATGAAAGAATTCTTGCAGGTGTTCCCATCCTCACAACATGTTCCAGTGGCACTTACACAGCAAAACTTCATAACTTCACTTACAATGAAAGCACATACAACTTAACAGGATGCTAATATTAATAAGATTAAGACTTTTAAAATGATACCTCACAAGGCATCCTTGTACAAAATGTCTCATAATCCTACCATCATGGTAAATATGGGGGTACATCCACCCACACCAGAGATCACCATGTAGAATTGAGCATTCCTCATTACTTATCACTTTTTGTCATGACAGCCAACTTTATAAGCAATGATTTTTTATATATATTTTCTCTCAAATCATGGGGACAAAGGGGGTTAATGAGTTTATTTTTCTGCCCTCTAGGTCAGAGATATGTACCCTCTAGCTTGAAAATGAAGATGGTAATTGCCTACCCACTAGTATGAAACATTGGGCCAATAGGAAGTAAAAGTGAAACAAACGTGGTTGGACTGTTTGTGTATGTGATTTATCTATAAAGACTAATGATGAATATTTTTAACTGTCTTTTCTAGAACCTAGATCTGGAGGCCTAGATTACTTGGCAGTGGTAACATATGTCATTGACAACCGTTTTTGCTGTGACAGAGCTGGGTAAAAGTCTATGTATCCCCTTGTTACCAGTGAGGGTGAAAGACTGTGTATCCCCTTACATATAGCTTCCCAGTGGTAGGCTGTTTTTTAATCTCTTTTTATACCAGAGTAATCAAGAGTAGCTCTAGAATCAATAAGAGATTTGCATTTTAACTCTCAACATCTGTATCCTAATTATGACTTACCACAAGAGGCACATAGGTCACTACTTTTACTGCAAGATGAAGAATTCAGTGACATGTGAGAGGAATATTATTCACTAGCAAGTAGAAAGAAAACATTTCCTTTTTTGGCATTTGTGCCTTAGCCCAAAGCTGTGATATAGGAGCTGAATTTTTCCTGGCTCATAAAGAACAAGTTCTTTAACCTTTGACTAATTGACACATTGGGCCATGAAATAAATTCATAAATTAGTCAAATTAAAAAGTTGTAGTGCACATATTTTAAAGAGCCTTGGCTTGTAGTGACTAATTTATAGATTGGTATATTATAGATAGGATAGGATTCCTCCTTCATCTTTTTCCATCTTTACAACGAAGACCAAGAGACTCTAGTTATTTTCCCACTCCCTCTCCATCCAGGTTATTCTGGAATGTGAATAGATAAATGAGTAATATCTGTCTGGATTCTGCTCTATAGAAGCCTGACTAAGGCCCTGGGCACTTTGAACAAATGGATTTTTTCCATAGCAGATACAGCTTTGTACTGGGTGCCAAGGGTACCTTGTTTATAGCACCTGGCCTATATTTTTCAGTGAAGTCAAAAATAAAGATTCCTTGCTACAGCTTTCCGGCTGTAAACAATACAGTGATCAGATTCCCAGACAGAAGGTTTATATTCTCCCCACATAGTCGCCTGCGTCAAATTTATGACAGCTTTCTAGTAAACAGATATCTATCCTGCACAGCTCTCTTTCCACGCTACTAGCCAAGAAAAGGCTGAGTTCTGACTGAGATAATAAAGTAGCCTTTTCAAATGAGCACCTGTATGCTCACCTTTATTCCTAAATCATTTCTTTCCGCTGCTAATTGTGTCGATCCAGAAGCTGATGCTGCAAGTTTTATTATTTGTATCAAAACATCTAGATTTGAAGGGGAAACAGAAAATTATTTCTCTCCAGATACAGCTCTAGGGCCTGATCCTATGAGGGCTGTGCAGCCCCTCAGCTCCCATTGAAAGCAATGGGAATTGAGAGGTCATTGGCAGGAGGGAAAGTGAAGCGCAATAAGAACCAGAAGGTTCATTGCTGTAGGCAGCTGGTATCAGATAAATGCAGTGTGCCAGAATAGTCAGACTGTCACTGATGTTTTATTTTGACTCTTGCTAGTATAGCATAGGAAGAGCATATGTTCTTGAAGAGATAGCAAAGCTTATGGATTTCAAACCAATTTTCTCCAACTCTGCTTAAACTGGGGCCAGAGCTTACACAATCTGAAACACAAGTTGTGTCTTACAGCAGCCACTGACTTCCTGTATGTGGGGCACAATTCAAAAAAAAATTCCTCTTCTTACTAGTCCCAATGAAGTCCATGAGACTAGTCATGTGATGAAGCACATTTCGTGAGTTAGGATTGTTAGAATTGGGCCTCAAAATAATGTCAGAGAATAATTTAAAACACACATGGTATCTGCAAATAAGTAGGCAGGTAACAAGTTTCCCCATTGTCATATTTTTAGCATAAAAATAAAGTAAAACAAGGCAACTTCAGGTTTAATCTCTCTAGTCCAGAACTCTCTGGTCTGGAAACATCTATTGTCCAGAATGATTTTAGTTAGCCAGATGTCCACTTTTCATGGGTGTGACCAAGGGTCCTGCGGTCCCATAAAGTTTGTTTACAGCCATCAATCCTAGTTCTCAGTATTCTGGGCTGTTATTTAGCTCTAATTTACCCCTAAATGTCTTCTAAGAGCCCAGAAAGCAGTGGAAGTGTTGATAATGATGCTAGACAATACTGATCTCACGTGGCCCAGAAAACTTTCTGGTTCAAAACTGGTCAGGTCCCCAGGGTTCAGCCTTACAGACAAAACAATCCTCCACCATCTGAAAAAACAAACCAACTAAAGAAAGACTGATTGGAAAAAAACCCCCCAGAAGGTAACTATTCTAAACAAAATATTTACTGCGAGCCAGTGAATTATGAAGGCATATCTATATATTTGTGGAACAGCCCAAGGGCTGAAAATGAGCATAACATTATTGGGGAAAGTATATCTTTGTCAGAAAAAATATTCCCTTAGAGCATCTGGAGTTCAATTTTGAACTTTATTATAAAACAGAAATAGCTATTAAAAAGAGAGTGAGGGAGACCTATATCTTTCAGCTGTACCTTGGCAGATCAGTGAGTGTCTACTAAATATGAGAAACTTTTTAATTAATATCTCTGCCCAAAGTTTTTTCTATTTTCATTTGTATGTCTGCATTAAGGTAAGGTTCATAACCTTTTGTTTGCTAAACATAACATTTATCTGCATAATAACTGAGATTAGCATTATATGGTGATCTTTGAAACTTCAGGCTTCAAGCAGCTCATTGACATAAGCATAACTAGGAAATATTAAACATCTATTTATAATAGCTGTCCATCTTAAGCACTGCTATAACTGCTATGTTATATTTCAGCTACCATCTTTGTGATGATTTCCTCTATATACATCTGAGTTCTCCCATGTCTTTCCTCGCATCTTACTCTACTAACCTACACAGTCTCTCACTATTTCAAACCCAGCGGGCTAAAGATATTCCTGTTGTCACTCTGTTGCATTTGTGGAAGGATTTGGTGCAGGATGTCAACATTTGAGCTTTACAGCTTATATTGTAATGTCTCACCATTCTTTCCCTTGTCTGTCACTTCATTATCCTCCCAGTCACTTAGGCTTATAATGCTTGCTGTCGTTTTTGACTCCTCCACTTCCATAACTAGGATCTTACCAAATGCTGTTGCATCTTCCTCTTTTAATCTTACGAAAACCTGCCCTTTCCTCTCCATCCCTGCTATAAAATCCTTGTCCACCACTTGGCAGTCTCTCACCTTGGCTGTGATAACCTCTCTGGCTTCCTTCCTTCTTTCCTTGTCTCATTTTGGTGTATTCTCAATTTATCTATCCCTGCTTCTGCTGCTGCAGGCATTTCACTTTTCCTTTCATATTCCTTTACCTAGGTTCTGCTTTTTAACACATCCAGATCCCCCAATTCAAGACTCTATATAACCTGGACCCAGCCTAATGCTCTACTTTCATTTCATCCAACCCTGTCTCAAGATACCTCTTCATTTCCTTTTCCCTGCTTATCTTCATGTCTTCTTCCATGCCACTCCCCGTGCTTAGAACAACTCCTCATCTCTTGCCTGTTGTGTTTTCCATTTCCATCTCCAAAGCCAAATTCTGTAAATGTTGATCTTCTTGCTCATGTCTCCAAACACTCAGAGTCAGAGTTGCCCAAATGAGCCACTGTGCCATTAGGTGTGTAACATATATGGCTGCATTAGAGGGGAGTCAACCTGGAGGGACAAGGCGACTTTAACATTCATCCAGGACACCATAAGTGTCCTCCTAGCGAAAGCTTTCAGAGTAGTTGCACTGAATAAACATATTGACTGGCTGGCCTAGTCCTAATTGCTTTGGTCAACTGAACCCTACTTAGTAGGAGATTTTGTTAGCTCAGAGCTCCAAACCCCTTAGAGGAGTAAGATATCGAGGTAGCCTATAGCAGTTCTACAAGCAGACTTGGGTTCAATCAGAGAAGAATTTAGTTCATTTTGTGTGTTTGTCCGTATATATGTACACTGATGTGTGTGGGTATATATGTTCACACATGCTTGCCTTCTTTTTCTGTCTAATATTACTGTGACTACAGGCAAAGCAAGCCACATATAAGGTTAAATTGCAACTTCCATTTCCAGCCCTCATCTCTCCAACAATTTTTCCGTGGTTAACTTTGTAAAATGAATACCTTTTTGGAGTGCAATTATCCATCTTTATCCTCTGCTCAAATATTGATTTTTTTTTCAAGTATACATCTCAGCCAGATTGGTTTAGAATTATTTGAATAGGAAAATATAATAAATTTCCTTAATGTTTTCTCCTATTGGCCGCGTGACAGTTAGTCATAAACTGCATAGACTGTAGCTCAGTGATGCTATTCATCAATATGGATTAAAGATATAGGACTACAGCATATTTTGCCGTGGGGCAGGCCTTTGAGTGGAGATAAAGTCATATCACATGCTGGCTTGTCTGTGGTAACGTGGACTGTGGAATGCCTCAGTAGCCAAAACAGAATGTGAAATGCCTTTGATTTTACAGAGAGGTATCTTACATGTCTCAAAATTCTGATATATCTTCTCACGTTTTTTATATCAATTTCCTTTTTCCTGGCATTTTTGGAGATCTAGGGCCAGATCTTCAGCTGGTGTAGCTAGCAAAGCTTGATTGAAGTAAAAGGAGCTACACTGATTTACATTGAGGCTTTGGACCATGCTGTTAAGGTGCAATTTAAGTACGAGTGTCACATGAAGTTGGTGTTTTTGGGGTGGAAAGAGGGTTGTTTTTGTAATGTGGTGTCCTTTTAAAAAAAAATCCTTATGTTTCGTTTTGTTCCCATCCTCAATTTTATCAAGCTTACAAATGTCAGGGAGAAATATAACGAACAGTGAGCCTGATTCATCTCTCGTTTGTACTAGTTTTAACTTGAAGAGTTTTAATGACCGGTGCTTTTTTGGTGCTCGGAGTAGATTTCTGGCAATTCTAATTGAAGACACTGATGAGTGGACTCTGAAGTGGACAAATCATTTAAATTTCTAGGTTCTTCAGTCACACTAAGAGAAACCTAGCAAGACAATAAAACTGAGGGCAATGGAGAGTCCCTTTCCTCAGACATAGAATCATAGAATACTAGGACTGGAAGGGACCTCGAGAGGTCATCGA
>CM057846.1:161754072-161776399 GCA_030068395.1 Apalone spinifera
TAAATGAAGCGGCGATTATTTAAATCGCCGCTTCATTTTCCTGTGTCGGGTAGCGTAATCTGCATGCCTCTGGCGACAGAGGCATGTAGTCTAGACGTACCCTTGTGTTCTTATGTCGTAGAAAGCAAAAGTTCACTCTCCTTTCATCAGGGATTTAACGATAATGACTGCTAGCACTCAAATATCTGAGCTAGTTTCAGGTTTTTCAAGTTTCTCCTGCTTTCTATTCTGTCCCGCTGTTTGACTAGTTCAGACTGTTCTGCCATCATCAGCACATAAGAACAGCTTTACCGGGTCAGACCAATGATCCACTTAGCCCAATATCCTGTTTTCTGACAATGACCAATGCCAGGTGCTTCTGAGGGAATGAGGAGAACTGGATAATTATCAATTAATCCATCCCTTTTTTATCTACTCCTAGCTTCTTACTACGGACACCCAGAGCATGTGGTGTGTCCCTGAGCATCTTGGCTAATAGCCATTGATGGACTTATCCTCTAGGAGCCAATCTAATTCTTTTTTGGGCCCAGTTATACTTTTGGCCTTCACAACATGCCTGTGGCAACAAGTTCCACAGATTGATTATGCACTGTGTGAAGTATTTCTTTGACTGTTTTAAATCCGCTGCCTATTAATTTCATTGGATAATCTTGATTTTTCTGTTATGTGAATAAATAAATAATTCCTTATTCATTTTCTCCACATTGTTCATAATTGTATAGACCACTATCATATTCCCTTTTAATAGTCTCTTTTTCCAGCTGAAAAGTCCCAATCTTTTTTTTAATCTCTTCTTATATGGAAGCTGGTCCAAATCCTTAATCATTGTGTTGCCCGTCTCTGTATCTTGTCCAATTCTAATATTTCTTTTTTGAGACGGCATCCAGAATAGCACACAATATTCAAGGTGAGGCTGGACTCAGGGTTTATGATATTTACTAACTTATTATTGATCCCTGTGCTAACAGTTCTCAAAATTATGTGACCGCTACTGCCAGGGATGAAAGTAACTTAAATTTCTTACTGGTACTGTCCTATCACAACCCCATCCCTTTGGGGAGAACTTATTGCAACCTCTCTCCCCCAAGTTTTACAATACTTGTAAAAATTTAAGTGTGGGATGGAGTGTGGGAGGCTCAGGGCAGAGGGTGTGTGTGTGGGGGGGGGGTTTGCAGAAGTGTTATGGCAGGCGACTGGGAATGTGGGGGTGCAGGAGTCAGGGTTAGGATGTGTGAGGGGCTCGGGGCAGGGGATTGACATGTGTAGGGTACAGGAATTAGGGGAGGGAGCTGGGAATGTGGTGGGGAGGTTCAGGAGTCAGGGTTAGGGTGCATGAGGGGCTCATGGCAGGGGTTTGGGGTGTGTGGAGGGGTACAGGAGGCAGGACTGGGGATGGGAAGAAGAGTATATGGGGAGGGAGCCCTGGGGCCGGGTTACCTTTTGTGGCTGGGGCTGTGTTGCTGTGCCAGGGTATCAATGGCTGGACGAGGGGCCAGGACAGGATTGCCACGGACAGATCATGGCCTCCCCTCCTACTCCCGCTGCAGCAGGAGAAGGGGCCAGATGGGGGCCAGACCAGGGGACCTGCCTCAGGATCAGGGCCAGGGACAAGCTGCTATGGTCAGATAGGGGTTGGGCCTCAACTGGGGCCTTGTTGACTGGGATGCTGCAGCTGGAGCCAGGCCACCAGGACAGGAGTTATGACCAGGCCACTGGGGCAGGAGATGGAGCCAGGGCCAGAGCCCAGGCCAGGCCGCTGTGGCCAGGCCACTGTGGCTGGAGCCCAAGTCAGGCCACTGGGGCCAGGGCCTGCCATGGCCAGAGCCTGGCTGCTGCAGCTGGAGCCCAAGCTGGGCTGCTGGAGCTGGAGCTGGGCTGCAACAACCAGAATTGGGCCACCAGTAGTCGCTGGGCCACCGGAGCCGGGCTGTATTTTCTGTCCCGGGAGCATAGCAGCTGGAGACAGTAAGATGGAGGCCTGAGCTGGTCTGGGACAGCTGCCACCGTCAACCCGTCTCACTAACCCAGCTCGGAGTGTGCACATGTCCCCTACAGCACATCCTCAGCCATCCTCTTTAAATGAGCAGTGTACCCCAGCAGGTTCTTACTGAAGCAGCGTCCTAGGGTGCACTGCCTTACAGGAGGCCCCCACTTGCAACACGACTGTTTCCAGAGGAAGTGTCGCAAGTCGGGAGCATCGTAACTCAAACCTGCATTTACAGTAGATGCCATGTTCCGTCATAAATGCAGGCTGAGAATGTAAGTCGGAGGGTTCCGGCCTCTTCTGTATTTACAAAAGTAAATGCGGTTGTAAGTGTGGGGGGTCGGAACTTGGAGGCCTCCGGTACTTTCACCTCTGGCTGTTTCACATTGAAAGGATGTTTTCAGAGAACTGTCCACCATTAGTCCAAAATCTTAGTGGGAACAGCTAAGTTATTTTGTATGCTTAGTTGGGATTATGTTTCTCAATGTGCTACCTTTTGCATTTATCAACATTAAATGTCCTGTCATTTCATTGTCCAGTCACTTAGTTTTGTGAGATCCCTCTGTAACTCATCACAGTCTGCTTTGGACTTAATTGTCTTAAGTAATTTTGTCTAACCTGCCAATCTTTCCACTTTCCTGTGTGCCCCATTTTCCAGTTCATTTATGAATATTTTCAACACCACTGGTCATAGTACAGGTCTCTGAGACTGTCGTGGGACGGGAGGGGGATCCTCTCTTCTCCCTCCCAGGAGGTAGGATCCCGTGTCCCTGAGCTGTCTGAGTCCATGACCTACCCTGCATGATTGACAGAACACTAGTGGTTAGGCCCCTCTCCTCGGGGCTGGATAGCCTAATCGACAGTGTCAATGCATGGTCCTTTGAAGCAGGGCAGGGAGACCTACTAAGGCAAAGTAGTACATCGAAGTCAGAACCTGGCCCTTTAATGCCAAGCTGGTTGGTCCACTGGCCCAAGCCAGGGAATCAAAGTCAAAGGCTGGCCCTTTAAGGCAGGGCTAGATGGCCCAATGGCCAGAGTCAGTAAATTAAAGTCAATGGCTAGCCCCTTAATACCAGGCTGGATGGCCCCAAGGCCAAAGTCACAAGGAGTGGGGAGCAGAAATGGCGCTGTGCCCTGGTAGCAGGACCCGGTCCCACCCTACTCCACCGGGTCCCGGCCCAGGGCCCTGTGAGTGGCAGAATGGTCCACCAGTCCCTCAGTAGGGAATCTGACCGAAACATGCTGAGAATTTCAGGGTGGGAGAGGCTGCTCCTGCACTCTCCTTGGGCCGCTTCCTACCACATGCGACGGGTCAGCATCCCACATAGCAGCTGGGTTCTCTGGCTCCTCGGGGGCCACATCTCTGGGAATCTGTTGGGGTAGCGACCCAGCCATCGTTGGGCCCTCTGCTGCTCTCAGCTCGGGTGGCTGACTGTTGCTGCTCAGGAGCTACAACCAGAGGTCCTTCTCTTCCACAAGCCAGCCCAGACTGAGCCTCTTACCAGGCTTTTATATTTGGGCTACTGTCTAAGCCATTAACACAGGGGTGGGTGGGCAATAATTTTTGATGGGGAGCCACTCCAAGAATTTGGTAAATGGTTGAGGGCTGGACTTTTCCATTGTATTAATGGAGGAGGTGTAGGGGTCTGGGATGAAGGCTGGGTGCAGAAGCGAACTTTGGGTAAGCGATTGGGGGGGTGGGATCTGGGAAGGAGTTTGGGTGAAGTAGGGGATCGTGACCTGGGGCAACAGACTGGGGTAAGAAAACTCAGGGGAGCTGCAGGAGCCATGTTTATTGTTCTAAACTGAATGCTATGAGGATGAGGGAGGAGGGGCACTTCACATACTGCCTGTCCTGCAAACAGGCAGCTGCTATTGGTCAAAACCAGCCAAGGGGAACTATTGGGGGTGGGGACAACATGAGAAGCCTGTCTCCCCTCCCTCCAGGCTCTCAGCATACACAAACACACACATGATCCTGCACCCAGCTTTCTGGAGTGCCAAGCAGGTGCGGGTCAGGCAGGGAGCCAGCCCATAGATCACTCTTTTGCCCAGCCCTGGAGTAGAGGCTAGAGCCAGATTCTCCATTTATAGCAGGCAGCCGCTGCTGCTGCTTCTGCTCCTCCGAGAGGGCCAGTGCCCTGCCCCACCTTCTCCAGCCAATCAGCTGAGCTCCCTGCCAATGCAGGGAGCTCTGAACCTCTGTTCAGGGCTTAGAAAAGAGCTGTGCACCCACACGGGCATGCAGCTTACAGGGAACCTTGCCTGCGAGACTAACAAAAATGTATATGGAATCATGAGTTTTTGTGGGCAAAACCCACTTCTTCAGATGAGCTGGAGTGGAAATAGCAGGAACCCAGAATATAACAGAAAAGGAAGGAAGGGGGAAGGTACCTGTCAACTGTCATACCAGTGCTAATGAGGCTAACTGAGTGGGCTGGAAGTGTCGCATACTCAGCTTTTGATGTATGTTAAGTGTTAAATGCAGGGAAAACTGGATTTATAATGAGGCATCCAGTGAATATTTTTGCTCAAGCCCAGGGAAACACTGTCAAATTTGCAGATGAATGTCAATTCTGCACACTCTCTCTTAATTGGCTGGTGAAATTCCTTTGTAGAAAAATGGCTACTTTTAAATCCATCAATGAGTGCCCAGGCAACTTAAAATGTTTCCCCACAGGCTTATGTGTGTTGTCATTTCTGATGTCTGACTTGTGTCCATTTATCCTTTGTCATAGAGACTGTCTAGTTTGGCCAATAAACATGGCAGTTGGGCATTACTGGCACTTGAAGGCACATATCACATTACAGGATGTAAATCTACAATCAATATTGCTAATTTCTGACACCAACATGGCACGTGCATACAAATAGCATATACACATTTGGGGGATTACAAGCTTTCCAGTGATACATTACATGAAATATTTTCCATAAATCAGATTTAAGTTATGCATATTCACATTTCTAAGCATATTTCCATAAAGAATATTGGGTACAACATTACAGAGGGTATAAACTAAGAAAATACTTATTTTGTTCTTGGTTCCTCCTGTTTGGAGAAACAATTGTGAATAAACAAGACTGCATAAAAGAATTATGCCAGATACCATCAATTTCTACCTCTAACTTGAACATCCCCAAAACTCTGAAATTTGACTAGCTGCTTGGGTCAAAAGTGGCCTAATTTTCAGGGGGGAAGGTGAGTGCCCGAAATCATTAGTCACTTTTTGAAAGCCTTGCCCTGTGTAGTGTTTGCCTTTTTTATATGGAATATATAGAGACTTTTAAAAATAGACATTTAATGCAGAGTTCACTTTCCAAAAGGATATTTTATATTAACTGGGTTTTTATGTGAAAATTGTGGTTGAGTGGTGCATTTTCATTCCAAATTACTGCCTCTGCACAATAGTGTTTGTAAGGCATAGTGTTCTATTAGTCACAGAATGGATTTTGGAATCAAATTAGGAGTTCTCAACATCCCCAAATTCTGGAGGACTTCAAGCCTGGATCTGAATTTTGCATCTTGATACCATCTGCAGTTTTTAAAATTATATTTTGGTTATTCCCCACCCCTCAGAAAAGACAGAGGGGTGATGGCAACCTTGTACTTCCTGAAATTAGATAGAGTGGATACTGGGGATATCAGGGTGTGCATCTGTTTGTATCTGAAAGAGAGAAATTTATAGTCTTAATTTAAGGCCACAGAAAGGAATAATCTGTCATTTAATGAAGTTGCCCACTCATCAAGGTGACTAGAGGTAAAGTGTGCAAAGTAGGATGAGTCATACAGCTAAGAGTTCAATTCAGCGTACCTTGGGGACTTCCCATTTGACATCTACAGCACAATGTTCTGTAAGTGTTCCCTCTGTATGTGCTCACTCAGTTTCTCTCACAATATTCCATCTTCTTGTGCTGATTGTTTGCACCGCTGCTTTCCTGTGTTCCTATGGCTGGCAAATTATGTTCTGATTAAAGGGGCATCATCCTCTTATGTTCCTCCCTGATGTGTTACAAATCCAGCAAACTAAAAAAATTAAAGGAACAGTATTCCGTGTCCTGAAGAGCAGTTCTTACCTTGAATGCTTGAGAGGCAATAATGATAGAAACTCAACAATGTGGGTGAATATGTCCTGACCCTAGGTTGTGAAATTATATGTTTGCAGAGATTAAAAAGGGAAATGGACGAAACACATCTGTTCCCACTGATCTTTAGAAAAATAAAATCTATTTTCAGGTTCATCTGTCTCGTAGCTCATCCCTGTCGGTGCTTAACAGACTCCCAAACTACTGCTGTGTCTGTTGACAACTTCAACTCTTCTAATCAAGGCTCCTTTTAAAACTACTTCAGTGTGTTCACTAAGAAGTGAGAGCTCTGGCTTTTGCAACAAACAAAACTTCATCTCGTAGTGTGGCACTTCTAAAATCCTCACTGCGGCTTGTGTGCTCTAAAAAAATCCTTTGAATTCTTCTTTGTGCCATACGGAACCACTTTCTACCTGTCTTCAGAAATGATTGTGAGTGGTACTTTAAGTTCTTTTGCTAATCTCTGCCTTGTCCTAGGATTCATGCCATCTGAAGCAGCTGGTCTGGATGTACAGATTTCAAGTGCATTGAAGAATTTCTAACTTTCCTATATAAATAGCACCCAAGTACAGTAGACTTCCAATAATCCAGAACCTTTGGGACCTTGGTGGTGCCGGATTATCGGATATGCTGGACTATCAGGAGGTAATATAAGATGGTTATATTACATATCAGTATATACTGTATATAAGGAATTTTTAACCCTTTTTATTGTAGCACAAGCACTGTCCAGCATCACACAATGCCAATGGCAGATGACTCGGTCCCGTCCGGTTTCGCTCAGTTCAGCCGCTGTCGCTGCTGCCTTGTGACTCGTTTTTTGCCGAAGCTCACTCACTAGGCTCTTGCCATTTTGATGCTGGACTATCGGGAGTGCTGTATAATTGGATGCTGGACTATTGGAGTTTTACTGTATATTCATTCATACATGTAGAATCATCCCACCAGCTTTCAGCTATGCCCACTAGGTGGTAAATCCCATCCTTACTATCATCTCTTGTTCTTTTTCTTTAGTTTCTTCACTCCTTGTGTTTGCACATTAAAATGTTCCTTTCATCCTTCATCTTCTCTTTCAGAATAACTCCATCTTATGCTGTACTTTGTATTCTGCACACAAGCATGCATTTGAGTCAGGATAAAGGTCTCTTTTCTTTTCTACAGTGCATTTGAAAGACTGATTAATTAATTTTCAGACCAGCACACTGGGGCCAACATTCCTTCTACTTCACTGGAGATTTATCTAATTCAGACTCATAATTTTATGAGTGTTTCCATATTGTCATGTAGGAGGGGTTGGTTGATTCCAGTATTGTATAGCTTCTGCTTCATCTCCAAGGAAGCCACATCTCCTCATACTCCTTGCAAGAGCTATTCCTGTGCAGAGAATTATCCTCTTTGCTCTTCCTCGTGCAGACTAGCCTTGTCCCATCAAAACAGAAATGGTTAAAGCGGTTCAGGTGCCTAAGCCAACACAGTTCCTGGGGTCTGAACTGAGATTCCTTGCTACTGCACTCTGCTGTCTTCCTCACACATATCTAGTTCCCAGTGACTTCTTACAAAAACCATAGGCTGCTAGGGACACTTCACAGAGCTCCTGCTCTGCTGGAACTCCCTTAGGCATTCCACAGGACCAGGGCTGGCCTTAGGGAAAATTGCACCCTGGGCAAACTTGCATTTTGGCGCCTCTGCCCCCCACCTATACTGGGCATGGTGTCCCTCCATTTCCCTTGGAAGCTGCTCAGTCCCTTGCTTTCCTGAGTACAGGGCTATTGTCTCTCCCCCTTGCAAAGGGAGTTGTCACAGTCCTTCTTGGCCAAGCCCTTCCTTTAAGAGCTACATGGGGAATGGATTATTTTAGACTAAATATTTCCCCCAAGATATGAGACACAAAAGCAGGCTGCTGTTTTTGAATAGTATCGGACTGTGAAATGAAACTGTAGGTAAAAAAAAACCTGAGTGTGTCACTCACTCTTCGGTGGGTTTTTCCTCCACAGTTTGAGCTGCTCTGCAGAAGCACTGGCAGTTCCCTTGCTGCAGCAGCAGCACTTGCTCCCTATGCCTGGTGTTTTGGCCTGCAGCTCATGGTGAGCTTCATGCTGTCAGTGGGGGCTGCATCTTGCCCATGGCCCTCCTGCAGCCCTCTGACCACTCCTGACTCACTGGGGTGCCATTTCAAATTGTGGTGGGGCTAGAGAAGGCAACTTTAGAGGTAATTAGACTCCTGAAATCTCTAGGTGGCTTTTTTTTGGCAGATTATTTAGAAGTTAGCTGATTTCACAGAACACAGAAATTCTGAAATAGTTCCACCAGTAATAATTAAATTATTTACAGATTGGGAAAACAAGAAAAATTCTGCTTGAGAACTTGTTAGAGTTAAAATTCAGTGATATAAGCTTCTGAACTGGGCTTGTTACAAATGGATGAGTGAACAAAGAGTTAAATCAACAAATCATGTCTGTCATTAGGATATTTATTTTGTATATCTTGACATGTGATATAGTGGTTTTTGCTGTTTTATTGTAGTCATGTTGGTGCCTGGATAAGAGCCACAAGGTGAGTGAAGTAATATCTTTAATTGGACCAAATATGATTGGTGACAGTGACAAACTTTGGAACTCCTTAGAGCTCTTTTCCAGGTTTGTGAAGCTCAGAAGGGCTATTCTCTCACCAACCAAAGCTGTTCCAAAATAATTAAAAAAAAAAAAGATATTACCCCACCCACCTTGTGTGGCTGTGTTTTAACAGCTTTAAAGCTTGAACACTTTGCATCTCAACTTCATCTATCATTAAACAATTATCAGACCTCCTTCTATAATTTCCCACAACTGTGAAAATTATAAAAAGACAAAAAGCTTAAAACATGTATTACGCAAAGTTATAAAAAAATAACAAGTGCAATCTACCAAGTCTTTTTGCAAGCCAGAGCAGCAGGGGTGAACTATTGCAAAGTGGGCAACGGGATGGGGCAGAGCCTATATTCCCACTGAGTTCCCTATGAGCTTAAGGTCTTGATTATTGTGACTTTCAGTTTCAATCAGAAGTGGGTTGTGCCTACAAAGCTCATGATACACCATCTACATTTTTTGTTAGTCTCTAAGGCGCTGCAGGGCTATTTGCTATTTTTTTTAAACATTATCTTCAGATTCTTGCATTAGGAACCTGAGTGACTTCTAGAGCATGAAGAAGGTTTTCAGGTTAAGATGGGAGTAAAGAAAATGTCCTTATTCTTAATCTTGATACAAGAACAACGCTATGCCCAACAACAGCTTTGACAAGGCCCTCTGCCGTGAGAAATTTCAGCATATTGATAAGTACAATACAACTTGTAGTGAAAACATAAACCACCCACCTGCCTCATATTGGGGAGGTGGCAGCAGCAGCAGCCCTCCCACCCACCCAAAAAAAGTGAGCGAAGTTTCTGAGCCAGCCAGGGAAGCAGGAGGACAGGGCCAACTGCTGATGGGAGGGGGGCACAGTTTTAAAGTTCCCCCACAACTCCTCAAATGTCATACTCCCTCCACAGCCGTTAGCCTAGCCCTCCTCAGTTCCCCTCTGCAGTTCTTAAGGGACAAGGGGAGCAAAGTGGGGGGGGGGGGGGGAGGGAATGGACCCAGACCTGCTACACACTAACACATACCCAGATAGCAGGGTTGCTCCAAACCCCAGCCAGCCAGAACACAGAGAGAAGCTGCACACACGCACACGCACACGCACACGCACGCTACTGTCTCTTCCAGGACAGCTTTCCCCAGCCTCTTCCCCCACATGTCTTCTATGGGGGCCCTCTGTCCCAGGGAGAATGGGGAGCCTCCCCAGGCACCCACCCTGCTGCTCCTCCCCCAAGAGCAGAGGATTTACTTGAGACTCTGTCCTCGCTGCCCCTGATTGTGCTGGCTGCTGTGTTTCCCCTCCTGCTTAGCTGGTGGGTCCCAGGTAAGGTCCCGTGAGACTATTTATTAGCATTCCTATTAGCATGTTGCCCTGGGGAAGCAACCCTGGTCCCCCGGTTCCAGGGCCAGCAGTGCACAGTACAGAGAACAGCACTCCCCAAGTTCCTGTCTGCAATATCCCCCTCTGGATTTCAGAGGAGGGAGGAGAAACTTTAGCAGAACCCCACTGATTTCCAGCACTTTACATCCTTTTCAGTCAAAATCTACAAGCTCAGTCTGACCCTCTTTAATGGAGGAGGAGGGAAGAATTTGGCCACTATAGCAGGCACCGAAAAGGATTTATGAGACTACATGAGCATCCTAGTCTTTGCTTCTTTTTCCAGGTCCCTGCAAACATCCTTGATGTTAACAGATTTCTCTTTATTCATGTTGTTTCTTCCCACATATGCTATAAATCGTAGGAGTGAGCCTGTGTTTTCAAGGATATTCATCATTTGTTTTGTCATATTTCAAATCCTGCCATCCAGGGTCAAGCCTGTTCTCTTAATCTAGGTCACAGATTTGTTGGGTGAGGCTCGTCACTGGAGTTTAATCAGTTTAAAATTACTTTCCTCTCTCCCCACACCCACATTTTCCATTTCAGAATTCACTAGTCAGTTTCTGACTCTTGTACCAGCTAATCCTCAGTCTGTTCTCTCACTTCAAAGAAATAAAAATCTTTGAATTTGGGGGTGACTGTGGCTACATTCAGACTACAAAGAAAAGTCGGAAAAAGATACGCAAATTGAAAACAGCAATTTGTGTATCTTTTCCCACTTTTCTTTTGAAAGAGGCTTTTCTGAAATTTGACACATGTACACGGTACCAAATTTTGGAAAAACCTCCTCTTTTGAGCCATCCCTTCTTCCTCATAAAACGAGGATTACAGGGATAGTGAAAGAACGTGTCTGCTTTTCCGACATTTTTTTGAAAAAGCAGACGCATTCCTTGGACACGGAATAGCTTTTCTGGGACGAATGAATTTCTGGGTTACAATACCTGTTTCTATCAATACCTTACATAAGCATGGTTCCTAATGTTGAGACGTATGTCTGATTCTGAGCTGACTTTAGCTAATGTGTTATGCTACACAATACATGGGGCCTGATTCTGCTCTCACTTACACTAGTAGTTTAACGTGACTCTAACCCCATTGACTTCACACTGGTGACTCTTGATTTAAACTGGAGTCAGTAACTCCACTGACGTAATTGGAGGTAGGTGTAAAATCAGAATCTCAGCTTTCCTGATTGTACCTCTTTGTCGTTTATATACTCATGCTTAGTGTATGAGCATTTGGGATTTTTTAGTATTTGAAATCTTTCACTAAAACATATTCAAAGACATCATTTCCATTTGTCATGCACAAGTAAATTTCTCATCTATGCAATAGCTAGCTGCATGACTAGAGTTTCTGCATTAGGGATGCTGGAGATAGTAGAATTGCTACTTTAACTCAGGCAGAACATCTAGAAAAGAAGCAGATAAGAATTCTAGTATTGCTGTGTCTTCACTGCAAGTTTAATTTACTGTCTGTTTCCTGGGCTGCCCTCCATTAGAGAAGTATCAGCCTCTACATCCAGTTTTGCTGGCAGGCCTATGCCCTGTTTGAAAGAGCAGAGCTTTTACTTAGCCAAATCCAGCCCCAATTCAATCCCTTCTGCAGCCCAAGAAAATACAAATGTTCTCCACTACGCATTTATTCTTTACCATCTCACCGGTACCATGAAAAGATCTTGTGAATTCCAATTTGTCATGAAGAAAGTGCTGTTGCGAAGCATCCACTATATCAGCAAAGAGCTTTTCTCTCTTCTTTGCCCCACTGATTTTTCTCTAAAACATGAGAAAACATAACAGATCCATGCTGTGCCGCATACAGAACAACGCAAAGATGAACACTGTAAAGCTGTACTAACAGAGAGTGCCATGAGAAGCGTGGACAGGAAATTGCATCACAAACATGCATTGCACTGACACACTCGTAATTCCTCCATGTCTTGAGTCTTTAATATTATACTATGCAATACAGTGATCATTATAACAACACAACAAGCTGCTAAACAAGAGTGGTTTTATCCTCTGAAATACATGCAAGGACTTTAGGAAAATTCACTTTACTGCTAGGTTCCTGTGATAGAGAGAGTAGAAGCCATGCTGTGGTTGGAAAGGGTTAACATTCCCAGAGCAGAGAATGTATCAGGGACTGTGTAGCTGGGCTCAGTTGGGAACAATGATTCCATAAGCAAGAAGAAAAGAACAGGTCAGCTGTTGAGTCACTTGCTCTGAATATTTGAATGGCTTGGGTTAGCCAGACCTGACTAAGGACAAGGGGATGATGCTGACTGTTAGGAGCATTTTTCTTTTATTTGTCAAACAAAGCCTTCAAGAAGCCCCTTTATATTTAGTTGAATACTGCAAGCTCTTTGGGGTAGGGGCTATCTTTTTTATATGTGTAGCTACAGTGCCTAACGCAATAGGGCCCTGGTTCCTGACTGGGGCCTCAAGATGTTACCAACACCACCATCTGGGAAAATCCATTTGGAATCCTCAGTTGGAAAGGACTGTTATAAACCAATTGTTGTTGTAGTATTTGACTACATGCACTATTCTACTGCTACCATTCCCTCCACCTCATTGCAATCTGATTGGAATTGTTCTCCCCTTTAAAGAGCAGTTGGGTCCAAAGTGCATTTTTATTTTCTCCGCATGAATGTTGCCCAAGAGAATCTTCTTTAATGGAGCGATTCCAAATTGCCCACTCATCCCATTTTTTTCCCCAAAGAAATTCACTTTGCTCTTGACATGTCAAAAACTGCAGACCTAGGCACACTGTGCTTGCAGTTTGATTGGCAGAACTATAGAAAGAGGATCAGATTTCATGTTGAGGAAATGCAGGGAGTGACTGGTTTTCTGGAACTTCATCCTCTGTTGGAGCCAGGGTGCCAGACTATGAATCACTGGTCTCTTCCTGTAACACAACTCCCACAATCTTGTGTCTGCAACTCAAATTTTAAAGCTTTAAAATAGAAATCTTCGAAAGGAGAATTAACTGAGGGCTCATTTTAAAAAATCTAGTGTTTATCTTTACAGAATTGCAGCAGATGAGGTGGCTTATACCCTTTGTGAACTTAGGAACACTTCTCTTTGGTAAGAGGAACACATGTTTTCATTTCAGTGGATAGATTCCCTTTGGGTATATGTTAACATAATGGAATCTCCTGCCTCTTTGCTAACAATTTTCTTCAATGAGCACTTTAAGAGCTTTGTTAAAATTTTCAAAGTAGATCTGAAAGTCCCTATGCTGAAGCACTACATATTTCTTAGACCGAACTAATGAAATTGCATTATGTCTGGTTACTGCCTTGGCTGTCTTTCAGTGCAATCTTGCTTCAGTCACTTTGAATGCTTTTGTTATCCAGGAAAAGCACTTTTTTAATTCATTGGAAAATAACACTTTCATGTTACAATAAAGAGGGATGAAAAAGTTCTCTCAGCCCAGCATTTGTATTGTATACATCAGGGGTCAGCAACCTTTTCAAACCAAAGAGCCAAACTACATGGTCAACAAAGAGCCAGTATAAGAATGCCCATTTGTATGATTGAAAATATACACTTTAATATTATTGATAATTGACATAATGATTAATAATAGCATAAATGAAAGGTACTCACAGACTTTATTTAATGGAACTTCTGATGCTGCATCTTTTTGCATATTTCTTTGAAGTTTACATCATAACTTCTCAAATTCAGGTTCATGCACACATTCAAGCAACATAATTACATGTTTACAAATGTTTGAATTAATTTTTCATTTTAATTAAAAAAGTTGCAAGTATTTTGGGAATAACAAAAGAGCTATATTTGGTTCCATACTGAGCCATAGGTAGCAGACCCCTGGCATACATATTTAGTATTTTTTAAAATGACAACGGCACTAGCTAGAACATCCAGATGTAATATTAGTATGTCCTTTTTATGTTCCTTACTTTATGCAACATTCTCAACATTTTCATGATAGAAAGCTGAGAGGTAAGCACGACTAGAGATTAAGATAATATACATAGATCTGACAATATACCTAAATTCCGATCAAGAAAATTCTAGCTCTGCTAGTCAAGCCCAGAGCTTCACTTGCACATAGATTGCCAATTGTGACAAAATGGTGTGCCCGTGTAGCCAAGAAGGGTAATGGCACATTAGGGTGCATTAGGAGGAGCACTGTCAGCAGATCTAGGGAAGTGATTATTTTCCTTTATTTAGCATTGATGAGGCCACATCTGGAGTATTGCCACATCTGGAGGGTCCATCTGGACCCTCATTACAGAAAGAATGTAGATGCATTGGAAGGCAACATAAATGATTAGGGAGTTGGAGCACATGACTTATGAGGAGAGGCTAAGGGATTTGAGCTTGTTTAGTCTACAGAAGAGGGCGGGGCTTGATAGCAGCTTTCAAATACCTGAAGAGGGGTTCCAAAGAGAATGGAGAGAGGCTGTTCTCAGTGGTGACAGATGACAGAATGAAGAGCAATGGTCTTGAGTTGCAGTGGAGGAGGAGATTAGGTTGGAGTCTAGTTTGGATATTAAGAAAAATTATTTCATCAGGAGAGCGGTGAAGCACTGTAACAGGTTACTTAGGGAGGTAGCAGAATCTCCATCCTTACATGTTTTAAAGTCCTGGCTTGGCAAAGCTCTGGCTGGGATGATTTAGTTGGGATTAGTCCTGCTTTTAGCTGAGGACTGCACTCCATGACCTCCTCGGGTCTCTTTCAATCCTGCGATTCTAATGTAACTTGCTGAGTAATTGTGCAGTGTTTACGTTAGTGTGGACATGAACAACCTAGAAATAGACTGATGTGCAATGAAAGATGGAAAACAAAAATCTCTTTAGGCGTATGACACTAACAAAGGAAAATATGCTGAAACATGAATATTGTTGTTTATCATTTTATCCCCTTGTGTCTTTTGTGAATTCTGCAAGACTGAAATGTTAAACAGAGTTTGTCTGAAAATGGCCATCAGCATCTTTTTTTTTAATGAAAAATAGGTGATGGTGTTGATAACTTTTCTCCTGGTTTTCAACAAGACAAATCAGGGAGGAAGAGAATAGCTACCCAGAGATGAGATGGGGGAAATCAGTGGCTTCAAGTCCTTTTTTTTTTTCCGAACTGTTTTTAAAGAGAGATGGCAGTGTGTTAGAATCACTAATAAATTAAGTTATTAATACTGATATGAGAAACAACCAAACACTAAATTAAACATTAAATTCCTTTCTTAACTCTAAAGGCCAAATGATATTCATACAATAGCTGCAAACTTGCTTAAAACCCTAATACTGTAATAAAGAATTTATATATCCAAACAGTAGCAAAACATGTAAACATTTGATTAAGATCAGCAGGCTGACAGCTACTGTGGGTCCTGAGGCGAGATGTGGGGCAGCCTGCTCCGCACCCGGGCAGGGCCTCAGGCAAAAGGGAGAAGGCTGGGGCAGCTAACCCTTAGCGCTGCCTGGACCACAGCATCTGTCTCCCCACCCAGCCCCCACAGAGAGGTAGAGTGGCGTTCCATTGGCAATTCAAAGGGGACTGGGGCTCTGGCCATCACCACTGCCATAATAGCTGCAGCAACGGCTAGGAACCCCGGGCCCCTTTGAATTGCCAGGCTCTGAGGCAACTGCTTTCTTTGCCCCCTCTCCTCCATCAGGGGGGTCTGATCAAGATATTTACAAATAGGCTAAATCCAGAGGTGCTTAGGCCTACTCCAGTTAAGATTTACAATCTCCTTTCTTCCCTAGGCCTTTCCTCCCCTCTTTCTTCCTGCCCAACAGGTTTTTCATTGCATCTAGGGGTACGTGTCCACTTCTGCACTAGCCAGGGGGTGCTCAAATCAACACACTGCACCCCATTCCCCACCCCCACTCTACCCCTTCCCCCAAACTCTTGCCCTGCCCTACCTCTTCCTATGCCCATTCTGCCCCTTTCCCCAAGCCTCCACCCGTGCCCCATGTCTTTCCACTTCCCTCCCCTGAGTGCATCGCATCCTCTCTCCTCCTCACTCCTGGAGCCTCTGAGTTCTGCAAAACAGCTGTTTCATGGCAGTGGGAAGGAGGGGGAGGAGCACATCAGTGGGGCTGCCAGCGGGACAAGAGGTGGGTTTGGGGAAGGGAGCAGCTGGTTGACGTTGGCCGCTGAGCAACTGTTAATTTCCCCCTAGGGGTGCTCCAGCCCCGGAGAACCCACAGAGTCATCGCCTGTGCATCTGAGCTCTCATAGGAAGTAATAGTAGGGTGGGAAGGTCCATGTTGGCTCCTCCTAAGAGCGATTATGTTTGTCTTATTGAAAACTATCTGCAGTCGTCCCTGTTGTTAGAGACCTTCATGTGAGACATTTTCCCTTATTTCATTAGTTATTCTTTGAACCAGGCACCCTTCCTGCTTCATTCCTTCTGGCCTTATCATTCATTATTTTCCTTCAAATGGCTCATCAGGGCCTTTCTTTACAACACACACTTATATTTCCTGAACCAGATTTAAGCTAACTTTAATTTTCTATTTTTCCTACCCTGGGATATGATGAATCTTTGCGTTTGAGGGGATAAATCCCAATGCAGTGGATTTTTAAATAAAAGTTATGCAAATCCACAGGAACTGCTCCCAATGACTCAATGAGAACTTTGCCACTGACTTCACTAGAGGCAAGATAATGCCCACAGTATACTTAAAGTATGATTGACATTCAGTTTTATGTCATTATGTTCATTAACAATGTGCCCACTTGGGGCATGATTCTACCACTCTTACTCTGGATGATTTCAACTAGACCTCTTGCATAGGAAGGCATTATTTAGTTGGCCGATGGGTGGCAGTCCTTCACGAATGGAGTAAGAGAGCACACCAGGCTGAGCATGATACTAAAGAAGTTCTGTGTTCATGCATAAACAACGAGGAGTCCTGTGGCATCTTAAAGAGTAACACATTTATTAGGGCATAAACTTTCATGGGCAGCAGCTCACTTTGTCACTTGCATGAAGCGGAAGCTTCAGTATGGCAAGGATTTATACATGCATACAAAGATGGGACTGTTATGTGGAAGATGAAAGCTAACCAGGATAATTCAGTCAATGATAAATGATGAATCCTGAAATAATTATTGTCCTATTATCTTTAGGCCCAAAATTAAGGGAATGCTATGCTTAGTTCTTGATTCTGTGATCATTGCTAGCTTTTGTTGTTGTTGTTTAATGTTATAAGATCTTGGTTGAAAGGAATGAATGGTCAGCCAAGTGTGCCTTTTGAGGCTTAACTGAAATTGATCCGATTGCAGTTCATTTGCTGAGGCTAGTGATTATAAATTGGGCACTAGCCCTTCACTCCCCACACATCAAGTTCTGTGGCTTTGTAAAATGCCTACTTCAGGTTTTTGGACTCTGGGCACTGTACATTACTTTCCACTGGCGCAATTATTGTTGATTGATGAATCTGTCTAGAAGGGATGTGAAGGATGGATGCTCTATTTTATTTATTTTTTTAAAGTGTAAATCCAGCAAGAAAAAAAATTTCCTCAGCAGAGGCTGGACAGGAACCCTTTGAAAAAGGGAAAAAGAGGAAAGGGACATTGTTGAAAAAGTAAATGTGGAGGTCCAGGATTGAGAGAGGAAGTTTTTTGGTTCTCTAAATTCAGTTAATTCCCATATTTATTGTTTAATGGCCCTATTCCAGAGCTGTTACTCATAGTGAGTAGCACTTTTGGGAGTAGTCTGGGAGCAGAGGCTGGAGGCTAGCAGCAGCCGGACTGGCATTGACTGCCTCTGATCTGGCAAACTTCCTGGTTCAGGAGTGGTAAGGTCTCAGGGTACTGGACCAGGGAGGTCCAAACTATAGAAGGCTATGCTTCTTTAAGAAAATATGCAGAATTAGAACCTTTGTTCAATTGTGATTTGATTTTCAACCCCAAAAAGATTGCACATCGAAATTTTTTTTTAATCAATTTTGTCAGGAAAAAAAAAAGCCTATTTTTAACCCAGAACTGTGGGGTTTTTTTAACCAGAAATAAAATTAAACTAGAACAGTTTCATGAGTCTTTCATAGCACTGGACCATTTTTTTACCTCCCCCCCCACAAAATTCAGGTTTTTTGCGCAATGGATTCAGTATTCACTCTAATATACCCTCATTTCATTTTTTTATACACACCTCCAATTACTGCCCACCACTAGATGAAATGTCAGGTCTACTCACAGTGATGTTGCCTTCTATTAACTGTTCTACAAAGAGTTATATGTTATGGAAATTCTCCATTAGCTAAAGTAGCAGAAGCCTCTGATTGTGTTCGGATTTTTGTTAGTTTGTTTTGTTTCATTTTTCCTTTTTATCAGAAGGTTTGGATTTTATTCCCCATTTTGTGTATGTGCATTTTAGTTGGCCACTGTGTTTTGTTGTTTGCAGACATGGAAGCATTACAACCTAATCATGGCAAGAATATTCTTTTCAAGGTGTGTGCAAAATATAATCCTAATGCAAAAGTTCTGATACAAGTCTTTGTAGGAAAAAAATGGAAAACGATATAAAAAGGAATCATCTCTCTAATCTGGCTGGCCATCCACAGCTATGATCTTTAACTGGAAAAGATAACCTCACTATTTTGCTGATTTGTTTTACAAGGTTTCTCAACTTTGAAATATGAGCTGTATTTGTCTTTATCTAAGTACATCTACTAAGTGGACAAACTCCTAGTATAATTGGATTCTGATAGTGCAGACCATATCATCAGAGCTCTCAAGTCATTGGCAAATGTTGGAGTAATAAAGTAAGTCTTCTGTTGATGAATGACCACTCAGTAGATAGTTCAAGCCAAATGGCCTATATCCATTCATTTTCTCTGCAATCAGAAGTCCTTGACATACTGTAGTGAAATGGTCAATTTTCATGAGACTTCCTTCATTAGCTTTTAGTTGGTTCTAGAGAACTAAGCATATTTTTGGACTGAGTCATTTGCTCTTACAAAGAATTGTTCACTATTCTTTGTGTATTTGTGGTCCGGCATTACTGAAGGCTATAGAGTATGGTAAATTCCACAGGAAACTGAAAAAGCATTTACAGACCCTGTGACTTTTGCAAGCTTTTTATATATTAAGAACTCTTCTGGATGGGAGCTGTCTTCCTCTGCATGTGGGCATGCTTGGCATATTGTTGATGCTACCAGACTACAAATAATGTGGCTCTGTTGCATCACAATCCCACTCAACATACATCTTGTTCATTGTGGTGCATTATCCCACATCTTGAGCCAATTCAGAAGATAAGCCAAGAGTAATGCTTCTCACCTGTCATGGTTTATACTGTGGCAGTGCATAGGGATTCAAACCAAGACTGGAACATGTGAGCACATAACAAAAGGATGGGAGGGGAACTGGCTTGACCAAGGTCACACAATAGGAGTCATACAGTAGAGCTGGAATTAGAGCTATATCTTCTGTCTACTATCTCACCCTCTTGATTACACTGACTTTTTAACTTTATCATAGCTCTTCTCCCCATTCAAATTACAATAAGAAAATTCAGGACAAACCTAAACTTTTCTAGTATTGTATTAGCACCCATCACCAAAGTATCTGAGCATTGCCCACACTAGTAAGAGACAATCTCTCATGGAGTTTCTTCATTCTTTGTTTCTTTTCTGGCTATGAGAGGCTGCTCTCACATTGTAACAAGTGATGATAAAAGATATCCTACCCTCAAGGTTTTTTTAATTTTACTGTATTTTGGTCACATTTAAAACATATCAGTGACGGTTATTTGTTGATTTTCTTTTTAATTATGCTATTTCTAATCATTTATTTATTGATTTATGACTTATATTTTATAAGATTGCAACCCATCACCAGCCTCAATTTTGCTTAGTTAAAATGGGGGATTGATTTGCGTAGGGCACTATTTCTCAAAATCAAGATTATGTCCATAATACTTCATTGGCTTAACATGCTATAAAAATTTAGCCTGAGTATAAAAATGAGAACCCTCAGATATCAGAGTCTTGCTGTATTATATTTACCTCTGCCTTGGATACAATATGTACCAGGTTCAAATCCTTGGGTTCTTTTTGGCTCCAAAATGGGCTGATTTTTTTTTTAAAAAGCCTTTATAATTCAGCCATTTAATTTAAAGCCTTTCCCTGGGTCTGTATTAAGCATCTTTATTCAAAACCTGTTGGGTCAGAAAACCAGTTCATTTTCAGATGTTTGAAGGGTAGACAAGCCACGCAGATGATGTAATATTTGTTTTGTTATATAAGTTAATATGAATCAGCACATGAAAATTTAAGTTGTGTGAAATCTAAGGGTGAGCCTAGCTGTTAGTACTGCCCATTTCCTTTTAAAAGTGTTCTTCTCAACAGCTTTGTTCCTGGGCCCTCCCTGCTAACAGAGAAAGAGAGAACACTTTCCCATGCTAAAAACAATAATTTCTGAACAGCAAGTTGAGATGGAAGGGGCCAATGCATACACTCAGCCATTAAGAAAGCATGACCTCAAACTTCTCCATTGACATTTTAAAGTTTCTATTTTTGAAAGTCAATTTTGTGTATTAAAAATATCACAGCAACAAATCACCATGTGAAACCCCACAAATATTTCATTAAACACCCTAAAAACCTTTCTGTTAGTCACTCTCTGAGCAACAAAGGTACGGAAGTCCTCACACCATAATATACAATTAAATCAGGCCATGTACAACAGACAGAATTAATTTTTTTGTTCTGCTGCAAAGGAAATCTAAACAGTTGTTTTCTAATTAGCCCGTTATCTGACGAGTTCATGAATTAGTAGCAAACATTTGTAAGCTACTAATTAAGGGGTTTTTTCAGTGTCAGTCTTTGGGTCCAGGTGAACCAATGCAGATGTCGTCTGGTGCATCACTAACTAGAATAATTTCACTAGAATGGGTGAAATCTGGCCTCCATTGAAGTCAATGAGAGTTTTGCTGTTGACTTCAGAGGGCCCAGGTTTTCCCTTCCTGAATCTAAACATTCTAATAATGGAGACTCTTTGCTCCATAAACCCGTTTCATGTCATGCAACTGGGGAGTAAATATTTAAAAGTGGCAAGTGATCACCTAAACTGGCAATACTGTACTTTATTGTACTTGGAGGATGTTAGAGCCATGACTGGAGGAAAACAGAGGAGTTGTGAATTTAGAAATTGCAGGTCCCAATTACAGACCTCTGATCCAACTAATCTAGCATCCTGTCTTCAGTGACAGTCAGCACCAGGTGCCTCAGAGGAAGAAATCTCATACTCACTGTGGTCAACAGCCTTGATGGGTCCCTGGCCAAGGCATGGGGAGAGGGAGGCTCTGCATTCCCAAAAGGAGCAGGGCATTTGCTGGAAGGGGCAGGGCTGGGGCTAGCTTCACCAGCCAGCCTTTCAGGGGCATTTGGAGCATGTTGTGCTTCTCCTATCCACCTCTTCAGGGGCATTCAAAGTGCACTGTGTCTTCCCTAGGCAGCCCTCGGTACTGCTTGGAGCAGGCTGCATGGGGCTAAAGCAAAGATTTAAATGCAGCATCAGCTGGAGGCCTGGGCCCATTTGAATCGGCAGGCCCTAGGGCAGTTGCTCCCTTTGTCCCTTCTCCCCTATCAGTGGGCCTGTGCATATTGGACACATATGCAGAATAGCCTGCCTATAGGAGATGTTTCTTCCCAACCAATTCTGTTAATGTTTGGCTTTTGCTCTGAAGCATTAGGTTTTATGCATCTTATAAAATATGGATTTGCCTTTAATGTAGCTGCCACAGGCCTGTCACACATAATAAAAAATAAGTTTGAGACAGGAGAATTGCTAGAACATTTTTATAGCCTCATTGTGTATTCAAATCCCACAAATGAACAATGCTACGGATTGTAACAACAATCATTTTAGGACTGAGTGCCTCTAAGGGGATATCTACACAGAGAGAAATCTGTGGCTAGCCGTGGTCAGTTGCTGGATGGAGAGGCTCAGACCTTGGGGATGAAAAATCACTGTGCTGAAGCCTGAGCACTGGGACAATGTGAGAATGGAAAGTCCCAGAACTTGGGTGCCAGCCCCTGCCTGAATGTCTGCATGGTGCCTGAGCCCTGCCAGTCCGAACCAGGTGTTGTGGGTCAGTTATCACTGTAGACATAGACTCTGCTTTGCAATTTGTTCAAGACCAAATACAAGGGAAAATAGATAAGGAAATACACAACCAACAAAATAGTTTCAAAGATCAAAAGGGAATGGTGAACATAATTATGATTCAAAAGCTTCAGGGGGTAGCCGAGTTAGTCTGTAACAGGAAAAACTTAAAAA
>CM057846.1:161784570-161795694 GCA_030068395.1 Apalone spinifera
ACTCATCTACATGGCTCCGTCGACAGAGCCATGTAGTCTAGACATACCCTCAGTGTCATCAGATGTTAGGCACAGACTAAGAATGGTGAATCTGCTGAAGAAGAAGCCCTAGTTCTGTCTGGTGTTGTAGTATCACAGTGTTAGATAATTGCTAGAGGCAGATTTTCTGTATCCTAGATAAATTAATGATACTGAATCTGCCATTGCTTGCAATAAATAAGGACACAGATATCAGCAAGGAACTGTTGTTGTCCCCATTTCAGTCTGCAAGCAGTGTGCAGTAGTACTAGTATTAGTGCTTTGTAGCATCTGTCATTCACTACAAGTGACACCCTCTTTCCTTGGTGTCACTGTGTTGGAGAAAGCTTAGAAGGCAGTGCGGCTAGAGGCTTGTCTACATACAACTGATTTATTTAAACCTTTGCTAATCCCTGTGTGGACGCATTATATCAGTTTTAAACTGGCTCTATAAATGTAGCGTTTCCTTGTAAATTTACAGAGGCAAGCTAAACTGATATGAGAGGTTTAAAGCTATTTAAGAATGGCCACACTCGCAATTACACCAATTCATTTAAATCAGATATCATACCTGTTGCATGTTAAATTTAAACCAATGCTTTTTTTGGAAAGAGACCAGAAATCAGAACTGGTCTACACACAAAAACTTCTGTCTGTATAATTAAACCAGTGCAAATGACAATGTGGACACCTTTATTTTTGTTAAGACTGGATTATTTCAGGTTAGTTTAAACCTGTTCCTAGTCCACATAACCTAAACTGAAATATATCGGATTTAATCTGAAATAAGAGTGTTTGCAGTAATTTGCACTGGCTTAACCATATATCTTTAAAATAATGCCAAGTTAAATCAATACCGTGCTGTGTGTGTGTACTACAGTTTAGGGCATCTTCCATACATCTGATCAGGGTGAGAGGTGTGTGGCGAAAACTATGCTGGGTGGCCTTGCCATGGCAATGTGAAAGTCGAATTTGAGGTTACTTAATTTTGCATATTGTGTAACTAGCATCCTATCACCTTTATTATATGATGTTTTTTTCATGTAGGGAACAATGTGCAAGAGTTGAATCTTAGGAGATATATAACATTCATACAAAAGTACTATCTAGAAAACATAACTTTGATTGTAACATGTGATTAGACTGCTGTATCTACTCTTACATATGCAAATTGCTATTATAAGTAGTAATAATTCAGGGTATGCCTACTCAGCAGGCTAAAGTCAAATTAAGCTATGCAACTTCAGCTAAGTCAATGGTGTAGCGTAAGTCCAAATAACTTAACTCGCCTTTAGGTGCTGTCTATACAGCAGGAAGTCGAAGGAAGAACTCTCTTCCTCCCACTTCCCTTACTCTGTATAAAATGAGGTTTACAGGAGGCAGAGTAAGACGTCCTCCAGCGCCACATTATTTCAAAATAAAGGCTTGTAGTGTAGACACGCTCTTCGTTATTTTGGAATAACGTCAGTTATTCCGAAATAACGCTGCTGTATAGGCGTACCCTCCGTAGTTCCCTTGTTATTCATACTGCCTTGGTAATTCCTTGTGCTCTTCCAAACTGACATCCTCTTCAGTTGTGCTATCTCAGAGTCAGCTCTTGTGGTTGCCTGGCAGGAACAGCAGAAATTAAAGCTATAATCACTTATATCTGGGTGGTCAGGTTACCAGCCCTACAGGATTGGCCTGGAGTCTCCAGGAATTAAAAACCTAACTTTTAATTAAAGTTTGTTGTGTAATGAAATCTCTAGGAATATATCCGACTAAAACTGGCAACCCTTTTGGCTAGCTATGGCTCTGACAATGAGTTCAGGTGCCAGGTATTAATGGTTGAATTATCTTCAATTGTGAGCAATCTGTGTCGTTTTGAGGCACGTTGGGGCAAATCCTGTTCTTCTCAGACTGAGCCAAACCAATGTGGCTGCGCCTCATAAGGAATGGGGCAACCCTGAGGAACACTATTGTGAGATGGGCTCAGGCTGTGACTCAGCATAGGTTAGGCATCACTGATGATGAAAGATACATATTTTAAATTAGATTGAATTTTGCACTGAGCTCTTGGCTCTTTGTGGTAATCGCTGATGGCAATTTATTCCTCCCATAGAGGAGTTAGTTACCTTTGATATCCCACTTGGTTAATTACATCCTGCCTGCCTTAAATCTCCTTGCAGTTTCAAATGACTCTCATATTTCTTCACTTCCTGTCTGAAATTATTGTGCATTGTTGTTGTTAAAACAATTGATGTTTGAAATGGCTGCATTGCAGTGATGGATGAAGTATGCCATTTTATAAACTGTATTTCAGACACAGTTTGTAAATTCTTGGAAATCCTTTCAGGATGAAAGGCATAGGTCAGTGTTAAGACATAATTATTTTTATATAAAGTCTATTTGCATTTACCAGTTGTTTTGAAATTCACCTCACATCACTACCCAGATATTCTACTGGGACTGTTGCTTTAAATGCCTGGAATAGGCAGAGAGCTTTTTTTTTTTTTTTTTTTTTTTAAACCCTCCGTTCTAAAGACTGTTTTATGTGTTTTGGTTCATACTGGTAGATAGACTTTTATTTTTTGGTAAGCCTGAATAACAATTAGATATACTGATTAATCAGTGGATTGAGACAGGTAATTAAATGATCATCCAGAAATGATCTGAATGGTAGTATTTATCCTAAAGAAGTATCAGGAACTGACTATCCATGAATGTTGTGATGTGCTGACAATTGATGTGTTTCCATTGCTAAGCATCAGATGTCTATTAATCTTTTTGGCAGACAGCTGTCATATTGGAAACAAATTGCCTGCTCAGTATTCATGTTCTCAGATTCCAAGTTCCCCTAATATACGCATTCTGTTAATCTACAAATATCTAGTGTTGGTGCTGAGTGCAAGTAAAATGCTGTTTGCTTCTAAGCATTTTCATACCCTGTCAAATTACTATTAATTCCTGTTTTTTAACCTTGTTATGGCAAGTTAGAGAACAACAAATGATGTGGAGAGACAGGACTGCACAGCTGGCATTAACGTAAAACAGCTAATATCACTGGGAAAAGAGCTGCCTTGCAGTTCTAGTCACATGACATATATAAACATCTTTAAAGGTGAAATGCAAAATTAAAATGGAAATCCAGTGAGGCCCAGAAAAATGTGCTCAATATCTTCTAACCAGTGCCTTTTGCTGTATTAAAGCTGCTCCAGAGTACATATTGGACATAGGACTGACCATATCAAGGAAGCTGATAACTTTCTGGTTTGCTGAAACTATTCCACAATGTAACAGAGCAATTCAGATACCATTGTCTGCAAAAGTAAGTTTAATTTTATTATTTACTGTTATTGTTTGTATACACTTAGTACTCCCCACTGATGTTGCAGTCATATTGTGCCAACTGGCGTACTCCTAAAGATCATACAGCTCATAGCATGAAGCTCTTATAGTCTCAATAGTCAAGAAAGACAAAGGTGTGGGGAAAAGAAAGTGTTGTTATCCCCATTTTAAAGATGGGGAACTGAGATGCAGAATACGCTATCTGCAGAGTGTTACATAGGAAGTTTATAGCAGGGCCAGGAGCTGAACTGGTATCTCCAGTATCTTAACTGCTTCCAGAACATTTACCACATTTTTGTCTTAAACCAGTTTTCACCTTAGCTTTTTAGTTCAATTTTAACTAGAGAGAGGCCAAAGCTTATACCTTTTTAATTCAAATCCCTTCAAATAATTGAAATTTCATGTAGTAGAACCTCAGAGATATGAGCACCTAAGGAGTGGAGGTTGTTTGTAACTCAAAAGTGTTCGTAACTCTGAACAAAATGTTATGGTTGGTCTTTCAAAAGTTTACAGTAGAATATTGACTTAATACAGTTTTGAAACTTTACTACGTAGAAGAAAAATACTGCTTTTAACCATTTTAATTTCAATGAAACATGCAGAGAAACAGTTTTCTTACCTTGTCAAAACTCTGTTAAATTTTCTTTTTAACACAGTATTGTACTGTACGGAATTTACCATTTTTATCTTGTCTCTGCTACCTGATTTCATATTTCTGATTCCAAATGAGGTGTGGGGTTGACCAGTCAGTTCACAATGCTGGTGTTCTTTTGTATTTGAAAGTTTCCAAGACTGCCCAAATGATTTTGGTTGTGGGTTGAATGTGAAACCAAGAAGGAGCCTATATTTTCTAAATTCTGATTTGAATATAGCTGAAAATTATAAGCATGTGTTGTAAGATGTTTAGAGTCATAGAGCCCAAAGTCTTGCATTTGATTCTGCCGCAGACCAAGCCTTTACTTAATCCTAATGTGGCTCTATCTACAAACACTACTTCTTAGGGGGAATTCTGCATCACTGTTCATGCACAGAATTCATGTCCTCTGCAGATTTTTTTGCTTTCCTGCAGAAAAATGACTTCTGACATGGAAAGAGAGGGAAGCTGCAAGAACAGTCACATTGCAGCAGGTTGGTTCAGTGCCCAGAGTAGCCAGTAGGGATGTAAATCACTGAAGCTGTGTAATTGTGTGTGCATGAGAGAGAGGGAGAGAACAAGCACTCTGTCAGCACGTCTGCACAGCAGGGTTAAACTCAAAATAAGCTACACAACTTGAGCTTCGCTAATTGTGTAGCTTAAGTCAAAATAGCTTATTTCGACCTTTGGCGCTTTCTACACAGCAGTTATTTGAAGACAGAGCACTCTTCCCCCGCTCCTCATAATGAGGGTTACAGGAATCAGAGTAAGCAGTCCTCAAGCTCAATATTATTTTGACGTTATGTCAAAATAACTGCTTTTGCGTAGACACGGACGATGTTATTTTGGAATAAAGTCAGTTATTCTGAAATAACGCTGCTGTGTAGACATGAGGGCTACGTCTAGACTGGCATGATTTTCCGCAAATGCTTTTAATGGAAAAGTTTTTCCGTTAAAAGAATTTGCGGAAAAGAGCGTCTAGATTGGCACGGATGCTTTTGCACAAAAGCGCTTTTGCGCAAAAGCATCCATGGCCAATCTAGACGCGCTTTTCCACAAAAAGCGCCCGATCGCCATTTTAGTCATCGGGGCTTTTTTGCGCAAAACAATTCTGGGTTGTCTACACTGGCCCTCTTGCGTGAAAGCATTTGCGCAAGAGGGCTTTTGCCCGAGCAGGAGCATCATTGTATTTGCGCAAGAAGCACTGATTTTTGTACATTACAAAGTCAGTGTTCTTGCGCAAATTCAAGCAGCCAATGTAGACAGCTGGTAAGTTTTTGTGCAAAAGCAACTGCTTTTGCACAAAAACTTGCCAGTCTAGTTGCAACCAACCTGTCTCTCTGACTCATTATTGCAGCATGCTTGGCATGGAGGGGCATGGCTTTGGTGTGTTTCTGAGGTGTTAGGTGTGGGGCAGCCTGCTTAGTGAATTGGTCCCATTGACCTTGTGAATTCCCTCAAGTTTTTTGGACAGAAATAATTTCCTATTAAAATGTGCCCCATGACCTGTTTGTTGCTGATCTTTCTGGAGATGAGCAGTAGCCAGTATAAGTTGTGAGTTTGATTCCCCTGCCCTCACTTGCTCATCAGTTGCCTGTGATGTAGCACTGGGCATATGGCTGCACACATTTGTTGGCTAATAACCAGAAATAAAGGGTGAAACCTAGCTATATTACTAGTAGTCACTGTAGTTTGGGAATTTTCTTCCCAGGCCCATTCTCCATGCATTGTATTGCAGTTTAATTAAACTACTGAAATAATTGAAACCAGAGTGATTAAACAGCATTAATTTGTCATGTAAAATATGCAGAATTTCAAAATAGTGTGTGTAGAATTTTTATTAGTGTGCTACAGAATTTTTTATTTTTTGGTGCAGAATTCCCCCATGACTAAACCATCTCTTATTCTGCAGCTGCTCTCTATGGATGTTCCTTGCTGACTGGGATTTAACCAAAGCAACATTTTACTAATTCATAGATTTTTCTAAAGAAACCTTTACTCCTCATTTCAGTTTAAGAGTTAATGTATAAAGTATTATGATGACTGGTTGGATATGTTGTGCTGCTATTACTGTGATGATTGCATGGAATAAGACTCCCTACAGGGGTGATAATAGAGGAAGACTTGTTTCTCCTTCAGCAACACACACAAGGTTTGCTGCTTAGTCTTTGAACTTTGTTATTAAATAAATCCAATATTTCTAAGGCAGGGGGGAATAGCTCATATGTGTGATTTTAAGTATGTAAAGATCTGAGAGCAAACTCATGGGAGACATTTTAAGGAAGTAAAGAATAATGTTAGCTTGAAGTGTTATAAGGATAGAAGCCAAATAAGTGTTGTGAATGTACTTCAGACTCTACATTATGTTCAAATGTGGCTGTCAAAATAATTCTTGATGATTTGTGTGGAAGGCAAAATCAATTCACTTAATACTTATAGTTCACCTTACATTTTGGCATTCAATAAATTGAATGTTGATGGAGTTATTAATGAGAACTGCAGTTCCAAAGGTTCAAAGTTAAATCTATTGGAAAGTACTTCAAAAGCGAGAGACTGCAAACACTCTGTAACTTATTTTGGGTGGCGGGGGGGGGGGGGGGGGGGGGGGGGGGGGGGGGGCATACATGTCACCAGCAAATTTGGAGCATACTTAGTTAAACAATTTTTGTGGCATACTTTCAGCTCCAATTAGTAGAAAAAACAGTTCAGTGTCAGGGTTAAAACACACAAACTGCATATAATAATTGAGAAACTTTCTGATAAAATATGAAGTCTTTCACAGGGTTTTAGGAGGAACTCCCTCACCCCTACCCCTGCTCAGCTGTTTCAGATACTTCCCTTAATTATGTCCATTTCACTACATTATTTAGAAACGAACTTCAAATGTCATATGCCAGTTGGTTCATTTGTAACTGACATGGGAAGTCTTAGAAACGTTAGTGCTTCTTTCCACTTGGGAATGTTTCTCTTCCTATTTTATGATTTTTTTTCATAAAGGTTAAAACCTAAAATACATGACTGTTTTGTATTGAGATCTAGAGATTATGGATGAGCAGAATCAAAACATTCCTGACGGGGCAGCTGTCTTCTTGTAGTATGTCTGTTTGTTTATTATTTAGATAACTCTTGTTATTGCAGTAGTGGACTACCTGGTCTTACAGCGGTTAGTTCAATGGAAGAAGCTAGAATGAGTTCTTCTCTCTTTGAACTTCAATATTGTTGATTTGAGGTCCCCCCCCCATTTGGCATTCATCATTAACCTGGTGGTAGACTCAATATTGTTTTGTTGAATTATATGCTGATAACATTTAAAAGGATCAGAAATATCAGTGGCAGAAGTATAATAGTAGCCCATAAACACCAGGTGATGGTCATAGATTGTAAAAAAAATCCTAAAATAAAAATACCAGTCACTGTTAAATGCTTATCTGAATGCACTATGATACTGAAAAACTTTCAGTGCCTTTGGTGCGAGGGCTCATGTATGTGGCTTGCCCATGTAACTTTTATCTTTTAACACGTGTGTATTCACAGTGTGGTGGATGCTGACTTCCTATCAAACTAGCTATAGAGAAGAGCCTTTGGAGGGAGAACAATTGCCCGTATGTATGATCAACTGAACTGAGAAAGCGGGATTTTTAGATTCTGATAAAGTAAATTGGAAGCCCCTCACCAAATGAAATGAGCAGTTGTGTGCATCAGGGACATATAGCAAGAGATGTCCACAACATTTAATTTTTGTTTTGAAATTGCCTGCAAATGGAAAATCTGTTATTCATCCAGGCCCAATAAAATAAGACATTAGGTGCCCAAAATGAGATAGGTAGGGTCTGATCTGCAGAAGTACTGAACACCCACAACTTCAGTTATACTTTCAGTCCAAATGAATCATTTATTGTGAGGAAAATCAATGAAGAACAAATGTATAGTCTCTGTGAGAGAGCACAATGTGAGCGACTTACGTTGCACCAGCAGCCAGATTAAAATGAAACTGCTTTCTAATTGGAGGGCTTCACAACAGACAGATGGGCAGATTCCTTAGCAATGTAAAGGTGCACCACACAGGAAATAGTTATAGTTCCATAGTGTAATTTTTTTCATATTTTCATGGATTAATATGGGATTTACCTTCTGCTGCTGTGTTTCTACTTGTGTCTCAAACCACTTTTTACAATGTGCAGTCTCATGGTCTTGAGCAGAGTATTTTAAATAAAATTAAAGGAGTGACAATGAGTGAGGAGACCCATTCAGACAATTCAGTGATATGAAGAAATGTTTGGTTCTCTCTCCCCCCCCACCACTTTTAATTTGTCGTATTCCAGCAAGCTTCCTTACTCACAACATTTGCATATATTTGTAGCTTGCTTGCTGCTTTTGGCAGACTTGTATTTTCATTTTGCTTCATAAAACTGTGAGTTTGTGATCACAGGTCAGTAGTTATTATCCTTGTAGATGATAAATGATCATTTACATTTACATCTCATTAAAAAGGGTTGGCTTTTTAAATCTTTTACACTACAGTAGATGACAGGCTACAAGTTCACATATCATTTTAGGGAGGTACATGCAGTCTTGGTTGAATAATGAGTAGTTCTACAGTAAATATTCATCACCTGTGATTCATCTGCTTACACTGAAGATGACATATGTAAGGCTTCCTAGTAGTGAACCTAAATAGATTTATCTTAAATGAATAGGTAAGGTAATTGACAACTGCAGCACTAGTAATACCTTATAGCTCTGTGGTTAGAGGAGATTTTTTTCTTGGTTTTCTGGTTTTCTTATTTTTTCTGTGATAGATTTGAAACTAGGTGATTTGAGAGTCAGCAGATTTAAAGTAAACCAAGGTTTCTTTACAGGACTATGTAGCACTTTAAAGACTAACAAGATGGTTTATTAGGTGATGAGCTTTCGTGGGCCAGACCCACTTCCTCAGATCAAATAGTGGAAGAAAATATGGTTGTGACTATTTTCTTCCACTATTTGATCTGAGGAAGTGGGTTTGGCCCACGAAAGCTCATCATCTAATAAACCATCTTGTTAGTCTTTAAAGTGCTACATAGTCCTGTATTTTGTTTCAGCTACACCAGACTAACACGGCTACATTTCTATCAAGGTTTCTTTGGCACTCAAAAGTTAAGAAGAATTAACTTAATCTGTCAATCTATTGTACATAAATTAAAGCACCTGGGTGGATTATCATTCCAAAGTACAGTAACTATTGTTCTCTGTATGGAGGAATGTTACGCTTTAGCAAATCAGGCCACCTTTTTACTTTGGAAAGAGAGCAGCCACACGGGGCAGAAAGAAAGCACTAAACAAATAACTAAAACTGTGAATTTATCTCCCTGGGTATGTCTAGACTGCACCTCTCTGCCAGCAGAAGGATGCAGATTAGGCTGGGCGAAATTGCTAAAGAAGCAGGGATTTAAATATCCCGCAATTCATTAGCATAAAAATGGCTGCCACTTTTTTTCCGGCATGGAGCTTTGACGGAGAAAAGCGGCAGTCTAGAGGCTAATCTATCGCTAAAGAAAGCCTTTTCCGATAGATCCCTTATGCCTCGTAAAACCCATGGCTAGATTGCAGGGTGGCCAACAAAGTCGCCGGACACCTGGGCAAGGTGTGGGGATCTGACTCCATGCTCGCAGAAGGGGTGAGGGTGGGGCTAGCCTCCCCCTGCCAACCCTTCAGCACCACCTAAGACTCTGGCAGCTGTCACTGGGAGCTCTTGGCCCTTTTGAATCGCTGAGCCCTGGGGGCTGTTACTCCTTTTGCCCCATCCTGTTGGCAGGCCTGCTAGGTGGCATAGCGCTGAGTAAGGGGCAGTGGATAAGGGGGCCATCTCTGGGAGAACCACTAGAAGCATTATCTCACAGATAGCCATTTACAACTGGGGATGGGGAACCTAAGGCCTGGATCTGGCCCCCGATGTGGCCCCCAACTTGCCTGGATCTGGCCCCCAAGGCTCAGGGCTCCCCCCCCCCCAAGCACTGGGGAGCCCATGCTGGTGCTCTAGTCCCGTATGGGGCTGGAGCACACAGAATCTACTAGCCTGGCTCCTCTTAGGCTCTGGTATGGAGGAGCAAACCAGAGAGAATAATTTAACTGCCTGTGGACAAAAGCCCTTGATGTTGCCAATTGTTACACAGGAAGCAAACCAGGTGCCAGCTCTTGCCTAGGCTTTAGGCCTCAGCCAAGCACTGATGAATCTGTTGCTGGAAACCAGTCTGTTTCACCTGTGTGTTCATATGGGTGCACTAGGTATTGAAATAATAAGTGTGCTTAGTGTTCAGACTTTAATCCATGCAACAATTTATTAGCATTTCATAATCTCACTTATAATACTTTTATCACATGCTGTAAGATAATATTTAAGTTTTTGCTTTCTAGTTAAAAAATGTTTATTCTGAAACGAAGAACTCTGTCAGGAGGGATCATCTCCTGCCCATGAAGGAGGGCTATCAAAACTGCATGGGCTTTTTTGGAACCTCCCAATACAAATACTGTAATTGCCACTCACACCATGAAGAGGCTATATGCAAGAGGGCCCGACTCATCAGCTAGAATTCTGGAAAAAGAAATTAAAATTTTCTTGTCAGCTATTTTTTTTCTTTTACTATTTGGATGCAGGGAAGGAGCCATGCAATAGAAGCAGAGATACCCAGGGTCAACCTGGGTTATCCTTAACAAACATTCAGAAAGTACAGATGAAGATCACTACAATTGGCATCTTTTAGAACCATTGACTAACTCATTTCTGTATATAGGCATGCCGCTTTAACCTAGAGAAATAACTCTCTCATTTCTTTCTCTTAGTTAGTCAATCCTTAGATATGTTTACTGTAGAATTGACAACAGGTAAAGTTTTCTATAAGCAAAATTTAGAATTTGGCAGGATCCAGTTCTTGAGTGCAGACAACAATGATAATACTGTCTTGCTTAGCAATGTGGAGAATTTTTATTTTTTCACATGATCTGAATTAGGGTTTATCTTGGTAACATTCTTACATCTATTTTAATCTTGGGTTCACTCAGAAATCACTCATTGATAAGTGATACGTGTTGTCCACTTTGTTGGTATCTTACACAGGGGCTGCGTCTACACTGGCGCGCTTTTGTGCCAAAGCTATGCAAATGAGGCT
>CM057846.1:161834228-161849822 GCA_030068395.1 Apalone spinifera
GGCAAGTTTTTGCGAAAAAGCAGATGATTTTCTGCAAAAACTGGCCAGTCTAGACACAGCCATAATGAGGACCCTTACCACACATTGTCAGTAAGGAAAGAGTCTGAGACCCTCTGATTATTTTTTTTACCCCCTCCCATGGTGGTTCAACCCATTTCAGCTATAAAGCACAGGTATCCCTTGATCTAGATGTATGATGCCTAGCCACAAAAGGAAAAGGATGTTTAAAAGTTCACTGGTGTAAGTGAAAAATAAATCACCAGCCTTACCTTGAAATGTAGTGCTTGGACAAATCAAAGCTGAATGGACAGTGATGCTGAACTACCCCACCAATATGTGAGCTCTTCTCTCCAGGTCAGATTTGAGGCATGGTGCTGAGGCAGTATGAGGAAGCTTTTTAGTGCAGCTTACCGGGTGCTGTGTAAAGGACTGTCAGAGTTATTGATGATACAGCATCGTTCCTGACCCTTACATTGACTTCTTAAAGAAAATTAATATCTTGGGCTTTATCATCCTCTCCCTTGAGGAAAAAACTCGTTAGAGAAGCAAAATTAAGTGAAAATCCCTGTGCATAGATCCTGGGAGTTCATGAAGTATCCTCTTATCTGACTGGTGGGATTTTTGTGCACAGATGTCCCCAAATCAGCAAGATCAGTCCATGGAGCTCAGACTGTCTTATGGAGAGTCCTATTCATTGGGTCTTCCCTCCTCCCTAGCAGTACTTCTCCCCCTTTGCCTCTTCCCACTAGTGCCCTTGGGCATGTCTACACAGCCGGGCTAAAGCTGAAATAAGCTACGCAACTTGAGCTACATCAATTGCATAGCTTCAGTCGAAATAGCTTATTTTGGCTTTTGGCACTGTCTGCACAGCAGGAAGTCTGAGAGAAAGCACTCTTCCTCTGATTTCCCTTCCTCCTTGTAAAATGAGGGTTACAGGTGTCAGAGCAAGCAGTCCTCCAGCTCAACATTATTTTGACATTATGTCAAAATAACTGCTTGCTGTGTGGACATGGACTATGTTATTTCAGAACAACACCAGTTATTCTGAAATAATGCTGCTGTGTAGACATAGCCCTTCTGAGCAGTAAAGAGTGTAGAGTGGAGCTCTGCAGATGTGTGCTGACAGGGGGTCAGCATCTATGGCTGTGGATTGTATACAGAACAGCTGTCCCCAACCATGCCCACTCTGACCAGGTTTCATTCATCCCGAGGTCCTGTTTTGTGGTTCTTCTGCAAAGTGGCTCCATTTTGCAAAGGATGAGGGAAGATGGTGACACTTTAAATCTTCTCTTTACTGTCACTGCTTTCAGGCTATTGGAGGAAGGTTTCTCATTTTTTGTTACACCATAGTCACGAGGCATTATATGACCCGTTGGATCTGTTTTGGTCCCAAGATAGTAGACACACAAGTGGGTGAGGTAATATCTTTTATTGGGCCAACTTCAGAGAGAGAAATTTATGAACTACACAGAGCTCTTCTTCAGGTAAACTTGAAAGCTTTTCTCTCTCCCCAACAGAAGTTGCAGAGGGGTAGCCATGTTAGTCTGCAACTTTAAAAAAACAAGTAGCTTTGAAGCACCTTAGAGACTAACAAAAACAGAGAGAGAGAGAGTATCATCAGCTTTTTGAGGACAAAACCAACTTCGTCAGATGAGCAGGGTGGAGAAAAAAGGGAAACCTCAACAAAAGTTGCTCCAATAATAGATATTACCTCACCTACCTGCTGTTTCCTTTGTCAGTTTAGGCTAGGTAATTTTAAGACTGACAGCTGGTTTGACACACATTGATCATATAATACTTCTTTGTAACCTTGTAGCCAGGTAATAATATGCTCAAGTCTCATACTGGGAACCTGGCCAATATGCCATTAGAAATGTTCCTCCAGGAAATTAAAAATGATATGCCATGATAAACAGAGAGGGCTGTGCTTGCCTACACAAATATGTAATGCTTGTACCCTCAGAGCATCAGAATCGAGAATTCTAGATGTTGACAATTAACTGGCTGCTGTACCTATTAAGAAACTGTAAATAACTGACAATTAGACTGAGGAATAAGCCCCTGCTTTAGGAGAGACACCTAGCAGGACAGTCAGTCATGGACCTTACTTTTCAAGACCAGACTAATCGCCTACACACTATAGCAAGTATAATAGAAAGAGTCAGTGGGCAAAGGAAGGCAACACTACACTATGCCACCTGCTCAGACAGGGTTCTCTGTTTTGGAGGAGATTGAGAGAATTATGAGGACCATGACAAGGACAAAGATGAAGAATATTTCCATGAACTGTTTGTTACTTCTGTGAGGTTCTGTAAATCTCCTTGTGAGAGTCCCTACCTAAATAGCATCAGCCACAAATGGACCACCACCAGCAGACTAGTGCTCCTGTAGAAAAAAATAACTGGTGAGGGGTGGGCAGGGAGAGGTAAGCTTCTGAGACAGAATGAAGAGGAGAAAGAAAAATTTATAAAGATGTGACTGCAGAGAAAGCTAAAAAGGAAGTATGCTCTTGCAGCAAAAATAAACTACAAACAGATTAAATCTGAGATTTATGTGCACACATTTCAGGAAAAGTATGTTCAGTAACATTTGATTATTAAAACGTCATTGTGCAACTGCAAGAAGTTTATCATAGCAAAGCAGGAGGCCAATGCATCTAGATAAAATGTGCTGCTAAAAGCACATTGTCTAAGAAGTATTGATAGAAAAGGGTTTTTTTTTTTAAATGCTTATGTAAAACAGATAACTAGCAGGCTTGAATCAGATCTTGGGCAAGATCTGTCTATACAATTTGTTCAGTCTTGGCTACTTTTGAGCAAAGAATGATGTCCAGTATTTTGTTTTGGAAACAGAAAATGACCAGGCTGAGGCTACCACATTAATTCTTAGTCTTGCTTGTATCCTAGGCCTATATTCAAACTGAAGTCTCCAGAGGTAAACTAACACATTTCACCATTTCATTTACTTCAATGAGACCAGGATTTTATCCCTTATCCTCACTTCAGATTTCAGCTCTGAGGCTTTGGTTTGGACCCATCTCTAGTAAAGCTATGCCAGAGATCTGTACAATAGTATTCATCTGTCTGAGGGCTAAGAACCAAAACAAATCAATATCTGATGAATCATTCTTTCCTTTTATCTGCAGTAACTGTCACTCCCCAGCACCTCTTATGACTTTGCGGAAGCCAACTAACAGAGAATATTCAGTGTATTTTGTGTAGAGAGGGAAGTTTCATTTGTTTCCTTTCATTTTCCCTGGGTCTGAGCATAAAACTTGCTAAAAAAATGTGGATCTCCTAGCCAGTCCTAGGCTTTAAGAAAATACTTGCATATAAAATTCATAATGGCATGAGGCCGACAAGCAACTTTCATGGGTCTTTTCCGGAATTATATTGCCTAGAAAGGGTCAGATTCTCATCTGACTTAACCAGTGTGATTCCATCTGCTTCTATGGGGTTTACACTTGACTGTGCCCGTGTGAGATCGGAATCCATCCCTTATATTGCACTTCTAGAGGCTGTCACTTTTTTTTTTTTAAACAAGATGATGTTGAAGATTTGGGATTAAAATTCAATGCAGAGGTTCTAGCTAGAATTCAGTCATACTAACCTCTTCTGGAATATAAAATTCTCTCCATGTTTGAACACAGAAATTGTATTGATGTGTAAGCTCAGTGGTTTGAAGCCCTAAATCAGGGAGCTCACTAGTCAAGCCAGTTAATGAACAGGGTATAGACCAGCCTAGAGTTGCTTGGGAACTCCAGATGGACATACGCTTCATAAGGAAGTGAGCTCTCAGCCAGCACTGATCGGTGAGAGCCAGAGAAACAACTGAATAGGCCAGCTTCATTTGCATTTGTGACAATCCGGGGTAAAACACAGTAGAGTTTAAGTCTGGCAGGGTTATTACACTTGGAGCCTCTGCTCCAGGTTCTGTATGAGGCAACTTTTGTGAATGGGAGGTGTTAGGGTTTGCCAAAGCTGCTGCAGCACAGCTGAAGAATTCCAGGGAGAGCCCTTCCCCACATAGCTAGCAATCGGTAAAAGCTGTAATCACTGCAGCTGGGTTACATGGTAGAGCCCTGGGAGCAGACCAGGGAGCACTTCTCTTTAGGCACTCGGGATGGACTTGCCTGAACTTTGGCCTCCACAAGCCGTGCACAGCAAACCCTGAGTGGGGGTGCAGTAGAGGAAGGAAGTGGCTATTGCAGGAATACGTAGCTTCATTGGATGCTAATGTCTGTAAGTGAATATCTCAGTATTGCTGTGATGCACTAGGAGGGCATGGGAGCTTTGCTTCGTAGATGTAGCCCAATTAATATACTGGCTTTCCCCTCACTCCACAGTACAATATTCGTTGTTTGCACAATGGACTTGGTACTCGCATAAGGGAAATATTGTCTGTGGAGGGTAGAATGACTAGATAGCAAGGGGGTGAGGTAACAGGATTCTAGCAAAGACAAAACCCCTAATATTGGGACAGTCTTGATTAGATGTCAGGTACTCTAGGGAAGGGCTCCCAGGGAGCTGTATAGTTCTTCTAGGTTTCTGGGTTGGGACTCAAGCTGGTATGTGTTAGGCTTTCAGAATGAACCTCAAGATTATTGAACCTGGCCCTTTTTATGGCTGACAACAGCTGGCAGGAGAGTTACACTGATTACTTTCTGACTTCAGACACTCAGTCCTCCTCATTTATTTGCAGTCTGATGTGACTGATTATCTGAGCTTACTAACAATATGTTCCAGGTTTATTATAATAAAAAATGGCAGCTTTATACACACAAATCTGAAACTGTTGAAACAAAACCAACAAATCACTACCACTTTAGCCTGACTGAGCACTACAGTCCAATTTCTGTTTCCTGAAAGTCATTGCAAAGGTACTTCAGCCTTGGAAAATGGATTTGAGGATCTCCACAGTGCATGCGCTGGATCAAGTTTTTAAATGATTCTAGCTGTTATATTTTTAATTCCTTAATATATACTTCTTCTTAAAGTCACACTGCTTTCAGAGTGGAAATCAGCAGTGAGTGCTAATATTTACAGTTTCCACTGGTTGGGGAAGTGTGTAGAAAGAGAGTGAGGGGTTTTTATTGGTTGGGTTAAAAAAAGGAGGTTTACGTCGTTTTTCGAAAAAGGGGGGGGGTCCAAAAAAAACCCCGCATCCTGACTACTTTCACTTTCAAAAAACCTGCTTTTGAAAAAGCGATCAGAAGAAGATATGCAAATTAGCACCAAATTTGCATATCTCCTTTTGAAAAAAAACCCGTAGTCTAGACATACCCTGAAAGGCCAGAAGGCCAGAATTGGTCTGCTACCCACAGGAGCTAGTGCACCAGATTCATTTGCTATAGCTCCTGCCTGGGAGCTAATTCTGCCCCTGCACCTTCCCCAGAACTACTAGCCTACACAGAAAGCTGACTGTTGGCTGCTGCCCTACCCTGACTGGGACTGCAGTTAAACTCCTTAGTGCTCAGCCCTGCCACAGGTTAGAGCCCAGTGTCTCCTCGTTGATCATCCTGGTCTGAGTCACTCTAAAAAGCACTGGAGCAAGGGAGCATGGTCTCCTACCCTGCCAAACAGGGAAAGACTCACAAACCTCCTAGAGTGTTCTTTAATTGCAAAACAAAATGTCTAAGTAAAATGCTGATGCAAGTCTTAAAAAAAGTTTATATTGAATTTCTGTCACCACATTCTTCCTTCTCTTAAACCCAATAAGATTTAATTTGCTTGTACAGACTTCTACTATCCTTGATAAAAACTTAATTAAATGGATATCATCTCTGAATAATTGTGTGCAACTTTTTATGGTAGACAGAGATGAGTGTATATAATTCATTTTCAACCACTTTTAGAGAGAATAGTTACTTGCATTTAACAGCAACTGTCTTTGTGACACTGATAATGCTATCCAATATAAGTCTGTGGAAAATATTAGCATTAAAATTGCTGCTAAGCAAAACTGCTTTTAGAAAACAACACATAATGCATAAATTCTTTAATTGCATGGCTGGGCTTTGTTGGAATGGGTTCTGTAGCTGTGCACTGTTTTAGAAATGAGACAATAAAAATATCAGCACAGTAGTTATTATAAAAGTTCCCCAGAGGATTAGAAGTATGATCCAAGGGGGAAATAATCAATGCAGTTAGAGTGCTGAATGTTCATTCTCACAGCTCTACAGTAGCTGCAGATCTTAATCTGTCATATGTCAAACTGATCTGTAGTAACTGAGGGTATGTTAATCATTTCTATGAAAATATGTCAAAAAATTGGTGTAAATGATTAAGGCAAAAGTTGCATGGTTAAAAAGAAACATTGGAAGAAGGGATTGGATAATCATCCCAAAACATGAAATTCTTGTATTTTTGACAAGCTTATAGCAGTGTGTTTAGCCTATTTAAACACAGGCAGTAAATTTTACTATGCTGCTACCAGAATTCTAAATATTTATAAAGGCTGCATTCACTGCTGGAGAGGTTTAAAAAAAAAAGAACCTACCTATACGTTTTATAGCATACCTATTTTTAAATTCTCTCAGGACTTTCCCTTGCTGTCATTTAGAGCTTGCACATGTCACATGCTTGTCACTTTTTTTTCTTCTTACCAGAATTTTTAGAGGAAATTCAAGGTGTAAATAGACAGCAGAGATAATAGATGCACTGTCTTCATATTTTTACAGGAAGCAGTTTAAGCCATGCTCTGAATTGGATGTTTTTAACTGTTTAACTTATAACTAGCATTGTTTTTTTGAAATTTCACTAATCCTATACAGATCAGAGGGAATTCAGAGATGTGCAACAAAAAATGATGAAGACATGCTGCAAGGATTGGCTTATAAGAAAAGCACATAAGTATTTAATACTGTTGGCCAACTGTTCATCTCCTGTAAATCAGTGGTACATAATAACTGAGAATCTCATCTTGTAAGTGTCCTATGTGAACACGAAACCATTGCACATTAATATGCAAGGGTGCAAAATGTACTTGATTCAACACTTTGTTATTCCAGTTTCACACCAGTGCAACTTCACTGAAATCATCATAAAATTATACCCCTTATAAAATGTAGGCAACAGTGGTGATTCAGACTTAATATTATTTAAATTCTTGGTTTTTTCTGTATAACCAGAAAAACAAGAATCAAAACTAGAACTGGCAAATAGAATGCAAACTGGCAATTAAAATCCTATTTTTTTATTAAGATAGATGACTATGTGGCAGTCAAATTGTGTGTGTTTTATCATGTGTCAGGTTCATAAGCTTCTCAATGGCAGAATGGCCTATCTCTTACTGAAGCAACATCTCAGAAAGGGTTGACCTGCAGCAAGGTAAAAGTGAACAGCTCTCAGAAGGAATCTAATGATTTTTCATTCCGTTTTAGATACGCTACCATGTCTTAGTTGTTTATAATATTGAATCAAAGACATTTCACATTGAGAAACTGAAATGTTCTATTCCATATATGTCCAGCTAGAACGTTTCAAAGGAATGAAAATTCTTTGTGTTGGATTTTTTTTCCCCCAAAATGAAAATTTTTGCAATTGATACACTTCTGTAAAACATTTCACTTGTAACAAATAGGCATTTTCTGACAGACAAACATTCTGCCAAGCCAGCTCTAGTACAAAGGCAGGACAAATGTAGCCTGGAAGTTCAGAAGAGAGAAATGAGTGTTGCTTCAAAAGCCCTTGGGATGCAGTTTGGCTTAGTGGATAGTGCACAGGACTGGGATACAGGATATATTTCTTTGTAGCTTCTTTACAAAGAATGTATGAAGTGCTGTTTCCCTGAACACAGTAGAAACAAACAATAGCAGGTGGTTTCCTGAAAGACACAGAAAATAACATAAGTTTCCCTGATACTGATATTTTTCTTGAGTGAGTTCTTAGTCCATGCCATGCAGCCTGGTGCCTTGTGGAATGTCTTCCATTTCCAGCTCTCACTATGTAAAAAGAGCTTAATTTCTTCTCTCATTTAGCCCTGATGAAGGGTGCTTTAGCCCATCTATCACCTTTAATGAAGTCTGTGATTGTCTAGAGAGCAAAGACCCACTTGATGGCAACCAATAAATGTATCATCCTCTCTGGTAAAATAATCTGTTACTGGTGCATTCCTCATAGCAGATTACTCCCCTTTCTGATTGGCTGTCAATGCGGATCTGCACACATTGCTTCTCTTCTCCCATCATACATCCCATCATACAGAGAATGGTGATCTGGGGAGATCACACATGGTGGTGGAAAGCAGAAGCGTAAAAGCTCCCCTTATATCCTAAGCAACCTATCGGGAGATTAATAATCTTGCTTATAATAGTGAAAATAAAATTAGATTTTTAAAAAATGCTCACAATTATATTAATACATATTGATTTTGACCATTGCTAAGTACATCTCCGTGTGTGGTGATGAGGGTGAAAACTTGACCCCCACAGAAATCGATAAATGTTTTGCCATTCATGAATGTTTTGCCATTCATTGCTAGACCCCCCATTGATTTTTGTGGATTTCTCCCAGGATGGCTTGATTAATGCCATAACAATTGGTTGGTTTCTCATTAGGGTTTTAGATTTTAAAATTGTGCAGAGCTGTCCTTTGTGCCCATTTTTACAATGAAGCTAAAAATATGAATCCAAAGAGCACTGAAAATATGAATCCAAAGAGCACTGAAAAGCACTAGTGCTTAGAATATTGGCATTATGTAATTCCAGACTCCATGTTCACCCATCATTTTAGATGAAAAAAATGCACTATTAAGTAAGAAAGAAATAGAGGAGAGATGATGTTGAGATTTGCTCCACTTCAGGAAAAGCATATCTCTTCATACTACCTGCTCCAAAACAAATACACTGCATATAAGTATGGTAGCTAGCATGAACCTAAAAAACGAAAGCTAGATTCTGATCTCAGCACTATTGGCATAAATTCCTCAAACTCAATGGATTTACTCACAATTTATGCTGATGTAGCTGAGATCAGAATCTGGCCTGAAGATTAGAAACCTTTTTAACCTATATTTGTTTCTTTTTAAAAGCCAGGACAGCTCAGAATAAAAAACTTGAACTCTGGTTAATAAGCTCTGCTTTATTTTACCTTATTTGGCTGCTAATGTGGCTGCTCCAACAGGCTTTTTATTTAAAAAATGTTGGTGTTCTTTGTCTCTCCTCCTACCCCAGACGTGTACATATGCCCATGCCACTTTTAATACCTGTCCAAACTTAGATTAGCTTTAAGCATTTGCATAGCAAATTGAAACATAGCATGGCTTGTTTATCTCTGTCTTAACAGTCTCTTCCTCTTTAACAGTGTGATTATATCCTTTCATATACCATTCACTAGGGCTATGTCTACACTCGCGGCTTCTTGCGCAAGAATCCGCAGAGCGTCTACACTGTCCATCCGCTCTTGCGCAAGTAAATGTACAGTACAGCGTGATAAGAGACAGCTCCTTGCACAAGAGCTATGCTGTTTTCTATCAGGCGTAAGCCCTCTTGCGCAGACGCTCTTGTGCAAGAGGGCAGTGTGGATGTTCAGCAAGCGCGTACTTGCGCAAGAATTGGCCTCCAGTGAAAAACACAGGTAGCCTCTCCGACACTCCGTACAGGCAATCAGCACTTGTTGGTTCCCCCTAATTGGCCCCCCCTTAAAGGCACAGGCACGGAGCACAGCCGTTTGCCACGTGCGGCCAGGGTAGCAGCCAGAGGGAGGGATGGCAGCTGCCCAGCCTCAGCCCGGTCCCTCAGACCCCACGGAGGCGCCACCCCAGAGCACCAAGCAGGCCCAAAGGGGCACCAAGCGGTGGGCTCCATGCTGGAGCACCACTGAGGTGACTGCCCTCCTGGACTTCTAGGGAAAGGAGGAGGCCCTCCAGGACCCCAAGTCCCGGAGGAGGAATGTGCACATCTTCGCCCAGATGGCTGTGCAGGGACACCTGGCCCGGACCCTGGAAGAGGTCCGTGCCAAGGTGAAGGACCTGCGCCTCACCTACGTGCGGGCCAGCGAGCATGGGAGTGGCGGGGCCACTGCCTGTCCCCATTATCACCGCCTGCACCAGATCTTGGGGGACAAAGGGGCCAGTCCCTTTCTGGCCCAGGTGGACACGGCAGTGGCCACCCCAGTGGTCTGACCCAGGCCACCGGAGGAGGAGGAAGACCGGTCCTCGGATGAGGAGGAGGAGGTGGCGGAGGACAGCAGCCAGACCTCACCATCCCAGCCCAGCACCAGTCAGGATGTGTCCCGGGCATCCTCAGAAGCTGGTGAGGGATTGTCTGGTGACTGTAGTGGCTACCATTCGCAAGTGTGCTGGAGAAGGGGCGGGGGAGAGGGCTACAGGCTGGGGGAGAGGTAGCGGCACATGGCACAGCCTGGCCACATGCTGCACAGAGGCATGCAGCACGTGCAACCTCGTGCAGCTAGGATTGCCAGGTGTCGTTTTGAACCGGACAGTCCAGTCTTTGAAAGGTTTCTGTTCGGGAAACAAATTGAGAGGTTATAAATGAGAAAATATACACGTCTGGTATTTTTTAACTAAGATGTAATGTAGACTGTCATGTAATGTCAAGTGTGTCCGGTATTTTTGTTGAAACCATCTGGCAACCCTACCTGCAGCCAGACCAAGTGGCACAGAGAAGCGGCAGCTAGCCCCAGCACACGCCTGGGACCCCAGGGATTCCGCTCGACCAGGCCGGGGCGGGGGAGGGTGGAGTTGGCCAGGAGTAGGACGCAAACACGTCTGCGCGATTGAGCGCATGGAGCGCACTCTTACCCAGAAGAGCTGCGCAGATGAGGGGACATTGCTAGCTGAGGTCCTCCTCCGGGTCCATGGCTGTGACGGTGGCAGCGAGGGTGCCCAGGGGCACTTGCCAGGAACAGAGGTGATAGGTGCTATTGTGGCTCTCGCTCCCTCAAAAAGGGTGCGTGAGCATGCAGCGACAGGGAAATGGCTGTCCAGGAGTCCCTTTAAGTACTTTTCCAGTGGGGGTCTGGCGCATGCCCACAGACGCTGCTGGTGACCTCTTGACATGGCCGAATTTCTTCCGGAGACATGTTCTTGTGCAAGGGCTTCCCGCCAGTGTGGACGCTTTCTTGCGCAAGAGCTCAGCATTCTTACGATGAGGTTCTGGCCAGTGTGGACGTTTGCTTGCACAAGATATTCTTGTGCAAGAACCCGCCAGTGTAGACATAGCCCAATTGTTTGTTCTCTCTCCTTCCCTTTAACACATGGATTTTCATTAAAATAGTTCATCGTGGCATTCTTTTGTTCCCCTTTAGTCAGCATTCCCTTAGACTATTTCTCTAGTTCTGGAATATTTTGTCTTCCAGAACAGTTATGCGTCATTACATTTCTTTAAGATTTTTTTTCCTGCTGATCCTTTTTCTACGTTGGGTCAAAGCTACAAATTCCTTGCTGTGGTTAAAGACTGCTGTTAATTTTTAGTGGCTCTTAATGATTGGGCTCTTGTATAATGCACCAGATTTGTACCAATAAAAGCAAAGTAAATCTAATCTTCAGTGTGAAAATGAATACAAGTTCAAGCATACCTTCAAAGTGCCTGAACCTTATGAACTCTCTACACTACTGCTGCTGTTCTCACAATTCCATGGATGTGCTGCTTATGCAAATATGTACTTAGACCAAGCAGATTTGTGCTCAAAGACAGGACAAAAAGCTCAATGGAATTGCATATCACTGCTGTAACCATCCATAGGAGTCTGTGTACAGTAGCAACAGGCCACCAAGGAGACTGAAGAGTTCAGTGCTGAAAGAAATTATAGTTCTGTTGTCAGATAAGGTTCACAATGTGAGCTTTACTGGGTGCAAATATTGAAGTACAAACTTGGATACAGTCTCCATGAGGGATGTTAAAAATTAGTATTTTTATGCATTGGAGGTGATAGCCAGCAAGAGGAAGAATCTTTGTATTATATTCCACATGAAACATTGTAAATCTATGGAGCCCTTCAAGCTGCTGAAACTAATGTCCCTGATACACACAGCACTTAAACTTGTGTGTGTCTGTGTGTGTGTATTGACATTGATTAGAATATAATTACTCTTGTGCTTAATGTTAAGATTCTGCTTAACTATTTTGCTGGGCTGGGGACAGATTATTCAGTATTTTATAGGATTGAGCCATAGGAAATTCTAAATGAAATTTAGGCTGTGTTTAGAAAAATGGGAAAATGTGTATGGTTTTAATTTTTTTTTTTAAAGGCAGAGAACCAAGGATTTGTTCTTTATATGCTGTGTTCTCCACTTTGCATAGAAACAGTTCATACAATAATTGCATTCACCACTCTGTGACCACAAACAATTAAACATGGATTTACGATTAAGTCTCCTGCCATAAAGTGACTAATCAAGCTAAAATCCTTGTACAATGGAAGTATATTGAGGAGGAATAAATGTGAACATAGTCACATCAACAAAGATGTGAATTTGCTTTTGGCATTTGTTCATGAATTATGATAGCATGTGATGCATAAATACTGCAAAGAATGTGCTCATGGGGATCATGTTATCCTTGCTGTTTACAAATACAAAGTTCATTTTTTTAATAAGAAAAGCCCTGAGATCTCTTATGTGGGAAGTGATTTATCGTTCTGTATTGGACCAGTAGAGGAAGAAGGTGGGTGTAATATAAGTGGTTCTCACAAGCCCGAATTGAAAAAATATATTCCAAATATCATTAAATCCATGCATGTATTCCTTGCTGAAGATTTTAATTCCCTCCTTGAAGTTAAAGTTATCGTTTACTGGTGTGTTTTTACAAGAAAATTTGGAATTACATTTGAAAAAAACCCAAAACTTTTTCATTGTGCCTGAGGAACAGAGCTGTCAGCTACATCCTCATTATGGTGTTTTGGGTAATCCCTAAATACCCTGAAGATAAGGACTGAGTCCTTGAATTTGGCTCATATGCTATGGCCAAAGCAACATAAGGAAGAGTGCACAGGACAGAGATGTGCTTTCAGTAGGCTGTGTTGTTGGGGCATTGCCCTACACAGCATTATGTAATAGACAAATTTCCTAAGGGTTGAAGGCATCATGCCCAGGTATACTGCACTGCTGTCATTTAGATGGGAGATGAGAGATGAGAGAGGTATGTACAATTCAGGGCAGATCATTTTACACCAAGATGGCTTGTGGTCTCCTAGGCAACCACAGATGAGGATGTTGCTGTGTAAGATCTTAATGTCAGTGAGGAATCCAGAATCATTCCTAAACTACAGCCTGAATTGATCATATGTGGAAGTGTATCTTCAATCAAAGAAGACTGCAACATAGCTGCAAAGTGCTTTCCTTTGCTCACTAGCATCACTTCTATCTTGCTCAGGTTCATTATTAGCCAACTGTTCTTTATCTATGAACTGATCTCATGCAAGCACTGGGCCATCTTGGAGCTAGTGTATATTTGTGTATAGTGACGGTTAGGTAGAACTGTGTTATCTGCATATTGCTGGCACTTCAGTCCATGACATCTTAGTAAGTCACTTAGTGGCTGCGTGCAGATGTTGAAAAGGTCTAGAGAACTGAACCTGGTGGAACTTTACAAGTGGGGGATCTAATGGAGAAGGTACAGTTTTCCTCTACTATCTTTTTTGGTGTTTACCTCCAGGAAAAGACTTAATTTTAGCACATGTCTTTGGACCCTCGCGGTGTCTCTCTCAGGTGGCACAATATGTACAGTCAACCGCACTGAATGTTGGCAAGGTCCAGGATAGAATTCATCCATTGACATCAGGTGATCATCCATCAAAACCACTAAAGTGTGTTTTGAACCATGTCCCGACCTGAATCCAGACTGTGCTGGCTCTTAGGCTGCTTTGAAGAGAGAAACTTGTGTGGCAAGGGCCCCTTCTTCCCTTGCCACCCTCTGCACTTCTCCCCTTTGCAGGCAGTTGGGCTTGTAGCCTCTCCTGGAGCTCCTCACTCTCCTGCTGTCTCTTAGGTGAGTAGCTGTTGTTTTTTTCCTGCATACCTGTCTCTTCTCTCCCCCTTCTCCCAACAGGGGAGGCTTTAAAAGGTCTCAGGCAGGCCTGAAGTGGAATCAGTTGACCCTAACTGGCCCAAAATAGCCCTGTCCCAACTGATCCTAATCTGCCTGAGACAATCCTTTGTCCATTGCTCTTGCTTGACCTGTAGTAACCCACTTCTAATTAACAGGGGAGTTGGCTTTTTGTCCTTCTAAGGCTGCTTTTTCCCCACTCCATTGCAGCCCCCGGTTTGATTTTTGTCACAGTTGTTATTAGGTCTTTGCCTACGTCCTCTGTGAGCTTGTTTGGGAATGAAAAATTAGATACTGGGTAGTGTTTGACAAGAACAATTGGGAACATAGGTTGGAATAGTTTCTTTCTCTATTTTAGGTTTTTTTTTTTCCCCCACACATCCCTGGCTACAATCCCTAACTGTTGTTTTCCTACTCCTTATCTATATTTTCTTCATCCTCTCTCAACCCTGGACACAGGGTCCTCCCTGAACATCCCTTTTGGAGAATATTTTCCTTCCCCTGGAAGGCCCTATATTCCATCAAGTGAGGTGAAAATCAGAAAAGTACCTCTTAAATATAGAGGGACTCCTGGGACTTTGGAGGCAAAGTGTAGCCTTTGGCTCCTAGATGTGGGTTCCACTCTCAGAACTGTGGGGATGGTGGGCCCCAATAATTTAATCTGTACCCAGTTAAGGGGGCTCCCAATATTTCAGAATTCCATCATCTCTTTGGGCTTATCTTCATATGCCAGCCATTGGGGACCCTCCTTCTAATAAGAGATGAGATCTGTCGATGTGGCTTTTTTCCCCCGTTGGCTCCCTGTTGTCCAGGGGTCTTACTGGGCATATGACAGGTCTGTGCTCACTGCCAGTCTATTCCAGTAAAGCTCTTTCAAAGATGGGATAGAAAGGGTCACTCTATATTCTCTCATAAATTATATGTGTAAGCATAGTAAAAAACTTGTCCTTTTGTGTTAATAATTCGGCTAGATTATCTAAGTGTCTGTCTCTTAATATACCAGGAGCTGCTTCTTAGTGCTCACATACTAGCTCAGTTACTATTTTGTTATTTTTAGGGAATCTTTGTGTAGGTGATAATTGCATTAAACTGTTAAGAAGCTACATTAAATGTAAAGGAAGCAAGAAAAATGAAAATCAAAGTCACTGGAACTGCAAAAACTAAGGTTTCTACAGAAATGTTAGTTTGGGCCAAAGTTTTATTTTTCTCTGGTTCACCTTCACAAGAGGTATATCTTGTACTATGGCTGTTTATATGAATGAAGCAAACAGGATTTGGCCTAAAGTATGTAGATGAAACTGGTTCTATTAACAGAAAATATGTTAAAAGTACCAAGGTCACATGGCAATATGCAGGAGGGCATTTTCATGACATTAATAGATATGAAAGAAATCCTATCATTTGTATTCCTGCCTTTTTTCTTTTAACTTTGCAATCTTAATACAATATGATTTTTTAATGGCTAAACTCACCGCCCTGCCCCCCTTCGCCTCCCGCTTCCCACAGCGGGAATCCCCTTCGCCTCCCAAATGGCCACTTGCTCTGCTTGCTCCCCTGTGGCGGCCCAGCTGAGTGGTGCAGAACTCAGC
>CM057846.1:161849922-161862877 GCA_030068395.1 Apalone spinifera
GAGAAAGAAAGAGACAGAGAGAGAGGCAGAAGGTGGAGGAGAGCTGAGAGAGAGGAGGAGGAGGAGGAGAGAGAGAGAGATGGAGTGAGAGACCAAGGCTCAGGAGAGAAGACCGATGTGGAGGAGAGACCTGAAAATCCCATTTTATGACGGGCTAATTGGCTAGTTTCTAAATAGTCTATTTTGATATTTGGCACTGCCTACATAGTGCCAAATTTGAAATAGACCACTATTCCGACAAGTCCCTTAATCTTCATGGAACAAGGTTTACTGGGATGTCAGAATAATAAGCCCATTATTTCAAAATATATTTTGAAATAATGGGTTTGTTAATAAGATGCAGAAAACGCTATTTCAGAATACCGGACATATCCCAAAATAGCAGTGCTGTCTAGATGTACCCTTAGCAACAAGCCCGTTATTTCAAAATATATTCAAAATCACAGGCTTGTTATTCTGACATCTCGGTATACCTTGTTCCACGAGGGTTAAGGGACTTGTCGGAATAGCAGTCTATTTCAAAATAATCTATGCAATTTGCATAGCTCGAATTGCATACCTTATTTTGAGCTGTGAGGCACTGTATAGATGTACCCCAATCCTAATATGGGATTAAACAAAGTCAAATTGAGGTGAAAAAATTGTAGTGTTGTAATCTCCCTAGATACAGAATCACTAAAACAGATAAATGCTTGTTTTCTCAGACATGTATCTGTGAATGTAAAAAATTCCAATGCAAATATTAGCACACAAGAACATTATGTGGAATTTGGAAAATCCTTGGAGGATTTGAATTCCATAAAGCCACAAAATCGTTTTAGCACCTTGTTGTGACAGTTACAATCTTGCTCCAATTTACTTCATGTTGTTTCAGATTTTTGGGATAAGGTAACAGTTTTTCTTTCCTTTGTGAGAAAACACAGTGGAAAGAACTGATAATACAAAATGTGAGAGGGGAATTACGGTATTTTGTGTTGCAAATGTTTTGGGAGAGATACAAAAACATATCAGGGACATTGTATAGACCTCAGCTCAATAGGACTCTGATCCTAACTGGAGTGTTTGGGACTTGCTGTAATATAAATATTAAACAAAAATAACGCGAGCACAATTCAAGGCATCTCCATGTTCTACTAATTATAATAACTGCCAGTTCTTCCTTTTGGAAGCTTTCTTTTTCGCAGGAAAACTGACTCAATGGGAGAGTCATCAGTGGACTGGACATTTGAGATGTTTTAAAAATTGTCTGGTAGATTCCATTTGGACATAATCTTTGATATTATCTGTTGTGACTACAACTGAGGAAACTATTTTCAGGGATCAATTTAATCAACTAATTTTAGTCTTCTGCTGTTTATGATATACATGAATAGATTTTAGTTTTTATTAATTTCATCACTGGTTTACATATGTGAACGTATTTCTGCTTACAACTTACTTTCAAACTGCTTTTATTAAATGGTTGGGAGTTTTCACTATGCATAATACTCTTCTTAAACTGTGGTTTATATCACCATATCATACTTATTCTACTTCTTCATGGATAATATACAAACCTGTAAGGCGCTTCAAGACGGCTGCATACATAACTCAATGAATACATATTTACATGAATATTCCCATGCAACTATGCATTTGTAAGCATATTTAGCACATACGTAGCACATATTTCACTTTAAAAGTGAAACCCAGCCCTGGGAGAGGGCTGAGAGCAAAGTCCTACAGCTGAGGCAGATACTAGCCAGTTAGGGCCCAGCTGAGTGAAGTATAAATAAAGTCTCCAAGAGGGGAGGAGAGACTGACTGACTCTTGCTCTGGTTGGGGAGCAGTAGGGTCATGGCTGCTAGGGAAGCTAGCGACTTCCTGATACAGAGTAGTGCTGGGTAGAGGCAGGCAGAGCTGGGGAGCTCTGGCTTGACTTCATTCCCAGGCTGTAGGACAAGGACTGAGGATACTAGAGAAAAGGCAGGCAAAGCTGGGGAAGTTCTCACCAGGCAAGCTCCCAGGCTGCAGGGCCTGAAGCAAGGCGTGAGGGTACAAAGGCTGCAGAAGGGCAGCCAAGGTGGGCAAAGGCAGAGATCCACATCCCCTTGCCAATGATGCGTGGCCATTTCAGACAACAGTTTGCCCTTTTGGCAGGGGCTAGATGAAGATTGACAGTGGGTTACTGAGGCAAGATGGACACGGGGTTGAGGGTTCCCAGAGGGGGAGGACCCCAGAGTGTGGAGTCACTATTGTGATGGGGCAGGACCCAGAAGTGGAGAAAATATGTTCTCCTGGGCCAAAAAGCTAATTCCCAGGGTGTCCAGCAGGAGGTGCTTGTGGTGGTGAGGTGCACCCGGTTATACCCTGTTATCAGTTGCTTATTGCTTTACCAAACTTCAAGGCTATGTCTACACTCACGGCTTCTTGCATGAGAAATATGCAAATGAGGCTGTGTGGAATATTGCCGAGCCTCATTTGCATACCTAATGAGCCACCATTTTTGCAGAAGAGGCTCATCCGCCAGAAGGAGCTGTCTACACTGCCCCTTCTTGTGCAAGAAAACCCCTCTTGTGCAATGCCATTACACCAATTATTTTCAGGAGTGACTGCATTGCACAAGAGGGGTTTTCTTGCGCAAGAAGGGGCAGTGTAGACAGCTCCTTCTGGCGCAAGAGTCTCTTCTGCAAAAATGGCAGCTCATTAGGTATGGAAATGAGGCTCGGTGATATGCCACACTTAGCTTCATTTGCATATTTCTGGTGCAAGAAGCCGCGAGTGTAGACATAGCTCAAGTGTTTATGCTAAAATAAATCATGCTCAGAGTTTCTCTCAGGATATGTTATTTTTTTTAAAGCTTCAGTAAAAATAGTCCAGCTATCTTCAAGTAGGACGGTTAGGAAATATACATTGTGTTGCCGATGTTAAGTTCTCTCAACCGTTTCACTGAAAATTTCTAGTGCCACCATGCTCTAGAATAAGTTCTTGAAATTTGGCAAGGTGCCCTTTTTAGCAAGTGCCCTTGGTTGTCCCTGTGAAAATCCACCCATTTGATCAAGCCATTAAATTACCATTTGTATATGCTCACCTGAGGTGTGTTAGAGGCTGGCAGTTAAATGCTTGAAAGTTTGGGGAGATGGGGTTTGATGGGAGGGGAGCAGAATATGGGTAGTACAGGGAGGAGAGGGCAGCATCTCAGAACATTGTTTTGCTACACCTAATTCTTCATTTCTGAAAGGATTTTATGTCCATGGCTTAAAACTAGATATGTCCCTGTGCATCTCTAATTCATGCTACAGCTAAGTGGTTAAGGATGGTCTGGTCATATTTAAACATGCCTCAGCATAGCGGGTAGATTAGATGACCCCTGGAGGTCCTTTCCAACCCTACATCTCTATGTACAGGTAGTCCCAACTGTCTTATTGCAGCTCCCTTCTTGAAAGTGGGTCACATCCCTTCTGATTGAATTGGCCTGGCTAGCACTGGTCCTCCCCATAGTAATGTAAACACTTCTATCTTTACATATGTATACATCCCTGCCAAACTTAAGTTTCCACTTCATCTGACAAAGCTCCACCCCAGGAAAGCTTATGCCCCAATACATTTGGTAGTCTTTAAGGTGCCACAAGACTTCTCATTGTTTTTGCTCTTACCTATTCATTGTACACGCTAGAGTCCAAACTCTGTTCTTTGTGCATGTGGTTTCCATAGTCTCTCTAATTAAGAAGGTAACTGCAGCTTGGCTTACATAACCTTATGTGACCACTGTTCAGCTTCATCAAAGATTTTACCAAGATCAACCAGCAAAAACAGGTTGAAGCCCCAATATTTCAAATATAAAAATCAAACAGATAAATCTTTTAAATTGAAAGTGTATTTAATAACTAATAAAGAAACAGTAAAGATGAAAAATGTTGGATCATGCTGCCTGTATTTAATTAAGCCAGGGTTATTTTGAATATATGGAGTCCCTAACTTTCACTTTCTGAAGTGATTCCTCCTCTTCACCATACCCTCTGTTCCCCAAAATATTCAGTGTTATAGCTGGCCACATTGCTTTTTGACCTGTGTGTCTCCTGGATCAACAGTGCTCCTTTCCTCAATTGAATAAATTATTTTTTCTTTCCCACTCCTATTGAAACTGTTACATAGGATATGTCTACACTAAAGCTGAAGTCAACTTTTTATTAGGTCAACTTACAGCCACCCGAGTAACTACTTTAGTGGTGCATGTCCACACTGCTCTCCTGTCGGAGGTGTGTTGTCCTCAACAGAAGCACTTCCACTGACCTAAGAGGTGCAGTGTGGGGAGATGAGAGGCCAGGCTCTCAGTTCTGCTGGTAGCTCCCTGCTGAGAGCCCATCTACCCCCACAGATTCCAGGTGTCCTAGTGGAATGGCCCATCTCCACTCCCTATTTTCTGCTGGCAGGGAGGAGGAAGCCACCTGGGGGCTTCTCACCTTGCCAGGAGTGGAGGGAGAGGGAAATGCCCAGATCTTCAGAAGAGCCAGGGATAGCCAGGCGCTAGCTGCCCAGCTTTCTTGTCAGTCTCACAGCTCTGCTTGAGCCAATAAATCAACAGGAGAGCTACCAGACAATGTAAGTAACATAATGTCTACACGGACACTGCTCTAACTGCACTGACATATGCTCTTCACATTTCTCATGAAGGTTGAATTATATTGGTGTAGTGGGGCACTTACATTGGTGGGACAAGCTATAGTGTAGACACTGACATAATTAGGTTGACATAAGGCAGCTTAACTGTTAAGTGTAGAGCAGGCCTAAGTGTGATGATGAGAGGAAGGCTAATACACAGTTAGGGCACTAGCTCAGGATTTGGATCATTTGGGTTTCTGTCCCTGTTTTGCCACAGGGCCACTTCCTGTCTGACACTTAGCCGCTATGGTCCTCAAGTTCTTCATCCATAAAATGGGGATAATAGCATTTCCCTACCTCATAGGGTTATTGTGAGGGAATCGGGAGTGTTCAGGGAAACAATTAACAACATTAATTGCATACTTTAAAGTCTCATAAAAAGATGTTAAAATATAAGAAATGCAAACTAACATTGTAAAGTTTATTTAAAATGGAAGAAAAAGATAGTTGAGTACAGCTTGACTTATTGGTAAAATTAAATGGGTGTTGCACCAAAGTTTAGAAAGTCAGAACCTAGAGAAAACTGGAGATAGCAGTCTTCCAATACTTGAGGCTGCCGTAAAGATGGAGAAAAGCTGTTTGCTCTTGCCACAGAAGTCAGGACAAGAGGCAATGAGTTCAAATTACAGCATAGCAGATGTAAATTAAATCTCAGGAAAAAACTTCCTAACTGTAAGAACAGCAGGACAATGGGGCAGACTGAATAGGGAGGCAGTGGAAGCTCCTTCACTGGAAGTTTTCAAAAGGAATCTGTTTTGGATGCTTTAGACATGACATCCTGCATTTTAGTAGGGGATTAGACTAGATGACTTTTGGGTCCCTTTTAACCTTATGGTTCTATGATTCTATGGTGGAAGTAGACATTTAGGTCTTGAGCTACGTGTTTTGAAATGTATTTTAATGAGAGCGAGATTGAACCCATGAAATCCTGTTGTAATTACAGGGGCTAGTTTGGAATGACTATTCTGAAACTGGGTTTGTCTTTTGATGACAGAAAAAAATAGTAAATACAGGAGACCCTCACGATTCATGGAATCGCAGTTTTTCAGTTCTGCATATTTGTGGGTCTTCTGTCCCAGCTGGGGGGCTGGTGGTGAGGCCAGGAGCTGCAGGAAACTCACCATAACTGTCACAGCAGCTGAGGTGAGATGCAGCTCCTAGTGTTTGCGAATTTCAGCACTCATAGTGGATGTGGGAGTGCCTTTGCCAGGAATGCCGAGGGTTTCCTGCAGTTAAATTTTTGTAATTTGGAGATTATATGGTTTATTAAGTGGATGTTGGGTTAATTGTACAAATTGCCAGAATGTTCTGTGACTACTACAATTAATCTTCATTGGTCCCATATGAAAATTACTGAGCTTTCTTCATGATGCTAGCTTCTTCTAATTGAATAAAGCTAGCATGGATATTCTTGATCATGGTGTTTGTTTTGCATCCCTAAATTATGGGATTAGAACAACTATTATTCTTGTTGCCAGTCAGCTATTATCTGGTTTTAAACTGCTGTCTCTTAACATCTTTTATATGCAAACTTCCTAAGCAATTGAAAAGATGCTGTAGGTTTTGTCATCTCTATGTATCACAGAGAACCTGAATAGTTACTACGTGTACCTAGTGTATTTATATACATATAGGTTCAAACTCTTCCATGTCTTAAATTCATGCTAACTTATAAATGGGAGCTACGTCTAGACTGGCATGATTTTCCGCAAATGCTTTTAACGGAAAAGTTTTCCATTAAAAGCATTTTCGGAAAAAGAGCATCTAGATTGGCACGGACACTTTTCCGCAAAAGCACTTTTTGCGGAAAAGCATCTGTGGCCAATCTAGATGTGCTTTTGTGCAAAAAAGCCCCGATCGCCATTTTCGCAATCAGGGCTTTTTTGCGCAAAACAAATCTCAGCTGTCCACAATGGCCCTTTTGCGCAAAAGGGACTTTTGCCCAAACGGGAGTGTCAAAGCTTTTCCGCAAGAAGCACTGATTTCATACAGTAGGAAGTCAGTGCTTTTGCGGAAAATTAAGCGGCCAGTGTAGACAGCTGGCAAGTTTTTGCGCAAAAGCAGCTGATTTTCTGCAAAAACTGGCCAGTCTAGACACAGCCGGGGTGACCCTAGTGAAGTGACATAAATATTATTAATGTAAGCATAATGTATTATAACATTATTAGCAGTTTTCTGCCTGGACATGGAGCATAATCCTCCTCCCCATTTCAAGTACCTGAGTTACTTAAAACTATGTGAGTTTCTAGAAGCCTAATCTGACTTTCATTTAAGTAAGTAGGTATGTTCCCATTGACTTCAGCAGAGACTATATTGGATTTAAGTTTGGTTATGGCTATTTTCGTAATTTGTCCTGATGGAGAGAATTGCTTTAGATGATGTTGCAAGGATGTAGGAGGATAGAGTCATTGAAGGATGGAGTTGTGATGTAATTTTTCAGATAGAGGTATGCAAGAGATGAAGAATGCATGGGAAACCTTGAATTTCAGAATCTTACATAATTCCAAATAAAGTCCCTTTTTAGGAGGGAATCAGTGAAATGCCATGGGATTTTCTCTCAAAAAGCGAGTAAAGACCTTTTTAAAACACAACAATGTCCTTTTGGAGGATGGAGTTAGGGTGAAAAGTGTTTAAAAATTATTTTCAAAAGCAGCTATACTTTGATTCTTCCACAGAATCCAAGCCAGTTAAGTCAAGATTTAGCTGAGCGACCAATTAACTACATAGTTGCTCCAGAAACAACTGCTCTTAGAACATATTTTAGAGCCTTCTTGTTTAGATTCCTTTTTGTGTTTTGTACCAATTTATGATCTGCAGTGATAGATTCTGATGAAGAAAACAGTAAGAAGATATAACTGCAAAACGAGAAAATACAGTGCTAAATTGACCGTAAATTCAATTTATTTACTGAAGTCCAGGCGGATTTCTGTGAAATATTTTCATGACTGGTTGGAGATTACACGTTCTTTGTTTCCCTCCTACAATGCAGCCATTTATAAGGATTGTTTGGCTTTGTATTTTTAAAGAAAAGAACAGTATTTGACACCCCTTGACTTTACAGGGAAACTGCAGAAATACAGTTATAAAAGAAAACTTCTTAGTGGACCACACAGGCCTTTCTGGATGCAATTGTCTGCCAGAGTGATTGAGAAAAAAGCTACTGTATACAGAGGTGTAAGTATAACTAATTTCATTTTTGCAATGCTTGTCAACATTTTGAGGAAAATCATTGATATGAAAAGATACCAAAGGCACTGCCTTCTTTCTTGTGTCTCAGCCATTTACAACCACATGAGCAATGTCTATAAAACATAATAATCATTCCAGGGCAAGTTTGCAGCTAAGCAGCTGTCTTTTAAAACGTTCCTTTTACATGAACACATAAGAGTTGAATTTTGGCTTGGCCCACATGGCTTTGCAGGAACTGTCGGGAGAGGGCACAAAGAGAACCCCCCCTTATTCATGAGAACTCCCCAATAAAATTGGGGAAGGCAACACCTCATTCTCATTTAAATCCCTGCTTAAGACACACTTCTGCTCTGATGCCTATCTTGTTAATCGTGGCGAGGCTGGTGACAAGTTGCTGTTGTCCCTCTGTTTATGATGCGTATTACTGTAGCACCTAGGTGCCTTCAGCATGGACCAGGACCCCAGTGTGTTAGGTGGTGGACAAACACTGAACAGAAAAATGGACCTTACCACAAAGAGTTCTACTCTTTTCCTTTATACTACACCCTGTCAATTGCTACATCAGAATAGCCATCGCGGGTCAGATCAGTGGTGCATCCAGCATGGTATTCTGTTTTGTGGCAATGGCCAGTGCCACATGCTTCAGAGGGAATGAAAAGATTCCAGTCCCAGCATCAGCCAATCAGAAGCACCCAGAGCCTGGAGCTGCATCCCTGACCATATTGGTATGACTGTCTCTGGAACCTTTTTGAAAAATCACATTATATTGGCTAGTCATATGATAACACCCATTCTTCCTGTTCTTGCCCTTCATCCAACCTCTGCCTCCAATTGTTTTTTTTTTTTTACAGTAAAGTCAGCAACCACGGGTATTGAAATAATTTCTATCATGGGTATGATGGACCTCCCCATGCTTTATGAAATGGACTTATGGACACAATTATGCATCACTCAAATGCTTTGGACAAAATATCTCATGTAGCCTATCAATCTTAATGTCATAATCCACTGGATCTGTATACCATATTTTGGTGTATGTTTCGTTCTAAAGTTAGATATATGGAGTATGGAATGGTTTATGGTTTTAAAAGTGCAAATGCAAGCCATCAAGGGTATTTATAGGTGATTACTCAGTCACAGATGGAAACAGCCTATTTTGTCCTTTGAGTCCAAGCAGTAGTTGGTCTTAGAAAGTCACATGGCCACCTCAACCAAGTTATTGTCCATGTAAAGGTGGAATGTAGAAACAGAATTCCTGCCCAAAATGGAACCCATAAAACAATGGGGAGCGAGCAGTTTCTTTGTCTTTGGCTGATATGGCACACCCAAGAGGGTAACTAAAGACCCCAGGGAAAAGGAGACTTCCCTGGTTTGGAGGCTTAGCTGGAATAAGAACAATTTTAGGGTGAATTTGTAATAAGCTTGAGTGTTATGTTAGAAGTAGCTAACTGTTTTTTGGTATTTTAAACTTGTAATCTACTTTGCTCTCCCTGTTCTCACTTGTAACCGTTTTAAATCCAACTGCTTGTACTTAATAAAATCACTTTTTTATTTACCATCAAGCCCAGTGTAAATAATTGTTACCTGGGGAAGGAATCAGTGTGTACATCCACCTTTCATTGCTAAACGGGGCTTACCTAAATAATTCATTTGGGGTTCTGATCCCATTTGGGGAGTGGTATCTCTGGAAGCTGGGCCCCAAACTGTAATTTCCTCAGACCTGAAGTATTTCAGTGTCTGTATTGCTCCTGGGGGCGGGGGAGGAAGAGGGGTAGGATGATCTCAGCTCTGTGCCTTTCCTTGAAGCAGACCAGATGAGCTAGCCCAGCAAGACAGGGTAGTATGAAGCCCCAGGAACCAAGGAAGTGAGTGTCAATGGCTTTGTCAGCACTCAGGGAAGCACTCCCATGGGGAGGAGAGGGTCTGCTGTGACCTCACCCCATCACAATGGGATGCTTAGAGTCATGGAACAAACTGTAATTCCTATATATAATGGAAGCCACTTCAAGCCGAGGGTGGCAGCAGCAGGCCTAGCTCCAGCACCTATGCCAGACATGACAAAACACATGACAAAAATACACCATTTCTTCCCCATGTATGTTTGCTTGCATGTTAGACCCCCATTTGTGTTTTTTAAATGTAAGCTCTCTTTAAGCAGGTCTACACTACAGGTTAAAGTCGACCTAAGTTATGCAACTCCACTTGCATAAATAATGTAGCTGGAGTTTATGTACCTTAGGTTGACTTATTGTGGTGTCTACACCTCACTGGGTTGAGACTCTCCCATTGACTTACCTTAAGCTTCTTGTTCTGGTGGAATATCTGAGTTGATGGGAGTGTTTTTGGCAGTCAATTTAGCAGATCTTCCACTAGGTCCACTAAATTTACCCATGGTGGATTGATTGATGCTGCATCAATCCACTGATAGTATAGATGTACCCTTTCTGTCTTTACTTAAGAACAAGAATTTATGTGATTGTCTGCTATACAAAAACATATTCACTTTTTTATTTCACTCTAATCCCTAACTTCTGCCTTATCTTTTTTCACATTTAATATTTATCTAATGTATATTGTGAACTCCTTGGGGCAGGGACCAACTCTTTTGAAATCTCTACAAAGTGCCATCTCAAATTAATAATTTAAATAACAGTACATTAATAATAATTGTATTCCCAGCACTGATTTACTATTTGCCCTTGAGTCTTGACTTAACTGTTTCATTTTAATTATCACAACACCCTATATCACATGGGTATTTTGAAGCTTAATTTAATGAAGTCTTTTGAGGAAAGGTTGCTCTGAATTGAAAATTATTATTTAATTATTCTCTGTTTCACTATAAGAAATATTTTTAGTTACACAATTACAGATTACTTATTACTTGATCTATTTCTATTGCAAGCAACAGAGATTTATTTACTTATGCCTTGTTTTTTTTATTTTTTGCTCACAACTAACAATCCTCTGAAGATATGAACATTGATACAAGGCTTATATGGCAGGAACCAGGAGCTTTGTGAATCCTTCTTTAATGGGGACTATGCAAACTTAAATATCTCAGTTCCTTTATTCTGACTGGAAGAGGCAATATGCCTTAAATGACAGATTGGGGGCATTTGGAAACTGAGTTCTGGGCAGTTAGTTATTACCTGCTGAAGTTCACTCTTCTAGAAAATAATAAGTAATAATTTGAAGTCTGATGGTATGGAGTCTGATTTACATCTCACTTCTAGGGGGCCAACACACTTGCCGAATCACTGTGCCAGGTATGTGGGGGGGGGGGGGGGGGGGGGGGGGGGGGGGGGGGGGGGGGGCTGGCTCTGCATTCCAGAAAAGGGCAGGACCTGAGGCAGAAGGGTCAGGGCTAGGGAAGTCAGCTTCAGGGCTGACCAGACCCTGCCCGCCCCCCCTCCTCCAGCAGCACTCAGTCACCTATAACATGCTTTGCGGCACTCCAGTGGCAATTTAAAGTGCCAAAAACAAATATTACAAATCTCCAGTAAATATTTTTGTACTTTTGGATAAAAGCCTCAGTACCTCCTGTGGGACCTCAAAGCATAGAATACTAGAACTGGAAGGGACCTCAAGAAATCATCAAGTCAAGTCCCCTGCCCTAACAGCAGGAGCAAGCATCATCTAGATTATCCCTGATAGATGCCTATCTAACCTGTTCTTAAATATCTCCAAAGATGGAGATTCCACAACCTCCCTCAGCAATTTACTCCAGTGTTTAACCACCCTGATAGGTAGGAAGTTTTTCCTAATATCCAGCCTAAACCTTCCTTGCTGCAATTTAAGCCCATTGCTTCTTGTCCTATCCTCAGAGGCGAGGGAGAAAAACTGTTTTCCCTCCTCCTTGTAATACCCATTTAGATATTTGAAAACTGCCATCATGTCCCCTCTCAGTCTACTTTTTTTTTTCTAAACTAAACAAGCCCAGTTCTTTCACTCTTCCCTCATAGGTCACATTTTCTAGATCTTCAATCATTTTTGTTGCTCTTCTCTGGACCTTCTCAATTTCTCCACATCTTTCTTAAAATGTGGTGCCAGAACTGGACACAATACTCCACTTAAGACCTAATCAGCCCAGAGTAGAGCAAAAGAATGACTTCTTGTGTCTTACTCACAACACTCCTGTTAATGCATCCCAGAATAATGTTTGCTTTTTTTGCAACAGCGTCACACTGTTGACTCATGTTTAACTTATGCTCCATAATGACCCCTAAATCCCTTTCTGCAGTACTCCTTTCTAGCCAGTCACTTCCCATTCTGTATGTGTGAAACTGGTTGTTCCTTACTAAGTGGAGTACTTTGCATTTGTCCTTATTAAACTTCATCCTGTTTACCTCAGACCAGTGTTTCTTAAATTGTGTTCCGGGGTACATCGGTGTGCCGTGAGGCAGTCAGAGGTGTGCCGCAGAGAACAACAGAATTCAAAATGACCGCCCTTAAAGGGGCAATTTTTTTCTCAATAACTTCCCCCAACCCTGCTCTTTTTTTTCCCTCAATAACTTTCCCCCCCCCCCCCCCGACCCTTTCCCCTGACCCTTTTTTTCCCCTCATAAAAAATATTATTGTTTGGTGTTCCTTGGTTTTAAAAAATTTAAGAAACACTGCCTCAGACCATTTCTCCAGTTTGTCCAGATCATTTTGTATAATGACCCTATCCTCCAAAGCACTTGCAATTCCCCCCTACCTTGGTATCATCTGCAAACTTAATAAATATACTCTCTATGCCATTATGTAAATCATTGATGAAAATATTGAACAGAACTGGTCCCAAAACTAATCCTTGAGGAGCCCCACTTGTTATGCCCTTCTAGCATGACTGTGAACCATAAAGCTATCAGATTGGTTTGACATGATTTGTTCTTTACAAATCCATTCTGGCTGTTACCTATCACCTTGTCATCTTCCAGATGTTTGCAAATGAATTCCTTAATTATTTGCTCCATTATCTTCCCTGGCACAGAAGTTAAACTGACTGGTCTGTAGTTTCCTGGGTTGTTCTTATTTTACTTTTTATAGATGGGCACTATATTTGTCCTTTTCTAGTCTTCTGGAATCCCTCCTGACTTCCATGATTTTTCAAAGATGATAGCTAAAGGCTCAGATACCTCCT
>CM057846.1:161870648-161883697 GCA_030068395.1 Apalone spinifera
GCTTGGTCCGCGCGCGCGCGCGCCCTGGCTTAGTTCCTCCTTTGCTGCCCCCCCCTCCCCTCCTTCCAGAGTAGGGGCCGGCGCTCTGCCCTGATTGGCTGGCTGGGCTCGGCCAGGTGTCAGGCTGAGCGGCGCGGAGAGGCCGGGTAGGGCGCGCGGAGGGGGGTGGCTGGAGCCGCCTGCAGCCGCAGCGCCTTGCACTGCAATCCCAGCCCCGAGGGACGCGGGGCCGGAGCCAGGGGAGCCCAGCACTGTCCCCTTCTCCCGGCGCTCCCCAGGCAGCGGAGGCAAGCAGCGCCTTGTTCCCCAGCCCTGCGCTCTGCCCTTCTGGGCGGCTGGCTGCAGCTGGGGGCGAGTCTCCTGGGCTCCTCCAGAGTTCCCTGCGGCGTGTGGGGGCCGGGAGTAGCCCGGGCAGCGCTGGAGGGGAGCCCGGCAGCACCAGCGAAGGGAGGGTTTCTTCGCGTGGCAGTTCTGGGGGCTGATTGCTTCTTAAACCAAAGCTGCGGAACAGCCCCCTTCCCCCCAGCTCTACAGTGCGGCCAGAGGGGGGAGGCACTGAAGGACTTGTTGACCCGGCAGGATCAGCTGCAGCGGGAGTCGGTGTGTTTTTGCTGGCGCCTGTGAGAATTGATCAGTGAAGTTACGGCTCTGCTTCCATCTTGCATCGTTGTGAGTGTGAGCACTGACAATTGTCCAGCTCTCTGCCTTCAAGCCCCACCGTTCGCCTGTGTACGTAATGCAGGGGGAGAGGAGATGTGTCTTGTGTCGGGATCGGTATTTTGATGCAATTGCTCACTTGGAAACTGCTGAGCATGGCTTGCATGCAAGCAGCTCCTCCGGTTCCCAACTGGGGACTGGAATGATGTACAGTAGTTTTCACTAACTAATATGACACCTGGGTGCCTAGAGGGGAAGGGCTGGGATGACTGGGGAAGGGGAAACATGTGACATAATCCCTGTTTTCTCCTAGTTCTTATATCTCTTCCCCTTGTCTTGCCTGTGGCAGTACTGTTCAGCCTGGATTTTTTTTAGCTTTCCTTTTAAAATAACAATTGCATGTGAGTCCTTAATTAGTGACACTCAATTGGGATGGCAATGGAAGAGGATGTAGTCTGAGATGTTATCCCCTGGGACAGAGAAAGAGAGACTGAGAAATGCTTTGCCATTATCTGGTCTAAGAAGAGGAGGGAGGCTGGGATTCTTCTAAAGATTTGAACTTATTTTGCACTTATCCTAAAGGGCAAAACCAGACTCTAGCCATCCTCATTCATGTACGTAGGACTCTAGCTATGCATTATTTGTGTATCTATCAGGTTTTCTCTGGTTCCTGGATGTTTCTCTATCCAACAGCATAGAGATCCTGCTCTTTCCCACCTTTATGAAAACATCATTAGCTGGTTGAACAGATCATGTCTTCTCAGTGATTTAATTTATTTCCATTAAAATGTTAAGATTTATTTGATTAATGGCCAGATGTCTGAATAGCAGGGCAGCTTTTTAGTGATATTGTTCAAACACTGCCATTGCAGTTATTAAAAATAAACAGAATATTTTACTTTTGATCTAACTTATGAGGCCAGTCTGTGCTGTATGATTGTAAGATATGTAGCTCTCTCTCACTGCATCCGTTTTGCCAGTATACCATATAGCACCATTTTTTTTAAGCTGAAGAACACACATTTTCCTAGTATCAAGGTCAGTATATTGTGACTACTGGGGAAAAATACCATATGGCTTAGGTTAACTTGTCTTGGAGAATCTAATTAAATAGTATTGAGTTTTGTGTTTTTATTTTAGAATAATGTAACCAAGTTAGAACATAATATGAAGTAAAATACCTTAAAGTGTGGGTGTCTCACTAAGAATATTCTCATAGATGTAAATAGTGCTCAGAGATTTGTATGGACAAATACGTGGGTTTATTTTTCTTTTCATAACCACATTCTCAAAAAAGGAGGTGAAGTGTCATCTTGACAGTTCTGGAGCCTGGAATCTTTTACTATTACTAGAAATATACAACATAGGGACTAGTAGTAAAGGTCTCCTTTACCTTCCTGACAATATGTCTCAACTGTATTCTGGAAGAACTGCCCATAAGCGTTAGTTCAGTTTCTATAGATCTTTGTGGTTCTTTTGAGACTGTCAGCAGGTTTGTCAATTAATGACAATTTGGTGTCTTTGTTTTTGGTGATGTAGCTATCAGTCCTGTTTCTAGCGGTCTGACGAGTCAACCCATTCATTTCCTATAGCACACTGTGCAGTCATCCATCATTTAGTAAAGACACACAATGTGTAAGTGAAAGGTTCTGTGTCCCATTACCAATCCATTGAAGGGCACCAGTGCTCTGTTTATGGATTTTTTTAATGTATGTAATTGTATCAGGGAATGTGTATTGATGTCTCATGTCCTTACAACATCCAAAATATGCAGCCATTTACCGGTCTTCTTGTGGAATCTGACTTATGGTGTGTTAGAATGCAGACTTCAAGTGTGAACATGAAAACTATTTTTTTAAAGGTGGGCAGTACTATGCCCTGAGAGCAAAATGTGCAATACATACAATACAGTGTGCTTAAAAAAATAGCTATTTCCTGGGGCAGGTGGATGGACCTTCTTTGCATTCCTGTGAAGTCCTTTTTTAAAGCTGTCTTTTTAGACTCTAATGTTCCTCATGAACTGTTTTATTATAACCTGCACGGCATGGAAGTAGAAAAGGGCCACAGAACATGTCAAAATGAGGATTACTAATAATGCTTTCAGTTTCCTTCCTGCCCAGGCTTCCCTCTCCCATCTCTACGACAAATTAAAATATGATTAGAAATAATAGTGACGCTTACCAAGTTTTTTTGAAAAAATATTCTTTTATAGAACTTTACCACATCTGAAATAGAAGAAAAACTTAGTTTAATGTGCTCAAATCAGGGAGCCCAGGTAATTTCCATCCCAGAATACTGAAAGAGCTGGCACCTGAAATTGCTAGTCCAGTTGTAAGGATTGTAAATAAATGTGTCTACTTAGGGATAGTCCTTAAGTCTGGAAAATAGCTAATTTTACCTTTGTTTAAGAAAGGGGGACAAGTGACCCATGCAATTACAGAGTTGTTATCCTACTATATGCCTCAGTAGTATGCAGGGCTTTAGAACAAATTGAGAGAGAAAGAAAACTAAATTCATAAAAGTAAAGGGGGAAATAGCACAACATGTGTTTATTAAAGGTAGATCATGCCAGTCTAATGTGAGTTCTTTCTTCCTTTGAGAAAACTGGTTTTTGTTAATAAAAAAAAAGAGAAGTGTAGTAGATGTATTATATTTGAACTTCAGTAAAGTATTTGACATGGTACCACAAGGGAAATTATTAGTTAAACTAGGTAAGATGAGGATCACTGTAGATCATGTAAAGTGGATAAGAAATTGGCTAAAGGGGAGAAGACAACAGGTTCTGCTGAAAGGCAAATATATATCACACTGAGGTGAGGTTACTAGGCAAGTTCCTCAAGGACTATTTCTGAGATCAATCTTATTCAATATTTGTATTAATGATCTTGGCACAAAAAGTAGGAGTGTGCTAATGAAATCAGCTGCTGACACAAAATTGGGAGGCATCTTCAATACAGAGGAAGATTGGAATTTTATACGGGAACATCTGATTGACCTTGAAGACTGGAGTGACAGAAATGAGATGAAATTCAATAGTATAAAGTGCAAGACATGCATTTACAGTCTAATAATAAGAATTTCTTCTGCAGGCTGGGGGCTTACCAGTAGGAAGTGACAGACAAGAGACCCGGGGGTGTGAGTCAATCAGTGTGATTCAGCTGTGAAAAAGACAAATGCAATCCTAGAATGTTTCAGGCGATGTATTTCCAGTAGCTAGAGAAGTATTAATTACATTATAAAAGAGACTCATTTGGAATACTGTATACAATTCTGGCTAGCCATGTTCAAGAAAGAAGAATTTAAATGGGAACAGGTGCAGAGAAGAGCTGCTAGGATGCTCGGGGGAATGGAGTGCCTTTTTATGAGATGAGCTTAGCTTGTTTAGTCTTGTTCTATAAATATGCTGGGAGATAAATACCAGGGAGAGCCAAGAGCTATTTAAGGTAAAGGACAATGGTTGCAATAGGAAAAAATTCAGGTTGGAAATTAGAAGCAGGTTTCTATTTATCAGAAGAGTGAGGTTCTGGAACAGAGTCCCATTAGGAATTGTGAGGGCAAATTACTTACTCTTGGTCTATAGTAGGGGATAAGTTTGAATTAAGATAGGCAACTTCAGCTATGTTAATTGGGTAGTTTAAGTCAAAGTATCTTAACTCAAATTTTGGTGCCATCCACGCTGCGGAAAGTTGAAGGGAGCACACTCTCCCTTCAACTTCCCTTACTCCTTGTAGAAGCAGGACTACCGGCATCAATGGGAGCACCCTCCCAGTTCGAATTTGTGTGTCTTTATTAGACCCGCTAATTTGAACCCTGGAAGATTGACTGCAGCTGCTTTGATCTCATCTGTAGTGTAGACATGGCCTTAGTGTTAAGGGAGCGCAGGATAAATTTGAGTAGGATTATACCATGATGTTGCTTTTCAGACTCAGGGCAGGCTCAGCAGCTTTAAAGATTATTTCTGGTTTGTCTCACGTTTCTACAAGTTCAGGGTTTCAGCTGGCCAACTGTAGAGGTCAGGAAGGGATTCTCCCCACCCCCAGTGCATTTTGCAAACACTCTTGTTTTTGTTTTTTAAATTTCCTTCCACTGACACCTCAGGGACAGCCAATGCTGGAGGTTGATCAGGGAGAGCCAGGACTCTGAGGTGGCATTGAGCATTCTCTTCCCCAGGTGCTTGGTTGACTTGTTCTTGCTCTTGTGCTCAGGGTCTAACTGATGACCATATGTAGGGTTGGGAAGGAATTTTCCCACAGCTCAGACTGAGTGACCTTGGGGTTTTTCCATCTTCTGTAATGTGGGTGCAGGTCGCTTGCCTGGATTATCAGGGCATATCTTTCAATCATTTGGGTGGCCTCAGGCAGTTGTGTACCTTAGCTGTGCCTATTCTCTACCTGAGGCACATAATCTCTAGTCTTTGTGGGCTGTAATACTCTGGTCTAATTTTGGTTGTTGGATGTGGTTTGTGGGTGTTGAGTGGTGTGAGTGTCCTGTGATTTACAGAAGGTCAGTAGAAGATCTGGTGATCCGTTCTGACCCTGTGACTGCTTTGGGAGGGTGGGAGGAGGGGAAGGAGCTGAATGAATGCCAACTGCAAAGGGCTCCATTGTTATCACCCTGAAATCTTGTAAGTGGAACAATTGCTACAAGAAATAGAATGTTTGAAAGAGGTTTTTTTTTTAAGTGCCCAGCTGATGCTGAAGAAAATCTGTGCGCCCAGTACGTAATTGCTCATAAGCAATTCACCCATGTAAAAATATGACTCCTGTACTCCTGCCAAAATCAGCAAGACCTATTGTGATCTGATGAGTAACTGCTGGCTGCACAATTAAAGCTACTTTAACAAGCACACCCAATTTCCTGGGCGTTTCAGAAATGTGAAGGGTCAAATTCATACTTTGGACAAATGCACACAAGTCCCTTTTGTAATTTCTTGGCAGAATAACTTCCTTGGAGAGGAGAAAGTGTGGATTAATTTGCTTGAGTAGCCTAAATAAGTCTCCCAATCTTTCTTTAAGATAGATTCTACACCTGTCATTTGAACCCAGAGAACCTACCTTTGTTTACTTGGTATATTTCTGTAGACTTTTGATAAGCGTGGCTCGTTCACAAGTAAAGGCTATTGGCTTACATGTGCACTACTAGCAACCTGAAGATGATTATGTTCAGGCTGCATAACTAATCCATCCATGTTTTTTGTCACAAAGATGGTTTCAAAAGGAGTTAATTAAATGGTAGGTAGAGGAAGACAAATTGGGCAATCTGAAAGAGAGGGAAGTGTACTATCACTTTGTTCAAACCATTTGAGAAACAGAGATCGGTCTGAGCAATGCAGAAAGAACAAATGCAGGGAGATTTGTGGTGTGCTCTAATCTCACATAACCCTCAGCTGCAGGGGTGGGCAATAATTTTTGATGGCGGTCCACTCCAACATTTTGATAAGTGGTCAAGGGCTGCACTTTTCTATGGAGGGAGTGTAAGCTCTGAGATGAAGGTTGGGTGCAGAAGGGAGCTCAGGGTAGGAGACAAGGGTTCAGGAGGGGTGTGGAGTCTGAGAGGGAGTTCAGGTGGAGGAGGGGATAGTGATCTAGGGCAGGAGTTTGGGGTGCATGGTCTGGGTATAGGAGAGGATTTTGGCCTGGGGGAGGGCTGTAGGATGGGATGCAGGATCTGGGTGGGAGTTGTAACCTGCAGCAGGGGGTGAGGTGTGGGAGGGGGTGGTGTGCTAGGTGCAGGCTCTGGCTGGTAGGTGTTTACCGAGGTGGCTCCCAGCCAGCAGCCCAGTGGGACACTCACTCGGGCTCCCTGCCTGCTGCAGCCCCAGGCTCAAAGTGGCTGGCTGTTCCTTGTGGCTATCTGTGCTGTGCGCCAGGGTGGGGAGAGATGGCAGGGGCAGCACACCAAGCCTTCCTTCCTCCCTCCCCTACACGCATGGTGCAGAGATGCACATGGAGTAGCCAGCCACTTTGAGTGGCCTGGGGCTGCTGCCTGCCTGAAAATCCTGGTGGGTTGGGGTGGGCCAGATTCAGCCCAGGGGCTATATCTTGCCCACCCCTGCTCTTTTGGGAAGGACTCACATGCACAGACAAAATTTTTTCAGCTGATTTGTACAGCTCTAACAGGTGGCTTAATGTTGCCCACTATTTATGGATATGAGATGATAAAGATCAATAACTGTGAGCCCATATTTATCTTTATTGAGTAAACTTCGCTTTCAGCATAATAGATTGTATTCTTTGAAGAATGTTTGTTACGATACTTGGATGCAATTCTTATCCAAAGATCAAATTAATGAGCAGCATCTTAAATACTTGATACTCTGAAAATGTGTTTTGTAAACTGGCTTAGTGTGCTACCTAAAAGCTGTAGCCTAAGACAAATAAATAATTTTTTTAGAAGACTACATTAGCATTTGACAGGCTAGGCCAATATCAGCAATATTTTAATGATAGGCTTTTAGATTTCTCAGAAATGATTCTCGAAAAGGGAATACATTAGATTTCTGGGCCACCATCATTTCAGTAGCAAATGTGTGTTTTTGATGTCCTATTAGAAAAGGGCTTGATCTTGCAGATCTTTGCCCATGGGAGTAGACTGCAAGTTAGTTAAAAAGAAATGAGATCTCTTTACCTTTTGTTATTGATATACTTTACCTATTGTTACTCATTTAAATTAAGGTGTTATTGTTCTAACTTACAGTGCAAAGCCTGCTGCTTCTGGCCCCCCTCCTGAGGAGCTGGGCATGCAACTGCAACAGAAACTGAGAAGCATCAGCTTTATCGATTTTACCGTTTAAACAGTTACACTTTTACATCCCTTCTCTAGATAAATCCTTGCTGGACACCACTTGATATGCCCTTCTAGGTTCATTATGAACCATTGATAACTACACTGAGTACTCATTTCTAACCAGTTGTGTTTGGGAAGACCATTGGAGACCATAGCAAAAGCCTTACTAAAGTCAAGATAGATCACATGTACCACTTCCCCCTATCAACACAGCTTTTTATCCTGTCAAAGAAGGATATTAGGTTGGTCTGACATTGTTTACTATTAACAAATTTGTGATGACTCAAACTTTAAGGACCATCATGATAGTCTAGTCTGACCATCTGTACATGTCACACCACAGAACCTCACCCACACCTTTCAGTAACTGACCCATAATCTCTAGCTGAGTTAGTGAAGTTCTCAAATGACGATTTAAAATATTTCAAGTTACAGAAAACCATTTACTCGAGTTGAAACCAGCACTTACTTTATTTTCTCCTTATTTTCTCCTAGGTACTAACAAATTGTTTGATTATTTGCTCTACTACCTTTCCAGGGACTGAAATTAAGATGACTGGTTTATAATACTCTGGGTTATCCTTATTTCCCTTCTTGTAGATAGGTACTGTATTTTCCCTTTTCTAGTTCTCTGGGATCTCGGCTATCTTCCATGAGTTCTCATAGATAATTTCTAATTACTCAGATCTCTTCAGCCACTTCCTTATGTATTCTAGGATGTATTTCATCCAGCCCTGCCATCCTGAAAACATTTAATTTGCCCAAGCACTTTTAAACTTGTTCTTTTCCTATTTGAGCCTCAGATCCTACCTCATTTACATTGAAGTCCACTGTGTTAGTTGTCCAGTCGCTGCTAAGTTTCTTGATGCAAATGGAAATAAATTTAATTCTTTGGCCAACATTGAATTTGGGTTTTCTGGAATAATGCATTAATATTTTAAATTATGACATTACCAGAAAAAAGTGTTATAGAACTGCAAAGTACAGTTACTATCTGGAAAGCTGTTGTTGTTTGCAGGTTGACAGAATGCGGGCAGGTCATAGTTTATGCATGGACTTTGACATAAATCTAATTTGGTTATAAGTTTCCAAAAACATTGCAATGAATTTTGGAAGATAAAATTTGGCACCAAAAAAAATTGACAGCTGTCTGCTTTTTCTAAAGCAGTGAAAGTTAGTTTGATTTCTAGCTGTTGTGGTGATTGCCTGAAAACATTTCAGGCTGTACCACAGAGGCTCTTCCTAGCATTTGCTGAAATTGTTTTGATTATAGCTTTACTTCCTTTTTGGACTATGTCATGCCCTTCCCCAGACGGGGGGAAAAAAGAAGTAAAATATTTATTGGGAAATTCAGTAGGTCTTATTGTGGGAAGTTTCTGATTTCTCATTAGAGAGAAGGGGGTGGGGTAGTTAGTTTTTCAGGCCTTCAGGATGCCGGTATTTATTTTGGGGGTTCAAGTTGCATTAGGTATGTTCAAGTTCAGTTCTCATTCAGACCACCAAAAAAAAGTTTCAACTGTCTTTTTTTAATTTAAAATTGGAACTATTTTTATTTTGACCATTTTTAGTTTGAGTTTTCCCTGTATTTCTGTTGTCAAACATGAATTTTTGAATAATTTGTTTGAATGAAGTAAAGTAATATCTTCTAAAATGTATTGTCATATTGGATCTCGGTGATGAAAGAATAAAGTTTTCCTCTGATCCCACTGAGGCACACCAAAAGAAACTACATCTTCTACTCCAATAAACTACTGGAAGAAGGATAGGAACAGATTATCACAGACACACCCTTAGAGCCCAGACCAAGGAAATCTGGGATGACCTATCATCTCAGGCATTGGCGCCCTTACAGGAGGACTGTCTGACTATACTGACTCCCTCCTCAGCCCTATGCTATCAATGCTCCCAGCTGTCTTTGAGATGCCACTGACTTTCTGAGAAAACGAGAATCCATTGGTGATCTTCCTGAAAAAGCCACCCTACCCACTATGGATGTAGAAGCTCTACACCAACATTCCACACAAGACATCAGAAACTGTATCTCCGATGATGCCCCGGCACAACAGGTTACTGAACTTTGTGCCTTTGGTCTCTCCTGCAACCGTTTCAGATTTGGGGATGATTTAGATCTTCAAGTCAGAGGCACCCCACAGTGCGCCAGTATTTTTATGGCTGACATAAACTAGCCTTTCCTCGGCTCCTGTCCCCAAGTACCCCTCTTCTATTTACACTACATTGATGACATCTTTGTCATCTGGATCCCTGGGAAGGAGAACCTTGAAGAATTCCACTGTGATTTCAATAGTTTCCGCTCCACCATCAATCTCCGCTTGCACCAGTCCACAGAGGAGATTCACTTCCTAGACACTACAGTACAAATAACTGATGGTCACATAAATACCACTTTATACTGAAAATCTACTGACACGCACCTAGACCCCAGACCAGAGATATTGTATCTGCTGTACATACCTACATGCCTCCACTAGCCTCCAAAACACATTGCATAATGCATTGTCTACAGCCAACCCCTAAAATACAATCACATTTGCTCCAATCCCTAAGATAGAGACAGCACTTACAGGGTCTATATCAAGCATTCTTAAAACTACAATACTGACCTGGAGAAGTGAAGAAACTGATTGATAAAGCCAGGAGGTTACCCAGAAATCATTCAATACAGGACAGCCCCAACAAAGAAAGCAACAAAACACCACTAGCCATTTCCTTCAGCCATCAGCTAAAACCTCTCCTACACATCATCAAGGATCTACAACCTATCATAGGTCTCACTCTCTCAGACCTTGGGAGCCAGTCCAGTCCTTGCTTATAGACAGCCCCCCAACCGGAGGCAAATACTCAGCACCAACTTCACATCTCACAACAGAAATGCTAATACAGGAACCTGTCCCTGCAACAAACTGTTACCAACTCTGTTCACACATCTACCCTAGTGACTCCATTGCAGGACCTAACCACGTCAGCTATACCATCAAAGGCCCATTCACCTGCACGTCTACTAATGTTATATATGCCATTGTGTGTTTAGGCCTGAAAATGTAGATTCAATACACTTTTGTGTTGTTGAAACTGCCAGTGCAATTTTTGACTGTTGATATAGCTCGCTTATGACCTCTTTATGACATTCGCAGTAGTTTTATATGTTTTCTTTATTTCTGAGACATGGCTTATCAGCAAGAAGACCAAGTATTGGTCCGATTCTTATTTGGGGTTTCACTCATTCAGGTATATTTGTGTTTGGAGATATCATGAGCTATAAGATGATGTTCCAGTCTCTCAATTTCAGAGGTGTCTGAGGTTGATTCTTGACATCATTAATGTTTATTTATCAATTAAGCACTTCCTGTTTTGTCTACATATTAGGTTACCTTTATCCCTTTCTAACAGTGGGAGTTGATGTCTAGGATCAAGTGATACATACAAGACAGATATAATTTTCAAAGATTTTGTTAAAAATTTTCATGAAAGCCAGTAAGGCTTCAGTAAATGGTTAAGAAACATTTGTTTCCAGTTGGCATTTTAATTATGCACCATAAAAGTCACATCTGGCAGGACAATATCAGACTGCATTTTTTAATTTAAATGTTAATGTCTACCAATATTGTTTGGCTTCTCATTTTTTCAGAAATATTGTTCTTTGTAAATTATGCCAGAGACTGTACATTATTTAAGTACGTTTTTAAATGCAAACTGCAAGGTGCGGATAGAATACTAAACTCCTTTCATTGTCACACCTAGGTATATTTAGTCTAGCTGCTTCAGCCATAGGAATGAAATCATTCCAATCTTGCTTCATACCTTCTTGAACTTCTTCCCCAAAGAATAAATTATGTTTATCCTTGACTGGAATTTGTTGTTCTGCTGCTTTAGTTTCTTGGTCCTCAGTCATTAACTTCACTACTTTTACTATGTTTACTGTTTTCTTCAGCATGTGTTACAATACCACATATATGCTTAGGAGTGATTCTATACATACTAACAGCTTAAGAATAATTGATTTTAAATAGTCAAGAGGTGCATCTTTCCTTGATTTCTCTCAGAGATAGAGTTTGAAGAACAGTTTGTCATGCAACAATAGGCTGAATCATTGGACTGGAACGGACCTTAAGAGGCCATCTAGTCCAGTTCCTTACACTCATGGCATGACTAACTATTATCTCTAGACCAGTGGTTCCCAAGCTTTTTGATACCAGGGCAGGCAAACCCATTCACGAACTTTTGGTAGACTGGCCACATTTTATTTCCATATTCCTCCCCCCAGTGCCAGCCCTAACCCCTAGAACGCCTTACCCCTGTACTACCCTCCAGCGCTAGCCATGGACCCTGGAGTCCCCTGCACCCAACCCTCCCCGCCCCCCATTGCCAGCCCCCCATCCCAAATGCCTCTGTGCCATCCCCCTCCACCCCAGAGGGTCCCCCACACCACCAGTCCCCCCCAGTACCAGCCTTCTGTTTCCAAAGCCCCAGTGCAACCAATCCCCCTGAGCCTCCCCCAGTGCCAGCCCCCAATATTAGCCCTGTCCCCAGAGGCCCCCAGTGCCAGCCCTGCCTCCATAGCCCTCCCCACTAGTAACACAGGCTCTAGAGCCTCCCAGCATTAACCTCATCCCTGGAACCCCCAGTTCCTGCCCTGCCCCCCTCACCTAGCTCTGCTGCTGCCTGCGTGTTTGCGGCTCTGGGGGAGGGGAGCCATGGCTATTGTAGCGGTGTGTCCTGCCCCGCCTCTCAGACAGTCAGTGCTGGACAGGTGCCGGGTCTGCTCTTGGCCACAGAACAGCAGTTCACTGTGCGGTGGGAGGGCCATGTGGGAAGCACTCTTCTATGGCTGGGAGGAGACCCTGCACCTGCCCGGCACTGGTTGGCTGACAGGCGGGGCAGGACACGCCTCTCCCATCAGCTGGAGTGAGAGCAGTGTACCCAGCCCAGGGCCCCAGAACTGCCACGGCCCAGCAGCCAGAGGTCTGCGGCCTAGAAGTGGGCTGTAGTCTGGCAGTTGGGAACCACTGCTCTAGACCATGCCTAATAGTTGTTTGTCTTGCTTACTCTTAAAAATCTCCAATGATGGAGATTCTACAACCTCTCTAAGGATGTAAAATCCTATTTAAAATGTTAATTGGTTAAACTATGTTTAACTGGTGCTCTGGCCACAGCCGGCCGCTGGTTAACCAGTTACCCTTTTACATTCCTACTCTCTAGGCAATTTGTTCCAGTGCTTTACCACTCTAACAGTTAAGAAATTTGTCCCGATGTCCAGCTTAAACCTTCATTGCTGCAATTTAAGCCCTCAGAGGTTAAGAAGAGTAATTTTCTCCCCCCTCCTTGTAACAACGGTTTTCAAGTACCTAAAAGGTTATGTCTCCTCTCAGTCTTCTCTTTTCCAGATTAAACAAGCCCAGTTTCTTCAATCTTGCCTCATGCATCATGTTTTCTAGACCTTTAATCATTTTTTCTTCTTCTCACAATGTTCTCCAATTTGTCCACATCATTCTGGACACAATTACCAGTGCAAAGGAGAGTGGAAGAATTACTTCTTGGCTGCGTCTAGACTGGCAAGTTTTTGCGCAAAAGCAACTGCTTTTGCGCAA
>CM057846.1:161883797-161898545 GCA_030068395.1 Apalone spinifera
ACTTTTCTGTTAAAAGCATTTGCGGAAAATCATGCCAATCTAGACGTAGCCCTTGTGTGTTACTTACAACGCTCCTGCCAATGCATCCCAGAATGATGTTAGCTTTCTTACACTATGGACTCATAGTTAGCGTATGGTCCACTATGATTCTAAGGTCCATTTCCACACAATTTCTTCCTTAGCAATCATTTCCTATTTTGTGTATGTGCAACTGATTGCAAAGTACTCTGGAAGAACATTTGTACATATTGAATTTCATCCTGTTTACTTCAGATCATTTCTCCAGTTTGTTCAGATCATTTTGAATTTTAATCCTGTCCTCCAAAGCACTTGTAAACTTTCCCAGTTTGGTATTGTCCACAAACTTTGGAAGTGCACTTTCTCTGCCATTATATAAATCATTGAAGCTATTAAACAGAACTGGACCCATACCTGATCCCCGTGGGACCTCACTTGTTATGCTCGGCCGTTATGACTGAACCATAACTGGAAATGGTTTTCCAGCCAGTTACGCCCTCACCTCCATTTAGGTTGTAATGTTATGCTAAATTGTGTAGTAGTGCAATCCATTTTCAAAGAAATTAGTCTTTAACTTGTTTTGTGATCCTCTCTTGAATAGTGGCTGCTATAGTAGTAACTTTGTCTCATTCATTTTTAGCATTTCAGTGTAAGTTTCATCCCTCGCCCTTCCAGAACGGAGTCAACAATTTTGCAAAATCCTGAATCCTCCATTAGCTTCAGTAATCTTCCATTTACAGTGACTGACTGTAGGTGAGCATCCAGTAAGGTTGCTTAATCAACTGTTATAACTGCCTAAGTTGTGAATGTGGAATCCAATGTATCTTGTGTTGTGAGCTTCTTGGATGTGGGTTCATCAAGATAGTTGTGATCTCTCTCTGTCATTTTTTTCCCCCTTAAGAACTTGCAGATTATTCCTCAGGGAACCTTTTGAATGTGCCTTTCCAGGTTGGCAGCATGGTTCCCAGACACGATGCTGGTTTCTGAACTTGACAAATAGATATCTTACTTACACGGCCATATTTTGAAGAAAATTCTAAGGGATTTTGTTGGTTTCTCCTTATGATTAACTCTCAATTGCTGTAATGCATTACAATAGAAATATAATTACTATACATAAACCAAAGACAATAACATATCCCAGTTATGTATTTCCAGAATCTAATTAAGTATGGTTGTGTGGTAGCTGAGAAGCAGAGAGAGTCTTAGAGAGAGTCATTACTGATCCATGTAAGTTTGTTGTTTAACTTTCAAGTTCTGTGGAGCTTGTTTTGACTCCTCTTTTCCAAATTCTAAGCTGTTGCTCCCACCTTTTTGTCCCCATGTGTAGACATATAACAGCTAAAGTTTCAAGTGATTACACGTTTACACAAATGCCTGATAGTTAACATCCCTAGTATACTGTGGAGCTGTTTAGTCAATTAAAAAAAATCTCCTTTTCTCTATGTAGATTTCATAATCCTTGATAAACGAGATCCTTTTCTTTCTTTCTGTGGATTTTTGTTTGAGTGAGACCATGTCCAGAATCTTTTGTTGACGATCCTAGAAGCTGTAGAGTATTACAGTCTTGCTGCTCTTTGTTTGCCAGCAAATCTGTTGTTTACACTTCCTGTTTTTAATTTGAATCTGTTTGTACTTCTGTTACAAATTTAATGCTTGTTTGTTGCTATTCAATTGAAAAATTCTCATATCCAGGCCTCAAATATTTTATTGAATTTTCCTGCTTTATGTTCTCTTGGTCCCATTATTTGGGTGTTTTCTCAACTCCTATGCTTTTCTGTGTCTTTTAAATTGTAGTTCTAGTTCCTGCTAGAGCTCATTAATTTGTCTGGCATTATCCTCTAAATCAGATGTTCGTCTCAGTTCCTTTGTTTCTATAGATATAGTGATGATTTATTTGTTCAACACTTCAGCGTTGTTTTCCAATCTTCATAATTTTACATTTAAGGCCAAATTTAAATTAGTAATTATTTACTGCATTGGTTTGTGGTGAATGTTCCACTCTGAGTATTTTCTTCCCCCCCTCCCCACCTATTTTTTATGCAGATTTGTTCAGGGTATGCCAAATTTCTCTTAGGAACGTTACTAAAGGCCAGTTTTATGAAAAACATTTCTAGCGGGATTAAGACCAACCTGGTAACTTGAGGTATTCAGTCCAATAGGGCAAGGCATTCTATAGGCATGGATCTCATTCCTCCATGGGGATCTCTATAGGAATTTTTTAAAAATCCTGTGATTTTCTTGGAGATAAAATTGTATTTTATTGGTTTCCAAAGTCTACATGTAGTTGATTTGATTTTTGAACTCTTGGCTTTTCTAAATATCTTTCTGATCATAGTAGCATATTACTTGTGGGTAAAAGCAGCATCTCAGTATTGTCATTTACCAAGTGATAGAAGTGATATTTGATCATTTTTAAAAATAACATTTGAGTTTCAATTTGAAATCGAGGTGGAATGAAGGAAATTAACTCTGGTGCACAATCCCTCATAATGTTTGTGCAGGTTAGAGGGTTAAAAAAAACTGCATATAGAGAATTGTTTGTCCTCTGATGTTATGGCTGCAATAGTCCTTTATTTTATGCAATCGCTGAAGTCTAGTCAATGCTTTCAAGTTGTTCACTAGGTACTTTGTTGCCTTTTTTAATTTCAGGTACCACTTTATTGCTCATATCCAGGATAGAGAAAATAATGGGGAGAAAACTGGATCTGTCTGGTTTGACTGATGATGAAGCAGAGCATGTTCTTCAGGTGGTTCAACGAGATTTCAGCCTTCGCAAGAAAGAAGAAGAGAGGCTGAGGTAAGAGATTTTTATTAAAATATATTTTCATGTTGGTTGTTCTGTCTGGATAGTGAAGAAGATATTTATTGAACAAACCAAAGGAACTTGACCTTTCAGCATCCACAAGAAATATTTTTCACATTATGCAACTAGATGTATTGAGCACTTAAGATTTATTTTGGCTTATAATTTGTCGTCAGAATCAGTTATCTAATTAAATTCTATTACTGATTTCTTTCTAAAAAATGTTTGAATACATTTTTCATGTCCTAGCAGGAATGTGAGTTGGTTGATGCAATAGCTTTCCCAGACTTTCCAACTATGTTTCATTTTAGCTTCTGTAGAAAACATGACTTGCTTATTCTTGAGAAGAAACTGAAGTGCCTATCTATACTTGCTGCATGCAGTTTCTTTTGCCCTAATTCTAGCATGACAAGTGGATACTGTTAGGGTTGTCAGGTCTCTGGTATTTGCGAGCTCCATCCGGTTAAAAAAACCAGGAAATACCGGACATGTGAAATGTCTGCTATTTCCTGTTTCCCTCGGACTGAAGCCCAGCGGGGACAATTTTCCCCTTGCCATGTCTGGCGGGGGTGGGGGAGTGAGGTGCACGGCAGAGTCGTAGTGAAGGGGGGCAGGAGGGGGCACTTGCCGGGTGCCATGCTAGGGGGGTGCCGGGTTGGGGAGAGAGCAGAGTGCACGCTGCCCTGGCCCACATGACCAGCAGAGACCTGGGAGCTGGCCACATGATGCCTCCCTCAACACCAGCCGTGGCCAACCCGTGGCTCGCAGCTCCCCCGAAAAGTGTGACTCATGAAGCCTCTCCTGCGGGGGCCCCCTCCCTGTAGTCCCTGCCGCCCGCCAGCCTCCCCACCTCCCCCCCCGGCTTCCCTGTGCTTACTGGGTTGGAGCTACGGGGTTTTAAAAATGGCACCCAAGATGGCGGCCATCTTATAGGGACAGCCTCCTTTAAAAAAAAATTAATTTTGTTTTGCTCGACAATTCTGTTCTGGGGGGGCTCTTTTTGTTTTTTGGCTTAACAACTTTGGTCTCCCCTCTCCTCTCCTCGAAATAATTTTTTCCCAGTGTTGTGTGGGGTTTTTTTTTGTTTTTTTGAGGGGAGAGGGGAATTTCGGTATTTTTTGTTAAACCATCTGGCAACCCTAGATACCATTATTTATCCCCTAGCATCTCAATGGACTTAGAAGAGCAGGAAGTTGCTTACGAAAGATATGAAACCCAGCCTGTATGTTATATAAATGGAAAAAGAAATCCCTCTTTTGATTGTGATTTTATTTCCTGTTGCTATTCTCTGAAATAATTATTATTTTGGAACAGTTGGAAGGAGGAGGAAATACATCATCATACTATGAGAGTTAATTTTGAATGCACTAACAATCATGGATCTAATGGATTAGAAACTTGATTGAAATTGCAAAGTGTTAAACAGTTTTAAGATAAAGGGGGATGAATAGAGCAATAGACCCCCTTCTTTTACTGAGTGCCCCTTCGTTCATTGGTCAGACGCAAGATGATTGGCTCTTGCTTTGTACAGTCTGTTAATTATACCTGGCCTGGAGTTTATCAGACTCTTTCCCCATTTTTAGTCACTTGAGGCTGGTGTCCAGTGTAGGGATGATAAACCCACGCTTGGTTACTCCAAATGACTACACGCAACATCCCCCTCCCTTGCTGCCTCAGAGGCAGCAAGGAGCGGGGGGGAAGTGGGAGTTGGTGCCTGTGGAGAACTGTCTTTTAAGCCGGCCCCCCCGTGTGCTGGTTTCCACGGAGTTTCCTGCCCCCACTGCTGCATTGCCATGCACGGAGGCTGCTCTGTGGGATGCTCAAGCTCATCTAATCTGATGAAGTGGGTTTTGCCCACAAAAGCTCATGATTCATTAATTCATTCTCATTTGCGCTCTCTCTCTCTCTGTGTAAAATAGTGCCACAGGATTACTTTTTTTAAATGAAGCATGTCCATTTTCATTTTGTTTTTTAGAAAACAAATATATATAATATATAAATAAAAAGGGGGGGGAAGGGAGAGTTGGGAGGGTGAGAGGTTAGGCATATCTGTTAGTGGTTACTTTGCAGATCTGACTTTGGCATTGAAGATAATGTTGTTTTGCTTGGAATGACAACAAAGAACAAGAACTGTTTAGGATAATATAGGAGAGAAGACGCTGATATAGTGGAAATCATCTAACAAGACTGCAAGCTAAAAAGGAGACATAGGTTGATGGCTCCAAATCCACTTTGCCAGCAGAATATAAAAAGCTTACTAATACAAAACCAAAATGAGAGTTTAAACTAAAATATTTATTGAAAGTGTTGCTTAAGTTAGGAAAGACACAACATACAGCATAGTTTTCAATCTCATGCCAGTATATTGCATTAATTCTTTCACATAGTTTTGTCAATTCACATTTCTATGCAACTTAAATAATATGTAACAAATTTACGACAAAGTCAGACTTTACACTTTTGGATAGGTGGTTACTGAAGCTAACGAAAGTGCTATTGCCTCAGAAGTTTCATATAGTTTTGAGTTTCATGTAGCCTTTTCCCCTCTGATACATACCATATGTACAGGAGAAGCTTAGGTTAGTTGTAACCCATGTAAAATATGTGCATACACACAAAATAAAAATAAAAGTCTGACTTGACTTTCCTCCCTTAGTTATTTATTAAAATGATTTGCAAAACAGCTTTTTTCCTTTTTTCCAATATCATTTCATCATCCATTATATAGGAATGGTGTAATCCTTGACTGGCTGGAAAAGTTATCTTATTTCACTGTAGCTTCTTAAATATCTTTTGGATTCTTTGCTGTAACACTCTTTTTTTAACTATTTGTAGCAGTCGCCTAATTAGTGATTCTCAAACATTTTGTCATCTCTTCTCAAACTTCCAAACCTGTTCTTATACCTTCTAGTGAGTGATTAAATGAAAAAGTAATAACTGAACAATGTTTAAGGTGACCAGTTGAAAATAATCTCACTTAGTGCTGTATATACAGTATATGGTTGGCTACTTCCACTCCTTTTGTATTTGTGCAGTTTATTTTCTCATGATCTAAAACTTAGGACCTGTGATATGAATAATTATCAGCTATTCCTGCAGTTCAAATCTCCCCAGCTCATTTTGTAGTTTCTTTTCTTTTATGTCGGTGGAAGATTTTTTTGGTTTAATTTGGCTACCCTACCTCTCTTAGAATCATCAGCATATTTCATCATCATGGCTTATAATGACATCAAAGAAATCGCCAACAAACAGACTTGTTAGTAACTAGCTTTATTTTCTGTGAAACAATGTAAACAGGCATAGGTGTACAAAGGGAACTCTGGAAGGAGTATAAAGGCAGTCAACTTGAAGTGATGCATGCACAATTGAAACTTGATGGCATGGTGGGACGTCTTGTCTTTCTAATGTGTAGGTTTCACATTTGATAGAGCCTCTTCAGATCATTGGCACACATGAGACCCATTGTTCTAAATAACTTACATAGATAAACTAACTGTTGTTTTCAGTGGGAATTTTTCCTCTGTGTGGTTTACAATTAGTGCTGCTGCAGAAGTACTAGCAATAGGAAAAGTCCTAATTTTTATCAGTTTGCCATATGCCATCTTTCCATAGTGTCCACTGTGAGGGTGGCGGGGGTGGACAACCAGAGGTTCTTACAGCGCCTGATTATTATGTACGTTAGGCTGTTTACACTGCCAGAGTATAAATGAAACTCAGATCCTGTATAAACAATGAAGAGATTGTATGCTTCCAAGATGCTGTGTACTGACTGGGCGGATGTTCCAGTTAAATGGAATTTGTCAGTACGAAGAAGTTATTAAATGAAATGTATCCTCTATTTCTAAGTACTCTATTGCAGTTTTTCAACTGTGACTAAAAGGGCTGAAGCCAGTTTTCCCTATCACTGCCAATTTTATTTTTACACTTCTAGGAATTATTAATCTCAGTGTAGAAAGGGCTAATACGCTTAAGAGTTTTCTGACTACTCTTCTTGCTCTACCTGACAAATAGCCATACACATGGTTAGTGAAAGGCTTTGATAATTCTGACAGTTTTCAGAAAGTTGGCCTAGGTCTGTGGAAATGCTAAGATAGACAGGGCAGGGGCGACTAATAGGAGAAAGGGGGGGGCCCAGCTAAAGAGGAGGCAGGGCATATTTGTTACCCATGTGGCATGCATTTCAAGGACAGCTACATTATTCAGTTGTCTGTCCCATTGGTGACTGGAGGTAATTTTTAAGTCTTTTGAAGCTGGAGAGTGAGTTCAGGATGATATGGGCACTGTGTGAAGGATTCTTACGAAAATAACTCCAAGAGCTCTTTTCTTGATGTGTAACAGCTTGTATGTATTGTAGGGATTATATTTTGCCATGTACATTACTTTGCATTTAACATTGAATTTCATCTTCCATTTTGTTGCCAGGTCCGCCAAGTTTTGTGAGATCCTTTTGTAACTCTTTGCAGTCTGTTTTGGACTTAACTATCTTGATTAATTTTATAACCTCTGCAGACTTTGCCACCTCACTGTTTACTCCTTTTTGCAGATCATTTACAAATATTTGGAACAAATATTTGGAACTCATCCTAGACCAGTACCTGGGCACCCTACTATGCAATTCTCTGCATTCTGAAAATGGACCATTTATTCCTACCCTTTTGTTTTCCTTAATTTTTAACTGGATGCCTGAGAATGCTTTCAGGATCTTCTAACAATCCTCCTCTATGTATAAACAAATTCCCTGCCCCAGGGGTGGGAGTTGTTACCAGCACAGATCCTCACCACATTCCCCACTCAAGCCTCTGAGTCCTGGGTATTGCTGGGTCCTTTTCCCCCTCTCCCAGACTAATAGAAAGGGGTATATGACCTTTGGGGGCCCTCTCCGGCATCTCCCACTTTTACCAGTGTCAAGTCATGGTGTTTGTGTTTCCCACTATCATGCAATGTGCAGGATTCTGGGTCAAGCTCAGTGGTGCAAGTGGGCTGTATGGTCCATTATGCCGTACTGGCAAGTTATTTGTATCTAGTACAGTGTACCAGCAAGACACTCTGCTGGCCATCATCTGGCCATCTCCACTGGCTGCCATGTCTCTGTGTATAAGGCTGAGGCCTGTGTGTGTATGTGTGGGGGGGGGGGGGCAGGGGGAACTGGGAGCTACTGGCATTCAGCTCCTTTCCCCTCTGCCCTTCCCAGCAGGGAAAGGAGCAGAAATCCCAGCCTGTCCCCATCTCCCCAAATCCCTGTACACAGACAAGGCAACTCTGTAGAAAGGGAGGGGAAGGTGCTGGGAGTTTTGCTCCTTTCCCTGTTGGGAAGGTCCATGGGATAAGGAGCAGAACTGTCCCCAGTCTCTTCTCCCCCCAAGTAATGTGGGATAGGGAAGAGAGGGGTAGACCATGAGGGCCCTGGGCTGGGGATAGGATGAAGCCACATGATGAGGTCATGTGACCCTTCCCCCCCACCCTCCGCTGCTGTACCATCCCCTTCCTGTGCCAGTAAGAACTTCTGTTTACTTATACCACTGGTCAAGCTAGACCATAAAAATCAAAATCAAAACCAAACAACCACATTCTCTTATCTCATCATGTTACAAGAGGGTTCAGTATATGTATCGTATGTGTCACAAGTCTTGAGAATAAAATTAAAGTCTTGTTAACCTGTGTTTACAAAGCATCTTCTGTGTAATTCATTTCCTCTATTGACAAAATGCCAAGTCAAACACACTGGCAACTAACTGGCTGCTGAATCAGTAAAGGCATATCAATATAGCTCGTTCCTACAATAGCTTTGCTTCAAGCAGCTTTTAGCAATATAAACAAAAACCAGGACTATGTAGCACTTTAAAGACTAACAAGATGGTTTATTAGGTGATGAGCTTTCGTGGGCCAGACCCACTTCCTCAGATCAAATTGTGGAAGAAAATTGTCTCGACCATATAACAATATAGATTTTCAAGCTCCTTTCTGGTTTCCAGCCTTGCTGTGTCTGTGGGCATTAGAATTCCAGAAGATGACTTGGATTTCTGAATACTGAACTTTGTTTCCTTAAGTAGTTTAACTGAATAGATGCTGATTCTGTCCTTACAGGGTTGAGCAGGGTGGGAGGGCACAAGGAGGACTCTTTACACAGATTTTACAAGCATCAGGTATGATTCCAGTCCCTGTGGTCAAAAGTGCCTAGGAATTGCTCCCTTGCTAAGTACTCTGAGTATGCAGAGAAGGAAGGGGAGACAAAAACTGGCTTTGCTTGCCCTCCTTCTATGCACTAGTCCTCAAAGCAGCACCTGTGTACCGAGCCAAGAAGGACAGCGGGTCATTTTAGATGGCTGCATTCTGCGTGATGGGGGCGCTTTAATTAATCCTCACACCAGTCTTATGAAACAGGTAAATAGTCCTCCCGCCCCAACAGAGAAGTTAAACTACACCTAAGGCAAAGAGGTGAAATGACCACACATGACAAAACTATAGAAAACTGCAGTCCACTCACAAGCGTCAACAAGCTACAAGCTCCTGTTACGTAGGTTTCAAACAGGCAAACACAATGTGTATGTGTATTACAAGAGTAAGATTAACAGTTGTCAGTAATTTAATTTGCATATTAAATTTACTACTTTATGCCATTGTTTTATAGCCCTGTCTCAAGAGCAAAGCTTAATATTTTAACTGAAATCCCCATAAGGTTTTCTCACATTGAAGTTGCTTGTTAAAAAGTAGTTAGTGATCTGGATACATTCTGCCCAAGAGCTGGACAGCTAATGGCAGTTTTGGCAGCGGAGTCAGTAAGGTCAGACTCTAAAGTGCTTTTAGGAACTGTTATTTGTCATTAATTGCAGGATATGCTGATTTAAAAGTGTGCTGCTTGCAAATAATACTGTGGGATTAGACAAAATTGTAGATATTTCGCTGATGATATTAACATATGTACACACCAGCAATACATCTGTATGCTAATTCATATTCAACTTATTTCCAGCCTTCTACAACACACTCTACCCTGTTAATAGGTTTGATTCTGCTGAGGAAGGAGTATATGGATTCAGCTGATTAATTATTGCAGTGGGCTCATTATGCTCCCTAGACATCAGAGAGGTGATGGTCGCTTTGTACAGAGAGCGGGGACTAGTGTGTGGGTTGGACAGTTCTTTATTAACTTCATTGGCAATGAACCCAAACCCAAGGAAGAGGGTAGAGTTTTGACTTAAGTTTATGGACTTAAAAAAAGTTTTGGAAAAGCATCTTCTCATGGGTTTGGATCTTGCAGACTCATAGTCTACCTGAGTAGTCCCCATGGTTAAGTTCATTGAAGTCAAACAGTTAATTGTTCTCACCTTTTTAAAACTCTTGGAGATTTTAGGACAAAACATTTTTGGATGCACAGTGGTATCATTTTATTATTTTGCATTTTAGTCTAGCTGGAGAGGTCAATTAGTAAATTAGCACTTATTGCTATTCCCATTTCCAATGGGAAAAGTATCAACTTTATTTTAATAAGTGGGTTGTGCCCACAAAATTTCATGATACTATCTATATATATATATTTTTGTTAATCTCCAGTGTGCTACAGGACCATTTGTTGTTTAAGTTTTTTAGTTACAGACTAACATAGCTACGCCTCTGAGACTTTATTTTAATGTGTGCCTTAATTCTATTGGCTGGACTGTTACCTGGATTAGCTGTAAACAGCTATGCAGGGAAGTAAGACACTGGTAACCCCTTCGTGGCTCTGTAAGTATTCCCCTCAGTACAGATCCAGACATAGGAGGGAGTATGGGCATGCAATTACTACCTCCTACTGCCACTTCCAGCAGATGGTGAGGAGAAAGCGGGGCAGGGAGAGAGTGGAGACTTGGCTGTACTCCTCCAGTTTTGCAGCAACCAAAGCTAAGGGGGAAGTAGATTACAGCTGGCAAAGGAATGCCAATGAGTCCCCTATCCAAGATGACCCATCCCTTACCCGGAACAAGGGGGAACAGAGCTGGAACTGTGACTCCCTGATGAAATATAATTATTTCCAGTGTGCTCATGGAGCATCCCTTAGGGCTGCCTAAAGGCTCAATCTAGCCCTCGGTAGTAGTGATGACAATGTCCATTATACAGTAAATAAAAGGAATTTAAACACCCTTTGAGGTAAATTTTTCAAAAGGTGCATTGGAAGGGTAAAACTGGCAATTGTACATCTAAGTGGCACATGTGATCACTTTACCTTTCTCAAGAGGTAGATACAAAGGCAAATGAACTCTTAGCCCCTCAAGGAGCTTCTGTAGGATGTCTTCAGGTGGGTAATGTGGACTGGTGATTGCGTTTTGAGTGCAGCAAGTAATTTTCAGCATAATTAAATGCCTAATGGTGTCTCTGTACTTCAGTGCTGTACAGTATTTGCATATGTAAGTCACCATGATAATTGCATTTAAAAGATGTTTGAACCAAATCCTGTGCCCATTGAAGCCAAGTGAGAGGATCGACATTCATTTGAAAGGTGCTGGAAGAGGACCTTTCTTTGTCATGTTCTGTTTCCTACATATCATATTAGGAAAGAACACTAGGGTGTGTTTTGAAATAATTTAAAAAGTGGCTTCCTGATTTGTTTACTTGATTTTGAATTAATATTTAAAAAGTTTGCTAATATTGGGGGCTAAATTATAAAATATTTCACTGTATCCACTAAAATAAAACACTTATTCAGATGAATAACTTGCTTTTATTTTGAAAGAGAGCTCAGTAGTCAAAATTATCTCTCTCAGCCCAAATGGAAAAAATAAAAAGTATAAGCGGCCACATTTCTCTCTCTAAACCCCAGCAATCTCTTTTGTGCACAAGGAAAGTGGGAGGGCATTGGGGGGGGGGGAAATAAAGGTATTAACGCTGCTTATATGGCAAGAAGGATTTTAATATTTAATCTTAGATATTTTCTCTGTGTAGAGCCGGATCTCGTTAACCTGACTGATACGACTAATCCTCATTCACATGCATAGCTCTGCAGATGGGACTACTTATGAGTAAGGTATGCTCTTTTGAGTAAGGCTTTGTAATATCCAAGTCTGCAGAATTTGAGCACATTGACAGGTGTTATTGCAGATATTTTGAATATAGAGTGCCCTTTAGTAAGACAATATTTTACTTTATCAAAAAAACATCATCCAGGGTGCCAGCCGTAAACACTCTGACTGAAAACCTTACTTGGTATTACTTTATCCAAACCTTTTTACTTGAAATCTATTTAGTGCAATTAAGAAAAGTCTTTTATTTTATACATTAAAATGTTTACAAACCTGCAGACAAACAAGGTCGGTGAGGTCATATCCTTTTACAAATCTTGATGATTATCTTTCAATTCAAAACAGCTAAGATTTTGTCCCCATAACGTTTGAGGCAGAATGGGGGGTACTATACTGTTACAGTGCCATTTAAAGTTATAGTAAAGGCTAAACCTAACTGTTTCTATAGCAAAATTGCACACCCTGGCTATCAAAAGCTTTGGCTTGGTTGGAGGGACATGCTTTTAACTAGTTTCCTGGACCATCAAGTCTAGGTCGTCTGATTTACAGTTGCCATGTACAAAATATAACTTGTAAGTAATGGTATCCCTGTTCATGTTTTTTTGTTTTACTGTTTGTATTACTGCCACAGACTTAAGTAAAGCATGCAAAACAGGTGCAACATAACAATAAAAAGAGTCAATTGTAGTAGACTTTCACCAATGTGCAGTATTAGGACATTTTATATGCTATTTCTGTAAGGAAATACTAATTGTAAATGATACTTGTCAGGGCTGTCAATATTAGTAGCACAGTGTTGTATTTAAAATTTGTTTTTGGTGCTAGAAGGGAATTATCATACTTTCTCAGTTTCTATAGCAACATGATAAATGTTGCTATAGAATTCTCTTTGGTTGCCTTGATCTGTTTGTGGGTCTGTTTGGAGAGATACGACTATATCCTAAATGTGCTCATCTTTGACACTTTCTTGGAAAATTAAGGTCATTATTCAACCTTTGGAAGTTTGTTGATTTCAAAACTACCTTGGTGATTACAATGAAGCTTTTTGTCAGGCTCGATTTCATAACAATTTCATTATAAATGTTTATAGAGAAGTATTTATATAATAGACAATAAGGTCTTAAAAACAAGCCATTATGTTCAGTCGTTGCCTTCCTTATACAAAAGACATTAAACGAAACAAGCAACCCCAGAAATATGCCAAAGGAAATAAACAGAAAGTTACATTACAAGGGTATTGATGTGAAACCGAACTCAGTGCTGTCAGTTGTTTTAATTAAAACTGTAAATCAGTCTGAGTAAGTTGCTAGTCTTTGGCTGTAGTTATATATCTAGTTTTAGTTACTTTGGGGACCCTCATATGGAGAAGTCCCAGGCCTTTGTGAAGTTGGTTTCTGATCATCAGCAGGGGCAGGGCAAACAGCAGTACGAAGGTGCAGTGCACTGAAAGATGGACAATTAGAGACAGATTGCAGGAATGATTAGCTGGCTTGTGCTGCTCTCTGTTTATATACATGTAATCCCCTTTTTTCCTCCCTGGGTTACTCGGAAGCAGGTCACACTCACAAGTGTGTCTGGGCTCCTGATGGTTTTAACATAAAAGGAGATCTTGAGTACCCCAGTGGTGGTGGTGTTTAGTTGGGGGAAACCCTATCCACCCCCTTCCTGCTGTCCCTTGCTCATAAAGAACTTATAATGGCGGTGCCTCCACCTGGCTGGCCCTGGACACACTTAATGGTGTGCCTTGGGAGCCTCCAGGAATAAAATTATTCCAGCAATAATCTGGATCATCTAGCTCCAGAACAACAATTACAAATCATAAATGGTATACATCTGATAGATGACAGTAGAAAGAACAACCTTTACTTAACAACTTAAAGAAACAGAGTTTAACAGATTAACAGTGAATAACACTAACAAAGTACACAGAAATAATAGGAACGTATCTAGCTAGCATTTGTACTGTGACTGTTTATCACACCCCAGGTACGCACTCCTCAGGACTCACAGTACCATACACTTGCTTGCATGGGCATGCTTGAAGATTTTGTAGCTGGAGTGGATGATTCTAGCCTCCTTCTGTGTGCTGGGTGCAGAATAGTACTTCTCGCCACAGGTACAGCCAAAGGGCAATCAGAAGCAGCCTGTTAGATTCCAGTCCCAAAGACTCTGAATCCAAGTCTGTAGCTGCAACCTAACAGTTCCTTGCCTGGCTAAAACTCCTCCACAGCAGCCTGGCTCCTTTTTTCCAAAAACAAAGGGAAGAGTCCAAAGACTGCTGAGAGTCTCTCTCCCCACCCATGGAGAGACCCAGACCCCAAACAAAGAGAAAACTTCCTTCCTGGTTTCCTCAAGGGCTCATGGGAATTGTAGTCTCTGGGGCTAGATTGTAGAATCTTCCCAGAGAATAAGCAGAGGCACCTTTAGTAAGGGGACTGCATACATTTAAATATATATCTAAATTCTTTGTGAAACCAGGAACTAGAGTAATAAATAGTGGAAGGAAATAGTGTTTTATTATTAACAAGCAGTTAACTTTTGCCTGATTTCCCACTTGTTTGCCCTGCCAGTGAGTGAAGGGTGGGAAACTGCCCACAACATACTGCAAGAACAGTCAGAAAAGCACAAGAGGATAGTATTATGAATTCTGCAAAAAGATAAGATGAAGGAGATGGGTATCTGCCGAAAGGCTGAGGATGATGGGATATAGGTCATGAGAGAGGACAAGGAAGAGAATCTGGACAGAGCAATTTCAATAGATTGGAGAGGGTAGAAATCAGAAAAAAGTGGATCTATGATAAAGTTATTAGATTTGGAAACTGACTCCCTAACATATTCCTGCAAAATTTGCCTATGTACTAAGACAGGGTCAGAACAGAAGGCTATAAAAAAGTATTGGAGGGGAGATCTATAAGCCTCAGACTGAGGAGA
>CM057846.1:161923609-161936300 GCA_030068395.1 Apalone spinifera
TCAGGGAATTTGTTTGGGGATTTTATAACCTGCTGCATATTAAACCTGTGGAGGAATTTACCACCTTCTCTCTCTTGTGAGTCCTTTGGGCTGTACTGGACCCAGTCAGCCCCACTGCTAAACCACTGCAGAGAAGAATTTTGTGGACATAAGTCATCAAGGGCCCCAACAAAGTCTGTGTACCAACGGGACACTAATCTTACAGTTGCTGGGCACCAGTGAACCTAAAATTAGTGTTTTACCCTGTTACGTTATATTTGTTTCCTGTTTAGTATCATTGTGTTTAATATAGTGTATGTGTTTGTGTTATTTTCTGGGAGTCTCCAACTATCTGGCAAGTTATGTGGGGATTACTCTGGGTTAGAATTTTCCTCCCAAGCTGCCCTGGTGACCCTTCCAAGAAGGAGTGAGGGGGGTGGAGGCACTGCCAAATAAATCCATCAGAAAAAATAAAGTTGAGTGGGTGGCGGGATCCAGAAGAACCCAGACCTATCCATCAAAACCTGTAAGCAGATTGGCATTAAAGAAGGTAACCAGGTGGAGAGGGGGCGCTACAGGTGTAAAAATCCCATTTAATTAGTTAACTGGTTAAACATTCTGTGGCATAGGTGTGGGCTGCTGTGGCCGGGCTGGAGTGCCCCCTACCTGTGGAACAGAAGGTTGCTTTGTCCGGGCTGGGGGCTCACCATGGACGGGGGTGCTGCTGCAGCCCTGCCAGGCCACCGATAAGCATCGTCTGATAAGGATGATGCTTACCAGTTAACCACGGACATTTCTACTTTATTTCTCTTCTATCAGATTGAATATTCCATTTGCATTAGGGAGAACTATCTGACTCAAAGGAGTTAAGACTACAAGACAAAAAGTTCATCTAGCCCAGTATCCGGTCTGAAGACAGTGGCCAATGCCAGATGCCCTAAAGCAGTGTTTCTTAAATTGTGTTGCCACGAGGCGGTTGGAGATGTGCTGCGGAGAACAACAATTCAAAATGGCCACCCTTAAAGGGGCAGATGACCTTTTTTTGTCAATAACTTTCCCACGACCCTTTTTTCCCCTTAACTCCCCCCCCGACCTTTTTTTTTTTAATTTTTATTTTTTTGCTCAACAAAAAATCCTTGGTGTTTCTCATTTAAAAAAAATTGTTCCTTGGTCTTAAAAAGTTTAAGAAACAGTACCCTCAAGGTATGAACAGAACGCGTACTCATCATGTGATCCCTCTCCTGTCACCCATTTCGAGCCGTGGACAAACAGAGGCTGGGGACACCATTCCTACTCCTCCGGGCCAATAAGTATGGATGGACTTAACCTCTATGAATTTATCAAGTTAATGAGTTAATTTGGAACAGGCAGACAGAAGTGTTTTGCAAACATCAGAAAGGGCTGGGTGCTTTTCCTTTGCATATTTGCAAGTGGTTTGTTGTCTGATTTTGGAATATAGCAGGGACAGATGTTTGGAAGGAAAAAATATAGAAGGAAGAGGAGAGAAGATTCTTCAGTCAGAAACTGTGCTAAATGGAATGTTGTCTGAGAAGAACATGGACTGTGTCTAGTGCTTGCACAAAAGGCTGATAGATTTCTTTCTTTACAGAAATTATGCAATATTGGAATTGTGGTAAAATGTAAGTTCTGTGACCCTTTGCATTTTCTTTTAATTCCCATAGAAGACATTACTTGCTAAATTTTCTGTTTTAAAAGTTGTTTTGACAGTTCTGGAAGCAACTCCCAATATTCAGACAGGAAAGTGTTTCAGTTAAACGTTAATAATCACAGCAGTGGTAGCAGCTCACCAATCTTCACTTATCTTCACTTCACTAAGCTTCCATCCCCATACTACCTTATTACTATTTATTGTGCAGTCCATCAGCTAGTTTGCGGTCAATGTGAAGCTACCTATATCCAGCCCAATTTGAATTCAGGGACCATCCTCAGCTCACATTTATTATTTTAAAATCGTGCATTCTAAGCATACATGTTCTAGGAGCAGCCTTTTTCTATTTTTCTTCAAAATGGCTTTTTTACAGGAAGAGGGACAGAAAACCAAGAGAGGCTGGTGTTCTGGGTGCCACTGTCAACAGTAGCTTGAGAGCTTGCATGTTGATCAGGAAAAAAATGAGGAGGAATCCTGTGGTGCATTAAAGACTAACAAATCTATTTGGTGCTACAGGATTCCTCATTCTTTGCTGAAATAGACTAAAATGGCTGCCCCTCTGAAACATGTTGAACAGGAGCTACTGAACCAGGCTGGTATTGCTGACCCCTACGTGGCATTGCTGCATCAGACACACATCCAACAAGCTTCTGGGAAAGCCTTGGAGGATAATGAAACGTTCATTTTGAAATTTCTGCCTCAAAAATCCTTCCAGTTTTGAAGGGGAACATTTTGTATATTATTGGGAAAGGAATCCACTTTGTCATATCCAAGAGCGGGCAAAATACAGCCAAACATTTGGCTACTGCTGGGCAAAAGCACAACCATCCCTTGTCATGGATTGTCATAATGGCATTTTATATCTTTTAAATTTAAACTAAAAAGAAATTCCATGATCTGGTGCAATGTGACTGTATAGTACTGAATTGCCATCTCCCATCTAAGGCGATAAATGAAGCAACTGAACCTACCTTGCCCTGCCTCATTAAGGACTTGATTCTGAGAGGTACCGAGTGTCCTTAGTGCTTATTTGCTTCATTGGAAGTTAAGTGCTCAGCCCCTTGCAGGACAGATCTTGTTTATTGAGAGAACAGATGCTGTGATCACTGCCTTATTCAGGAGAGATGTCGTTAAAGCACACAAAGTTAACCTCACACAGTCCCTGATTACAAAATATTTTTACTTGGTTCTTATTGGCTTACCTAAAACTTGAGAGGTACAATCCATGAGAGAGTCTCATGCACATGACTAATAGACTAGAGTACTAGTTGGGTTGACTCAACATAAATAATTTTAGTTTGCCAGACCAAATAAAAATGTTTATTTTCACATAAAAGCAACATTAATGTGTGTCCACCTGGGCTGCCACCAGGAGTTGTAGTTTGAGTGCCTCACACCCCAATATGTCCTCTCTAGACTAAGGCCTGGCTTGCTGGCTGGACTACGTCTTGCATAACGCAAGATAGTCTCCCCTTTGGTTGAACGGCTGCATTGCATGATGGGAATATCATGTCCTTGGTACATCATGGGAGATTTACGCTGTGTGACGGTTTCCTCCATGCTATACTTTATGAAATTGGCTTATGAATATAAATATGATAACTTGAAAATGCTGTGGACAAAATAGCTCATGTAATCTATCAATTTTTAATGTTACTGTCTGCTGGATCTCTATAGCTTATTTGGGCACATGTAGTATTCTTGTATGTAAAATTAGAAATATAAGGTATGAGATTGTTTATGGTTTTAAATGTTCAAATGTGAGCCCACAATGGTGTACCCAAAAGCTTTAACAGCTGGGTGATTGACTTGAGATCAGCCTTGTTTGTCCTGTAAGTCTAAGCAGTGCTTGGTCCTAGGAAAAATGTGTGATCATACCACCTGGTAGTGGGATACCACTTTGATCAGGTAATTTTCCAGGGATGGTGGGAATAGAGAGCAAAAGATTCCCACCCAGGGATAATCTATAAAAACAATGGGAAGCTATCTTTTCCTTTATCTTTGGCTAGCCAGGGGAATGGCCCTAGCATACTAAGAAGGTCTATTTGAGACGCAAAGTTTTCAGTTTCTTTCTCTTTGTCTGGCATGACACACCCAAGAGAATATCCAGGGACTCTGGGGAGAGTAAAGGATCTTCCCTGGGTTGAAGGTTTGTGTGGAAATAAGAACAGTTTTAGGGTAAGTTTGCAATAAGCTTTAGCGTGTTACAAATAGCTATGCATTTTCTTTTATTTTAAATTTGTAATTTACTTTGCTCTCTTTTCACTTGCAACCACTTAAATCCTACAGTTTGTACTTAATAAAGTCAGTTTTGTTTACTATCAAGCCCACTTATTGTATGGGGGAGGGGGAGCAATAAGTGTGCATTTTCTCTTTCATTGATAAAGAGAGTGAAAATCCTCATGACTTTCCTTTGTGTAATACTTAACTCATTGAAAGACGGATTTATGTGGGGTTTTGATCGCTTTCAAGGGTTGTTTTCCTAGGTACTATACCACAGACTTGCATTCTCCTTGAGCTGAAGTGGTTCAGTGTTTGCATTTCTCTTTGGAGGTGGGGTTGGAAGGGGTTACCCCGACTCTGTGCCTTGTCTGGGGGAGACGAGAAAAATCTATCTCAGCTGGAAAGGGTGGTGGGGAGCTCCAGAGAGCAAGAAAACAAATGCTAGTAGAATAGTCTGCATACCGTGGGACACCCTCAAGAGACCTTCTGTGACCACATCCCATCACATCCAAATTCAGGTTAGACATTTTCAAATCAAAACTTTTCAGAACTTTGTTATGAAAAAAATAAATATTTTGACTCTTCATCCAAATTCAGGACGAAAACATGTCAAAAATAACAGACTGTCCCACTTGCTCAAGATTCTGATTTTTGGCCAGCTCTGGTTAATAACGATCATTGGAATGACATGTTAAAATTTGGTGTACTAGAAAATCATATTTTTGTACAGAACTTTGTTCTAGTACGAAGGGGTTTCTTGCTTTGAAAGTAATCTACAGCCTTTGTATCCTCTTTAAGTTTTGATGAAGAGATTTGCTTTCTTTTTCTTTGTTTAGCACTGGCTGATTTGTATCTTGTGACAACTTCATATTTCACTGACATTATCACTTCATCTTGCTAAAGCTTATTAATCAGCTTTATTAATGCAAGTCTTATTTAATATCAAGAAGCTATGGGAGAATATAGTGTAAGGTGTTTTTACCAGTGATGAGTCTCTTGAAACCTAATTCAATCAATTTAATTAAAATATTAATTAGTTAGAATTCTTTAGGCGCTTCAAGCCTTAGATGACATTGAGATGTGCTCTAAAGAGTTTTGTATTTGATGTGGGCAAGAGTAAAACATTTAATAAGACTTTTGAGGCCTGATCACTCTGCAGTGTTATGTGCAGTTTAATTCTGAAAACTGGCTATGTTAAAATACAGGGGCGTCCCTAGCAGTTCTGGTGCTCTACCCAGCCCCCATGGGGAGAGGGCAGGGGGCCAGGCCTGTGCTAGGGGCTATGGGAGCAGGAGCTGTGGGGGTCAGAAGCAGAGCAGTTGGGTAGGGAGGAAGCAGGGGTCAGGCCTGCCCCTGCACTCACCGGTGGTGCTGGGCCACAGCCCAGTCTGCTCCCTTGGCTTCCAATTGGATCGCACGGGAGAAGGGGCTTGAGAGAACGGACCCCGCTTCCCAACTCCCTCTCACTGGCAGCATGAACTGGAGTGACACAGCTGGGAACGAGCAGAGTTGAATGGGTCTGGGTCACTCCGCTTTCCACTGCTGCTGAGCAGTGCAGGAGTGAGCTCAACACCTGCTGCTGGTGTCAGGACTCTCCGGGCCTCATTGCTCTGGGGAGGAGGCTTGGGGGAAGAGCTGGAGTGGGGGCTGAGCAGGGTTGGGGGCTTTAAGGGGTGAAATACGGGCAGAAAAGAGGTGTGTGTGTGAGGGGATTGTCTTGATCCTGCACCCACCTCTGGACCGTCTTGCTGGGCGCAGCCTGTTGGGGAGGGGGCAGTTAGGGGATGGGGCTTATCGCCAGAGCCCACAATGCCTCGTGGCATTCAAACTGCTAAAAGCATATCACAGGGGTTTTCAAACTTTTTTTTCTCATGATCTCAGTTGAAGAAAATCATTGATGGTCACGACCCAGCATAATCTGACTAGAATGTGGGCTTCGGGGTAGGACTGAGGATGAAAGCTTTGGGGTTTAGGCGGGGGCTCTGGCTTCTGGGAAGGGGGCAGGAGGGGGCTTATCTTGAGTGGCTCCTGGTCAGTGGTGCAGCGGGGATGTTAAGGCAGCTTCCTGCCCCTCCTGGCACTGCAGATCATGCTGTGCTCCAGAAGCAGCCAGCAGCAGGTTCTAGTCAATGGGTGTGCGGAGCTAGTGCTCAGGGCAGGGGCAGTACAAAGAGCCCTCTGCGTTCCCCTTCCCCTTCCCCTTCTGGGCCTGTTGCTGGATGATTCTCAGGTAGCCTGCCTAAGCACCCTCACTAGTCACCTGATCACCCAGTGCCTGACATCCACAATCCAGTACTGGGTCACGACTTGTAGTTTGAAACCACTGGCGGTAGTGAACCACGGAATTTGGAGCAATTTGGTGGCCCAAATTTCGTGGTACCCTATACAGCTGTGTATTTGGTGTATTGGTAGGGATGGCCTTGTTAAAATGACATTTTCCTACTCCACAGATAAAGTTCTTGTGCATATTCAGAGTCCAGTGTATTTAATATGCCTTCACTTCTTTTGTTTTTACTCTTGTTAGTCTTGCTGAGACAATGAGTAAACAAGGGTAAACTGATTATATTCCTTCTTGTGGATCATCTTCTTACCGATTGCTAAGTTTCAACAAGTTACATTTGTGCAACCTTATCTAAAGCAATCCACTTCATGGCTTGATTTTCAGAGATGTGGAGTACCCACAAATCCTGTTAAATTCAGTTCTCTGCACCTCTGACAATCATGCCAGATAAGCATAATTAGGCTTTCAGAACTGTTGTTACTCGATCCCTGGGCTGAGTTTCTGAGATAGCAGTTAGGAAGCCCAACAATGATATATGTAGTTGTTAACTGATCACGCATTATCTGGAAATTGTGAGAAAATGAACATGGACCCACAGCTCCATTTTTACAGTTTCATTCTGTATAGGAATAAATGCAGACAATTTGAAATATTTCAGAATTTCTTGGTGATGGTCTCGTGGTATTATTAAAGTGCATTAGCATCATACAGACAAAAAATGAAGCTAATTCCTGATCCAAACAGCTGTACAGTAATAACACTTGCTAGCTGTCTTTAGAACATGAAAATAGCATTTTATCGTTAGGAACTAATGAGAATGTTTTTACTTCACTGAGCTCAATTGTATTGTAGATTGTGAAAGTCTATAGTGAATCCAGTTCTGTTTGATTTACTTGTTCCTTTGGAATTGTATACCTGAAGATGTACGTAACAAAAATCTCATAGCACTCCATTATTTACCAGTGGTGTCCCTGGTACATTGGAGCAGCAACTGGACTAAAACCAGGCTGATTAAAGTCAAGGGTGTTCCCTGTGGATACAAGATCCACATGCACAGAGCTCTTCTAGAGAGTTAGAGATGATTCGAGATAGCAAATGGTCTTATTTAGCTAATATGAGCTTTTAAGTGGTGATATATGAATGCTGAGCTATATATTTTAAGTTTTTTGTTCTGCACATTTTTTAATTTTCTTTACAAATTCAATGAAATATTTATTATGAAAACGGTACTGCTGCTGCTGCTTTCTGGAAAAAGTAGGGGAAATATGAAAATGGAGTCTTTGTTTCTTATAAATCTGTTTACCATCAGTATGGCATCATAATCCTTAGAATAATCTTTTTGACAATAGCTGGTTGTGATGGATTTCAGGAATTAATGTAAGTACTTTTTAGGCCTAATAAGTTTGATAGTAAACTTTTGATTTCTCTTCATGTGATACAGAATTTGAAGAGATATCTTGAGTATGATAAAACATTTCATAAATTCTTGTAATGCAGAGGTAGCCAGTCAGAGGTGTTTAATGAGAGTGTTTAATAAGCTGCTACACCTCGCCCCCAGACAACAAATCAAGGTGGCACTCCTTTGAAGTTATGCGATGGCACATTTTAACCATATTTATATACACAGCCATGCTCCACGACGTGAAATACACAATATAACAACTTCTAGTATAGCAATGACACAGTGTTTTACAAATAGACTATTTGATAGTTTTGTTGAGAGAACATAATTTTTTTTTTTCAAAATAGAGAACAAATTCACTTGGTCTAATTTGGCATCTCTTAAAGCCTGGCACCCTAGGGGACTGTCTTGTTCGCCTAGATGCTCGGGCTGGCCCTGGAAGTAACTCTGCATATGGTAAATGCTTCTACTGCTTTTGAAAACAGTTTTGAAAAGCAACGCCAAATAGTGTATTTTTGCAGTTTGCCTTTACGTTCCTCGTCTTTGCCTAACCCTTCATGGTCAGATGTTGTGGGACTGGCCTATCAAACTGGCTAATAGAGTTGGTTAAAAAATTGGGATCAGAATTGCAAACAGTTTTTTTTTCTCCATCAAAAATATTTTGACACTCAAAAATTTCAAACTACTCTACTAAATAGACCTAAAACCACTTTGGGTTAATACATAAAGCTGATGTGTTAGTTGGTTACTGTAGAAGGAATTACATTGTCATAAACAGAGGATTATAGTATCATTCTGAAAAGAACAGCAGGTTATTTGTTTGCCGTACAATGTTATATTGTCAACTCTGGTTTGATTTGGGGTATGATAAATCTGGGCCTTGTCCAAAGCCCATTTTAATGAAAGCTTTTCCATTCATCAGCCCCATATCATTAAATTGAGGCTATCGTTGTTGAATGAGGCAGTTTAGGAGGAGTTAAAGCTATCTTTTGTTGCATGATGAACTCCAGTCAATACTATTAAGTTCAGTGTTTAGATATTGCAGATGAATATTTATTTCAAAGCCAATTGTTACTACATTTGATTATAGTTTTCTGGAAATCTTTGTTGGTTTTATATTTAATATAAACTTATTTTTACAACCTTTGAAATGTGGACATATTTAAATTTGAGTATCTCTTTAGATATAATCCCAGGTATAGGGCTAGTTATTGGGAAAAAAAAATCTTCATATTCCTAATTTGCATAATTGAAAAACCCTATTACAATTTTTTGTCCTCTGGTTCTGCAAAGCCAAGATCAACACCCATAAAAACCTGTAGTCTGGTGGAAACTCAAGTCATCCTTATTGAATGCATTGACAAAAATCTATTTGGCATAGAACTAGTAATGGAAAAAGGTCTAGCCTGTTATTGTTTATGTCCCTCAGTGTGGGATTGTTCTCTAATATTTTTCCTAGTGCTTTGGTCAGTTTAAAGCACTGTGGTGCAGCTTATTCAAAGAGTTACACAAAAGAAGGAAAACTAGATGAAAATCCAGTTGGAATACCTGTTTCAGAACGTCAGAAGACAATACTGATAGTGGATTTAAGGATTAAAGAAATCCAGTAAAATATAGGGGGGAGGGAGAAACTCTTAACCTTATATGAACCATGCATAAGAAGATTTAAATTACTCAATTTTTAATTAGTTTAAGTATTTAAGAATTTACGTACTTCAAATGAATATGCATTTAGCGTGGTAAATATAAAACTCTCCCACTGCTAAAGTCATTACATTGTGTCTCATAAATGAAGGTGGTACTGGTATAATTAAAGCTAAAATAATCATTTTGTAATGATCTTTTGTAATGATCACCTGATCTGAATAGCGCCAGTGGGCTTTGTTGCATTCATGCTCAGTGAATATTAGTTTGTAATAGGGATTTTAGTGAGTAGTGAGGTAGGCATAAGCTTATCAGGTAGTCCAGTGGAGTACTCGACTACTTGCTTCCCCTCCCCCAAGAGGGGGCGGAAAACGAGAGCCGGTGCTGAGGGAGCCAGCTTAAAAGCCCGTTGCCCCAGCACCGTTTCCTCAGCCTCCTGTCCCCCCCCTCCAGCTGCCTCTATCAGAGGCAACCGGGGGAGGGGAGATAGGGGAGGCTGCTCCGGGCACAGCCCCTATCCACAGGGGTCCCAGCGGGCAGCTGGGTACCTCTGCGGCCAGGGGCTGCAACTGCCAAGCAGCTCCTGTTCGTGGTGACTGGAGCTGGCCGTGCGCAGAGACTGCTCTGGCAGCAGCCCTTGTCTGCGGACAGCTCTGGCTGTCCCAAACGGGCTGCTGCCAGAGCAGCCTATGTTCATGGCGGCTAGCCCTGGCTGCTGCAAACAAGGGGTGCTGGACCCAGGTGCTCACACTGGCCTGGGACACTGCGCCTCTGTATTTCAAATGTAGTAAGAGCCCGGTGGCTCTTACTACATTTGAAATTCAGAGCTGCAGCATGGTGGCTTCTGGAGCCGACACGAGCAGGGACTGCTCATTCCTGGTTCCAGCTGGCTCTGGGAGCTACCCCTGCTGTGGCAATGCAGAGCAGCCCCTTATCGACTAATCGTGTAGCCGATACAAATTGTATCAGGTACACGATTAGCCAGATAACCACAATTTAACATCCTTAGTTTGTAATAAAAATCCCAGATTCCTGTGTTTTTATTTCTATTTCAACTAAGAACCAAAAAGAGTTCTTACCCACTGAAATGAAATAACACTGTTTGACTTTCCAGTTGCCTTTTGTCCTGAGTTTTGAAACTCATTATGATTAAACTTAGCTTTCTATTTCTAAGTATCTTCAGTGTGAATGATTTCTCCATTTTGATGTTTCTATCCACTTTTTCAACCTCATTTATGCTTTGGTTTCCTTGCTTTGGTATTTACTAATTTTCTTTCTTCTGAGAACTACGTCTGACTGTGGAAATGTTCAGCATATGCCCTTCCTTCCTCCAATTGTAACTGTGCTGTGTTTTATAAGTAAAGCCAAAATGCAGACTTCTGAGTTGAAAAGTTGTTTGATCCCTCAAATCAATGACAGATGATCAGTTAGTCAAAGACTTTTATAAATCTGCTCTTAAAAAGAGACAGAAACCACTTTTGGTTTTCAATCTATCTGATAAGGATTTGGCCATGCAGCTTGGAATAGGAGTTAGGGTTTTCATGCAACAGCATTGCTTTGGAAATATACTCTTGAATATTAACCAGTGTTCAGGGGAAGCATTCACTTTTATAGCTGAGTCTCACCCCTTGTGTCTGTAGAAGGGTGAGGGTTGTATACCTCTGTGGTATCACTTCATCCCAAGTAAGTAGAGAATCCGCATGCAAAGAGAGGGCCAGGTCACCCTCTCCATTCTGGCAAGCCACCAGTGTTCCCTCTAATCTTTTCAGTGCATATGCAGAATAGTTTTTTTTATGTGCACTGAGGCATGTGCAAAATGTGCTCCTCCAACAGAAACAAAACTCAGCTGTGTGTGCTTTGCTAATCAGCTGGGTGGCATTTGGAATTCTCCTGAGTGAGAATTCTCCACACAAACACACAACTTCCAAGGAACACTGCTGTCCACCAGCAGGCTGCACTAAGTTCCACTCAAATTTCCTCTACTGCAATTTTGTTCAGTCTCTTTGGGGATCCACCTTTATAGGGGGTAACAGGCTCATTAGGAAGTGGAGAAGGCCCAGGCAGTACTACTCCAGTGGATTCCTGCTTCCTATCAAGCCTGAGGGAGAGTCAGAAGACGAGGTCTGCTGAAGCACTGGGCTTTTGTGTCCGTTGGATTTGGAACGTTCAGATGCCAAGCTATTGATCTGCCAGGGTCACCCTACTCAGTTGACTGATATGAGGATAACTCCATAATGGGAATCACATAAAATTTTCCTCCTTCCAAGGGCTCTTCCTGCAGGTTCTTCCACAGGGCAGAGTGATTGTCCCTTTTTTCCTTTTTTGTAAAAAAAAATTATTCTGCCAGGTGTGCAGGGCTATCAGTCCGTTACAACGCTGCTAAAAACAATGTGCCTGTTGCTCCTAATTCCCAGTGTGTCTTGTACAACTTTATAGCCATATTTCTCTTTCAACCTGCTTAATCCACGGAAAGCATGTACAGCTGGGAATATTTATATACTATTAAGCTGATGTGAGACTAGTTAGTTTTTATCTGTAATATGCAGATGGGCTGCATTTTATGATCTCAGGATGTGGACTGTTTATGAGCATTCCTGAGGCTATTAATATAGTAGGCTTCCCAGATTCCATAAATGTGCAAATACATTTGCTAAGACCAAAAAAGTCTGGAGCAATAATGCTGCTGCTAGAGTAAGTGAGCAGTGATCAGACTGAAAACCCACATGTACAACTGCTAATATTTGTAGAGCTCTGTTATGTTTGTGTATCTATATATTATTTGCTTTCTTGTCTTTATTCTTGATTAGATGGGGGCGGGGGAGACTAGGTGATAAATGAGACAGTGTAAGAGTTCTTAATGAGAAACTTGGCTTTGAATACTTGTCTGCACTCTACCATAAGGACCTGATTTGTGCTGTACTTGTGAGGATAATATCAATTTGGATCTCCCTCCCCCCCCCCAAAAAAAAAATTGGAGATGCTTATTTCTTTTAATGTTTTTGAATTGTTAGCAGTAGTAATACATGGGACAATGGCTTGTATACTGGAATAATTATATGTAAGTCAATTAATTGATTTTGGATTTCTACTAGTATATTTGACATAGTGGAGTAAGACGCTGGTCCTATGGCTTATAAATGAAAGGAAGTTAATCATATCAATAGAAGTATCTATTAAGCTTGACTGGTAGAAATGGCTCAGTTGAAGTAGATGAACTTGGGTTTATAGAAAGGTCTGAGCCTTTTCCACCTAGAGCTGTGCAAGGAGGGCTCAGTCTGCCTAAGCCACTGGTCTGTTTCAAGTGGATGTGTACAGTAATTCCTCATTTAACATGTGTCCGCTTAACACATTTTCGCAATAGCACAATTTTTTTGGAGGGAACGTTTTTTGAATTACACGACCGTCCCCGGAATAACACGATTTCTTCAGCTGGCCCATTGCTGGCAGCTGCGCGGGGCTTCCCCTGCCTCCCTGCAAAGTGGCGGAGGGTTTG
>CM057846.1:161936400-161952564 GCA_030068395.1 Apalone spinifera
ACGATCATTTTCTGAAACATATCTATAGTGTTAAATGAGGAATTACTGTATGGTGTTATGTAGGCATGTTTAAATAATTTGACTGAATAAAATCATTTAAGTAATGGAACAACTATCTGACTTTCTGCATTTTTCAAAGACTAACATTGTAACTTTGTAAAGTTCTTAATGTACTGGGCGAGAGCTGGACGTAGCTCATCAAAATGTTACTCAGAGAAGGCTCAATTTCTATGAAGTTCTGACAGGACTGAATCAGGAAAGGGCTGAAGAAGAAATCTGATGTAACTCTCCTCGTCAGCTTTTCTGGTTGCCAGTTTAGAAGACTATTGGAAGATAGTCCCTCTCCGCCCGCTCATAAGAAGGGGGTGGGGAGTGGCTCTTGGCAGCTAATGGAAATTAAGCAAACTAACTTATTCCAGTGACTACTAACCAGGGTCAGGGGAACTCAAAGGAGTCTTAGAAACCACCTTTTCACCCCTGCATTGCAATCTGAGCTGCATCAAGAGCTTTTGAGCTACAGTCAATGTGAATCTGGTCCTGTGTATTATCAGCGGAGATCTCTCTTGTTTAGTATTTTGCATTGTTCAGAAATAGTCAATTACAAAGAAAATAAAGTACAGGTTGAACCCTCTAGTCTGGCAAAGTCTGTGGTCTGGCATGATTTCAGTTAGCTGGATGTCCACTTATCGTAGGTGTGGCCAAGTTTCCCACAGTCCCAGAAAATTTGTTTACAGCCACGAGTCCTGGCTCTATGTTCTGTGATTTTATTTAGCTCTAATTTACCTTTAAAAGTCTTTTGAGATAAGCAGTGGATGTGGATGAGATTGCTGGACTAGAGAGTTTCAACCTGTACATCTAAATGAAATATTTTCTCTCTCTTGCGCTTAAAGGGAAAAAGGAAAAGTAATTGGAAACTAGAATTAAGTAAGATGTATGCAGAAGTATTAAAGCACCTTATACTTATTTAAAACTATATCTTAAAACATTTTCTTGTGAAGAATCTTTAGTAATGCAGTGTACAAAATGCAGTGTTGTATAAGTATTTCCTTAGTGGATTTAGAAAATGGTTTAAAAAAGTGGACAAAATGTACAATTTCAAATGCATAATAATTAAAGTTTTGCAGAGCTACAGTTTGCGACAACAGTTAGATTAGGCTGAAACTGTCTATTGATGTTATGTTGATTTCACTTTGTTTTCCAAATGCCTTGTAACTTTCTTTATTGGAGTGTGGAATCTGCATTGGTGATTGCAGAGATTTGTTCTTCATTACTTTTGATGAGAAGTGTTTGCATGCCACAGTTAGTGCATTCTGAACTTGCCGCATTCAGAAATCAGTAGAAAAGAGAAATATATATATATTTATTATTTACCTTCATCCCAGTTATAATTTATGAAGGCAAAGATGTTGAACTGTTTAGGAGTGCCAGAACTTTCCAATGAGTCCCTGCATCTTCCATCTGAGAAACACCCTGCTGTCCTTCTCCCTCATTCACTCCTGGTTTCCTCCACGATCCAGCCTGTGTCAGGTGGTACTTGCCTGTAGAGCTGGGGCTGGGAGCTGCAGCTGACTAATCAAGGGGGGAGGCAGCTCTGGCTGAGTAAGGGCTAGTTTGGGTGATGGCCTGGTGCCTCCCTGTCTCCCTGGCCTACAGTAACTGAACTGAGTATTCCGTCCGCTTTTTGACAGAATTTTCCTGTTGCAAACCAAATACTTGGCAACCCGAAAAGGAATTGTGAAATAGCTGCTCTACATAGTAGCTCAGGGCAACATAATTATAATGCAAAGGTTTTATATGCTGTTTTAAACAGTAGTAGCTGCCCTTTTCAGTGTGAACATATTTGGGAAAAGAGAAGGATGGGAAGATCACATACTGTGAGATGGTAATACGGTATAGCTTGCTCTACTGAAGAGTCCAGAAAAAATATGAATGGGCTGTGAGACTCTTGGAAAACGGCCAGTTTGTTCCCTCTGATCTGTTGTGCATTGCAGTTGGAGATAGTTGTGACCAACTGGTGGTCATGTTTCCTGGCTACTGTGCTCTGCTATTTTCCTATGCTTCATGGGAATCTCTTTGATTTAGCAGAAGACTTAAGCGAGATTCTGAATAGGCATGGATTTAAGCATGTGTGTACTTTGCTGAGTTTAAGCTATGATTCTGTTGAGGGGTCTGCAACTAGCTGGGACCAGTGCTACCACTTTTTGTATGGTTTATATATGGGAAGTGGAACATATGGCCCTTTGAACACCATTAGTGCTTCCTTCCTGCATATTTGAATTCACAACTGTAATTACTTTTGTAGCATTACCATGGCAGAGCTTCAAGAACTGTAGTTACTGATTATTTTAATACAAGGTCAGTATATAATCTGAAAAGCTTGTAGGTGGCCTTTATAAGATAAAACCAATTAGTGCTCTGAACAGAGGCAAAATTGAACAAATGAATATATTTTACATGTAGGGAACTAATTTAGAAAATGTAAATGGACAAAATGACTGGGAAGAAACTGTCATCCTGAGGTAGTTTCAAACATTAGATTGACACTTTCCCACCTCCCCCTTCTCTGGTTTCAACAACTACTAAAAATTACTGTATTTTTGTGCCTCTTTGGTGTCTGCATCATCAGGGAAGTCATCACATGTTGAGTTTGGCTTCACAGTTCTAGCGTATAATGCAGTCTCTCTGTATATTCTCTCTCTCTCTCTCTCTCTCTCCACACACACAAAATTTCCTGAGGGATGACAGAGTGATGTCATCACGCCATCTGCATCCTCATGCCGCTGCCACTGCTTGCCTCCAACTCCATTGCTTGCTGTGGCCAGCCTTAGCACTATCCCCTCTGGGCATGGGCTGCTCCAGCTCCCGCTTCACACCCTAGGGTGCTGCGCCGCAGGGGAGGAGCTGCTGGGACTGGGTCTCCTCTGCCATCTGAGACGAACCCCTCAGCCCTCTCTGGGGCATGTCAGGTCCTCTCTGCCATCCAAGCTCACCTTCTGCCATCTGAGCCCACCCTCCCCAGGCTGCGCCAGGTCCCCTCCGCCATCTGAGCCTGACCACTCCCTCCTCCCCGGGCTGTGTCAGGTCCTTTCCACCATCCGAGCCTGACCCCTCCCCCCTGGGGCTCACTGGGTTCCCTCTACCATCCGAGCCCACCCCCACCCCACCCTAGGCCACACCAGGTCCCCTCCACTATTCGAGCCCCACTCCCCCTCCCAGCTCCTTCACCCTTTCCACTGAGACCCCACATCTCCAGACCACTCCTGTTCCTTCTCCCCTGGCCAGACATCTGTCCCCGGAGAGAAGGGGGGTTGGTGAGCGTAGCGAGCAGGGGGCACAGACCCCCTAGTATAATTTTAATGTAACTTGCTCCTTTGCGCCAGATATCCTGTTGTTGTTCTCCTTCTCACTGTTTGAGTTGTTTCCAAAAAACTTCCTCTTGTGCTGAGAAAAATCCAGGGTGGAGAACATGAATTTGTAACATGAATTTCATGTCAGGAGAAAGATGAAAGATACAACCACCTCTACGCAGCAAATTTAAATAATGATTCCCAAACTGTATTTGCATTCCTCTGAACTAGAAATGTTGGTCTTTGGTATTTCAGATTGTAAGCCCTTAAAAGCTGCAGTTCATAGAATACTAGGACTGGAAGGGATCGCGAGAGTTGTCGGTAACTGTTTGCACAATACTTAGCACAATGGAACCTTAATTGTTTTGCTTATGTTTGTATATATGAAATGAATGCTTATATCAGTTGCTTTATGTCTCACAACTATTAGAGGCTATAATCTCTTTAAAATAATTTCTTCCTCATGTTTTTTCTGGATCAGAAATGCACTGAGAGTTTTCAGATTCTAGCCACCAAGGGCATATTCATGTAGGTAGGATTGAAGGAAGAGAGAAAATATCAAAGGTAGAAGACGTAATCAATATAAAGAAAACATTCTGTAGGTATTCTTACCCAGTTTAGAAAGATAATTGAGCATGTTCTTAAAATTAGGCACATGCTAGAGTTGTGTCTCTTGACGTTAATGGGGCTATTCAAATGTTTCGATTTAGACATGTCCTTGTTGAATTGAGACCTTAATCCATGTGGCCTGGCTTTAGAAGGCTTTATTTTTATTCACAGATTCTCTTGAAGAACTTGCAAGTGCTATCCATTTTATAGAATGGATTGTAAAAAGGGATTTAAATTATATGAACTATTGACAAAAGTTCAGCCAATGAGAATATTGCCATATAAAATGTTTAATGGTCTGTGTTCTCCTGAATTCCCCTTTATTTTACACTGGTGTAAAACCACAAATTTTAACAGATTTACTCCTGATTTGCATTGCTTTAAGTTGAAAAGAGTATTTTTCCCAGTCTTCTGAACTTTCAGTACTATTTCTTAGCTACTAATTTGGTTTCATCCAGAATCCCTACTGATTAATAAAAACTACTCTCTAATGGTAATAGATACATTAGAAAGCTCTTTGTGTTTTTACAGATTTTGCAGTATACTTGGAAGTAGTTTTTCTTAAACCAGTATATTTATGTTGTGCAGACACTCCTTATTTATTTTAGCATTCTTTTATCTTTTTTCTTTTCTTTTAAAGTGTCTTCTCACTTCAGTGGTGCCATTAAATGTAGGAAATTGATGTGAATTATACGCTGTCAATGCTCTGAATCAATTGGAAAAGATGGCTTATCTTTCTATGGACATGCCCTTAACTGTTACTTTACTCATGAAAATAAAACCTTTCTAGCCCTTTAAGGTCTAGATCCATTAAGAATAAAGAGAAACATTTTAATTCAGACGTTGGAAGGAAACCAAAATCTGTTTGTGGTAAGCACGATCTATGGTAAATATTTTTAACATTATAAAATTCAGGGACAAAAATCCTCTGCTGTACTTTATAACACAATGTGTCAGACAAGTCATACAATTTCATCATATTCCTGTTTACCTAACTGATAAAGGGGTGGAATGGACTATACATCACAGTGAAGTGGAGGATGTATTCATGTTTAGTAATGCATTTTGAGATCCTAATGTGACGGGAGAAATAAATGAAAAATGTAGTATCATGGTTTTTATAATAGACAGGACTATACAGCACTTTAAAGACTAATAGTGAGTGTTATTCTCAAGAACTGGTTCAGTTAACAGGATGCTGTCAAGTTGGTAGGTCTGGAGTGTAATGTACTATAAATCTACATGTTTATTTTCACTTTCCTTCTACTCAGGGCCGGACTGAGGCATGGGCGAGCCAGGCAGCTGCCCAGGGCGCAAACCGATGGGGGGCGCCTGATGGCAGCTGTAAGGGGCACGCAACGTCCCTTACAGCTGCCGTTAGGCGCCACGCGCCTGGCTCCCACAACGCCGGCCAACCTGCATCCCCGCGGCGCCGGCCAGCAGCGCCCTTCCCCCCATGGCTGCAGGGCTCTGCACGGCCCAGTGTGTGCGCCAGCAGTGCTGGCCAGGCTGGGCTGGGCAGCGCATGCGCCGTGCGCCCCGGGGGTGGGCCCATACCCCACGGGTGGGCCTGCGCATGCGCCGTGTACATGGGCCCAGGGTGCCAAAAGAGCTCAGGCCGGCCCTGCTTCTACTCCCTTATTATTTTTTTCAAAGGCTGGAATTCTTAAAAATGGATTTTTACTTGTATTTTTAAGTGGTTCTACAAGAACAAACCTAAGTTACTTTGTTGTCAAGGTGGTCCACAGTTTTTATCCTAGTGCTTGGTGTCTGTGTTATAAATGTCATCTTAATATTATTTCTCTGGTAGCATCAACAGCATCAGCTGGTACTGGGGCCCCATTGTACCAGCTGCAATAAAAACCACACTGGGACAGTCCCCATCTCGAAAACTTAAAATTTGATTGGAAAAACTTAAAAAGCAACAGCTTCAGGGGGTGGCCAAGTTAGTCTATAACTGGAAAAAAATTAAAAAACAACAAATAGTCCTGCAGCACCTTAAAGACTAACAAAACATGTAGATGGTATCATGAGCTTTTGTGGGCACAACCCACTTCTTCAGATGAATGGAGTTATTAAAGGTCCAGTTTTGAAATAAATAGGGATGAAGGAGGAGGGAGGGAAGAGAAGGGAAAAAAGGGAAAGAAATAGTTAGTCTCCATGCTACATGAAGCTGATAGAGAAGTTGCAATACCCATTGTTCTTACATACCCATTGTTTGGTTTTTTTTAATGTTGTTAGGGTGTGGAATATAGCGGGCCATCCAGCCAATGTCTTTATACCTTTGTGATAGGAATGAAACCTGTAAATGAACTTAAGTTCCACGGCTTCCCTGTGTATTTGGCTTGTGGAATTGGCCTGAAGGTGACTTGGAGATCCATTAATGAGTGCCTGGGCAAGTTAGAATGTTCCCCAACAGGTTTCTGTGTGTTACCTTTTTGGATATCTGAGTTGTGTCCATTAATTCTTTCCTGTAGAGACTGTCCAGTTTGGCCCATATACATGGCAGAGGGGCATTGCTGGCATTTGATGGCACAGTTCACATTAGTGAATGTGCAGTTAAATGAGCCTCTGATGTGGTGGCTGATGTGGTTAGGTCCTGTGATGATATCACTTGTATAGATGTGTGGATTCCAATTTGATTGGAAGAAACCTGATTTTGTGAGATGCTCAGAAACTGATCTGGATAAAAGTAAAAGAGCAAGGTTCAATTTTCTCTGTGTTTTTAAATATTAGAGGTGAGTGTAGTGTAAAAAAAGAATCCAAAGATAAAATAGTGAATAAATGACACACAATACAATAACTGTAGCAAAGTAGCATATAGAGACATTAAAATTATCGATGCCATATGTTCATACATACTCGGGAAGTTTAATTACATAAAACATTACATAAGTAGATGACATTGTCTTCATTAAATTTAATTACCAAATGTGAACTTCTAGAATAATTCTGTTCTTTCACTGTTTTTAATTAAACTAGAAACAAATAACTAAATTACCAGTGATAAAGCTGTATGATAGCCAGAAAAATCTCACTTTAACTGGGCAGTGTTTCAGTTTGTGATAATTAGTAAAATATGTGAAGCATATTTGCTCTGTAGCCTTTCAAACTGAAGAAAACAAGAAGCCGACATCATCTGTATTATCTTGAGGCAAGAATAACAGATGTCACACGGATTGCAATGGCAAGAGAACTGTTGAATGGGCAAAATGTCTGAAATCAACAAAATAGTCCTTGTTATATTGACAAATACATACTAGATCCCCTTCTTTTAGATGTACTTTATGCCTTTAATGCTGCAAATATATTTTTTTGATTAGCCCTTTCCTTTATATTAGCATTCATGAGTTTAAACACTGAGTGGTTAAAGGCATTAGTAATGGGCTTTGAAGCTTTTCACCTCTAGATTACTGGTTCAAATCCATCCCTATCTGATAATGAGAGATTATAATGATGTTCTGACAGCTGCTTAATGCCCAGTCTTGAAATGAGTTGTTGGTTTCCATCCAAATCTCATGGACAAGTGCCCATATCACAAAGTTCACAGTCACTCTTAAAAGTTTTAATGCAAAGGGCAAGAACTGAATATACATCTGGAGACTTTAATCAGTCCCTGGCCCCTTAAATAGGATCTTTGCTTGTGGCTAGGAAGCAGCTACACCCAGTCACTGGAGTGCTTCAGTGAATTTGTGCCCTGAGTTTTTCTGTATCTGAGACTTGAACTAAGACTCTTTAGTTCTGTGCACAGCAGTTCTGTAAAGTGAGCAACATAAGTGTCTTTTGTGACCATCCTAACTGGAGCTGGGCTGATAGGGTTGCCAGATGTCCGTTTTTTACTCCGACAGTCTGTTTTTTCTGGCCCCTGTCCGGTTTAAAAAAAAACCCCAGAAAATACCGGGCATGTAAAATGTCTGGTATTTTCTGTTTCTCTTGGATGGAAGGCCGGTGGGGACAATCTTCCCCTGCCGCGTCTCTGCTCAACAAGTTTGGTCTCCTGAGGTTTGTTTGGGTTTTTTTTGACATGTTCGGGATTTTTGCTGAAAGCATCTGGCAAGGCTAGGGCTGAACTTGTCTCAGTTGAAGCTGTTTGAATCTGCATATAGGGTTGCCAGATGGTCTCCCAAAAAATACCGAACACACGGGCTAAAAATTTGTCGAGGGAAAAAAAAAACCCCCACCCACACCGAACACACATCCTGTGTGGCTACTACCAAGAGCCACCAAGCTGGAGCAAAGGGGGAGGCAGCAGAGCCTGAGCTTCACAGTGGTGGGGGGAAAGGGGAGACTGGGACCATGGGTAGGAAGGTGACTCCCCCATAGCCAGATCTTTGGGTGTTCCAGTGGGAAGAAACAGAAATTCCACCCAGTCAGTTTTGGCTGAGAGCCCATGGAAGGCGCCTAAACGCAACTACAAAGCACCTGTGGGCTTCTCTCCTGGACTACGGCACCACAACGTGCTTGAACAGCGCTCAGGAGCAGGGACAGGGCTTCTCCTCCTCCCCAAGGCATCACTCCTCCTCAGACACAATCAGCTGAGGGCTCCCAGCACCGATTGTGCCCTGCCTCCCAGCCACTTCCCCTGCCCCTGCCCCCGCCCCCGCCCAGCTTCTGCATGCAACCAGAAGCTCCCAGCGCTGATCGCAGCCCCGCCTCCCAGCCTGGGACTCCCTTTGGTTGCCTACAGAAGCCTGGCGGGGTGGGAAGAGTGGCTGGGAGTCCTAGCCACTCCCCCCACCCCCGCCAGGCTTTTGCACGCTACCACAGGCTCCCAGCGCCGATCGTGGCCCCGCCTCCCAGCCACTCTCCTTGCCCCCGCCAGGCTTCCGTCCGGCGCCCAGCCGGAAAACCAGAAAATACTGAACATTGCACATGTCTGGTATTTTCTAATTTTTTTTACCGGACAGAGGGCGCAAAAACCGGATGGTCCGGTAGAATACCGGATACCTGAGAACCCTATCTACATATTTTCTAGCATTCAAAATAAATTAAAATATTTTAACATGATACATGAACAGATGCATTAAACATCATATTTGTGGAAAGACAAGTGTTTGCTTGTGTAAAAATCAGTTATTAGGATAAGCTGTAACTATGAGGCAAGGCTGAAGGAATTGGGCTTGTTTAGTTTGGAAAAGAGAAGATTGAGAGGGGACATGATAGCAGTTTTCAGGCATCTAAAAGGGTATCACAGAGTGTGTGTGTGGGGGGGAATTGCAGGTATATATCTCTCATGGTGTCTGAAACAAACATTTTGCTGTTGTATAAATTGTGTAGCTGTTATAAGGTGGGTCAAATTTTAGTGAGCCATTCTGATTGGATTAATCTTATAGATGAGTGATGATGTTTAGTTTAGTTTTTTTTTATACTAAGGACTAAATTGTTTTATTGACTTATTCCAGTTTATATTGGTGTTATGTGAGAATAAGTTAGCCCTACTATCCCTATAAGGCCATTTTAGGGATTAGAAAATTAAGTGTGTTCTGTTATCTTATTGTTCATCCTACTTACATCACTCACCCTTTAAAATTTGGATTCTGGAGAACAAAACAAGTGAAATTATTTAGTTGTTCAAGGCAAGTTAAACAAACAAAAATGTTATAAAAATACAAGAAAAATGTGCTTAAACAGTTGCCATGGCATTTAGAGACAGTCTTCTTGAAAAGAAAAACTTCCTCCTTTGGGTTGAAGTATTTGAAAAGAAATAAACTTCTTCACTGTGTTTTTGACATACATTTTTAAGTGGTGGCTGCATACGGAAATATTAAGGGTTTTTTAATGTTTGTTGTATAGAATATGTTGCAAATTGTGGGTTTTATGTGTTGTAAACCTGTTTTCTGTTGTGAGAACTGAGATTGAAATCTTCCTGTGTGATTATAGAACAGTCAAAATAATTTTGTTCTTGAAAAATTGTGAAGAATAGTAAACCAGAAGCAGCACAACCACCCTTCCTGTCACTCAACCCATGGTCTTGGCTTCATCTTGACTAGCCCCCTCCTTTGACCCACTTGTTGCTCCTTTCTACAGCACCTCTCCTTTCCTCTCTGCTTATTCTAAAACTCCACTCTAGGCAAATAAAATGCCAGCAGAATGTTAACAGGGTCAGAATGCCGCTTCAGAATTTATGAAGTGGTTCCCAACCCCTTTTATACCAGGGACTGGCAAACCCATTCACAAACATTTAGCAGACTGATAACATTTTATTTGCATATTCCTTATGCAAATAAAATGTTACTGGTCTGCCAAAGCTCTGGCCTCCAGAGCCCGCAGTGCCAGCCGTAACCCCTAGAGTCCCCCATCCTTCCATTACCACCCAATGCCAGCCTTCAATCCCAGAGTCCCCTGCACCCAGCTCCCCTAGTGTCAGTCCCCCCCCCCCCCCAAAGCCTTGGTGTTGATAACATGGCAAGCTGATGCCACAGGGAAGGGGGGATTGCAGGGGAGGGGCTGGAGGCCAGACAGAAGGGTCGCATGGGCTGTAGTTCGCCACCCTCTGAGCTAGACCATCCTGACAAGTGCTCGTCTAAACTGCCGTTAAAGAGCTCCACTGAAGGGCATTCCACAACCTCCCTCAATTAATTTATTCCAGTATTTAACTACCTTTTACAGTTAGGATTTCTATTCTTGTTAAATTAGTGACTTCCAAGTGATTTTCATGTACCTTTGTATAATTTTGGATGTTCTGACTCAATGTCAGTGCTTCAATGCAGTAATGTATTATTGTCCTCTCTGAAGTATAATTGTAAAGGAAATGTTTCAGAAAGGCTAGAACTGGATTTTTGTCTTGTGTTCTCTCTGTTTTCTAAAGCATACTTTGCTATTATCTAACTTAATTGCTGTGTAGAATTAACATTCAGTAAATGATATTGAAGACATTGTTTAATAATCCTTTGGAATATTTTTCATTGCAAAAACAGTTGACTTGCAAGATATTATTATCTTTTGTATTACTGCCGACAACGTGTTCTTAATACCATTTTACATTTTAAACCAGACTTTTAAAATAAGATTAACCAGCATGCTAAGCCATTTTGTCAGTGTCATGCTCCATTTTTAATAATGACAGAAACTTGGTTTTTATGATTGAGTCTTTTGCTATGAATTCTATTAATTGAAAAAATTTCTTCTAGCAACAGTTCACAATATGAATTTATCTTGCAGTAATTCATAGAGAAGCTCTTGTGAGAGAAGGAATTCTCCCTTTCTGACCCTTGGTAGTTAACAAGGAACATGGAACCTTTAAACTTACTTAATGGAGACTTCAGGTTCGTACTCCTCCGGAAGTATGACTACAACCAGTGCTTTTTTTGTGATGGTATGCACCAGTATGGTGTACTGGCACCTTTTTTTGGGAACAATTGCACCATGCCGCTTTCCTCCGGCACAGCCCCCAGCTGGCCCTGGGAGCATTCACGCTGCGCCGCTTTCCCCGGTACAGCCCCCAGCCTGACTAACTCCTTCTGTGGTAACAGCAAGATGAAAAATTTGCTTTTTGCTTATGCGTATGTTGACATGATATAGGAAGAAGGGTGGAAGAGGTATTTTTCAAATTTACTTTCCTCAAGAAATGAGTACCGGCACTTTTTTTCCCCCCCAAAAAAGCACTGAATACAACTATAATTAAACATCTGAAAATCAGGAAATAAAGAGTTAAGGTATAGAGTTTGAAACTAGGGATGTTAAAAACTAGTCTACTATCTGATAAGCATTTGCTTATCGGATAGTCTTTTGACCAGTCGATTTCTCCCTCTTCCCCCCACTTGCTGCCTCTGTGAGAAAGAGGCAGTGCTGCACAGCTGTGTGGTGCTGCCACCTTGAAACCCCAAGGTGGCATTTCAAAGGGGCAGCAATGGAGCCCGGGGTCAGCAGGGGACTCCCCAGCTGATTCCAGGCTCTGCACAGCATTTCCGTGGGTTCCGCTGCCGCGGGCAGCCCAGGATCAGCTAGGAGTCACCAGCTGACCCCCTGGGCTCCACAGCAGCTGACCCTTTGAAATGCCATAGGCAGAGCCCGGGAAGTGCCGCACGGAGCCCAGAGTCAGCTAGGGAGTCCTCAGTTGATCCCGGGATCCTAGTAGCATGCAGCGTAGTGTGGAGCCTGGGGTCAGCGGGGGACTCTTGTGCATTTCAAAGCAGGTACCTGTGTGCAACCCAGCGTCAGCGGGATTTCCTGCTGGCCCCGGGCGGCACACGGAGTTCTGCATTCCTCCTTTGAAATGTATAAGAGCCCCACCAGGGTCTCTTGTACATTTCAAAGGAGGAATGTGAACGTGCGTATCGATTAGTCAATTAACCACATTTTAACTTTCTTATTTGAAACCTGAAAATATTAAGCTGTCCTGGGATTAATATCAGGAAAACTGTATTATGTTACTTTGTAATGTCTGTATTATTAATTTATGAATTTTTAAAACATTTTTATTTTTAAGTGAAATGGTATGTAGTGCATTTAGCTTTTTTGAAAGATGTGAGAAAGAAAGAGAGGGAGGACTGGATTGGAGATAGACCTCTCTGTCCACTTGGACAGCAGCTGAACTGATTTAAACACAGTCATGAAAGTGTGCCTGAATTGTGACAGGCAGGAACATCACGTAATGGTGACACAGGAGTTCACTTTCATGTGTATTGAATCTTTGCCCTTGGTATATGTGAAAATACATACATGCATGTCTTCAGGACTGCAGGCATAACTTAGAGACTCACATTTGAAAACTTAATATGAAATTTACCCTTATGCAAACAGGCAGCAAACTTGTGTGTAACTTTTATTTCTGAGATCTGTTGGTGCTGCCTTCTTCCTTGATGATCAAAAGACAGGGCTTGTTTAAGTGGGTAAACAAGTAGATTCCATAGACTATTTGCCTCCTGTTTGAATGGATAAAGCACATACTGTTGGCGCAGAGAATCACAAAATTACAGAAATGTAGGTGTGGAAGGCCCTTTGTAAAGTCATCAAATCTAGCCCTTTGTGCTGAGGCAGTATGCCCAGACCATCCCGGACAAGTATTTGTCCAGCCTGTTCTTAAAATCCTCCAATGATGTGGATTCCTCATCTTCCCTTGCAAATCTATTCCAGAGCTTAGTTACCCTTATAGTTTGAAGGTTTTCCCTAATATCTAGCCTAAATCTCTCTCTCTCTGCACATTTAAGCTCATTACTTCATGTCCTGCTTTCTGTGAACATAAAGAACAATTGATCAGTTTTCTTTCTAACCATCTTTAACATATTTGAAGACTGTTAAAAGGCTTCTCCCTCCAGATTCTCTTCCATGGTCCTCGTGGGTCCATTTTTCTAAAACCTTTTATCATTTGTTGCTTTCCTCTGGGCTGTTTTCAATTTATCCAAATATTTCCAAAAGGTTAGCCCACAGAATGTGAAATAAAACTACATCTTCAGCACAGAGTAGAGTGGGACAGTTACCTTCTGTCTTACATAGGACAGTCCTTTTAATATACCCCCAAAATGAGCCTTTTTTTGTAACTGCACCAGCCTAATTCATATATTCAGTTTGTGATGCACTGTGACCCCTAGAGTCTTTTCAGCAGTACTACCACTTAGTCAGTTATTCCTCACTGTGATTTTTGCATTTGATTTTCCTTCCAAAGAGAAATACTTTGCACTTAATTGAATATCATGTTGTAGAATTCAGACCACTTCTGCAGATTGTCAACATTCATATGAATTCTAATCTGATCCTTCAAAGTGCTTGCAACTTGTCGTTAGCAGATTTTATAAGCTTAGTTGCCAGTCCATTATGCATGTCTTTTCATGCATGTTCAATAGTATCAGATCCAGGACAGACCCCTTTGGGACTCCACTAGTTACCTCCCCCAGTTTGATAGCAAACCGTTGATAACCATCCTGAGTACAGTCTTTCAACCAGTTGAACACCCACCATATAATAATTTCATCTAGACCACATTTCCCTAGTTTGCCCATGAGAATGTTTGGGATTGTGTAAAAAGCCTTATTAAAATCAAGATATATCATGTCTACTGATTTCCCTCCATTCACTACGCCAGTAGCCCTGTCAAAAAGGAAATTAAGTTAATTTGTCTTAATTTGTTTGTGATGAATCCATGCTGGCTATTCCTTATAACCATATTATCCTCCAGGTGCTTACAAATTGATAAATAATTTGTTCCAGTATTTTTATCAGGTGTCCCAAGTTAGGCTGCTGGTGTATAATTCCCTGGATCCTTTTTGTTCCCTAAAGACAGATGCTGTGTTTGCCCTTTTGCAGTCTTTAGGACCTCCATGAGTTCTCAAAGACAATTGCTGTCAGTTCAGAGACTGCTTCAACTAGTTACTTAAGTATGAGGATGAATTTCATAAGGCCTTGCTGATTTGAAAGCATCTTATTTATCTTAATACTCTTTAATCTGTTTGTTCTTTTCCCTACTTTGGCTTAGATCCATTCTCCCTTGTTGTTAATATCAGTTGTGTTGAATTCCTATTAACATTTTTCACGAAGACTAGAGCAAAACAGAACACACAACACCAGGGCTGATGTGAACGGATCTGGAACCAGTGGGTTTTCAAGTAGATTATTTTTGTGTTGATTTTATGCTTTTAAAGCACTTATGCTTTTGCACTTTGATAGTCCTCCTCTCTTCTGTCATGCTGCCATAATTGCTATGAACAAACGCTCTTAAACTGGAGTTTCCTTATTGTGAATAGAATAAGAGTATTGCTAGAAGAGTGTTCTCTGTGAGAACTCTTTTTGTCTGCAATTTGCTGCTGCGTGTGCTTTGGCTTGGTAGATCCTATTTACTAACTCTCAAATCTTGCAAGATCTGTATGTTCCTCAAGACATTTAAGGAAAGGGTGGGCTGAAGAGTGTAGGACATTTACTACTTTGTTGTTATAGCTGTTGGCAGAAGCTGAATTTGTGGGGCAATTTAACATTTAGCTTACAATAATGCTGAGAGGTGTCAGGATTGGGACTTTATTGACCGTACAGATGAAGAAGCAACTTCATTCTGTCTTCTTGTACATTACTGTGAATGTTTGTTACAATTTAATATTCTTATAAGAACACCATTTAAAAAAATTATCTAAATGTCAAAGTGAGGGACTACTCTGATTCCAACCCCAGCTTAATTGTGCACCCTCATCCTGCCCATCATCTACACAAATAGTCTGTCCTCATCTACTGAGTACAGTAAGTCACTGTACTTGCCCACACATAAGCCCAGTTTGTAAATTATACCATAAATCAGTCTTCTATGAGTGAGAATAAAGGTTAAACTCAGGCGCTGCCTTCAGTATGTAGGCAGAATTCATAGAGTTCTTCCCAGGCTGAAGATAGCATCAGTTTTAGTGTTTTTTAAAAACATCCTAAATGTATCTTGTATATATTTCAAAAAACTTAATTCTCTAGAAGTCAATTTCAAAAAAAAAAAGACACCTTTGTGTGCACTGCCTCAAACCTTTTTACATTTTGCAGTAAGATATGAGCTACGCTCTTTCCCCACCAAAAGGCTAATATTCCGCGGTGGCTTTAACATGCCTATATATAAATCATACAACCCTAAGGCAGTTACAATTATTTTGTATTTTCTTAGGATGCTTTACTAGATTAAGTTTTCCAGATTCCTGATTGTGGTTTCATAGAATTAAAACAGTAAAATTTTTGCGACAATGCTTGTAGCTATTTGACACACTGTTGTATGCTAGATGTTGTGGCATGTACTGTATAAAATGAATGACAGTTACTCAGTTCTGTTAAGTAGGATGGACTGTAGTCCCATCTTTGCTTGCAGTGGTAAGGCAGGGAAGAATCTGATCCAAAGTTATCTTTATTTTTTTACAGTTTATTTTCATGTATTTCTCTGATTTTTTTTTAAAAGGCCCTCTTACTGTTAGTCAGAGGTACGAGCTGGCCCAGTGGTTAGGACAGTAACCTGGGACTTGAGAGACCTGGTTCAGGACCCTACTCTGCCACTTGGACAGATCATTTAGCCTTTCTGTGTCTCAGTGTATCCCACGTGTAAAATGGGAATAAAAGTGTTACCCTACCTCGCAAAAAGTGTTGGGAGGATAAACATATTAATAATGGCTGTGAAGGTCTCAGGCTATGTCTACACAACAGATTTTTTTGTGTGGAAAACCAGCCGTTTTTCTGCAAAAACTCGCGGAGCGTCCATACCTCAAGTGTGTTTTTGCACAAGAGAATCGAAAGAACAAAGGGGTTTTTGCGCAATTGG
>CM057846.1:161961569-161971634 GCA_030068395.1 Apalone spinifera
GGACCCGTTCCAAACCCCTGATCATTTTTGTTACCCTTTTCTGAACCTTTTCCAAAGCCAATATATTTTTTTTTTGAGATGAGGCGACCACATCTGTACACCGTTCAGAATGGTGAATCTGTACACCATTCAAGATGTGGGCATATCATGATTGTATATAGAAGCACTAAGATGTTCTCTGTCTTATATTCTATCCCCTTTTTAATGATTCCTAACATTGTTTGCTTTTTTTTGACTGACTGCTGCTGCACAGAGTGGATGTTTTCAGAGAATTATCCACAATGACTCAAAGATCTCTTTCTTGAGTAGTTGTAGCTAAATTAGTCCCCATCATATTGTATGTAAAAAAACTCAAATTATTTTTTCCAATGTTCATTTTTTACATTTATCAACATTAAATTTCATTTGCCGTTTGTTGCCCAATTGGGGGACGCCACTAGTTACTTCTTTCCATTCTGAAAACTTACTATTTATTCCTACCCTTTGTTTCTTGTCTTTTAACCAGTTACCAATTCATGAGAGGACCTTCCTTCTTTTCCCATGACAACTTACTTTACTTAAGAGCCTTTGATGAGAGACCTTGTCAAAGGCTTTCTGGAAATCTACGTGTACTATGTCCACTGGATCCCCTTTGTCCATATATTTGTTGACCCTCTAATAGATTAGTAAGGCATGATTTCCCTTTAAAGAAACCTTGTTGACTTTTTCCTTCAACAAATTATGTTCATCTATGTATCTGACAATTTTATTCATTACTATAGTTTCAATTTATTTGCCTGGTTACTGACATTTTGCTATTACTTTGAGTTTTTGGCTAGCTGTTCTTCAAACTCCTTTTTGGCTTTTCATATTCTATTTTTACACTTAATTTGACAGAATTAATGCTCCTTTCTATTTTCCTCACTAGGATTTGACTTCCACTTTTTAAGCAATGCCTTTTTCTCTCTCACTGCTTCTTTTACTTGGTTGTTAAGACATGGTGGCACTTTTTTTTTAACTGCGTTTTTTAATTTGGGGAATACATTTAAGGTGGGTCTCTATTATGGTGTCTTTGAAAAGTTTCCGTGCAGTTGTCAGGGGTTTTACTTTTGTAACTGTACCTTTTAATGTATGTTTAACTAATCTCCTCATTTTTGTGTAATTCCCTTTCTGAAATTAAATGTCAGAGTATTGGGCTGCAGAGGTGTTTTTCCCACCACAGGGATGATAAATTTCATTACATTATGGTCACTATTTCCAAGCGGTCCAGTTATATTTACCTCCTGCACCAAATCCTGTGCTTTACTTAGGACTAAATCAAGAATTGCCTCTACCCTTGCGGGTTCCAGAACCACCTACTCCAAGAAGCAGCCCTTTAAGCTATCAAGAAATGTTATGTCTGCATCTCATCCTGAGGTGAGGTGTACCTAGTCAATCTGGGGATCATTGAAATCCCCTACTCTTATTGAGCTTTTTTATTTTGATAGCCTCTGCAATCTCTCTTAGCATTTCATAGTCACTATCACTGTCCTGATCAGGTGGTTGATAATATATCCCTATTTCTATATTCTTATTATTAGAGCATGGGATTACTATCAATAGAGATATTAGGGTCACAAATTCTCCACTGCTGTCCCTTGGTGGTGCAGGGTTTGCCTCCATTATGTGCTGCCCATGACTGTAAAGTATTGCCAGTACATCACAAAAAGACGCTCTAATACCAAACCAATCTAGAATGTTTTTTTGTGAAAATGGAATGTGTTGGACGCACCGTCAGTCACCAAAGATTCAGAATCCAGAGCCCATAGTGTTTTATTTAAAATATGTATTTATTTGTGTGTATTTGTGCTTTTTGTAGCTTACTTCTGATTGTTATAGAATTTAACAAAGTTCTGTGGTGGTAAGTTTTCTGTTACAGAATGAGTTGGCCCTTTAACAGTGTACTGGGTTCTGTCTCCCCTCTGACTAGTTTACTTTTCTGTCCATGGGTCACATGACAGATTAAGTGCATCCCTATGCAGGGAGCAGAATAGAACCCCGGCTAGTGGGGGAAGATTAAGGGCAGCCTGAGTTCCCTCCAGAGAAATGTGCAGAGGAGGAAGGTTGTGCCAAGTTTGGAGAGAGTGAATCTCTCTCTCACATGGAGAGAGAATTTCTCTTGTTTCCAGGTAGAGGGCTTGGGAGCTGCAAGTCTGCAGGCTTTACCATGCAAAACCTGACCCAGACACGTTGAAGAGATGTGCACCAGGAGGAGGATAGGTGGAAGATATGTTGTGTTTTGAATTGTTGCATTAATAAACTACAGGTTGGACCTCTCTCCGGCACTCTTGGGATCTGATCAGTACCGGACAAAGGAGTTTGTTGGACCAGGGGAGGTTGGGGCGGGGGAGGTCAGATGCCAGCCTCCCCACTGAGCTCCTCTCCCTGGTCACTGGGCTCCACTGCCCCTGGTCCTGCTAGCTCTGGTGGTCCCGCAAGCTTTGCTGCCTTCTGTTGCTGGGGCACTTTCGTCTAGCAATAAGGACCATGGATGTTGCTGGACCAGAGAGTCCAGAACCACAGAGTTTCAACCTGCAGACTTCTAGAAGGATAAGGTTATTTTGAAGAAGGGAAATTGAGGCCGTGGTTGGGTGTGATGCTGGTTTCGGTAAGATCCAGCTGTAGCTTCCTTGCAGGGCCTATCTTTTCTAGCCATTAGTACCCTCTCTGCTAGTTGGATTCTCTGACCACAACTGTATCCCATCTGAAAGATTTACCTGTCATCACAAGTCAGCAGTAAACATTCTGCATCTGTAGAAAGGTTTCTAGCCCTTGAGTTTAGGGTGGATGAGCTGAATAATTCTGAATACCTGTGCAAGGTCATAGAAACAGCTTATTTTTTATATCTTTAAAAGAATAAACTCTCTTTATGAACTGAGCAACTCTTCTGAAAAAATATACATGGGTTACTACCATTTTAATGGTCCTTCAATGCAAGAGTTAGTTTGAGTTTTATTTCTCTGCAGAATTTATCTTCATTGGGCAGACATTCTATTAGTTCTTTACTGATTTATGTTAAAACTCCAAGTCGTCTTTCTCTGTTAAGAAGCTCTGACTAGCCAAATGGCAAAGAATGTTTAATGGAAACTAATTTTTCAAATTTTTTTTTCCTTGTCACCAATATAGCCATGTTGGGTTTTCTACCACAGGGGACAATTGCCGAATCACCCAGTGGGCCGCGGAATGTACTTCCTGGATAATAGTCGTTGAGCAGTCATGGCACAAGACTGTACGACCCCAACAAGGCAGTATTTTAGTGAGAAATGACATTGTGATGTTAACAGATGACATTACATAAATGTATGTGAAAGGTAGCTAATGGAAGTTATACATTTCTATTTGTTAAATGTTTGGGAGAATGCATTGCTTGAAATTATTTTGCTCTGGCAGTGTTAACAATAAAGAAAGCTCTCGCCACTTTTTTCTATAAATTAATTGAACTGGAATAGTCTTGAAGTTCATAAGAGCTATTCATATAATGAAATTTGAGAGAAGCAGGAGTCCTACATAACAGCTTTTAAATGTTATACCTGGATAAATGGAGAGCTTCAAGTTTTAGTACAGTTAAAAAAACCCCAAATAAATTTGAGCTGCTTGTATAGATAAGCAGCAGCTTTGAATTTTTGTAATATGTAGCTATTGTTTTACCTAATTGTTACACAAATATGAGTTCCAGTTATACGAAACTATGTGCTCATATGGTAATGGTGTGACTATTATCTGTTCAAGCATTGTAAGCCTATATGCTACAGATGTGCAAAGTACAGTGCAAAATGTTAAAATAGCAAAATTTTCAAAAGTTGTTTTGCAAATTGGTTTGGCTAGGTATTGTGCATAGTGCATACAAATCTTTCCATATGAGAGAGAATTGCAGTAGTAATCGTGCATTGGCTTTTAAAGATAGTGAGAGATGCTTGCATGCTTATTTTTGCAGTCACACTTCTATTATGTCCTGGTCTAATACTGCATTCATTTGGAATATATAAAAAGATAATATTTTCAGTGATGTTTCACATTCTCCTCGAGCTGAAACTTTTTCTTTATGTGAAAACAATATTGACTGAGTCTAGAAATTCTGCTGTTATTTAAACACTATTTTCCTGCAGTTATTTGCATTTTTTGAATAAATGAAATGCTTTTCTTTTAAAAAAAACTAATTTTTATTTTGATGTTGAGCCATGTATCCGCATGGGTAAAATCCTTTACTTTGTAACTAATGAAAAATTAATGGAATAGTTAACTTCTCAGATGGCTAGCTGTTACAGTTGGATACAAAAACATTGATTATACTTTGGCTTTCCTTCTGGCTTCCCATTCTGGAAGACCAACTGCAGCATCAATATTATACCACTGAATTGAAGTGCTTTAGGGTATAGAGTCAGTGCACAGTAAAATTAACAAGACTGTGCAGTCCTAATCAATTTTGCGGTGAAACAGCTGCAAGTGTGCATGGATACAGTTGACGGGCTTGATTGTTCACCAGTAATGTGCCATCTGGTAAATATCATAATTGGCAGACTAGTTTTATCAACACTTAATGTTCAAAAATCATGCCAGCCTTCTACCCCCCATTATGAGGGTCCAAAAAATATATATATTTTTTTAAATTTCTGGTTTTTGAGCCTTTTTTTTTCTCTGACCATGAAAGCTACAAACTGTTTTTAGTGAAATCTTGAGTATCTCATATAATCATTTGCATCCAGGAGCTGGGGCTTTAAGCAAAGTGTTGAATATTGCAAAATGCACAAGATAGGGTGGGAGTTGGGCAATGTTGCAAAAAACTAATTGAAATGCTTATGCAGATTAGGAAGCTAAGAATAAGTGTTAGGTATGTCATACGTGTAGGATATGCATAGTTTAACCTGGACTAGATATGAACGCGAGTGAAATTCAGCCATTTTATTATTTCCTTTTGAGATTTTTGGATTAATTAAAACCTAGAAGTCAATGTAAATTGTGAAGTATTGCAAATGCATTTGGATAAAAAGCAAAGTACTGTTTGCAAAACCCATAAAAAGTTAAGCCAGTAAGCTTTACACTGTTCTCGTTATTAATTATTCCTTCCAGGTTCTGTAATTGCCAGAGAAATCTTAGTTTATCCTACTGAGTATTGTAAAATTAATTATGCCTCTGTTTTGACCCTCTTTCTTAGAGTTCCAGTCAATGAAGCTGCTATAAGCAATTTTGGATATTGATATGTCACAAAGTAATAGGAAAAACACTTTATTGCAAACTGCTAACTACCAGATATTTTACCTCTTCTCAGTGCAAAAAGCATGTGTTTTGATTTGCACTGTTTACTTTTCCCCATCGGTTCATTTTTTAGGAGGAAGTGGCTAGATGTAAAGAAGCAGTTCAAAAAAGCAGTGGTTTTTTTTGTGTAACCAAAAAAAAAAAAAAAAAAAAAAAAGGTGCTCCAGGGGAAAAGTTGTTGAGCTCTAACTCGAGGTGCTGGTACTGCGTACTGGGCAGTACCATCACAAAAAAAGCGCTGGCTATGTGTATTCTAATTTATTGTGCAGAAATATTTTATATCTGATTAGAAGGATTAATAGTGAATAGTCCATTATTTTGTGTTCTAGAAAGTATGTTACTGTTGTCACATCACTTCCTAGTTTGCTTCGGTAACTGTCATGTTCAGACCTGTATGTCAACAGTTTATGTACTTTCAGTGTATGTGCCCTCAGGATGTTCATTTCAGCCACCTCAGTTAATTATTGTGGTATTGCAAAAACATTTAAGTGCCAGAGCCCCATTATTCTAGGCGGTGTACAAACACACACAAAACATCCCTCCACTGAAGAAATTACAGTTGAAACACTAATGAAATGTTGACAAATTTTATAATGTATTAGGTCAAATACTGCAGCCCTTCGTGAAGCAAATGAAGTTGGTATGCATTTTGCCTGTGTGTGTGTGTAAAAACTGCATAAGGACTTCAATATATGATGAATCATTTATGTATTTATAAGGGACTCACATCTTAGCACTGTGACAAGGCACGCTAAAAAGACTTGATAGATGGGGAGAGAGGCAGCTCTTAAAAATAAACAGCAATGGCCCTGGCTAATCAGGGTCTGCTGAGACAGGGCTGCTGTAAATCAATTAAGGGTCAGTTGAGCTGATTCAGGCTGCCACATGACCTCTTTAAAAACCTTCTCTGTGGGAGAGGATAGGAGAGAGTGGAGACTTGAGTTTGGAGAGTGGAGGTTGAGAGGAACAAACAACTGATAAGGAGATTCAGAGGAGCTGAGCAGAACAACATCAGCACTGCTCAAGGCTGTAGGGGGCGGTAAGGGACTCTGACAGGGAGTGTTTGGAGGCTCCTTTCCCCCCAAGTGGCCAGAGGAGGACTGTTTACTCAGCTCCGATGTTGCCCGTCGGCCCCAACACTCCATTGTTTTGCCGAGAGACAGAAAGCCAAATGCTAAAAAAGGTGAGACTTGTACTGCAGCCCCTAAACTGTGGGTTAGTGGGCAGAACGGGTCTGGGACTGACCCAGCCACAGCCCATATAAACCAATTCATATACTGCAAGCCATTATCCTGGCTGTCTGATACACTTTCTTCTCTTTCATTGAATATCAGTTTCTACAGAGTTTAATCCCTCCTGGGTAGCTTTTTCCATCTCATTAGCCATAAACCGATTTCAGTTTGGTTCAAAGCCATCATGTTTACATTCTCTTTCTAAATTAGAGCATTCATATGTATTCTCTTATACATCTTTGTTTTATGGTTATTCGCTGAATGAAGTTGCTTCCGAATAATCTAATTTTTGTGATCTACTCAGGAAATGCTTTCATCCTGTTCTCAGAAATTGATCAAAATAACTTTCTTGTGCTTAGAAATTTTGCCCTTTCTAAAGGCCAAGCAGCATAGGGATTGAGTTTCTTGTAGTCAGTGAGTTTTATTCTATTACCCCAGACCTCAAATGAATAGAACAAGTGTTTACGTCCATCTTCTACTCCATGTATGTGGGGAGTAGACAGTCAACAAAGTCTGTGTCCTTTGATGTTTTGTGAGGGCTCATTTGAGTCAGTGTACCTCCTTGTATGCGGAACCAGCACTTTACATTAATGAATGCTTCTTCCCTGTTTGGTGAATTACAGAGGCTTACAATGTAAACACTCAATAAGCTTAATACCATGGGGTACAGCTGTTGTAAGTGAGATCAATACATTTAGCATCCCACAAGCATTTCATCAAATCTAAACACTTACAGTCTTACAAATTTAATATCTGCTTCAACAATACTAACAAGACTGGTTTCTAGGTCTAGGCGTTGTCAGTGCTCAGTAGGGCCTACGAGCTTTTGGCATGAGTTGGCATTCTGCCAGCATCACACTTGTATCACCTCCTGTGTTATTCCCATTTGTCTGTCTTAAAACAGTGGGCCTGGTGCTAATATTTGTTGTAGGGTCACCAATGTAGTCGGGTCGGGATTTACTGCCATGGTGTCCTAACAGGTCTCTGGCTCCATTGATGATAACCAGAAGGCTGCTTGCGTGTGTGCTCAATGATGTGTGCAGTGTTGATTTGCGCTATTAGTCACTACTGCAGATCCCAAGAGAGCCCCCAAAGACCACAAATTAGAATGGAAGGTGCCTGGCCAGGTTTATTGTTAAGCAAAGTACAGTCATAGTCGTCAGTAGACACTGTCAAACCAGCTCATCAGTGAGAAACTCCCACTGCCCTCTAGGTCATTTTAAGACTATTCGCTCCTCCTCCCCCCCCCCCCCCCCCCCCCCCCACGGCCCCAAGACACCAGTTTATATACAGGTACAAACTAGTTAGACATCACTCCTGATGCATCAGTTTGCCACCCTTTGACGTCAATTTAGCACCTTCTGATGCTACATAGATATAACCCATCACCCTGTACTCATGATTTAATTAGATCTTTATCCATCATACAGTCATTTTAGACCCTTTCCTGAACCTGAGTCTGTATCTGTGGGGAGTGGGTACCAAGGTCTTTTTTAATGAGCTGGTGGTACCATGTGCTTTCAACTTATGACCAGTACCATTTGCTATTCTATAGCTGGGCCTATCACCAATTAGTGTTTTGCACTTTCAGCCCTGTTTGTGCCAAGTTCTGTGAGCAAGGGCCTGCCTCTTGCTCACAGCTTAGCTTTGCTTTGTTAGCCATGTTTTGTCCATTGTTAGCTAGGCCTCAAACCAGGCCTGTGTTACATGGGCTTTTGTTTTATGCCTTCATCTTACTACAGTATTTACATCTCTGTAAATCAACAGCAACTCCACTGGCATCAGAAGGATTAGATTGATGTATGAGTGGAATTGCTAAAAATTGTATTCATCACATTTTATTTAATATCTTGACAGAAAAATACATTTCTCCTTTCCATTCAGCACTTTCTGATCAAGACATTTTTACACGAAAAAATCACATGCACTAAAGATTCTGGATTGCAGGACTGATTGGAATGATTTGCAGTTACAAACAGAATATGCCCCACTGTATAAGCTTAAATCATTACTCCTCATATGACATAATGTGAGAAACTTGTGCAATTTTTCTTTTGAGTAGAAATAGTGCCGCTCTAGCTGACAGTCAGAAAATTCATAGGAGAGAACGGATGTGAGATGAATTTCCCTAAAGAGGTTATACAGTTCCAACTGTTCTGTGAACAGCATTTGTCTTCAAACAAGCTACTAAAGGAATTTTGACAGCTATATCCTTCCTATTCACCTTGGTTTGACAAAATCCTTCACTTGTGAAGGAGGCTACTGAGCATCAGGTTGGGCAGGGAAAACTAATGTGGCAACATCCTTTAAAGATATGTTCCAAGCTGTTTTGCTCTTTTATCTTAGTTTGAACATACCTAAGATGTTCTGGGATGGAATTGTGTTTCTCCTGTCGAGTGTGGTTTTACCAAGGCGTTGAAATAAGATAGCCAATGCTGTATTTTCCTTCTTGGTATTTATCCATTTGGGATATTTGGTGAAAGAAGGGAGGGATGCATTGAGTCCATTCTTCAGAAGGCTAGTCTTCACCGTTGTGCTAAATTGGTGCTGCTCAACAAGAGGTGGAAGCTATGTTGACGGGAGAGCATCTCCTGCAGGCATAAGTAGGAGAAGACACTGCATTAAGTCGATGTAAGTTAGATCATTTTCAGTGTGAGTTTTTATATGATAGTATATACAAGGCATAAGTGTGGAAGCTTATATGGTGGCTGTTCTGTATGTCTATTGGTATGGCAACCACATAGTTCCATCATGTACAATCCTATAATACATTTGGAATAAATATGGCACACACCAAATCATCTGTAGCAAGGTTGCAAGGGAAGGAGAAATGGACTTTTACAGTGTTTCAGGCAAGTGAGCAGGAATGTAGTATGTCACCAATTACTTTATATTCTTAGCATCTCTTCTTATCAAGTCAAATACTTGTGTGCCTGTGATTCTATGGGAAGGTCAGTATCCAATTATGATCTTAATTTCATGTGCTTTAAAGTTAATATTCCATGTCTTTGAACAAATGGGTGGTTTTGTTGGTTTTTTTAGTTCAAATAGAAGTGAAAAGTGATAAACTGTCAATTACATAGCAAATTTAATTTATTCTGCTTTGTTTCACTATGAATTTATCATTTTCCTCTTAATGCATCTCCTATGGACTGTATCTACTAGGGTCTCAGATAATACAGTTCTTGAAATTCCTAAAAAATTGGAAGACATATTTCTACATTTGTCACCATCCTATTTCATGTCTGTGTCAAATAGAAGCCTGCCATTGACCCTTTTTCTCACTGCATAATTAACTTTCACTAGAAACAAACAGTATTGCTTTTTATTTACTGCTGGGGTGGGGTACTTTTTTGAGTAAGGGGTCACTGACCCACAGAACAATCAGTCGGGGACTATGCACAAGTGAGAAGCAAAAAAACCAAAAAAACCCCCACAAACCCCACCTTGCTGACATGGGGTCAGACTGAGAAGGAAAAGGACACTTTCATACCAGAGCCTAGAGGGGCTCAGACTAGGGTGAGACCACAGGGAGGAAGGAGCTGAAATGCCAGCATGGGCT
>CM057846.1:162005365-162022412 GCA_030068395.1 Apalone spinifera
CTTTTCCGTTAAAAGCATTTCCGGAAAATCATGCCAATCTAGATGCAGCCTAGATGTTGCTATGTAGACTATTATAATATCAGGATGGGAAAACGTATGCTGAGATTCTGAGTTACACAGACTGGTAACTGGGGTCAAATAACTGCTGGTGTACTCAAGCACAACAGCAAATGAAATCAATTGCAGTTGCACTTGCTTACTTTAGCAGAAAATGTAACACTTTGTGGTTAGGTTAGAGAGGCAGGAAATCAAGCAAATGTGCTGGAAATAGTTAAATATCAAGGGATCAGTCAAAGAAAAGTAAAATGATAATAGGTATAGTACAGTAATTGTAACCACCTCTGGGTGGATTTGAACCTAGGATCTCTGGAACTTAAAAGCCAGCTGGCTCTCAGCTTAGGCTGTAGCTCCATTTTTCTTAGCTCTTGCTCTAAGTGGTCTAAGTACCCCTACATGGACAATGAACCATTCTAGGTGCGTGGGTTACATAATGCAAAGGAAAAGATAACTTGTAAGCTATAAAAGGATATTAGGATTGCAAAAAAGCATGAAGCAAAGAACACATTTCAGGTTGGAAAATGGATAATTACATATAGTGAGATAGAAATAATAAAAAAATTTATATAAATGTAAGTGTTCATATAAAGGATAAAAAAAAATCCTAGAGAAGATTTAATTATGGTATTAAAACTGCAATGGTACTATGTTGCTAGGTGTCACAGGGCTATCAAGACCCGCTCCATAAACAATCTGTAGACTGGCCCCTACCCTCGGGGCTGGATGGCCAGAGGCAATAACCCAAAGTTGCTTGCCAGCCCTTTAAGGCAGGGCTAGGCAGCTCACCAGTCAGAGTCTCTATTAAAGTCAATCACAGGCCCTTTAAGGCTGGGCTGGGTGGCTCACTGAGCCAAATCACAGGGTGGGGCTGTGCCCCAGTATGGGGACCCAGGCCCACCAGGTCCCGGCCCAGGGCCCTGTGACTGGTAGGACAGCCCACCACTCCCTTGGCAGGGAATCTGTCCGGAACACACCAGGGATTCCTGGGTGGGAGAGGCTGCTCCTACACCCTCCCTGGGCCTCTTCCTACCTATTCCAGCAGGGTAGTTTCCCACATACTCGCAGTGTTTTCTAGTATATTGGGGACTGCTCCTTCCTCATAGTCGGTGGTGGTGGAGATGCCCCAAATTGCACTAGAGCCTCTGCTTACCTCCCCTTGGGCAGCTGGCTGGGGCTGGTCAGGAGCACTCCTCTGAGGACTTTCTTCTCCAGCAGTTAGCCTAGACTGAGCCGCTCTCCAGGCTTTTATACCTGGGCTGCAGGTTTGCAGGGCCAGGGTTTCTTCAGCCAGGTGGTCCTGATTAGGCTCAGCCTTCATAGTGTGGGGCTGGTACACCTTGTCACACTAGGTCTTTTGGAGTTTTAATGGGACAGTATATTGAACTTTATAGATGTTTTATGGGATGAAAATATAATATGGATAAAATATTTTATTAATTAGAACATATACTTTATAGGGATTTTAATTTCAGGAATTACTTCTTTTTAAAATGGAAAAATTTTGAAATGATACAGCAGCTGAATGGTTTACGGTTGGATCTCTCTAATCCAGCACCTGTGGGACCTGACTGGTGCCAAACCAGAAAATTTACTGGACCATGGGAGGTCAATATTGTCTAGCAGCATTGGCAACACTTCCATTGCTTACTGAGCTCTTAGAAGACATTTGAAGGTAAATTATATCTAAATAACACAGAACACTGAGAGCCAGGACTGGTTGCTGTAAACCAACTTTATAGGACTGCAGGAAACTTGGCCACAACCATGATAAGTGGCCATCAGGCTAATTAAAATCATGCCAGACCACAGTTGTTGCCAGACCAGAGAGTGCCAGACTAGAGAGGTTCAAACTGTAGTGAATGCTATTTTAAAAAGAAAGGCAATCCCATGGTGTTTTAATTATGGAAATGCTAATAGTGACTCCCTGGTTATAAACATGAACATCTTAAATTAAGTTCAGAATATTTAACTACCTGGGTCTCAGTCATGCAAAGACTTTGATTTAAATGGGATTACTCAGTTTGAGAAGTTAGGCATGTGTGAAAATCTTTGTAGAAGTGGGGTCTTATCGTTGAGGTACAGATGCATTTTGGGTGAAGTTTTTGTTTTTAAAACAAAAACAAAAAAACCTTTATTTAAGGGAAATTAGCCCAATTTTTTTGAAAATTTTTTTCATGATTCTCAAAGTCCCTAAATCTGGAAGGACTATACTGCTTGGATACAATACGCTTTCACATGTACCATAATTTTCAGAATAATCTATTGTAATAGAGCAGTTTATTATGTAAAAAGGAAAGCAGCTAAACTTTTTTCTTTTTGTTTCAAGTCAAGAAAGCTATTGAATAATGTGTCATTCGTCAAAAACTAGAGTAAACAATTTTATATGTGATAGCAGTTTCAAGAAGAGAGAACAAGGGAATACATATAATATATACTTGAAAACAGAATATTTGTTCTATCTATTATACAAAATATATTACACACAATCTGAATGACAGGACAGTGATTTCTGCGTCAAATATTAGTGATTACCTTAACCACTCAAGCTTTGCTCTAGAGACTTCTGATCCAAGGAAAATCCCCAAAGGAAAGCTTTATAATTTTTACTACTTCTGTTTCTTCTGTATCAAGAACCCAATGGGGGAGGAGGGGATATGTAATGTATTCTGGAAAGGCAGAGTAGAGAGTGACAGCTGCTGATGCAGTGCTCAGCTCTGAAGGCAGCGCTGCTGCGAGTAGCAGCACAAAAGTAAGGGTAGCATGATATGGTATTTCCATCCTTCCTTCTGCTCTGCTGCTGGCAGCAGAGCTGGACAAAGTACTATGTACTTAAATGGTTCTGTTTGAATTAATGCTTAACTCTTTTTCGTATTTAGTGAGAATTGCATATTGATATTTTTAATCAACAAAAGTATTTTGTGTGACAGGAGGAGATGTATAAACAACTACAGACACACAAGAGGATTGCAATCAAATTAAGTTTGAGAACTACTGTTCTAATACAACAGGACAGTGGAAAATGGGCAAAATATGTCTGTTTAATGATTTATAGGTTTATATAGGAAGGAGGACCTTGAAATAATATCAGTATATTATTATGTAATTACAATCCGACATGACTGTCATTTCCAATTCGTTGATTATAAAAACTAATCTGATGGCTGTACCACCTACTGGAAAAGCAGCTCCCTTTTTAAAGAGACAGGTACAATGTCTATATGGTGGAGGGAAAAGCATGAATCATTCATTTGGTGAAACTGCTTTCTCTGGCTGTGAAACTGTTATGAGATGAGATTAGACTAGAGACTAACACAATTGGTGTGGGATGGATGTTGAGCATGTTTACTCACATCTGATCTTGGTACAGGTTAAATCTATTTTCTCCCTTAGCAATTGCACTGTTTCTGCACATTTCTAAGATTATGGCACATGTTAGGCATGCTGACATCCACAGGGCCCATCTGCAGTGTAATTGGTTCAGTAACTATTAACAGTGAGTTTCCACAACTTGGTCTTCATTACATGTATTTTATGATATTTAATGAAAGATACAAAAGGCTTTGTATCTTCACTCCCCATTATCTGGAACGTGTGTAAATGAACAAAATCCAATGTTTCTATTGAACTGGATTTGAAAAAAAGAGAGACTGTTTCCTGAATTCATGATACATTTGTATTCAGATAATGATTTTAAAGAACTAAATCAGTAAGGTGTTAGAATAATAATTTCAATTGTTAGACATACAGTATTTCAATCTCATAATATGAATGTAGTCAGCCCTGGGCATTATTTCTACATGCCCTTTATGGAGGAGTATTACATGGGGAACTTCCAATCCTCCAAATGTCATAGTAAATGCTTGTTTTATATTTAATCAGGCATTTATATTTTTACCTCTCTTAATCTTAGAAAAGGCAAATGTATGTTATCTACAGGCTCCAAAATCCCACATTATCCTATAAGACCTTTGTGTTAACTCACCAGTTATGATTCCTCTGCTTCACTTGTTGCTTTTATTTACAAATACTAGTACTATTGACACTCCAGCAGAAAATGCTTCAGGTAATATTGTCCTGTCTTGAGCTAGATATATTGGGTGGGATTTTTCAGCCTGTTTATCAGTCTATATTTAAAATCCCAGTGATTTTAATGAGGCTATTGTTGGGGCCAATGCTAAGTTTTTTGCAAATCACATCTCTCGGGCCTAATTTTGATTTCTCTCTATATATAACATTGCAATGCCATTGTATTGCAGACTTCAGGATTTACTCATAATGTGCATGAGTGTGAATGAGCAGAATTATCCCCTTTATGGTATTTCTTCTCAGTTACTAGATGGAGTAATATCTAGCTGTGATGTCCTGATTTTGATGAAGTCAATAGGTGTTCTGCTATTGACTTCAATACAGACTGCTGTAGGAAATAGCGAGAACCAATTCAAGGTTGTTTGCGGCATTCACAGAGGTGCAGCAGATGATGGAGTGCTGCTTCTGGGTCTGAGAAATGAGCACTGACTGCCAGGATTACATAGTAATGCAGGCTTAGGATGACAAGCAATAGCTGCAGAACTTTTGGATGCATAAAGTCACATTTCTGGGTGTGTGCACCGACCTCGTCCCTTCAAGCTAGTGACAGGTAAACGAGAGCGGCATTGAGAGTGAGAAGTGTGTGGCGATCCCACTGTGAAAACTGGCAGCTCTGGTTTGCTACCGGTCAGCAGGAAGGATGAATATTCAGCAAAGGAGTTCCCAAACTGCAGTGGTGCACTAGACAGCATGAACATCCCTATTTTGACCCAGATCAGTGTCCCACAATGTATCAACAGAAAGGGCTGTTTTTCTATAGTTGTGCACATTTTAGTGGATCACTGGACATGCTTCACAGACATCAGTGTTGGCTACTCAGGGAAGGAGCATGGTGCTTCCAACTTGAAGAACACAAAACTCTTCATAAAGTTGCAGGCAAGGACTTTCTTTCCCAGCCGGTGGATTACCACTGATGGTACTGAAATGCCAGTAGTGACTCCGGGAAACCCAGAATACTCTTTGCTCTATAGGCCCATGAAGCCCTTTCTCCACTGCTTCAATAGTACTAAGGAACAACACAGTGACTGGCTCAGCGAGTGCAGTGACCTGGAATGCATACTCTCATGTCTAAGCTAAGGCTTATAATGTGATGTATAGGAAGGATCGGATAAGACTCAAAACCTTTTAAAGCAACCTAAAGTTATTGGATCTTTGGCACCAGTTTGTGTTTCTCTCCTGAAGCTTGTGTGTGAGCTGCGAGAGAGAGTCCCAGAGTTGCCTTTTAATCTCTGCCCTGTTGTCCTTTTCTGCTTTATGATCTGTTCCTGGAAATGGGCCAGTTTACAGAACTGATCCTCAGGCCCATCAATATAATGTCGAAATGTTGTTGGTGATTCCTCATTTTCTAATAGGCATCTTTGCTTCACCTTATTTTTTTTAAAGTATTTTCAATAAATCTTAAACAGTTGAGCAAGTACCTTATTCTGAACAATGCCTCCTATTGTCTGCCTTGAAGTTTGACAGTGATTTAGTGACAGTAGTATTTCAACATTAAAGGGGAAGATACTGGCAGTATTGCTAAGCCCAAGCATTCAAATACCACAAGGCTGGCTTAAAAATCATAAGGTTAAACCATTTAAAAATGGTGTTTTTATTTGCTTTCTGGTTTCTGAGCCTGGAGCTTGTGTGTGAGCTGCAAGAGAGAGTCCCAGAGGATGCGTTTGTTTCATGTTTTCAATAGCAGGGGCTATTATTTGGCTGGCTATGACAGCATAGGCAGGCCGCTACCAAATTTACAGACCATTTGGGTTAATTTAATGTTCATAGAATTTTAAAAATAATTAATTTTATGATTTCTGCTATTTAAATCTGAAATATCGTTGTAATTGCACGGGCCCTGTCTCAAAAAGGAGTTGAGAGGATCACAATGTTGTGGGGTATTTGGGGGGGGTTGGGTGGGAGACTGTTATCCTTATGCACTGCTGCTCTGGGTGGCACTGCCTTCATAGCAGGGAAGTGGAGAGTGGCAGCTGCTGACCGGGACCCCCATTCTGAAGGCAGCACCTCTGCCAGCAACAGTGCAGAAATAAGGATATCATGATGTGGTTTTGCCACCCTTCTGCACACTGCCTGCAGACCTGGGGCCTCAGTCAGCAGACACCACTCTCTGGCCACCCAGCTCAGAGGGTGTCGTTACAGGAGTAAGGGTGTCATGGTGTGGTATTGTCACCTTTCTGTGCTGCTGCTGGTAGGATGCTGCCTTAAGAGCTTGGCGCCCGGCCAACAATGCCACTTTCTGACTGCCCAGCTCTAAAGGCAATGCGGAACTAAATGTGGCAATATTGTGACCCCTCTAAAACAGCCTTACAAACCCTTGCAATTCCCTTTTGGGGTCAAGACCCTAGATTGATAAATGCTGATCTCCCCCATGAAATCTGCATAGTATAGGCCAGATTTCCCAGTAGAAGAACAGATTTCACAGTTTGTGATCAGTGTTCTCTCTAAGCTGCATGGCACCCCAGCTACACAGGTGATTAATCAGGCCCAGACAGAGGCTCAGGGCTCTGTGCAGGGAGCTGACTGACAAGGCAGGGCTGATTAATCAATCACCTGTGAAGTTGTGCTGCCCCACAGTTTAGAGAGAACACTGATGCTTTTTTCCTAGATGCAAGTTAATTACGGCCCTACTTACTATGCACCTCTAAAAATTAGAGAAACAGAGTAGGTCACTTTGATCAATTCCTCTATGATTGTTTCGGAGGATCATTCCCTATGTGGATGATTGTCCAGTCTAGATTCAAAATTTACAATGATTCATAGATTTCTAGTCTGATCATCTGTTTATCCCAAGCCAGGTGATTCCAGCATTAAGCGCTTAACTTTTGACTGAGCTAGAGCAGTATTTCTCAACCTTTTTAGGCTAGTTACCAGACCCCTAACAGTAAGGACTATAGTACTGTGCACAAAGAAAATCATACTTATTAATGAGAACTCAATTGCCTCCCTGTTATATTGATGATGGAACAGATTAATATTTGGAGGAGGATCCTATAAATAAACTGATGTTGTATCACTTTTACAGATGGGTAAAATGAAGCATAGACAGTTTAGTGATTTGTCCATAATAACCCAGCAAATAAATTGCAGAACTGAGAAGAAAATCCAGGAGTGCTGACTCTCAGTCTCATTCTTACTGCTAGCTATAGCTCTTCCATCAGAAGTATAATAGTATGGTTGTATTATGTTTCCAAATTACAGGTATCTATAATCTGTATAATCTCATTTGCAGTACACCTGTTCAGAGCACCAAAATACTGCTGTTACAGATCATAAAACTTAGTATTAGGTAGTCAAGCTGCAAATCTGGCCTCTTTCCTTATAAAGCTGGCTAAACTCCTTTAGGACATTAACAGAAAATTGAAGCATGGCAGCAACAATGCATCTTTTTTTTACATTATAGAAAAAGAAAAGAGGAAGGAGACCATAAATCAAAATTCAATTGAGAGAATTATACCAAAATCATTATGCTAAATAATGTTCCTAAACTGGCTTTTTTGTAGGATGACATGCCAGCAAAGTCCCACTACCCAAAGACGTGATTGAAGTTAAATACATATTTTTTTACACAAATTGTCACAACAGTGCCTTTTGGTTCAATCAGACGAATGATTGAATACATTTCTGTCTGATGATGTAAGTGAACATTTCTGTTTCCTAAAATATACAATTCTAAAACAAATTTCTGTGGCAGAGTTAGATTTCAAAGTTGACAGTTTGGATACCTTTGTCTCCTTTGCATTAAAGATTCTTATACATGAATAACAAATTGGAAAATAAAATTTTGGCCCGGGGGGAGAGGGAGGCTTCTTTTCGCCCTTACAACTAGCCACAATCTAGCCCTAGACTACTGCAAATGGTTTTCCTCCCTTTATATTTCCCCCCTTTTAAATACAGTCTTCATGTTCACTCTTTAAATATAATGAACCAAATTCATTCCTAGCATGAGCCATTGAGTTTGTGGAATTATCCCAAGAAATAATTTGGTTCTGTTTTTTCAGGCTAAACAAACTGTATTCCCTTAACTTGTCCTTCTAAGTGATGTTCCCATGTCTATGTGAACTGTAATATTTCTACTGGAGACTCAAATAAATAAATTGCTCCTGGAAAACAAATATTTTAAATAAAATAAGTCTTTCCTTTGAACTGCATAGGAATTCTTCTTATGCTTGATCTGCTTATGTGGCATAATTGAGCAATACTGTATTTTGCAGCTGCTCTGAGATGGATCAATACCCCAAGTGGCTAACTAGGTCCATAGTGTTAAATATTCAAAACATCTCAAGTGCATGCAGAACTCAATTTAATGCCAAGATCTGTAGGTTTGGAAAATATACCCTTAACTTCACTGATGTAATTGCATGCCTTTTAGAGTTAACCTTATAAGCAAATTTTAAAGTTATTCACAAAATGGGTTGTTTTTACTTTGAGTTATGAATTTGAGAGATGGAAATGGCAGCTAAAAAGATGAATTGTACAGTACTCTGGGATTCTTAGAAACAGTCAAAGCTTTGTTTACAGTTATTTATATACTGAATCTTAAACCAATTTCCAAATGCACAAACATATTTTTATATTTTCTTTTAGCAATGTTGTAGTGATTTAGAAATCCAGAAATGTTAGTCACTGAATCATGATTGTTTTCCTGTATGTTAATCATCATGTCCTTCTGTATATGAACTTTTAACATTGTCCTGGGTAGTCCTAGTCATACTAACTTATCCGTTATTAGAAATGGCCAAGCTGTTCTTTATATCTCTCTATTATATAAATGTAGGCTATTTTTATTTAGGAAATTGGTCATGAAACAATCCTGATTTTCTTTTAGTGTTTGCATTGATCTTAAGTATTGGCTGAATAATTTCAATTACTATTTTGCAGCCTATACATTGTTTACAAACTGCTCATTTCGATTACAGGTTGGACCTCCCTGGGTCTGGAATCCTTGGGACCTGAGTGGTCCCAAAGCAGGGAGTTTTCCAGACCGGGGGAGGTCAAGGCTCCCCTCTCAGCCATCACCCCCACTCCCGGGTGCCAGTCCCAGCCACTGGGCTCCGCTCCTGACCCTGGTTGGGGCTGCGTTCCCTGCCATCAGCTCCACTGCCTCCAGCCCTGGCTAGGACTGCACTCCTCTCTGCCAGTCTGGGCTGTGCTTTTGGCCTCTGGGCTCACTGCCACCAGCCCAGGCTGCACCTCTGATCCTGGCCATCCCCACTACCAGCCAGGCGCTCTGGTCTGGCAATACCCATGGTCCTGCTGGACCACCGAGGTTGCCAGATCAGAGAGTACCGGATTTTAGCGTTTCATCATGTACATGCTTTTTGTGGTCAGTCACTCAAGTCACATGGTATTGTTTCTGCTCTTTGAGTGGATGACTGATCATAGAATAGAAAATAATGACTATCACTTCTGTGGTCTGAATTTTTGGATAAGTAAACATTTGTGTTAAAGTGTATGGGACTTTCAGGATTTGCAAATATTTTCTTTAATAACCAGCAGTTGGTCTAATATTGAACTTAAACATGTAATTAAAGTGATTGGCTGAATTGGGGCTCTTTTGAATAATATAACCCCCTGAATCAGATCAAACAACCTGGGTTTTTTTAAATAGTGTCCAACCAGCTCTTTCACCTTTGTACAGTGGTTTTCATCTTCAAAGCATTTTAAAAATAGCAGTGACTAGAAACCCTATTGATTGTTAACCCCCTTTTACAAGTGAAGAAACTGAAGAAGATGGTCACATTCTCCTCTCAGTGATATTAGTTTAATTGTAAAACCATTCAGTTTGCTCTAGAACATGGTCCAGAGAGTTGATGATTTGCCCCAGTGCACAGTCCGAGGCATGATTAGAATGCAGAAGATCTTGATTCCCTGTTCTGTGGCCATTTCTGTCATGTATTTTTCCCATAGCAAGTTTTCATGGGGGCTTGATGCGGTTGTTGGAAGGGGCTGAATGATGCACGGCGAGAACACCAAATGGAATGTTATTTTGATTTTGTCTTTTTGTTTCTTCTTTTCGGTTGCAGTGAAATGAAGCAGAAACTCGACGAAGAGGGGAACAAGTGCAGCATCCTTTCTAAGCATCAGAAGTTTAATGAGCACTGTTGCATTCGCTGCTGTTCTCCTTTCACTTTTCTCCTCAATAGCAAGCGGCAGTGCCAAGACTGTAAATACAACATCTGCAAGAACTGCAGCTCCTATCAGAAGAAAGACAAGGCATGGCTCTGCAATGTCTGTCAGCAGGCTAGGTGAGTACGTATTGTACCACTGCTGGGTATAGAACAGCTGGACTTGAGCTTTCCTCCTTTGGTATAGCCAGCTGAATAGCAGCAGCTTAGATGCCATGGCAGCATGGAAGAAGTGTGAGCTAGCTTTCAAATACATAGTTTCCTGGGAAAGCTTGCACAGTGTATGCTGCCAAATGTGCTGTGCTACTGCATTGCCATAGTTAGCTGAGCTAGCTAAATCAAAGCTAGCTCGGGTACATCTACACATGCTAGCTTTTACTACAATGTGGACTTGTCTTAAGTGTCTTCCTGCTGAATGTAGCAAATAAGGTATTCTTAAGCCACCATGCTACCTTGTCATTTCATATTTTTATAGGTGCTCAACTAAAAAATCATTAATACTTCAGTAGTTCCCTTTCTCTGATCACTTTTATTCAGGAATTATCTTAAATGGTTAATCAATGCAGTGATAATTTACTGTGGTTTAAGGCTACGTTCCTATAGGTTACATATATACAGAGAACACCAAAACGTAAAAAGAATTGTGTACAGTTTGACCTTCACCATACAGTTAGATTTTTTTTACATATTCTTGTGACTGATATTGTATGTGCTGCTTTAATAAAAAATAGATACTTTTATGACAGAAAGATGATTAGAGTGGTTAGTTCAAAATGATATTTAGAATAGCTTTAATTTTTTCCTTCATACTCAGAATGTATTTGGTAAAGAGGAGGATTTTGTATATAATATAGTTTGTTATGGAGTAGTTGTAATAAATCACTAGCGCAAACAAACCAAAACAAAGCAAAAACCAACACACCCTAGTGCCTTCTGTTAAGGGTTATTGCAGCTTGAGAGAATGGGAATGGCATGTTGCTGCTGTATTTTAGAGTTTAGTTTCAAAAGCTTAATCCTTATGAAATCTGTCTAATTTTGAACTTGAACCTTAAAGTAAATTATCTAGAATTCTTCACAATCTGTTCTTTACTCCCTCAACTTTTTGTTGAATATTGAAACCAAATATTTTTGGAGAGGAATGACTTTTAATGGGATTTTGTGCTGATACTTCTATATTTAATGGTCATATCACTATTTCTAACTTTTAGTTTGGACAAAATAAGGTGATGCCATTAATCCACTTACACACTTTTTTTTTTCACTTTGTGAAACTTCAGTGATGAAACACTCAAAATTAATAAAGATGAGGGGCACTATATAGTCCAGAACAAAGTTCTCTTATTTGTGCTGTACAGATGGGTTCAGGCAAATTGGAATCTCTAAACTCAATCATTATAAAATTATATGAACTGAAACTACTAAAAAACTTTCAAAAATACCAAAGTGAAACTCAGGTTGACTGCCATATGTAGACATCAACTGAAAGGTTTTGTCATAAATTGTGTGAAGCATACAGTGAAGTGATGCAAAAGGCACCAAAATACTACTCTATTTCAAAGTATCCTGCAAAATACAGTATTTTAAATGTTCCTGTCCAGATACCAATGATATAGCATTTATTAGTAGCATTTTGTGCAGTGTTTTGTTTGGGTTTTTTGTTTTGTTTTTTTACTGTGAATTTATATTTACATCTACTGCCTCAGGAAGATAGTCATGTCCAACACCAGCAGCCAACTCATGGATCTCAGTTGCAAGGAGATCAAGAACATAGCCAGCAGACTCCTCCCTTTTTATGCAAATACACATTCATCTTAGAAAACACTTTTTGCACTTTCAGCTTCGTCCATATTTTTTACTTTTAAAGATAATGGGGATCAAAGGCCTTGTTTGTGCAAGATGCTGCAATATTCTAGGATTGTGACTTCAGGTATAGGCCTCAGTTTGGGGTGATGCCTAAATGGCATTAAACGAGGAGCTCTAAATCATAGCTGCATCTCCAAGCCACGGTTCTTGTGAAGGCTAGGACTATAATAGTTTATAGAGTTTAAAGAGAAGCTAGATAATTTCATGGCGGTTAGGTCCATAAAAGGCTAATAGCCAGGGGATGAAATGGTGTCCTTGGCCTCTGTTTGTCAGAAGCTGGAGAGGGATGGCAGGAGACAAATTGCTTGATCATTGTCTTCGGTCCACCCCCTCTGGGGCACCTGGTGCTGGCCACTGTCGGCAGACAGGATACTGGGCTAGATGGACCTTTGGTCTGACCCGGTACGGCCATTCTTATGTTCTTATGTTCTTTTTCTACATCCTCTTTGCTTCCTGGGACAGTAATTTACTGGCAGCCTACCATGATAGATTACTGGCTCAACTACTTTATCCAAAGCTATTCTTGTTCTTCACCCCACCCTACCAATCTGTTTTAGGGAGGGAGAAAATGGACAAGTAACCATACTTGCTTCTGTATTGATGTGTAGGGATTGGAAGGAGTTCTTACTCTTTCTTATTCCTGTATTAGTGTGTTTAATCCAAGGGCAGGTCTACACTATGGGGAAATGTCAATCTAATTTAGGCAACTCCAGCTATGTGAATATTGTAACTGGAGTCAACCTACCTTAGGTTGAGTTACTGTGGGATCTCCACTGCAAGGGGTTGATGGGAGAAACTCTCCTGTCAACTCCCTGTATGCTTCTGATTCCGGAGGAGTCTGGAGTCGACAGGAGAGATCAGTGACTGATGTAGCAGTTCTTCACTAGATTCACTCAATTGACCCCCCTACGCCGGGGGCGATCAATTGCCACAGCAAGTGTAGAAAGCCCCAAATTACAGCCTGCCTGTAAAATGAAATATTTCCCAGTTAGTCCTTCTGAAATTGTGCAGTAATTTGAATGGATTCATTGCACATACCTGGTGATTATTTTTATGATATGGTTCATTTATTGTACTTTTATCCCAGGAATAAAACTGAGGCCCTGCTTTCCTGAATCACAGGAGTAGTACCACCAAAGTTGGCAGAGATTCTCATGTGGATAAAGGTTGCAGAATTGGTCTCTTGTTTAATTCTGGTTAAATTAAGCCCTTAATGTAGCATAGGTTTTTTAGATATATTATCATGATTGTTGTTATTTCTAATGTTGACAAGTTATGAAAGCACACAGGAGACTTATAAATTAAAATATTTATTGGGGCTCTGTTAAGGACAGTAAATTGATTTCTTCACATTAGACAGGATGGCTTTAGTGGGTTTTTTTCCAAGTGTGTAGAAATCTCAACTGAGCAATGAGCTTAGAAAACAGAATGAGCCACTTTCACTTTGAAAAAAATCTTATCATAAGAATACTTTCCAATTTTTGATGGTGACTTCATTATTCAAGAAAGGTGTCAGTTTGACATTAATGGAGATGGAAGTAATCTCCTATAAGAACAGGCAATGCACATCTGCCAGTGCATATCTCTTGTCCTGTAAGGACCATCTCTGCAGATGAGATGTTTCCATGCTCATTCCACCATTGGCTCCTCTCTTGAAGCTGCTAGTCAAGGCACAATTGCTGCCAGTTGTTTTTGTGAAGTGGATACCATTCTGTTAGGGTCTAACCTGAGACCATAAACTTGTTTTAGATAGGCTACCGAATACCTTCAATATAATAATGGTTTTTGGTCTGCTAATCTGGGCTGTGTTCAAAATAGTAACCTAGAGGTGAAAGGGTATGCATCACATACCAAACTCACAAGCCATTGAATGCCTAAATGTATCATTTTAAAACTGTATTTATTCATAACTGCTCACTGTAAATGCTGATATGGGGGGGTGGTGTTAGCAAATACCTATGGTCCTTTGGTTACATACTTTATTTCAGAAATATAGTACAGTGCAAAGGATTAATGGTCCATTTTGACAGAATTATGTTCAGTTCACACCTTTTTTACAGTGCTGTTCCATCAGTACAGCAGGACTTTGAAAGGAGAGAAACATAAGGAATATCTAAGCATCTTTTATATATTAACTTTTTAGAATGACACTAGTCTAGTTTAAAAATAGAAATGGTCTGCCACCTCTTTTTCTTTCACTGTGAGACTGAAGATTAATCTGAGTTACCATGTAACTTACTTCACAATAAATCTGCAGTCTTGATCCCACACTCAGTAATGCTTCTCACTGCTGCTTGATCAAAAACAGCTTGAGATTCTTACAATTGGAGCTTTCTATTCATTGCTGATACCCCACACTGAAAGAGGACATGCCAGGAAAACAAGCAACTCAGGAAAGCAGTTTGAAAATATAAATTGTTGAGGTTTTATGACAAATCCTTGAGACGTTTGGATGGGCTTTATGGTCTAGTTGAATCAAGAGTCTCAAGTTGTGTGCTGGATCCTTCGCTAAGCCCAGCCATCAGGTGTGGAGAATGCTGACGGGGCAGTACTTTCAAACCAAAGGTGCAAGGGAAGGAGAGTATTCCATTGCTCTAAAAACTCTCAACTCTTCCCTCTGGCCAATGCATCATACACTAATAAATACCCTGGAACGCTGTATAATTAAATAATTATATACTTAATCCTGTTTCCGCATGGAAGGCTGTCTGAGATGACATCTTGAGGCCCCTTCCAGTCTGATATTTCTGTTATTACATCCAAGAACTAGGTTAATAATGTTAAGCACTGAAACATCAGGAATGGCAGAATTAAGGTTTCTCTGTGCACTCTCCAGACATTAGGAAAAGACAGGTGTTCGTAACGGGCAATCTGATCATTAGAAACATAGGCAGCTGGCTTTGCAATGACTGGGAGAACTGTATGGTGACTTGCCTGCCTGGTGTGAAGGTTAGGGATCACATCTAGATAGACTTATGTGTAGTATTGGGGAGGAGCCGGTGGTTGTGGTACATGAAATTACCAGTGACATAGGGAAGGGTAGGAGAGAGGTCCTATGGGGAAACAGATTGAAATTCAGGATCTCAATGGTAGCATTCTCTGAAATGTTTCCAGTTCCATGTGCAAGGCCAGGTAGACAGGCAGAACTTCAGGGTTTCAATGCGTGGATGAGACAAAGGTGCAGGGATGAGGGGTTTAGATTTATTAGAAACCGGGGAAACTTTTGGGAATGGAGGAGCCTATGCAGGAAGAATGGGTTTCAACTAAACCAAAATGGAACCAGATTGCTAGCATTTAAAATTAAAAAGTTCATAGAACAGTTTTTAAACTAAGGTCTGGGGAAAGACTAATGGGTGGGGAGGAACATATGGATTGGACAGAGACATCCTTTAGGGGAGGATCTATTAACAGAGATTCTCTATGTCCTAGTCAACAGGAGAGGATGAAAGGTAAGATATGGGTAAGATCAGATGAGAAACAGTCAAATGAAGAGAATCCCATTCATTTACATCAGGTAATGGCAGACAGCTAAATAGTGACAAGTCTATAAAGTGCTTATATACAAACACTAGAAGCTTAAATAATAAGATAGGTAATAATAAGATATCCTCATATTAAAGGAGGATATTAATATAATAGGCATCAAAGAAACTTGGTGGGATGAGGATAATCAATGGGACACTGTCATACCAGAGTACAAAATATATTGGAAGGACAGAACAAGTAATTCTGGTGGAAGCATGGAAATATATGCGAAGAAAGAATAAAATGAAGTAAATACCTTAATTGAATAGAACTGTTCCGTAGAATCTTTATGGATAGTAATTCCATACTTTAATAATATGAATATAGCAGTAGGGATATATTACTGGCCACCTGATCAGGATAGTGATAGTGACTATGAAATGCTAAGGAAGATTATTGAGTTTTTATTTGCATAGCCTCTCTGATATTGACACCTAAAATGACTGCTTCTTGGAGCAGCTGGTTTTGGAACCCACAAGAAGAGATGCAATTCTTGATTTAGTCCTAAGTAGAGCGCAGGATCTGGTCCAAAAAGTGTATCACTTGGAAATAGTGATCATAATATAATTAAATTTAACATCCCTGTGGTGGGAAAAACATCTCAGCAGCCCAACACTGGCACTTTATTTCAGAAAGGGGAAATACCCAAAAAGGAGTAGGCCAGTTAAACAGAAATTAAAAGGTACAATGCAAAAAGTAAAATCCCTGCAAGATGTGTGGAAACTTTTCAAAGACATCATAGAAGAGGCTCAACTTAAATGTATACCCCAAGTTAAAAAACACAGTAAGAGAACCAAAAAAGTGCCACCATGGCTTAACAACCAAGCAAAAGAAGCAGTGAGAGATAAAAAGCCCTCATTTAAAAATAGAAATTCTAATGAGGAAAATAAAAAGGATCATAAACTCTGTCAAATTAAGTGAATTAGCAAAGCAAAAAAAATTTGAAGAGCTGCTAGCCCAAAATGCAAAAAGTAATAGCAAAATGTTTTTAAAGTACCTCTGAAGCAGGAAGCCTGCTAAACAGCCACTGGGGCCACTGGATGATCGAGATGCTTAAGGAGCACTCAACGATGAGATCATTGTAGAGAAACTAAATGAATTATTTGCATTGGCCTTCTGTTTCACTTGCGTTCCATTTCTTTTCTCTCTAAAATATGTTTTCACCACATAAATTATGTTAAAATTCCAGGTTATTGATGTTTAGTTTAAATATAAATGGAATATTTTAAATAATTTGAATGACTTATTGTAATATTTAGTTGAATGTTAATGTTAAAAGAGAAAAACTATTTTTAGTATTCCCTGCTGTTGGCCATATTTATGTCAGTAATTAAATTGCTGTTCGGGGGGTGGGGAGGAAAGAATGTCATATATATCTTCAACAAAAAACA
>CM057846.1:162024065-162037813 GCA_030068395.1 Apalone spinifera
TGATAGCATAAATTATATTTCTGGATGCACAGGAATATGTGTTCTTGATCTTATTACTCACTTGGCTAGGTCCAAGTGAAACATCTGGTCCTTCTGAAACATCTAGTACTGGCTACTTTTAGGAACAGGATACCAAACTACTGGCAGTTCCAGGGTTGGATTAGTGGCAGCAGAGTCATGGGAAGCCAGGATGTGTAGAACAAGGAAAAATACACGGTGTAAAAATCCACTTAAAATACTTGAAGAACAAAGTGTAAAGTAATAAGGGATTACAGATCAAGGAGTAAAAAAAAAAGAAATTTCACCATAGTATTCTGTCCTGGCCTAATGTTCTCTTCTGCTTGGTAGAGCTGAGTCAGTAATACTTTCTTTTCTCCTTGTTGAAGGAAGTTTTTACCGTTTGTGTGTTTTCCCTATTAATACAAGGGATGCTAGCTGTACTGAGTTTATTCTAACCAGTCTTCGATTTAGTGGTGGTCTGGCCATTCTTATTCGACCTCTGTACCTCATCATACTTTTCAACTTCGTAGTTTTTATTCCAAAATTTGAGAAGGGTATTGAGTAGATGGCCCTGGAAAATAAAGTAATCCCTTTGTCTCCTGATGGCCTACTGATGAGGCAAAATTTTCATCCACTTTCAAGAAATGAGAGAGTACCGGTAGTTTGCTACCACACTCATTTAATCCCCTTGGCCTCTGCTGAGGCCTGGTCTACACCAGTGTTTCCCAACCTTTTTTTTTTTAATAAATAAAGTAGCCCTTTAAAAAAAAAACCAAATTATAAGTACCCCCAGGACCTACAGTTTTCAGATGCACAACATTTTTTCTACCATTGCAACACATTTGTTTAAACAACTTAATCGCAGCCAGGCAAGCGATGACATTTTTGGATGTAGAAAGTACAAAAATAAGAAAGCGCTGTAAAACTTAAAATAAAAAATTCAGTTTTCTCCAAATTTCAGTTTGTTGACGTACCCCCCAGACTTCTCTCAAGGACCCCTAAGGGTACTCCTACCATTGGTTGAGAAACACTGGTCTACACTAGGGCTATGTAAGCTACCTTACATCAACATAGCTGTGGAAGTGTCTTCACTTAAATTTGGCACCTGCCAACGTATATGCCTCTCTGTGCCAATTTAGTAACATCAGTTCCCCAAGAGGCAAAGTCACGGTTGATGTAATTAGGTTGTCACAATGCAGTGTTACTGGCTTTCTGAAGCTGACTCACAATGCCCCATACTAACAGTATAACTGATACAAGTGTTCCTGGTAAGGACGTGCAATATCAACACAAGGAGCCAAGTGTGCACACCCTCAAGTGATTTAATAACTGAAGTGGCTATATGCCGACGTAAGTTAGGTGGACATAATTTAGTAGTGTAGATGTGGCCTGAAACTACTAATTGGGGTGAAAATTACTACTAACTGTGAGGGACTCTGTCTTTATAATAAACACTGATGTGCTAAGGCTGGCCTGAGTCCACTACCTCATTTCACATAGGTCATTAGGGATAAAGGATTTTCACTGAACTGGAACTGATTGGACTTGGACTTGGACCTGGGACATATAGCACAAGGGTTTTCTCTCATCAGAAGTTCTCCAAACCAACAAATGTTTAACCCTTTTTTAGAAGAAATTTTCAAAATGGATTCCTTTGTGTGCATATGTGACTGTGTGTGTAAAAATCTAGAATTTACATGCATGCAGTGTTGTGTATTTGGATTTCTAGCTGTGAATTCTGTCATTTGCACAAACTATGATATATAAAAATTATAAGGCATAAGTGATTTTGGAGGGCACATTGAGAGGTGAGAATCACCATTTTTGACAGAAAGCTTCATGCATACAAATGAAGGCAGGAGGTGAAAACCTTGGAAAATGTGGGGTGTAATATTTATTAAAGCTATTAAGTTACCATGAACTTTTCTTTCTTTCGCTGTCAATATTTAAAGTCTATCTATCTTGTAAAAGTACAGGTTTAGTTGTGCATTCTTTCACTCGGTACACAACACTCAAATTATCATAGGTAACTATTGCTATTAATTATTGATGACCTGAGAGAGTTAAAAATTCAGTGTTCAATATTTAATTACCGGTGTCATGTTTCTGCATATTTTGTCTTACTAATAAAAGAGTATTTTTCCCTAGGCTAAATTAGTAGCCATCTAATAATTTAAGTATCAGAGGGGTAGCCATGTTAGTCTGAATCTGCAAAAGCGGCGAGGAGTCCTGTGGCACCTTATAGACTAACCGAAGTGTTGGAGCATAAGCTTTCATGGGCAAAGACCCACTTCGTCAGACTACATGCATCTGACGAAGTGGGTCTTTGCCCACGAAAGCTTATGCTCCAACACTTCGGTTAGTCTATAAGGTGCCACAGGACTCCTCGCCGCTAATAATGTACTTCTTCTATGCATGTAAAGTTAGATTATTTATGGTTTGCAGTATCCATTGTGTTGCTTGGCCTCTCCTGCCACTGTGGAGTTCTGTAGCATCTTGATTTTGTTTCGTCAAAGGAACAGAGGGATGGTTGGGACTTCTAAGCCCTTTGTGTGGTGGCACAAAGATATTTAGGAAAGGGATGTGAACAAGTAGTTGACCAGTCAATTAACCAATAAGCCTAGACTACTCGCATTCCCATTTCCTCCCCCCCCCTTGCCTTTGTATCAGCGGCAGCAAGGCGGGGGGAAGCCAGTTTAAAAGCTGATTCCCCCCAGCACCGTCTCCGCACTGCTTCTTGCCCTGCCGCGCCGCAGCAGCACCGCAGAGGCTGTTTTAGCATCTACCCTGTCCACAGGGGTGATGGGGGGGTCTGAGCTCCCCATAGACAGAGGCTGCTGCCAGAGTAGCCTCTGTCTGCGGTAAGCTTGGGCTGCCATGGACAGAGGCTGCTTCGTGGCAGGGTCCTGTGCCCCTTCACCGGCCCTCCCCTCCCCCCCGTAGCCTCTGTCCATGGGGAGCTCTGACCCACTACAGAGAGGGGCCGCTGCCATCCTGCACTGCTGGTTTTTAAACTGGCTCACCTCATGAACTGGCTCCCATGTGGCCAGAGGCAGCAGCGTGGGGTGGCAGGAGCCTTCCCGGGGAGTGGGGCAAGATTGCACTGTCTGCCAGCCCCACCCTTGGGGACTATAGAACAATCGACCAACCACTAAGAATTCTTGTGGTTAATCAACTATTCTGTTACCCATTAGCTAACATCCCTAATGTAAGGCACTGGCACAGCCCCAATTAATTCAGATGATCAAAAAGAACCTAAGCTCATGTTCATGGGGTATATGTACATCAAAAATAGAATCCATGTGGACAACACATCTCGAAGAACCAGTTATGGGTAAATAATCATTATTTTCTTGTTAGCAAAATAAGATGAGGAATCCTGAAATACCATGTAAATGAAAAGCATAGATTGGCTGTTCTGGTAAATTGAAAACGAAACTTACTCTGTAAAATTAAATCAGGAATAATAACAAAGTGTACAAGAAACTCAACTTTAGTTGAGAACTAGCATCAGCACCTTTGGGGTGCAGTCTTTGCTTAGTTTTTTGTAGTTTCAAGTTCTGCATTGAATGCTGTTTAGAAATCAACATTTTTCACTTTTCTCTGTGTGATTTATTAAGATACATTTTTAAAGTCTCAGAGGGGTAGCCATGTTCATCCGTAACTTTAAAAACAACAAGTAGTTCTGTGGCACCTTAGAGACCAACAACAATATATATAGTAAGGCTTGTTTAACTGTTGAGACAAAAATGAAGGGAGTTTATGGGTTATTTCAGTCTGATGTCACTGCTACCATCTCTTAATTGGGATGAATTTGGGCATGTCATTTTACAGCACGTCAAGAAAACATGAGCTTGAAATGAGAACATGAGACCCACTTTGGACCAGAGCCTCTGTTGCCATATATCAGCATAATACCACTGAAAGTCAATGGATTTTAAAAACTTTACAGCAAAGTGACATCAGGGGCGAAAGTGCAAAGTGTTTTAAACAATTGGTTTCATTTAATCTGCTATCACAAATGCTAACATACAGCATTCATAACTGCATGGTTATTGCATGGCATCTATATAGCAGAGTATGTTTGGATTTCATTCACATTTAATCTTAACTCTGAAATTCCTGATTTGTACAGTGCTTACTTTGGGTATAATTACAACATCACTGTAATAAGTTTTGTGTATTAAATTCCTTCTCCATACCCTCAACTTTAACTCAATCTTGAAGTACGTTTTGTCCAAGAGTGCATGCACACAGTCAAAAACTAAATATATTTGCCTAGCTATCCTCAGTCTGGCTCTTACATATTGGGTGAGTCCTTACATGTATGAGACACATAATATGTATGTATGAATGTCTCTCTCTCTCTGACTGTTAGTATGCTGCTCATTTTCTTAGATTGTATTGCTTTTGGGACAGGGACACTGTTTGTACATCCCGATTAGAACCTTTGAGCGCTGTAAATGTTGTCTAAAAAATATTATGCAGCAATCGAGCAGCCTCTAGGAAATTTTACCATAGAAAAGAAAAGTGTTTGTGTTCCAAGGCCACCTGACAGTTTTCCAGCTGGCAGGATCTGAAAACACTATGGAATCAGTGTATTAATTTGTCAGAAGTGGGGAGGAGGACAGGAGCCAGTGTTTTTGCTTGACCAGCTCATGGAATGTTGTCAGTCTTCAGCGGACGCTGCATACAGCCATCTTTCCTGAAGTATAAGGGTGCTGCAACATAGGTCTTTGCCTTTATAGGTGGTGAAGAGGCGATGAGGATCCCTGTAAACATCTCCTTTTCAGAAAAGGAAGCTAAAAATTAGTAAGGCGTGAAAATCAGTAGACACAGCAATCAGCTAAATATATTCTTTTGTGGGAGGCACCCATAAGACAGCATTTAGCCAGAGCATTTATCCACAGAATGCTCTTTAGTTAAACTTAGTACAATCAAGCATTTTAAAGTGATGGATATAAGGTTAACTGATTTTGACATATGTTAGTTTTTATTAGCTTATACAAGCTGAGTCTTCAATTTTCCTCACATTACATATGCAACCATTATTCCCTGACAAAACTTAGAAATTAGTAGCCCACTCTAGAGAATCGTGACATTATTAACCCTTACAACAAAGGCAATTTTCAGACTGTCAACCAGACTAGTTCTTAGGGGAAACATTGTGTATATAGTGTGTGGTATGCTTGCAATCTCACAGAGATGATGCCCATAAAGAGATCTTCCGTTCTAAAACAAAATTCTCTCTGGGTATGTCTACACTTGTTCCCTAGTTCGAACCAGGGATGCAAATGTAGCTGAACGAAATTGCTAATGAAGCAGGGATTTAAATATCCCATGCTTCATTAGCATAATCTCACCCATGCGCCACTCTGTTCAGCTGCTGATTCGAACCAGGAAGTGCGCTCCAGGATGCGGTAGTTCAAATCAAACCCCTTGGTTCGAACTAATGTTACTCCTCATTTTTTTTGGGTAATGAGGAGTAACGTTAGTTCGAACCAAGGGGTTTGATTCCATCTACCATGTCCCAGAGCCCACTTCCTGGTTCGAATCAGCTGGCGAGCGGACTAGCGCGCGGGCTAGATTATGCTAATGAAGTATGGGATATTTAAATCCCCGCTTCATTACAATTTCAGTCGGCTACATTTGCATCCCTGGTTCGAACTAGGGAGCAAGTGTAGACGTACCCTCTAAAGGGTCTTATTGAGAGAACTACAGGACTTGTACAGCTGAAGAGCTGGTTGACATATTTCAGGATTGTTAGTTAATTAGAAATTAATTGACCTTTAATATGCTGGATTCATATTTTTAGAGGTAAATTGTGAGCTAATGTATCTCAGGCTATGCACCTGGAGAGTTATATGGGATCCAGGAAAAAAGTTGTCTCTCCACCACCAGAATGCAAAGTGATCATAGAGAGACCTGTAGGGGCTACTCCATACTCCCTTTTAGTGGGGAAAACTGTATAAACTTGCCAGTTGTGTGCCAGTCCAACCTATTTTCCCCCGAAGTGCTAAGCAGAGTAGCTCTGTACAGAGTCTAGTTCTGTGCTGCATAGGCCATCTGCATTCATTATGAAGAATCCTAACATTTTCTCCTTCTCTTGCTTGGGTCAGAGCCCTTCATGGTCCCTTAGGATATTTTCCTCCAAAAACATTTACCCTGTTACATGTGAACACTTGTCAAATTATATATGCATATATTGAGAGGATATTAAATGCTGTGGTTGCTACAGGTGGCTTTCCCTCGAAAATAGAATTGGAAATACTTCAGACTTGTAATTCTAGCTGTGAAAGAGCAATACTAACTATGGCTTTTTTTTATAGCTAATGTGCTTTGCAATTAGGGGGTAGTGTCATCTTAAAAGGCTCTTCTGTTCCCACAAGAATAAAAGAGGGAATTTAATTTGTCATTTAAAATATTTAAACACAAATAAATCCTTTGCTGCTCCTTATTCTTCAGATGCATCTTTCACTCGGATAGATAATGAAGCTTTTGTTGCTTTGCATTTTTAATATGAAGCTAAGAAATCACATGTTTAAATTTTTCATGAGATGGACCAAAACTCATACTGCTTCTATGCTTTTTATGAAAAAGGTGGGGGGTAGAATGAATGTCCCCTGTCTTCCTGTCAAAGGCAACTGCACACTTAATTGTATGGAGAAAAGGGGACAGATTGATTTTTTTTTTATTTTATTTTACTCATTTTTCTCTGAACCCCATTGAAGTGAATGCATGCAGGTTTCTTACACTGTTTATGGCAGCAGAAACTAAGACAACTTGTTCCCCACTGTGCATATGATCTCTGAAAACCTTTCTTTGGCTAAATTCTCTGAAGCTGTTCTTTAGATGTCTTATATTTGTGAGTCCTGTGAATTTTAACCATCCTCACAGTGCCCCCCAAAATTTGTGAGTAAGTGTATTGTTTGTGTAAGTAAAAGACTATTCACGTTGGCCTCTACAATGCCAGTGTTTCCTCCCCCACACTGTGTCTGCTTATTGTACTTCAAACATGTCTTATAGCATCTCTTTCATACTAGCTCAAGCACTGCCAGTTGACATGTATAATGATTTTCTGTCCACAGTTAAGAGGCAACAATGAAACAACCAGATTAGTTTCATTTATGACCTAAATCAGGTTTTGAAGTGCTGCTTGTTTCATTTGTCTCTATACAAACAGAATATCTCAGAAATCTCTTCTGATATGACTTTGGCATTCAGTAAAAATGTTACACTAAAACAGTGGTGGGCGACCTGCGAGCTGCTTGCATTCCACTGGGGTGCAATGTATGGCCTATGAGACATTTTGTTCACCAGTGCCCACTGACAAGGTTGCCAGATTCCAATGGTTTCTGTCTGTGTCGTTTTTTCCTTACTAGTATTAGTAAGGTGGCACTGCATAAAGCAATGTTTCTTCAACTGTGTCCCGTGGCACTCCGGTGTGCCGCGAGGCAGTCGGAGGTGTGCCACGGAGAACAGAATTCAAAATGGCAGCCTTAAAGGGGCAGGCAACCTTCTTTTTTTTTTTTTTTTTTGGCTTGGTGTTCTGCATAAAAAAAATTGTTTGGTGTTCCTTGGTCTTAAAAAGTTTAAGAAACACTGATATAAAGTAAGCGCATATAAAGGTAGGTAGATGCTGATTACACACAACGTTGACTGTGCAAGCTGTGCACTGCCTCTTTATCCAGTCAAAATGTTCTATGATTCAATTGGCACAGCCCACAAATTCTAGGCATACAAACACAATTAGCGAAACTACCCTGTCCTGGGAGACCATCTTGGTTACAACAGTCTTGCAGCCCACTGAGATGGAGGGCCACTCATGCAGCCCATTCACTAGCCTAGGTTGCCCTTCACCTTCACTGACCAAAATAAAACAAAAGAAAAAACAGGATGTTGCTTGGTGAGTAATTTACTATTTTTGTTGGCATTTGATCATAGCAAAAAGTGTTTCTTGTTCATTCTCAGGATAGTGAAGAATTGGACTCACCCTGAGCCGCAATCCTCAGACCTAGTTTCATTTTTTTAGCAAACAGTTTTCATTGTTGGTATTTTAGTCAGTAGAATTGCTTAGGGAAATGCACATGATATGACTTGGGTGTTAGATTCTTGTCCCAACTGGCTGGTGAAAGTCAACGGGGAATTGTTAGGCTGATCAGTGAGTTAATGATCAGCAGCTCTCTTAATTCTCATTAATTATGAGTTCACAAGCCGTCTCTGGACACAGATAATCTCACTTCCTTGATTTGAATTTTCTACTCTTGGGAAAAATTGACAAAACTGTCCCAGCAATATCTGGACTCCTCAGTAGGACTGATCCATTGACTGATCAGACAGTGCTTTAAAATATTTGCTCATTACTGATATTTGATCAATAATTTATTTACAATAGTGACAATAATAACCAAAAAGACAGGTCTATTCTACAGGCTAAAGACAACCTAAGTTGTACATCTCCAGCTACATGAAACATTTAGCTGGAGTTGACATAGCTTAGGTTGAGTACCAGTGGTGTATACATCTCACTGGGTTGATAGGAGACATCGCAGGATATTAACTTCAAAGTGTGGGTTTTTACATTTGATAGTGGGAAATCCACAAACTTTGTGTTTAGACAAGAAAGCCAGACAATGCTGTGCTGAGAATAGTTGCTGGATTATTCTTAGCTATAAGAAGAAACCGTGAGAGTGATTCTGCATCTCTGGGCTGATGAATTCTGAGGGCCTTTAGAATAGCCACACAGATCAGACCAAAGGTCTATCTAGCCCAGTATCCTGTCTTCCAACAGTGGCCAATGACCATTCCCCAGAGGGAATGGATACAACAGCTAGTAGTCAAGTGATGCATCCCCTGTCATCCATTCCCAGCTTCTGCAAACTGAGGTTAGAGACACTATTCCTGCCCATCCTGGGTAATAGCCATTGATGGACCTATCTTCCAAGAACTTATTTAGAGGAAGTGGCCGGAGATCCCCAAAGCCATTTTGGATACCCCTGAGAAACTTATGGAGAATTAGCAGAGACATCATATGTTCACCTTTAAACGATTTTACCTGCTTTAACTTCACAATCACTCTAATTTCTTAACTAATAAATCCTTAGCTATTTTACAGGAGAAATTAGTTACAACATTGCATTTAGTATGAGATCAAGATAATTCAGTCACTTGGGGAAAGGTAAGGGACTGGCCCTGTTGAACTTGGGAATGGCCAAATGTGTGTCAGGCCCTCCGTTGGGAGAGGCAAAAGAGAGCAGTTTTCCGTGGGCCCACCTATTGTAAAGGACCGGGGCTGCCAGTCCCTGCCACCATTATTGCAGCATGATGGCTCCTGAGCCCTGGGTCCTTTAAATTGCCGTTAAAGTGCCCCACAGCACGGTCTGGGAGGATCTAAGAAATGGGGGGGAGTGGCGGGTGTGGTGCACTCCAGATGGCTCTGAGGGCTGGCTACTTCCAGCCCCCGCCTTTCCACCGAAGGCCCAGTCCCTTCAGGGAGCACAGAGTTGGGGTCTCTCCACCTTGCCTAGGGTTCTGGTTGTTGGCTCTCCTGATGTGGGTTGACTTTTGCTTTTAAGAATCTTTCATTACAAAGTCTTGGTTGTGTGTGTGGTAAAAGTAGGGTCTGGAGAGTCCAAGGACTGTCTATGGTGCCACAGTAAGATTAATAAAATGATCCAAGTGTCCATTCTTGTTGTTGGTTTGGTGAAATCTAATAGAATTAATATTACCGCCAGCTGGAAGTGTCTGCTCTGTTTTCTGAGTTTGTCCTGAGATTGACATTCACAGCTGTGAGCCACTCTGGGCAGCATGACAATACGATTAAAAGCTTTATTAGTTATAGTTTAATGACTTAAAATTATAGGTAGTGAATGAGTTTTGAAAGGAGACACTTAGGACAAGGCCTGACTGGCAAAACTGTGGTTTTTGTCAGTTCTTCTTTTGTCTACTTAAAATACTGTCACTGGTGACAGAAAAAGTAACATGTTGTGCTTGAAGTTTTGAAGTAAAAACACACAAACCTGTGTAAATAAGAAGCCTTTTAGTGGGAAAACCCAGAAATAGGATGACATTCTGTATTCTGAATGGACTGGTTCAAGCAATAAAGAGAATTTTGAGTTCTGTATCCAAAAGACTTGATTAAAAAGAATGTTAGTATGAATTACTTGGTGGCAACATGCAGTCCCTCTTTCTTCAACAGCAGTTGATTGAAGAGTCTTCTTGCAAAGTTGAAGGGCTTTGAGACATTTAATAGTAAATGTCCATCACAAGGCTACTCACTGTGGAGGAAACTGAGGGCTGTGTGAAATAACACTGAAAATGGCTGTTTGTGCTAGTTTGTTTTTGGAAAACCTGACAGTGCTTTTCACTTTTGACATACAAGAAAGTTGTCAGATCTTCAGCATCACCAATGAAAAATTGAGTCATTTGGGCAGCACATCCATTACACAGAACATGTGGATACTTGCAGTTTTATCGGCAAAGCCCAGGCAGCTTTCTTATTAGCCATCTTGTTGGTCAGAACCAAAGTAACCTTCCATGGACCCAGTTCATTGATTGTTTAATGAATGGGCCAGCAATATTATTGGCTGATTGCTGGTGCTCAGTTGTGCATCGGAATGAGCAAAACGCTAGGTCATTGTTACCATAAAATTGATGACACCCTCATTGCAAATACCACTCTATCAAAAGCTAGAGATGTGAGGCGCTGATGCAGTAAGGATGTCCACTCTGTTTTACATCATCCACTTTGGCATTCAAAAGATTCCTGCAAGCCATTTCCTACTTGGCACTGTGTAAATTGGACACAATTTATTAAAAGAATTGTAGCATGTAAGAATTTTTTTACTTTATGAAATGATGTATTGCTGGCAGTTGACCTCTAGCAAATATATGTCAAGTATTTTTTCTAATAATCAGATACTTTGTCCAAAAACCTCCTAATATCAATTTGATGAACATCTGAAGTCTTTTCAAAAGTAAGAGTTTCTGATGCTAAAGCAGATGGAGTAGCAAAATTCTTATTAGCAGATGAAAAAATTGAATTAGTTTAACTTTCATTGGCACTCATCACTATCTTCATAAAAAGACGCCAAGCTTGGTGATACTGCTGCCAAAGACAAAATAGAAGGAGAATGCACAAAAGCAAACAAATCTTGAGCAGACCAGTTTTTCCTTCCTTGCTGTTTCACTGCAATCATCCATCTTTGATACTAGCTGGACACAAATCACAAGAATTCAATAAGTGTTTCTCCATTCTATCTACATGTAACGCATACTCAGAACAACAGAACTTGCATTTAGTTTTAATTTTGTCCATTTTCATGGCTACTAGAAAATTTGAATACACATGACTTTTCCTTTACTGCATAATTTTTTGTGTCCCTTATTAATATCTCTCTACTTCCAGCATGCTTTCTAGATTATGAAGTTTCTATTATATTTCAACCAGTAATTCAGTTCTAACTGCTGCTGTGCAAGAAGATGCCATCCAGTCAAAATGTTTTTGGTTATATTGACCTCTCAAGACCCTTTAACTCATGGGAAAATATTGCACTCCTGCATGTTCTCACATTTCAGGTGGCTGCATTGATATTTAATGCAATGGAATGTCTTTTGGAATGTATAATGGAGATTGGTGCAAATATGAGACTCAACAAAGACCAAATGAACTAATTATTTTCTGATAAAAGAAATAACTGGTACTCTGAAAATTACAGCAATATCCCTAACTGAGCCTCCCTTCAATGTGTTGCGACGTTTCATGACCGTGGGGATTTTTTAGATTCCCAATGATCTACGGCCTACTCAGGTAGCAATAATTGGGAGGAGAGCTTTTGATGTATGCAGTGAATTATTACCCCAGGAGCAAAGAAGGAATTAGCTGAATGCCACTTTTACTCTGACTTGTGCCAGTGTGACAAAAGGTTTATCTCACTTTAAATAAGCAACATCTTCCTGTTTTGAAAACTAAAACTGCAGGTGTGCTGCTGTCAGCTGAAAAGTCTGGTGCACTTGTGCAAATTGAAGACATTTGTTTTATAGGTTTTGCAGAGAACTTGATAAAGAGCTATTGAAAGCCTGCAAAATCTTCCTGCATCTCAGGTAGTCAGTCCTCTTTAACTGATGGCACTATACACATCTAAGAAAAGCATCCCAAATGAAGTTTCTCTGTATAAAAATACTAGCATATTACCCAATGTCCTTAACTCAATTATGTTTTTTTTTCCTTTTTAGGAAAATAAAAGGAAAATGTACACGCTTTATTTAAATGATTGTTGTTTCTCAAAAATACAGTGTTACTTTTATGAAGTTAATTTTATTTTGGATATCTTAAAAAGGTTTTTAAAAAAAAATATGTTAAATGTTTTTAGTAATTTTTTAAAAATGGGAATTCCATCAAATGTATTTTTTCTTCATCCCTATAAACTCTTATCATTTGCTATGTTTGAACAAATAAGGGCTATAGTCAATTTGGTTTCCAATAACATTGTCTTCTAGTTTTCAAACCTTAAACATTGATTTAGCAGTGCCAAAACAGAGCACTACTCCAAATATCTCCATTTTATTTCTTTTCTGTGAGGCTTATTGAAAAGCAGTCCTATTGCAGATTCATCCTTTTTTTTTCCCCCCCGGTTCATCTTGGTTCAGTGTCTTTCAGCATTCACTCTATGTCATGTCAGTTTTGAAGACTGTACTTGCTTTAGTGATTCTTTGTCTCTGCCGTTTGGTTTTATGAGATGCAATCCCATTCCAGGCTTTAAATTACAATAAGAGGAAACTATATACTGAATTTGGTGGTCATAGCTCCTTACTGTTTAGGAGGAGTTCTTGATCATAACACACAAGTTCTTGAAAATACATGGTAGATGTAAAAATACCACTAGCATCTGATGTAAAGAAAAATGTTTGTTATGCTGGATTAAGGTTTGAATGCTTCCCCTCTCCCCCAACATCTTGTGTACACTCTGGCCATCTGAGGCTTTCAGCCTGTTTAAAAGAAGTCTGTGTGGTGGGATTCATTTTGAAGCACAATGAACTGTGCCTTTAAGTCTTGGGCTTCTGGATGTGTTGCATCCTATGTAAAACTGACTTTCTAGTGGCAGGTTTATTGCATTCTGCTTCAGGGAGCAAAAAACTGTCACTAGCACTAGAGACTGAGAGACTAATTTGTAGAATGTGTATACTTCAGCCCTGCTGATTGACACTGGGGCTCTGCATGCATGGTGCCAGTGGCAAAATACAGGTTAGACCTTCCTGGTCCAGCACTATTGGGAACTGACCAGTCCCAAACAAGAGAATTTGCTGGACCAGGGGAGGTTTCCTGTCACCAGCCCCCAAGCTCAATGCTGCTTCTCCCTCTCCCTCTCCCTCCTCCCCTCAAACTGGCTGGTCTCTGCTTGGCCAGCTGCTGCCAGATCCCTCCGTGGCACAGGCTCTGGCTCCTGCTGCAGGGCTCCGGCCCAGCCCCGTGCTCTCATGGACTGTTGCAGGGTTTCGGTCCCAGCCCCCTGCTCCAGGGGGCTGCTGCAGGGACGCTCCAGGGGGCTGCTGCAGGGGCACTCCAGCCCCAGCCCGGCGCTGCTGCGGGCTATGGGGAGCTCCAGATCCTGTCCTGCGCTGCCTGCAGCTGAGTGATGATGCCATTTTCCCCAGTCTCAGCTGTCATTCCTCCCCGTAGGCTCTTAGGTCCAGGATTATCATAGAATCATAGAATACTAGGACTGGAAGGGACCTCGAAAGGTCATCGA
>CM057846.1:162037913-162082747 GCA_030068395.1 Apalone spinifera
AAGTCTTCTCATTTCCCTTTATTCCCGTAGCTAGTTTGAGCTCATTCTGTGCCTCCTTATCCATGGCCGGACCAGAGAGTGCCAGTTTTTAGAGGTACAACTCAGGAAGAAGAGATAAGAAAAACGTGTCTTTATTATTTTAAAATGGTATTTTTATGAAAAAGTTAGGAATGTGGACAGAATGCATTCGGGAGTCACCAGGTTCCCAAGTAGTAGTTTTCTGCCACTTTTTTATGTAGAGATTAATTTTTTTTGTATTTATTTTTTTAAAGTTTGTAGGGTATTCTCCTTTCTCTTTACTCTGAGAAAACAGGTGAGTTTCTATTTGTATATTCAGTACATTCTGTGAAACAGAATGAGCAAACAGCTGAGGAGGAAGCTGCATATTATATTAGCAATCTAAAAATTAGAGCGGAATATCTGGATTTGCTGCATTGGAATATTGACAGGATGGACTCATCCTTACATCTTTCCAGCCTGCAGAAGATGAAATTGAGTCCCATGGAGTATGTCTACGCTAGCCCCCTAGTTCGATCTAGGGAGGCTAATGAGGATGACCAAAATTGTAGATGAAATTGCAAATGAAGCGCAGGATTTATATATTCCGCACTTCATTAGCATGTTCCCGGGCGGTCTCCATTTTAGAAATTGACACGCCCGAAGTAACTGCCGGCAGTGAAACGGGATTCTGAATTAAAGCCCTAAATCGAATTAACTGTTCAACCTCATTCCAGGAGGAATAACAGCTAATTCGATTTAGGGCTTTAATTCGGAATGCCATTTCATTGCTGCGTGTAGACCCGGGCAGTTACTTCGGGCTAGTCAATTTCTAAAATGGCGATCAGCCGGAGCATGCTAACGAAGCACGGGATATTTAAATCCCACGCTTCATTTGCAATTTCGGTCGCCCTCATTAGCCTTCCTCGATCAAACTAGGGGGCTAGTGTAGACATACCCATGGAGTTTACTGTGGGGGATAAGGAGAGAGGTGGATAAGGAGGAGGTGGGGATAAGGGATACTGTGGGGATAAGGACGATGTGTTTTTCATAGAGGTCTTTAACCATAGTTATTAACTATTATTGTATGTTGAAGTTACCTGTTCTGTGAGTCTCTTTTTAAAGGTAAGAGTTGCTCCATTTCTGTACTCTGTGCATCAGTTGTCCACCTAGATACTGTCCTCCTAAACAAAGAAGGCTGCATTTCAGAAATAAAAAACTTATTGAATGGATAAACTACTCTTTAAAGCCCTGTAGAAGTCAGAGCTATCAATAATACTTCTATCCTTCTATTTGATTATATCAAGCCCATTTTGGTAGAATTGTTTCCTGCTTTTCTCGCCTAGTTTACTAGGGAGAACAATCACTTTGACATTCCAGATACCTCAATGGTTCTCTTTTCTTTACAGATAGACCCTGATTCTGATTTTTCAGGTTCCCAATGGGTGTGACCTCAGTTATCTGAGGACCGTCTGTATCTTCAAATCATGGCCATAACCCAACAACATCAGAAGTCATCAGGCACATAGGAGTTAACAGTGCCTGGAATGAGACTTTCAGGAGCACTGACTCAGAATGTCTTGGCTACGGAATGTCATCCCACCAGATATCAGAATGAGCTATATAATGCATCTCTTTTCAACAGCTTTCACTCAGATTGTTTGTTTTTTTTTTCTCCTGAGAATATGAAGAGTAGAGAGATTTTTTTTTCATCCTTCACCACAGTCCAAATGCATATATAGTGGAAGGATAAAAAATTTGCACCAGAGAATCCTTTTTCCTTCTTCCATTATTCCTCTTCTCCATGCCACTTTCTGAGAAAGATCTAAAGTTAAGTTTGAAATGTTATGTTTCAGTGATCCCTTTGTGCCTTGGTAGTAGGATAGAGGATCACCACTGAATGAACTTCCATACTTGGCTGGCCAAAAGTAACTGAAGTAGGCATGGAGTTTTAGCATAGACATTTTATAAGAGCCAAACCCCCAAGCCTGCAAAGACCTTTTCTGTAAAGACTAGTTTTTACACACTGACTTACTCATGCCGAGTAGCCCCACTGACTTCATGGTGTGCTAAGTTACACATATGTGTAGGTTTTTGTAAGCTTGGGACTGACCCTGGCAGTGCAGATCTCAGGGTGCTCCCACCTCCCACACGGTCCAGGCGAAGTGCGAGTCAGTCCGGCTGCGGCTCCACCACGTGCTTGACCAGCGCGCAGGAGCACGGACTGGGCTGCCCCTCCTCCTCACACACAACCAGGGCTCCCAGTGCTGATCAAGCCCCGCCTCCCAGCCACTTCCCCCGCCAGGCTTCCGGGCGCCCAGTCGGAAAACCAGAAAATACCAGACATTGCACATGTCCGGTATTTTCTGGATTTTTTTTTTACCGGACAGAGCCCCCAAAAACTGGACTGTCTGGTAGAAAACCGGACACCTGGCAACCCTATCTTCTAATAATAAGCAAGAGTAAGATGACACAAACACAGTGCATGTGCTGGTTAAAGCTTCGAGGCCTGGGTTCTATTTCCAATTTGTCATTCACTGTCCTGTGTAGTGCTGAGTAAGTTTGAAGCCTCATTCTACCTACCAGTAGTTTGAAAACACTGCACATCATCAACCCTTTTCTCTCCATTAGCGCCGGACTGCTCCCTGCTGTGCACTGCCTTCTTTGTCAGCATACCATCATTGCCGTGTAGGGCTGTTTCAAGGCAGTGCAATTTAGGCTCTTTTAAGGTGGACTAGAGGATTGGGTAGACCCAGAACCAGGGCAGCATCGGGATTAAAGTTCCATTCTGTTCATGTGCCAGTGCAGAAATGGAGGAACACGGAACATGTGCTTCTGTCATACAAATTGTTTACAAGAGGAGCAGCTTGTAATTTTTTTTACAGCTAATCATTGGTGCATGGAGTTGTAGGAGCAAGCGTTTTCTATCTTCAAGCCAGTTTAGAAATTAAAAGGTCAGAAAAGACCACTGTGATCAAGTGGTCTGACCTTTTTCATAACATAGGTCATAGGACTGACTTGAATAATTCCTGTTTGAAGTAGGGCATGTCTGGAAGAAAAACATCCAGTCTTGATTTTAAAATTTCCCATGATGGAGAATTCACCTCAGTCTTTGTTAAGTTGTTCCATGGTTAAGAACCTTCCATGGTTAAAAAGTTATAACTTAATTCCAGCTAAAGCTTGTTTAGCTTCAACTTCCAGCCATTAGATCTTGTTATATCTTCGTCTGCTAAAATTAAGATCCCTCCATTATCAAACTTCTGCTTCCCATGTAGGTACTTATATATAGATGGTAATCAAGTTATCTCTTAACCATCTCTTTCTTAAACTGAATAGATGGAGCTCCTTGAGTCTATTCTGTAAAAGGCACATTTTTCTAATCCTTTCGTCATTTGTGTGGCTCTTCTCTGAACTCCCATTTTTCAACACCCTTCTTTTCTGACAGGTACCAAAACTGGACACTCTATTCCAATAGTAATGACATCAGTGCCAAATACAGAGTAATATGATCTCCCTGCTATACTTGATATTCCCCTGTTTATATATCCAAGGATTGCATTAACCCTTTTGTCTACACTATCAGCTGAGTCTCCACCACGAGCCCCAAGACCTTTTCAGTGTCACTACTTCCCAGGATTGTGTGTGTCATCCTGTAAGTATGGCATGCATTTGTAGGTAACTTTGGGAAACTGCTTTAAGTAGTAATTCTCTCTATTCATAAAATAACTGGTACCTTAATCTTATGCTACAGCTGTGCATGAAGCCAAGACACACACACAAACAAGAAGCCCTTCTTTCAGTCTTTAAAATTACTTGCTTCCACTGAGGCATAGCTCCTCTGAGAGGAGATGCATGTTCTATGGTGCTGAACACCGTGTATCAAATCCTTAGAGCTTTAAAAAAGAAATCTACACACTGAGTGCTATTTCATATGGGAAAAGATTATCGGTTGATGTTTATCTTTCAAGTCTGCTCCATTCATAATTGTCACAGAATAACTATCTACAAATATCTGCTGTATCTTCTCAAATCTGACCACTCACCTCAGAAGAATAAATTTAGCAGCTACTGCATATCAGTCTTTAATAGTCTGGGAAAGGCTAAAATAATTTATCTGTCATCCCTCGTAGTAGGATTTATTAGGGGGGAGATGCATTTATGACTACTAATGTAAACACCTGCAGTGTCATGGGATATCGCTTTGTCTAACTAAATTAGTTTAAGTCATCATTAAAATTTGTGTGAAGCCTGCTTTCTTGCATGAAAGAGAGACATTGTTAGTCTTTATTGAATTACTAATTACTAATCTCTCCTTCACTGTTTCGTGAAGGGAAGGAAATTCTTCATTCTTATCTGAAGCATTTTTCAAGGATGAAATGCTATGAAGTGTTCTGATTTATATAGTTAATTGCCATAAATTTTGGGACATGTGTCCACATTTGTCCTACTAGAATTATACAATAAAATTAATTTTAAATGTTTATATTTTTTTGTTTTGATTAGGGATGTTAAGAGGCAGATATTTAACTAATCAAGTAGTCAATAGAATGTTTATCAACTACTTGATTAGTTGATAGGCAGCCCACTCAGCCCCGGCTTGTACGGAGTGCAGGACCAAACCCCTCTGTGGCTCTGCAATTTAAAATACAGTAGGAGCTGGAGGAGAAGGGGAACAGGCTTTTAAATTGCAGAGCCGCAGTGGGGTTTGGTCCCACACCTACTGTGAGCTGCGACTCAGCTGGGCTTCCTGCCCAGCTGGCAGCAATCCCTGTGCACAAGGGTCCCAGTGGGGAGTTGACTGACCCCTGCACACAGGGGCTAATGACTTTTAAGCTGGCTCCCTCCAACATCGGCACCTGCTTCATCCCCACTGCCAAGGTGCTGGGGAATGCAAGTAGTTGATTCGACTACCTGAGAAGCATAGGCTTATTGGGTGGTCAACTACTCCCTTACATCCCTAGTTTTGACAAAGCCCCTACTGAATGTCCTTTGAGTTATCATATTTTGTAAGAGTATTATGTCTAAATGGTTTTCCTTGTATACTTAAAATTTGCTTTTCATGAGCCAGATTTAGACACAAAAACATTGTAATGAAATATTTAGACATCCAAAATGTTAGTATCAAAAGAATGAAAAAAAACCTTGGAAACCAAATCTGTCATTCATAGTCCTGTAATAAGTTCATAATTTTGGCAGTCTCCTCCTGCAGACAAATCTCTCCTTAGTTTGATTTTACAATCTCCATAGATTTGAATCTTGTTCACCACTGTGTGTTCCATATAAAGAAAGAATGCTGATTAACTTTTATAAATCATTCCTTGTTATGATTTTCTTAGGTGTGCATCCATAAAACTAAATTATTCTGTGAATAATGCATACTTATGTGGTCTTGTTTTTTCATTGTTTTCAAGTGAAGAAATATATAAATAATCTTTTGAAATCTGATGGTATATTATGGAAGCATCAACTGTGGTTTGAAGGTTAAGGTAGAGCTGAATTTTGCATTTTAAATGGGGATTCAGCCACATTATGATGTGTGAAGTAGTGTAAACAGCATATTCACCACCACCACCACACACACACACTCCCCACAAAAAATTATAGCACTTACTCTGTGAGTATAAAATTAATTTTATAGGATCTTATGTCGATTGATATGAATTAAAATGATTCCTTTATGAAATTTAATATCCTGTCTTCAGACTATTTTTGTCACTAATTATGTTAATACTTTTCAAACTTCTTGTATAGTTAAATTACTGTAATATTGTGCATTGTGTATATATAAGAAATTTTTTTTGTTAGGTTTAGCGGTCTTTTTTTCCCTTAGGGTATGTCTACACTAGCCCCATAGCCGAACTACCTGGAGGTTTAATAGGTAGTTCGATTTAGGGGCTTTAATTTGAAATACCGGGTCCCTGCTGCGTGTAGACGCGGGCAGTTAGTCCGGACTTGTAAATTTCAAAAATGGCAACCGGCCGGGAAGATGCAAATCAAGCGCGGGATATTTAAATCCCGGACTTGATTTGCAACTTTGCATGCCTACATTAGCCTCCCTAGTCCAACTAGGGGGCTAGTGTAGACATACTCTTATTCTTCATAACTGAAAATCTCTACCTCAGCACTTACTGATGAATGTTTTTACAGAAACTTCAACAAAAAACTGCCCTCTTCCAAAATGGCTACTATCTCCTATTTTTGTCAATGGGACTGAGGTGCCCTCTTTCAAATATTAATTTCCAAATATTTTCAGAGGGAATAAAACCAAGCTGCCCCTAAGGAAGATAATAGTTCCTGAGTAAAGAGAAAGCCCAAACATAAAAGATGTATAAATGCACATATAAGACTCTCAAACAACCTTAACTGTGCCCAGTAGTGACATGATGTGGGAAATGTTACCCGTATGAATTTGGCAAATAATTCTATGTGGTAAATTTTGGGGGAGAATTGGACTAGAGGAAACAGGACCATAATACTACTATGTGTATTGTATAAGACAGAAATTCAGATGTTAAAACAACATTATTAAGGTTGAAAAGTCAAAGCTTTCAAAAATTAAGAACTGCCATGACGAAGGTTGGGTGTGTATTCTTAATTCAGCCTCATGGGATTGCAGGAAAGGAAAGGAAGGCCTCCATGCCTAACATAGTTGAATAGTGCCCTAGATAACTAGATTTGATCCATGTTTTTGCCACAGAGTTTCTATGTTCCTAAAATAAACAAGTGAAAAATCAGAAAGTCCATGTTCCGACATCATATTGATACCCATTAGTGATCAGCAGTAGTGAGAACCTTTAGATTCATCATACCATCTGTCACTTGAATTAACAGAGTAACTGACAGCAATATCAAGCTTATCCATATGGACCAGCCCTAGAGGGACATGGCACATATAGCTAGTTTGTTTTGTTGATAGGAGGCAGACTCAAGAATCTTGGGTTCCATTCCAGACCCTGGAAGGAGGTGTGCTATAATGGGCATGGGTTTTTCTGCATGTAGACCTCTTCCACCAGTTTCCAATCAGACTATCTCCCTATTCTGTGTCCTGAATTCTTGGCTGTTCATCCCATTCTCCTCACCTAACCAGCCTAAGCCTGTACTCCTCGTATTTCTCTTCCCATTCCTTGTCTCCTTGTCTAGCAAGTCCTAGTCTCTCCTCTTTGGACACCCTTTACCCAGTATTCCAACACCCCCTCCCAACTCCTGGCCCCTTGTGTGCGATGCTTTTGCCTACCTCTTCCAGTTTAGACTTATAACTTGGCTAAATGTGGGGAAAATTTCACGGGGACAACAAAAAGTACATTCTGGAGACCAAAATCATCCCCCTCTGACAACTTTTAAGGCTATATGCCAAAATAGAGGGGGACTAGATATTCTCAAATAAAAACGTTGGAAGCCATTTAACATGTGAAAAGCAATGTGTTCTTCCCTGCCACCTTTATCAGAAACAGCTGAAACATTTTGGCCGGTACTTCCTCTTAACGCTCAGATGTGGCAGTCATCTGGCATAGAAGGAGACTGCACTACGGTACTTGTATTAGGAGAATTGAAAAATATAATTTTGCTTTTTACAGTGCAAACATTTGTAATAAAAAAATGAAGTGAACACTGTACACTTTGGATTCTAAGTGAAACTGAAATCAATGTATCTGAAAATTTAGAAAACATCCAAAATGTTTAAAATGGTATTCTATTATTGTTTACAAGAGCAATCAATTTTGATTAACTTGTATAATCACTTGACAGGCCCAGTTATTTTTATAGTTTCAATTATCTCTATTTAATTCAGGGCTGATTCTAATACATTTGTTTTATTCCTTGGTTTAACTGTAGTGCCTTTTTATGCTATGGAAAATGATTGCATTGTATGGAGAGATTATCTCCTCTGTGCATTTGTTCAGTTTTTTTCTTTCTTATGACTGGCTGCAGTGAGGGAAGTGTGTAGAATGATGCTATGTTGTCCTGCAGCTGTATTACCTTGTGCTATAATTTTTTGTCATGTTCAGTCTCCATAATACAGTCATGTCAGGTCACATTTGTAGGAAACGCATCCAAGAAACCACTAGGGTGCTGCAGGAAGTGGCACTGGTATTTCAGTAGTTGAAAAGTGGTGTGCTGTCTTTTTTATTATCTGTTAATGGATGAAGATTAATATCTAGTGAGTATGTTTCCTGTGAAAATAATGTCAGTACTCCTTGTCTGTTAACAATCATATCACTGTAGTTTAATTGTTATATAAAGGTTTTGTTTCAATTTAGAAAGCTTCTTTATCTGAAGAGAGAGTTGATCAGGACTTCAGTCTCTCTGTGCCTCAGAGATCCTTTCTTTACACATTATAAATGCTTCTGGGCACGTTCTGCTTCTTGCTAACTATTTGTACAGTGCCTGGCATGATGCCCCACCCCAATATAATTTAGGGCTGAGAGGCCTTATGGTAATACTGGAATAGTTTATAATAATGACACAATGGTAGTTTAATAATAATATTAGCAGCAGCACTCAATGTACAGCAACAGTCAAAGCAAACAATGTTAGGAATAATTTAAAAAGGGATAGAGAATAAGACAGAGAATATCTTATTGCCACTGTATAAATCCATGGTACACCCACATCTTGAATACTGCATACAGATATGGTCACATCTCAAAAAAGATATCTTAGCATAGGGAAAAGTTCAGAAAAGGGCAACAAAAATGATTAGGGGTTTGGAACGGGTGCCGTATGAAGAGAGACGAAAAAGACTGGGACCTCTCAGCTTAGAAAGGAGGAGACTAAGGGGAGATATGATGAAAGCTTATAAAATCATGACTGGTGAGGAAAAAGTGAATAAGGAAAAGTTATTTACTTGTTCCCATGACATAAGGACTAGAGGTCACCAAATGAAATTAATAGGTAGCAGGTTGAAAACAAACAAAAGGAAGTTTTTCTTCACTCAATGCACAGTCAACCTGTGGATCCCCTTTCCAGAGGATGTTGTGAAGGCCACAAATTTAACGGAGTACAAAAAAGAACTAGATAAATTCATGGAGTTTAGGTCCATCAAAAGTTATTACCCAGAATGGATAGGAATGGTGTCCCTAACTTCTGTTTGTAAGGGGCTGGAAATGGATGACAGGAGAGGAATCACTTGATGATTTCCTGTTCTGTTCACTCCTTCTGGGGCATCTGGCATTGGTCACTGTTGGAACACAGGATACTGGGCTAGGTGGACCTTTGGTCTGACCCAGTATGACTGTTCTTATGTTCTTAAATTCCCTTTTTTCATTTTCCTGAATTTCACAATTCATCCTTCTTTTTAGGAGACACAGCATCACATCATGTTCAGCCTTTTCATAATATATATAAGGAATAATGTATTCCTCAGTATTAGGTAGTAAGTTTGTAAATTCCAAAACACAGAACCCTGGTCTGCTGAAATCATCAACTACAAGATTGAAAGTCAATTGATTTATGTCTCTAGAACTTCAAAAGGGAATTATATAGCCTTTATATAAAGCTCCGAGACGGAAAAAAGCGGCAGCCATGTTCATGCAAATGGAGCGGGGAAAATGTAAATCCCTGCTGCATTTGCAATTCCGACTGGCCTCATCTGCATCCCTTTTGCGGAAAAGGGGGCCAGTCTAGACACAGCCTTAATGTATTTACACATTGGGATTACTTCAACTGGGTTCATTAGATAGGTGAGCATAGCTTTTTCTGCCATTATAGACTGAGATGCGGTAAATTAAAAAAATAAGTAGAAAAAATTTAAGTAGTAATGATGGTAAATTAAATGTTAACCCAGTAAAGGAAAATAGGAAGTGAAAGAAATCGCAAAAAATAGAGAATGTAAAAGTTTTACATTAAAAAGATAGAAGACTTACTGTATGAACTGTATCTTTTCTAAAGAAAAGAGTTAAGTACAAGAATAGAATAATATAGAATCTTTACTATAAAATGTAGTTTTAGATGTTACATTAAAAATAAATTTAATTTTGCTAGAGCTGCTATAAAGAACATCTTTTGATATACATTCCAGATCTCCTTTGAGTCATATTGACTAGGATGGTAGCTTCATGTCAGTGTTACTGAAATAGTTCCCTCATAAATACATAATTGATATTTCTAGGCCCAGTGTAGCGGATTCTGGCAGAGTAAGTGTACAGCACATAAGTATTTTGAAAACTGAGACCCAATAACTGAACATTATTATTTCCATAACTTGCAGGCATGTTCATTCATTATTTTGGATTTTATGCATGTCAGATTTTAAATGTAAGTGACATTTATAGAGTTCAAACCAATAGGTTTGCATTTTTGTGTCTCAAAAACCACATAAAAATTGCAGTTGTAAGAGCAAACTACTGTTGCTGTTACACTCATAATAAAACATAATTAATATTGAAAATTGTAAAAATCTTATTTATTTGTTGTAAACATACCTTTAGTTCACATTTTATGTTTCTTTCCTTCACCTTTTTTTAATGTATATTTGACTTAAATAACCTCTTGTACCCTGCCTTTTAGCCATGCTGGCTTATTTCTTGCATTCCTGCTGCCTCCCTTACTAGAGGGGGATCTGTGATTCTTATAGCATGTTTAAGTAGCTTCCAAGTCTAAAAATATAACTCTAAATACTTTTTGAACTGATCTTCCAGTGCGGATGAATATGAAAATCAACCCCCTACTCACCTAGATTTTTTTCCCCTTTGAGAAACATGGTTCATAGCTCTGACACTTTGTTGACAGCAGACTTACAATACGGGACAAAATTGTTGGTTTATAGATATAGGCAGGTTCTGAATGAGCTCTCCCGTGATATCTTAGTGATGAATTGGGGAAAAGGCTTCCGACAGTGTTTGCGTAGACGCCCTTCTATGAATAGCTGTGCAGCAAATGGAGATGCTTTGCCAAAGTGATCAGCTTTTGTTGGTTTTGAGTTGCAAATCACTCCTAGTATTAATTAAATGTTATTTTTATTGAACAAGAAAAGGACATCAGAACTGTGGTTACCATTGTCTGGTTGAGGGGATCACCCTTAACTTAACCACAGTTGCTAAGCAGGGGGCAGGGATGCCAAATAAGGGGGGGTGAAGACAGGTGTTTCTACCTGGTAGTGAGAACGTGTCTAGAAATTTAGGGGCCCAATACATTATGTTTGTTGGCATGCCGGATGCTTCCATTTCACTTTATTTAACACAGATGTTGCAATTTTGTGTAGTGTCCTCTGAGCATGGGGTCCTGATAGAATTGTGCCTGCTTTCCTCCTTGCATGAGCCTCACATCCCAAAATTAAACCATGATGCAGGAAGTTCAAATATTGTCATGGCTGTAATGTTTTAGTACCTGTTTGTTGCATTTCAGTGCAAACTTGTCCATGCATCATCACTCCCATTTCCAAAAGAAACAAAACCAGTGTATGAACTTATGTCGGATCCGAATGTTTTCTCTTTTTTCTTCTTCAATTTTTCATCTTTTGAAAAGTTCTCCCTCTGATGGAGGGCTTATTTTTCTATTGCTATCAAAGAGTGCATAGCTGAGGTTGGGCACCTAAGAGATGAGCTAAAGAAAAGAGAATCTTGTATTTATGGGTCTGTCTTTCTCTGTGCACTGTATATGTCTGTGTGGGACTGAGAAATTCCAGACAAGTGAAGAATTCCTAATTTCTATGTTCCCACAAGAACAGAAACTAGTCCTGTTTCCCTACTTCTACCAGCCACTCAATTCCTTATCCCCAGAAAATATTCTTTACCACTTGTAAGAAAATACTGAAATGACTCCTATATGGACTTTATTACCAGCTGTAAAACTTTTATTTTATTAGATTAATATCAAAATTTCACAGGTATATTTAGCTATGTTTAAGATTTGTAAAATTCAAGAAATAGTATAGGTTTAAAATACGTATGATTTTTGAGAGAATTGTTTCAGGTATAATTCTTCAATGAGTAGCAAGTTACATAAGGAAATTATTCTACTCAATTTAGAGGAATTTTTAAATCATTTCCCAATGAAGCTGTGATATTAAGTTTCATATTATAAAGTAGTGGGGATTAGTCATAATATTGTTTATTATTATAGTATTAATAATGTTTTCTGATTGTTCTCCCAGTGTGAGGCTCTGTCCAAATACATAAGACAGAATCCTGCCCAAAAGATTGGACAATTTAAGAACACAATACTGTAAACTTTTAAGAAAGCTTATTCACATAATTACATTCAATCATAGACTTAAAAGTTTGCAGGACAGAGCTTTATGAAATTTCTATATTTCTTTTCATGTCTCCTCTCTGAGACGCAGCACCTGTTTACTACTGGAATTATACTTTAAGAGTCTCTGCCATCTCTGACTTTTAAGTATATTTTCTATCCAGATGCCTCAAACTTCATAAACCCACATGTGCAAATATGTAAGATTGCTAGTGTTTGGATATAATGAGTCAATCTAGCAATAAAAAATGTTTAGTAATTTGGAAAAATAAAATTTCAATATGCATTGTTATATGGGAAAAAATAAGAAAGGAACCCTATGCACTTTGGTTTAATAATTCCCTTGAAATCAGTCAGGTTATTTTTTTTTAATTGCAGCATAGGTAATGTAAGAGTAAACAAAGAATTTTGAGAGATTTTTTTTATTCATGGTGTAATGTAGCATATAGCATGTGAAGGATTTTGGAAAGGTGTAACATCAATTTCATTAACAGCCTGTATCCTAACAGATAACCAGTTAGAAAACTGACCTTTTAGAATGTTTAATTTCTAAACTCTTCATTTGGGGGACCCTCTACCTAATCAATAACAGGTTGCCTTTGGAATTAAATTATGATAACAATTTTATAATGTTGCATCATTTGTCATTCTCATTTTGTTATTTTTAAGTGCATATGGGATTGCGTCTGTTAAGATAGTACTGTCCCATTTCTGTTAATGACACACTGGTTTAGATGCATGCCCTTTATTTAAATTAATATTAACAACTTGGCATTCAGGGACTGCAATAAATGAGTGCAATTTATACACCAAGGAGGAAAGTGATGTATTAAAGGCAAGTAAAAGAAGGAGATAAGATGTATTTAGATAGCATCTGAATGACATTTCACAAATAATGGGGAAAAATAACACTCTTAATTCCTCCTGCTAGTTGCTTTCCTGATCAAAAATTTTCAAATTTTTCTTTTTTAAAAATTGAAAATAAGGGACAACATTTTTGCAATTTATTTTTCCATTTTTCACCCAGTTTTATTTAGTACCTACTGAATATCAATCTACATACATTTGTAACCAGCTTCTGCTATCACATATGTCAACGTGGTCCTACTGTGAGGGCAGGGGACTGGACTTGATGATCTCTCTCTGTTGATATTCAGAGAGTATGAATGAATTATGATACAAATAGGACCTCCCTGGTCTGGCACCTGAGTGGTCCCAAACCAGGGAGTTGGCTGGATCAGGGGAGGTCAAGGCTCCCAACCCAGCTGACCACTCTGCTCCTGGCCCCAGCCACTGGGCTCTGCTCCTGGCCCCTGTCAATGGGCTTCACTCTCGGCCACTGGGTTCTGCTCTGACCATACTCTGTCTCCGCTCCCTGCTGCCATCTGCCCAGCGGGACCTGCACTCCATGCTGCGTTCAACGCACTACTGCCAGCTGACTGGGGATGAGCTCCCCTCCACCAGCCCAGACAGGGCTGCACTCCTGACCTTGGCTGGCTTGGTCTTGGTCCAGCAATATCTGTGGTCCTGGCGGAACATGGATGTTGCGTGAACAGAGAGTCTCAGATTTCAGAGGTTCAACATGTACTTTTTGGAAACAGTGCTAGAATTTGCAGGACCACTGCTGTGCTTGTTAGGGATGTGAATGGTTAACTGGTAAGCATCACCTTTACTAGGTGATGCTTGCTGGTTGCGGTTAGCCAGTAGGCCTGGAACAGTCCATCTCCCAACATGGGCAGGGAGCTGCTCCAGCCCACAGGCGCTTGCCACAGGCAGGAGCACTCCAGCATCTCCAGAGCAGCCCCCATTCGCAGCAGCACCTGCCCAACTGGAGCAGCACAACACAGGCAGGGGTGCTTCAGACAGGGGCGGCCCGTGGATGTAGGCAACCTTGTCAGTTGCTTAGGGCGCCACGTTTAATGCCAATGATGACATCACACCATACAGGGCTATGGGGGAGGGGGGGTGCCGATCACGCATTCCGCCTAGGGAGCCAGTTGCCAGCAGCTCTCCTCGAGCCGCTCCTGGCTCCAAATTGGCCAGAGCATCTGCTGCCCATCCCCATTTAAGCCGTTAACTGGTTAAACATAATGTTTAGCCAGTTAACTGATGAAATGGGATTTTACATCCCCTAGTGCAATATGGAGAGGTCTTCTGGGGCAGGGTACATTAACTCATACGGATATTCACCTAGTTTTACAACAGGCTACATAAAAAGCAGTAGAGAAATCAGTACAAACTAAAATTTCATATAGACAATGACTTGTTGACACTGCTCTGTATCCTATAAACTGCACTGTAAGTACAATATTTATATTTCAGTTGATTTTTTTATAATTGTATGGTAAAAAGTTAGAAAGCAAGCAATTTTTCACTTTTTTGTATTTTAATTTCTGACTTTGTATGCAAGTCGTTTTTAAGTGAAGTGAAATTTGTGGGTACAAAAGATAAATTGGACTTCTGAAAGGGGTACTGTAGTCTGGAAAGGTTAAGAGCCATTGGTGTAAGTGTGTCATATTTGTGGAGTTGAGAGAGCTCTGAATTGAGTGATGGAAGACTTCCAGTAGTGGTATTTTAAATGAACGTGATTGAAGCTATCTTAATTTGAGCAGTAAGGAGCAAATAGCTCCTTCATTCCTCCCTCCTCTATTCCTATGTGGCCCAAGCCCAACCTTATTTACACTGTCTTGGGAAGGCATGGAGGTTTGTGTATAACATCACAATTGCCAACTCTCTGGATTTTATTATGAAAATTTGTTTTTTCCTTAAAGTCCTAGCTTCTGGAGTCATGGAAATATTCAGGAATCTGTGTTGTCATTTAAGTTTCTGGCTCTCAGGGTTTTGAGAAAAGCTGCAAAACATGAACATTAAAGCTACAAAAGCAGAAGGAAAACAAAAAGTTCTCAGTATTGATTATTTCTTAAAATGAAATTACTTTTAAGCCAATCTCATAATTTTTGCGGCTTGCAATACTGATTACATAATATATCAAGGACAGCCTATTATAAGTAGCAGCTAACCAAAGTCCCATTTCCCCACTAAGCCAAGCCACAACCTGCCTTCCAAAATGGAGTGTGAACTTTGGTCTATGTAGTTACGCCCCACAACTTTACACAACAATGACAAATTCTGTTCTTGAAGACTATATGGAAGGAAGAGTATGTTATTTCCAAATAGGGTTGCCAACCCTCCAGGATTGATCTGGAGTCTTCTGGAATTAAAGATTCACTTAAATTAATGACTACATCATGTGACAAAAACTCTAGAAATACATCCAATCAAAATTGATGATCCTGCTTCCAAAGTATTATGTAAGCATGATTATTTCAACATGCTTGTGTTAACAGCTGCCAGCAAATAACAGTATGTGCCAGTAAATTCTTAATTTGCATAGAAATTAGCATATGCAAATAGGTTATATAACTGAAGAAAAATCCTTTCTAAACTGAAAACAAAATTCACTGTGTGGTTTCCAGTCTATTAGCAACAGAAGTAAAGAAAAATTATTTTCAAGCTGATTTTTAAATTGATGTCCCTTAAAAAAAAAGGGTTAAAAACTGTATAAGTGTAGCTTTAAGGCTGCACAGTTAAAATTTTTAAAAGTCTCTTAAGTATAACAGTTGACAGTGTCCCTCTTAAAAATGCTTCTGGCTACAAACTATTAATTATTAGTAAATCACACCTAGGATGGCTGTATATGGCAAAGGTTACAGAGAAAATAACATTTCTCCTGTATACTTTTAGTTTGTTTACTTTGTGAGTTTGTGATCACTTTGTGAATCTTGATACTGTTTTCTCTGTTCAGCCAGTTCTCCCATGGGCTCTGTGTTTGAGTCTGTCCACACAGAACCACTTGCAGGAGATAGTTTCTCATTTTCTGAGTGTGTGTGTGTGTGTGTGTGTGTGTGTGTGTTTTTACTTAGCAACAGGGGAGAGTAAACATTTAAATGGACAATTTAGGGCAAGTTTCACATGCTACATTTTTGACTCACAAAATTTCAAACAATGTTCCTTTAATATGCAGTAACATCTTTGTTATCAGGAATGTTGAGGGAATTGGAGGAAGTGGGGGATTAGTTAGTCAAAAATGTTGGTTAACTAAGAGATATACTTGCCTATGGAATACCAGTTTTTAAAGAATTAGAATATAATAAACAGTGTATAGGTATTCACCAATCCAGCAGTAGTTCTTGAAGCACTTAAGTGTATACAGGTAATGTTTTCTATTTCAGTAGGTAATCTTATGATACTACATACCACTATGGGCAGTGCACGGTGTACACCCAGTCCTCTAAAAATACCCTTAATACTAAGACTATACCGAACATAATTTTATCTTTGATGATTCTGAAGGCTCTTCAGGATTTTGCATTGCCTCAGGGTCACCATTATCAACATCAGTTATCGCTGTAGCTATGGAAGGTGTAAGTGATTGGGCTGAATCTGTAATGGCCCAATGACACACCCTGGAAGTAGGGTTCCCAGGTGTCTGGTTTTGAACTGGACAGTTCAGTATTTGAGCTTTCTGTTCAGGAAACAAATTGAGAAAATATAAATGTCTGGTATTTTCTAAATAAGATGTAATGTAGATTGTGATATAATGTAAAGTGTGTCCGGTATTTTTGTTGAAACCATCTGGCAACCCTACTTGGAAGCTGCTTTTTTGAATAAATCCTTGATACCTGCTTGTTTGCTTGTTTTCTGCCTCTCTTGTATAAAAGCAGGATGCAGAATGGGTAGTTGCATAATGTGCTGGGCAGTGTCCTAGTCCCAGTGTCCTAGTCCCTGTCCCAGTTACTAGATTGTAGATTTGTATTCTAAGGTATCAGAAATGCCAGTCAATAGAGTGTTTTGGTTGGTAAAGAGCCAGCTTTTGCTGTACTACTGTTTGTAATAAAATATACCCCACATTACATGACATGCAACAAACAATGTGGTGTGGCTGCTATTTTAATCTTAATTTTTGCATTTCCTGACCTTGGTAATTTTAACAGTCTATCTTTTAATTATATATACGGCTCCCATTGTCATGGCATCACAATGCCTCACAATATTTAAGGTATTTATCCTTGCAACAGCCCTGTAAGTGAGGAAAATTCAACACCCCTTTGCTGTCAGTGAAAGAAGCTTCTTGAGTGTTTGCATTTCTTACTTCCCCTCACACCCCCTCCTTTTCTCAGATTAGCACTCCAGCAATTCTTTTATTATTCTGCTGCAGGCTGTTTCATTCAGAGTGAGCTGCATTTACTGGGAAAAGCAGCACTGTTTAAGAGGAACTGTATACACTGCGCCTTCCCTTCTACAGAATTGTTCTGTCTGTTATTTAATAACCTTTCAGGACCCCAGAATGTCCCTTTTTTTTTCTTTTTTTTTTCTTTTTTTGCCTGCCTGCTTGCTTTCTTTCACTTGCACATTTAATAAATCTTTAGATTAATAATGGGCAATGTGTATGTCCTGAATAGAATATTAGGACAAAAGTAGGAAATGTCCTTCAGGTTAACTGAAAAGAATGAGACGCATCAGGAATAGAACATTAAAACTCCCTCAGGTAAACCTGCTTATTTTATTATTTCTTGTTGTATTTTCTTGTTGTATTTAAAGCATCAATATTTCCTGTCTTGAGTGACACTTGCCTATGATGACTTCATTCATCATGCTGTGCATCTGTCTATAACCCTCCCCTACAATTCTTTCAATTCATATCATTAGCATGTATTTTATTCCTCATATCAAGGTTATCGTTCAGCATTTAATGGGAAATGGATGCTAAATTGACAGAAAACATGTGGCTGATGTCACAAGAGTTTAAAATTTCAGTCCTCCACATTCAGGAAGGACATTTTTTTTAGAGAACGTTTGGAATTAGCTAGGGGCAGCTTTGTTTTTAGTAAAGCTATACTAAATTGGCGGCATATATGCATCGTGATTTTTAACAGACATTTTGAAATAACACATTTTTCACCTATGTTATTTTTAAAAGCAGGGAAGGTTAAAAGAGGGTTACAAAACAATGGGAGTAAAATTATTTTCATGTTTTATTTACTTGTATTTAAGCAAATAAATTAAAATATGAACACCCGCTAGAGTGGTGTAACCCCAAACAGTGCAGCATGCTGCTAGTACATAGGAGCCAGAAAGCAAAAATAACTAATTTACAATAGTTTTATTATCCATGTTGAGACACATGCTCAAAGCAACTTGAGTACATGGTAAAAATAAATTGATTTTTAAAAAAATGATTAATTTTAATAATCCACAGTGTTACTAATCCAGAAAAGGAAAATTTTGTTCAATATGATATTTGATTTTTATCTTGACAGTATTTTGACAGAGTTCCTGTAATGCTTCTAAAAACCTCTTTTTTTACTTCATATTACATGTAGTAGAGGAGAGCAACAGTAACTAAAAATAGTGCTGTCTTGGAGTAATGATCTAGTTTTCATAAGAGTAAACATGAAATCTTATCAGAATTACCTGGGCTCCTTTATTGTATAATAAATTCATATTCTACTCTGTGGAATGAGGCAGTGATGATATGATATACTGGCTAATGAAAAGCAAGTCGTAATTCCAAAGTGACCGAAAGATTAAATTTGTTATTATGTAGCGCACACCTTCTGGGTGTGGTGTACTGTCCCATCTAGTGGCACCATGATCACTGACAGAGAATAAGTCTGATATGCAGCCATAGCTAATAGCCAGCTAACTAAAAGTGAAAGGTGAAGCTAAAGTGGAAGGTGCCGCACATTCACAGAATGATAATGACAACTATTTTTAAAGAGCCAGAACATCCTCGGTTTTCCAGCTATGGATGTGGGTGTGAATACAGATTTTGTATGTAGAACCCTGCAAATGTGTGGGTATCTGCTTTATATCTCCAGGTATTGGCATCCATGGATGTCATTGTGGATATCCATGGCTCACTTTTGCAAATACAGATGCAGATAAAAATTTTGTTTCCGCACAGGGTTCTACCAGTGCACTTTTTTTACTGTATGTGGTGTTGTTCTGGAAAATAGTTTTGTGTTTCCAAAATATTAATAAATAGACCACGTGTGAGAGGATCAGCCTTCTGTTCCCACTGTCCAATCAGGGCTTGTGTGATTGGAGGAAGGGGTGCCTTTCAAGAAAAGACTATTGGACAGGACACCTGTAACTGCTGCCTGGACACAGCAAATTGAAATCTGAGCTCAAGGCTAGAGGGCAAGCCCACGGAGTAGCCTTTGTGTAGCCACAATGGATTTTGCTCTGTACGTGAAAATCAGCAAGGGTATGTCTAAATTACATGGCTCCGTCGACGGAGCCATGTACATTAGTTTACTCAGCAAAGGGATCATTTCACGAGGCATAAAGGATCTGCCGACGAAGTGTTCTGGGGTTAGCAGATTTCCGTCTAGACTGCCGCGCTGTGCCGACAATCAGCTGATCAGCACAGCTCATCGGCCATTTTTATTTAAACGAAGCGGCGATTATTTAAATTGCCTCTTCATTTCCCTTTGCTGTCCTGCCTAATCTACATGGCTCCGTCGACGGAGCCATGTAGTTTAGACACACCCCCAGAGTCCAAAGGGAAGAAGGTATCCTGTTTGACTGAGGAACTGAGGCTGGTGGGATTGCTAGTTTGCTGACACGATAAAGAGGACTATTTATCAGTGAAGGTGCTGAAGGAACTTCAGGATGAATTTCTGCCTGTCCAAAAGTTGTCCTGAAGCAAAGAGTGGCAGTTTGGAACAAACTACCAGAGCAAGGAAACCCCTACCACAGTCATTAAAAAAAATCCTTGTACACACAGAAAGAGTATTTATATTTCTCTTGGGGCTTATAAATTAGACAGTTTAATACTCGGTATCCCTTTCAAACATAAAGTTAAATATTAGGCTATAGTAGAGTATACATTTAAAAATGGCTCCTTATTTCCACTTGCACTTGCTGTTTCGAGGGTGGGAGGCTGACATCCACAAGAGGTTTGAAATGTTTGCATAGCACACACCTGCAGGTTTAAAAGTTATAAACTGTCAGTTGCGTGTTAAATATGGAGAAAAAAGTGAAGCCTGGTGGCATGAAAAGGAAGCTGTTAATCAGACATGAAGCAGCCTCAATACTGAAAGCAGTTAAGCCAGGCCTTTGCCACATCCAGATTGCGTTATTGAAATAATCCATAAATACGAGATTTTTCTTGAAGATTATTTGGAAAGTTCAAGTTGTGTGCAATGCATATATCCCCTTGGGGTTTTATCCTGTGGTGTGCTGAGCACTCCTGCGTGGTACTGAGTGCTCTCTACTTCCTGTATTCATGGGAATACTCAGTACTTTTCAGGATCCAGTCCTCAGTAGTTATTCATGAAGCATAACACAGCTGTGCTCCATAAATGGCCCTGATGCCCAGTTTATTTCTGCATGTGATTCTAAGAATATGTCAACACTTCAATCGGAGGTGTGACTGCAGCACCCGTAGTGTGGGCAACACTTGCTGCAGCCACTCCTCTGATCTCAGGGTAGACCTAGTCTGTCTGTTTATATTAATGTATAGTTTAGGCTCTGCGCCCTTCCCTTTCTATGACCCTCTAACCTGCCAGCTAAGATCAGCTAGGGTGTTTGAACCTCTGCACACCTCTGCCCCTGACAGAGCAACAGTGATTTAGGGGAACCTGCAAGAGCAGTGGATGTGACACCTAATTCCCCCCCCCCCCCCCCCCCCCCCACTCCAAACAGAAGAATTAAGGGGAAGGTTTGAGATGGGAACTTCACAGGGTTTTCAGGCCCTTATATTGGTATTTCCACAGAGATGCACATCTGGCCTAGGGATGTGAATCGGTAATCCTTTCTGGGTGATGCTTACCAGTTCACTGTGGCGTAGAGGGCTGCTCCAGACCCACTGCCCCTGTGCAGGGCAACCAGCTGGCAACCTGCCCTGCGGGGCTGGGGCTGGGAGCTGGCAGCCCCCCCCATACAGCTGGGATCAGGGGTCAGGAGCCCCACAGGCTGGGGGCTGCTCCCACCATGCTGGAGCTGTCCCCTACCCAGAATCCCACTTAATTGATTAACTGGTTAAACGTTAACAGATTAATCAGGATTTTACATCCCTAATCTGGCCAATGGGCCTGATTCTGCACCATATAAATCAGTGGGTATTTTGCCATTATCTTTGATAAGAGTAGGATCAACTTCTTAAACATTTCATTGTCTGCTGTAAAATCTCAGGAACTACATGATGGTTATAATTAATCTAAAATATCATCTTGCAATAATAATACCATCAAAGAAATAAGTAGAAAAAGAAGGTTTATTCGTGGGGCCCATGGATTATAAACATTAATAATTTAACATAAATTAATTTGTGAATAAAATAATACATTTTATAGAAATTTCAAAATTCACAGGTCTCCTTTGATTTATATTCAAAGTAGGGATGGTGATTGATCATAGTTAATTCACACAATTAACTCAAAGATGAATTACTATTAAACATTAATTGTGATTAATTGCACTGTTAAACAATAGAATAACAAATTAAATTTATTAAATATTTGTTGATGTTTTCTTCATTTTCAATATTGATTTCAGTTACAACACAGAATACAAAGTGGACAGTGCTCATTTTATATTATTATTTTTATTACAAATCTATGCTTTGTAAAAATGATAAAAGAAATAGTATTTTTTAACTCACCTCATACAATAATATTGTAGTGCAATCTCTTTACTATGAAAGTGTAACTTACAAATATAGGGTTGATTTTTGTTTTGTTTTGTTTTTTGGGTTACATAACTGCACTCAAAACCAAACCAATTTAAAACTTTAGCACCTACAAATGTACTCAGTTCTACTTCTTGTTCCACCAATCACTAAGGCTTCATATACACTGCACTGTTATTTCAGAATAAGCTATTCTGGAATAGTTATTCCGAAATAGCTTATTTCGAAATAGCACATCTACACTTCAGGGAAGCCTCAAAATTAGTCTGAGGTAGGCTTCCCTAATGTAAACGTGTTATCTTGCAGCAAGGGAGATTTAGGTTGGACACTAGGGCTATATCTACACTGCAGGCTTCTTGCGCAAGAACTTTTTGCAGAAGAGATCTTCCACAAAAAAGTTCTTGTGCAAGAGCGCATCCACACTGCCACGCATTTTTGCGTAAGAGATGTGCTTTTGCGCAAGACAGTGTCCACACTGCCATGGATGCTCTTGTGCAAGAAAGCTCTGATGGCCATTTACAGAATGGCCATCAGAGCACCTGTGCTTTTTCCAATAGGGGTTTCTTGCTCAAGAAACTGTTGTCCGTCCACACACGCCTTTTTCCACAAGAGCTCTTCCGTAGGAAAAGGAATAACTCTTACGCAAAAAGCTCTGTCTTCTGACAATCTGCTTTACTTTTTCTTGTGAAAAAAATGCGTTTGTAGTATGGATGCTCCGAGTTTTTGCGCAAAAACTCTGCAGTGTAGACATAGCCCAGGAAAAACTTCCTAACTGTCAGGGTGGTTAAACACTGGAATAAGTTGCCTAGGGAGGTTGTGGAATTTCCATCTCTGGAGATATTTAAGAGTAGGTTAGATAAATGTCTATCGGGGATGGTTTTCAGACAGTACTAGGTCCTGCCATGAGGGCAGGGGACTGGACTCGATGACCTCTTGAGGTCCCTTCCAGTTCTAGTGTTCTATGATTTAGAACCCCAGGATGAATAACTTAGAATGGCCCTGGTGAGGGTCTATTTCGCAATAGCAGAAGTGGAGTGAAGTATCAGAGGGGTAGCCGTGTTAGTCTGAATCTGCAAAAGTGGCGAGGAGTCCTGTGGCACCTTATAGACTAACTGAAGTGTTGGAGCATAAGCTTTCATGGGCAAAGACCCACTTCGTCAGATGCATGTGTGGAGTGTCTATGCACGCCTTATTTTGAAATATCTATTTCAGAATAGGCATTATTCTTCGTAGAATGAGGTTTACAGATGTCGGAATAAGACGTCTGTTATTTTGAAATTATTTCAAAATAATGGAATTGCTGTGTAGATGCTCGCATAACAGCTGTTATTCCGAAATAACTTTGCTGTGTAGACACACCCTAAGACAAGCAAGTTTGTTTACATTTATGGGAGATACTGCTGTCTGCTGCTTATTTACAATATCACCAGAAAGTGAGAACAGGCATTCATATGGCACTTTTGTAGCTGGTATTGCAAAGTATTTTCTGCAAGACATACTGATGATGCCCTTTAAAAAAATAATGCATTAATTAAATTTGTGACTGTCCTGATTAAGGGAGAATTGTATATCTCCTGCTCTGTTTTACCTACATTGTGCCCTATATTTCATGTTATATACCATGTTATTCATTTTAAGAACATGTTTACAGCAGATTTGACAAAATGCAAAGAGGATACCAATGTGAGATTTCTAAATTTAGCTACAGCACTGGATCCAAAGTTAAAGAATCTGAAGTGCTATCCAAAATCTGAAAGGGACAAGGTATGAAGCATGCTTTGAGAAGTATTTAAAGAGTGACACTCTGATGCAGAAACTATAGAACCTGAACCATCAAAAAAGAAATCAACCTTCTGCTGGGAGCATCTGACTCAGATGATGAAAATTAACATGCATCAATCTACACTGCTTTGAAACATCAAGCAGAGCCCATCATCAGCATGGGCACATGTCCTCTGGAATGGTGGTTGAAGCATGAAGGGTCATATTAATCTTTAGCGCATCTGGCACACAAACATCTTGCAACCCCAGCTACAACAGTGCCATGTGAACACTTGCTCTCACTTTCAGGTGGCATTGTGAACAAGAAGCAGGCAGCAATATCTCCTGAAGATTGGAACCAAACTTGTTTATCTGATGATTGGCTGAACAAGAAGTAGGATTGAGTGGACTAGTAAGCTCTAATGTTTTACCTTGTTTTATTTTGAATGCAGGTTTTTTTGGACATAATTCTATATTTGTAAGTTTAACTTTCATAAAGAGATTGCACTACAGTACATGTATGAAGTTGAATAGAGAATACTTTTTGCTTTTTTACAGAGCAATATTTTCAATAAAAAATAAAATTTAAATCTGTGAATTGGTATTCTGTGCTGTAACTGAAATCAATATATTGGATGTTTTCTACATTTCCAAAACATATTTAAAACAAATGGTATTCTATTATTATGTAACAGTGCAATTAACTGTGATTATTTTAATCTCACGATAAATCACAATTAGTTTTTTAATTGCTTGACAGTCCTAATTACAAGGCAATTACTGTAAACATTAAAATAATAAGTGAATTTAGGAAGAGTTTGAATGAGAGACTTTTTATTGTATAAAATCAATAAATGCTGGAAAAGTTATTGAGCAAGATGCTGAGTCTTTAATAAACTGAACTGATTTTATTGTCATCAATACAAAATTACAATGATCGTGGATTAACTCAATCAGACCCTAATACAGAAAAGCTCTCAAACGCATACTGAAATGCACCCCTTTTTAAGAAATAATGTAAATATGTATTTAAATACTTTTTTTTTAATTAGGGATCCTTTTTTAACTGGGGCCTCAAAATCACAGAGGTCGATGTCAGGCTATATTCCATTGTGTGGAGGCTTCTCAAGAAAGCTGAATGCAAGGATAAAATATTTCTTTTCATAGTGAGTAAATTTAAAAAGGAAAAACTTAATGTTTGTTCATTGTATCCACACAAAAGTTACATGTTTAATCTCTGTTTCATAAGGCAGTACATCTATGTCAGCAAAACAGAAAATTCATCTCACATGCCATTTCACAGGAGTTCAGACCTACTTGTACATTCTTAAAGAAAGAGCAGAGATTTAAAATAATAGCTACCAAGCAATGGAAGTTTCAGTGCTGGGTGGGGTGGGAACTGGAGGACAATCAATCCACCTGCCTAGATATGAAATTTTATATTATTCATTATAGTTATTTCCCAGCAGATGACAAAATATTAATTATGATGAGCTGAGAATTTATTTGAAGACACGGAGAATAGGCAGTCCCAACATGCTCTCGAAACAGGGAATTGACATTAGTTCTGTTGCATTGTTCCAATAAATGTCATAAATTTATGAATGGTAAAGGGTCTCTTTATATTGCAGTTCAATGTGCTATATCTCACTGACCAGGTATAAACAAATTGTAAAATTGATTTGATGTATATCTGCAGACCATGCTACCCAGTAAAGCAAAATTGCCTATTAGATACTATTTATGTCAGTTTTAAGTTTGAGAGGACAAAGCTGATGACAGGCAAAATATTAAGCAGTATTGTTGACAATCTGCTTAATGACCTGATCTTATCTAACCAAAGTGAGTGGCAAAGGTCCCATTAAACCTCAGTAGTGCAGGATACTAAGAACACAAATCCATTCTGTTTCTGAACAAATGTTTAATTCCTGGTGACGGGCACATTACAAAAGTATACACTAACGAGACATAAAAATAAAATATAGGAGACTTGTGAAAAGATTTCCATTTTACCATCTCATATTTCTGGTGGCCTTGACTAGAAGAATAAGTGAGTATGTGGAGCTAGCTCATTAGATGTTAGGTTTAAGTGGCATTCATTTTTCTGCCACAAAAATTATCCTTGAATAGGGAGAAAATGATTTTTGTTTTTGGAAATTTCAGGAGTAAACAGTGAATAAGACAGTGAGGCCTGGCTTCATATTTGTAATGAAATGTTAACTAAATTACTTAAAAATCAATTACTGAATAGCAAGCATTGCCTATAATTCTTAATGTTGCCATGCAGTGCTTCCTAAATGAGCTACAAGTACCTAAAATTGCATGCTAGAGTATTAGGAAAACTTGGCTTTTAATGAGCCATGTCAATAGAAATCCAATTTCTAGTTATCTGTTTTTTTGCTCTACATTAAAGATTAAGAAAAAAATGTTATGCTAATTATCTTCACACCATTAGACTTTCATGGTACCTTCTAATTAATGAAGGTGAAATCAAAGCAGTAGAAGCTCTGTCAAGGAAAAATGCTGTCTTTCTCTCTTGCTGTCTCACTCTTAATTGTACAGCTTTGTATTAGTATTGTTTGGGCGGGGGTTTAATTGTGATATAAAAAACACATTAGGAGTAAAATATTGGCAATATGATTTGGCAAAGAGCCTGATTAAATAGGTGGGATATTTGATGGTGAGTCAGGTGATCTGAATTCTGTATTTTGGTTCTGACACAATCCCACTGCATAATTTTGGGCAGATTACCTAAACTTTCTGTGCCTTTGTTTCCCCTACTGTAAAATTGGAATGGTAATGCCTGCCCATCTTTTTAATGTGTATTGAGATCTACTCGTGGAAATCACTATATAGTGCTAACAAAGCTATAATCCCTGAAAATACTGCCATCTCAGTTTTTGTAATAGAAGGATGAGTACCAGTTCTTTTTTTAATGTCTGTTGCTGCATGTTTGTAATTTAGATTGCTACAGCGATGCCTTCATGACACATCTCCTGTTTATTATGTTGTATGCATTGGGCCAGACCCTACATGGTATAAATTGGTCTAGCTGAATTAAAATCAGTGAAGCTACTTTGACTTACCCAGCTAAGAGTCTGGCTGATGATTTCTGCATAATTGGCTTAAATGTAACATAACCTTTCATTATCTATTAGCTTATTAATGAAGAAATTTGGATTTAAAATGTGGGGTATGGAGGGTTAAAAATGAAAACTATTGCAGGCAGTGATTATTTGATTTATAATTTTAAGTGTACTGGGTTACAAGACTCTAATAACAGTTGTGAAGTCCTCCATCTATTCTACTGCAGCCTATAAAACAGTAAATGCTCTAAAGAGTAATGGTTATTCCTGAGCTAGAGAATAAATAACCTTGACGTTTGTCATTTTTGTAATTGAATAGAAATTGAGTAAGCCATAAATGAAAAATATACACTTGAGACACGGATAACTGACATTATTACTATTCTCAAGGCTGGCCAATGTGATTTGAGTGGAGAACTCCGAAAGCAGCAAAGAATTGTTGATTGTAAAAAAATGAATCCTGCTGTTTCCTCTTTGTTTCTGTGTTCTGAAGTGCGAGGGTACACATAAGATAGTGCTACAAATGTTGGGAACAAACTGAATTTTCTAATGGATCAACTTATTTTTATTTGTCATGTAACCTATGACTTACAGTTCACTTGCCATGCTAGTTGGATAAATGGTTATGTATGCCCTCCTTTAAGAAGTGCTTGGTTTTAAGCCTTATAGTAATGAAAATGATCACATTCCCCTAATCCTCCTCTACAGGCTTTCACACTTCATTGTACACTGCAGAAACTCATTCTCATATGGCTGTTAAAATAACACTCCATAAGAACTGCCTAACCAGTCAGAATGGTGGTCCATCTGAGTGGATCTGTCTCCGACAATGACCAAAACTACATATTTTTTGGGGGAAGAGGAGTATCCAGACATCCTGCAATGGATAATTCTGAAATAATTCCTAATTCTGTCAGCTAATGGAGCACCATGAAGCATAAAAGTGTGTAGTCCTATTTATAAAATAACCCCCCCTATTTACTGTGTCTGTGGTCGTTCTTATCACAGATATAAATGTCTAATCCTTTTTTTCACGCTTTGGCCTTAATTCTGTCTTGTGGCAAGAAGTTCCACGTGTTCCCTTATGTATTGTATAAAAAAGTATTTCCTTTGATCAGTTTTAAATGATACATTTCCATTTTACTGACGTCCCCTTATTCTTTTATTAATAGCATTTATTCTTTGCGTGGCCATAGTGCTTTGGAATCTTAATGTGGCATCTTAATGTGGAATCTCAAATGTTCATGGGTGGTTTACAGTTCTGTCTGCAATTTTTATGAGGCCTGACATACTACACCTAACACATTTTTGTCATGATAGGCCCAATGTGGCATGTAATATACCACTGGAAAACTTAAAACTCACTGGTGATTAATGTTCTCAAATGATGTATGTACAGGTGTGTACGAATAATTACAGTTATGTGCTAGCATAGGGCTACTCAACATACAGCCCATTTGTTTGCGGCCCAGGATGCGGATTGGGTTTACGCGGGGCTCAAGACATGGCCCGCAGGTGGGGTCCTTTGAACATGGCCTCCACTGGGAACATGCTCCATAGTGGTGAGTCAAAATAATGGTCTTTTGTATGTGTTTTAGTAGTTACATTCCTGCACTGTCATTGCTCATTAAACATGCTGTCATATGAGTGGAAATCAGGTAAATATTGCATTTTATTAATATCAACAGAACTGACTTAAATGGAGCCTGCGTGTTGTGTAGTCTTGTCTTAATCTTTGTATTCATGCCTGTCAGTGTGAAAGAAGCTATTTGCATGTATATGCAACCACTCTTAAACTGCAGCCCTTGGCATGTGCTGAGAGTATCATTGTGGCTCCCAGGGCTTCCAAAGTTGAGTACCCCTGTGCTAGAATCATGTTCTTAAAATGTGTCTGGCAACCAATGCATACACCCAGTCTGCCCTAGACAAAGAAATGTGTATTTGCTTATCTGGACCATCTAGCTTTCAGACAATGAAGGTATATTTACCTAACAGGTAAACAAAGCCATTAACTTAGTGAGATAGCCTCTAAAGTGTAAGGACAGGGGATCTGAATCTCAAACAAGTAATTGAATCAACTGATTGTATACCTTATAAAAGTGTATCTAGTAAAGTCTTTTATGAATGCTAATAACATTACATGAGGAATTGTGTATACTCACCCATATTATGCTTTGAATTCTGTAACCAAACAGAGAAACAATTTTTCTGCCAGACAGCTGAAAATGCAGATATCAACCTGTCCCAATGAAATTAAGCAAGGTGTGACCAAAATCACTGGAAGCCCCATTTCCATACAAATCAGCAGGGGGATGAGAAGTCCACAGTAAGAGAATAGCAGCATGAGCACATCCTGAATCTGGGGACAAAACAGTGATTGAGGAAGATATAAGGAGGGAGAGAGAAGAAACCATCTTGGCCTCCATCAATGCACAAACACAAGGGGCCAGAGCTCTGACAAACTGAGAAAGATGTGTCTTTTAACCAAGGGGTTTGAAGTCTCTGGAAACTGAATATAGGTGAAAAATCTATCCAGATGAAAGATCTTTGCCAAAGCAAGTAAGGGGAAAACCTGGTACTTTGGGGAGGAAAAAAAAAAGTCATGTCTGGAAAGAAAAAGATTAGTCAGAATCTGCCTTGAAACCAAGGCTGTAGCTTGTTGAGTTAAATCTTAACCAGTAGAAAGCATATTTTACTTCCGTTTGATTGTAACCATTTTGTCTTTATCCCTTGTACTTGAATTCATTTAAAACCCCGCTCGTTTTGTTCATTGTTTGACTTTTAATCTAAATAAGCAAGTGCTGTGTTTGCATTAAAGTGATTGTTAATCCCAGTTCAAGTAATAAACTCTGCTTTGGTGTCTCATTAATTCCCAGAGTGTTCTAGGAGAGGGCTCAGTACTTCAGAGTAGGCAGTCTGGGGGAAATCCAGAACTAAGAGTACTTTCGCCTCATCCTGCAAAAAGTTCTGCTGGGACTGTTGTGTTGCAGCCAGCAGCGTACTTTATTGGTGTCCTGGCTGTGAGCCACGACAGCAGAGCATTTAAGGCAGCCAAGGTTACAGTGCAGATGGTGACCCCTTACTGGGTTGGATTGCACCTCAGAACATGTCACCTAGTCATAAGCCAGGACAGCATTGTGTTAAGCACTATAAAACAGAACAAAAGCACAGCCTTTGCCCCCAGGGGCTTACCATCTCAGTATACAACAAGACACAATCAAGGGAGACAGGCAGACTGATGGGAATACAAGGAAATAATGAGATGTTATTGGTCAACATGATAGGTAAGGGTCTAAGCACAACAGCAGCTGAATCATTATCAAATATTGTGTTGGCATCACAACAAAGGAGAGCTTTGAGGGGGGGATTTGAATATGAATGATGAAGTAGCTTTGCGGATACCTACTGGGAGCGCCTCTCAGATGTCGGGGGCAGCCTGGGAGAAAACACAGTGATGTTTGTTGGAAAATGTAAGAAGTGGGCAATGGAGGCTGGTGTCGTGGGCCAATTGTAGACCAGCATTAACAGCTCGATAGCAAATGAACCTTGCGGAGGAGGGTGGGGACTGGCTTTGGAGGGCCTGGAAAGCAAATACAAATATTTGTGTTTTAAGCAATAGAGAAAGGAGAGCCAGTAGAGGGATATGAAGAGAGGGGTAACATGGTCAAATGACAGGATACTAGCATGATCTTTACAGCAATACTCTGAATGGTACAAGCAGGAAGGAGGTGACTGTAATCAAGATGTGAGATGATGGGAGCTGGGATGAGTAGTTTAGCTGTAGAGGGAGGTAGGTAAGGCTGTATCTTAAAGATGCTATACGGAAAGACTCTAAAAGATATAGCCTGGATGTGACGACTTGGAAAGAGGTGATGATGATAACCAGGTTAGGGAACGGCGTGATAAGATGGCAATGTTGGCCACAGTGACCAAGAAAGAGGGGGAAGGTTTTGATGTGAATGGGAAGAGATTAGGCTTTCTGTTTTAGCCACATTTAAATTGAGCTAATGGCAAAATATCCACAAGGATTAGATGTCAGAGAGACACACTGAGATGTCAGTTTGGACAAAAGGACACAGGGCTGAAATGAAGAGGTGGATCTGTGAGTTGTCCACATAGAGAGAGTAGCTTTATTTGTGCTGATAGAGGAGACAAAATCTGGAGTTTAGAACAGACTGGAATTCCCTTTTCTATTAGTAGCAAGAAACTATGCGGAATTATGTTGTGACTTCCTGCCCTGCAAAAGTCTGCAAATAGAAAGAATATTGTAAACTTTATAATGCAGTCATTATTATTTCATTGCTTCATTGAATATTTAAACAGAGTAAACAAAAAAGAAACACACAACCCCAAAATAAAAAATGAGAGGGCAGAGAAATAAGCTTTACTCCAAAAGAGTCCAAAAGGTTCAGGTTCCTGCGTAAAGTTCCCTGATATTTTTTATTTTAAATCTGCACTTCCCCTAAATCAAGACAGCAGTGCAGAGGGTGGGAAGGGAAAATCAGGTAGGCGAATGATGAAAAGGTGGGGTGGGAGATTGAAACATTTTGCATAAATGGAAAATCATTCCTGTAGAATGAAATTAATTTTCAACTTTTCAAAATTTGTCATAAAATGAAAAAAAATTTTTTTTAATCTGTGTCAAAATATAGGATCACCATTTGTAGGGTCTACAGAAGTTTGTTAAAGAATACTTTTTAAAATATTAGTACGAAGGGGGAATCTATTTATTTCTAAGTTTTGCCAGACTAATGTATTTCTGCATACTTTTTCTCAGCATCAAAGCGTACAGTCATATCAACTTATGATATGATATATGTCTTAAGATAAGCAGACTTGATCTGAGTAACAGAATGCATGGTTCAAGGATGCAGGTTTTGTTGTTAAGACTTTTTTTTCCTCTGAGTCTCAACTGAATCAATGTCTCATATTGATAAGGACCACTGTGGTGTTAGAGGTTTTGCACTCCTCCTGTGAATGTGATGACTTGGTATGATGTCAGGGAGAGGTAGTCTCTGTGCTTTATTTAGTGTAAGCTCTGTGAAGGGAAAGAAGTGTTGTTTTTAAACTCTGAAGAAACTTTACTAGAAAAAGCTTTTTTAATGTTTGCTTGACAAACAGCCTGAGAATTGCAAAGTACTAACAGACCCTATATGCGTCTGATGAAGTGGGACTTTGCCCACCAAAGCTTATGCTCCAATACATCTGTTAGTCTATAAGGTGCCACAGGACTCCTTGTCACTTTTGCAGATCCAGACTAACATAGCTACCCCTCTGATACTAGGCCCTACTACTGTTATTAAGAGAGGCAAGCATCCATAACTGAGAAGAGTGACTTTTGCCCCAGTGAAGCAACCAATGAACAGATTTTTTTTTTATGAATGCGGTGTTTAGGTTAATGTAGCTTATGCATACTTATCAGAACAAACATTTCTAATGGCACCATACATTATTGCTGAGGAATGAGAGGGGCAGAAGGCAGCAGCAGAAGAGGAGAAGAGAAAAATTAGATTTGTGGAAATGTGTCTCAAAAACATTCCATTTGTTAACATAAACTTAAAAGCACTCTGTTGACTGATTTATGTAGTATTATAGCATGCTCTCATGAGTGAGTGGATCATTCCAAACAGGGCTCAGTAGCTGTTTGTAGCGCTTGTTTTCTGTGAAACAGCTTAGGAGGGCTACTTAAAACTGCAAAACAGATCGAGAATTGGGAACAAGTTACAGAGTTGACAGGAAATAACACCCTACTTACAGTTTATAGCATTTTTTTCAGTTGACCCATCTGGTTAACAGAATGTTCAGATTTCCACAAAACTGCTGAGCAAGCTCTGCTGACTCTGTGCAACAGGTGTCTCTCCTTGATGCCGCTAAAAATAAGTGAGGGGTTTTGAAGTGAATCCCCACAGAGATGAAACAAGAAAGGGAAATTGTAGATGTTCTGCAGGAAATTTTAGGAACAGCCGGATTTAGATAGAGAGTTTAGGTTAAAAAGATTATGCTCTGGCATTGTTATTAGAGTTATCAATGAAGCTAAAAGACAGGTATGTGAAAAGTTGGTATCTAAGAAATTTATATGGGCAACATTGCCATAGTATCTGAGCACCTCATAGTCTTTAATGTATTTATCCTCACAATGGCCCAGTGAGGTAGAGAAGTGCTATTAGCCCCATTTTATGAAGAACTGAGGCCCAGAGCTTCAAAGATATTTCAATACCTAACTCCAGCTAAAATCAAGCTCACCATGGAAATGTGGCAGAATAGGGAATTGAAATTAAGTATCCCAAATCGTAGGCTAGTTCTCCAAACACTGGTTCATCCTTCATTAGATACCAACACAGACATTACAAAACTTTGAAAGAAAATGTGATTTTGTGAATAGGCGAGAAGATAAAAAGTTATTTTAAACTCCCCCTCAGTAGTGCTTCTAATGAGCTTGGCATCTTTATGCACCTCTTCTGGTATCATTTATGCTGCTGCTGCTGCTTCTGTCCTATTTTTGAATGTGATCATTTGTGCAAGAAAAATACCATCCCTTTTGAGGAAAAGTTGCTTCAGATGTTGGTGTGTGTCCTTTGCTGGGATTGGATGATTGTTTCAGCTTTTCATTATAGCAATTACTGTTCTAGCTACCCGTCTCAATTCTCCACTGTCTATTATGCGCATTAACAACGTCAAAATTGTTCCATTTAGGGGGAAAAAAGTCTAAATGGAAAGGATTTTACAAGACATACTTCTGTTCTACAAACATGGGAAGTATGATGAAGAGAATAGTCTATTTGGTAAAGTATCTAGGCAAGAATTCCAACTTTTTTATGAAGTCTTATTTCTTAATCTAGAAATTAAGTAGAAAAATAGCAAGTCCAACTGAAACTAGGATATGTGGTCTAGACTGTAGTAAAATGTAGCCTGGACAATGGGACTAACATCTTTATTATTATTATGAAAAGCACTATGTGATCCTTAATGGCTGCAAGCAATGCTTGCTTTCATGATTCATCCAGAAGATGGACCCTCATCTACACAGTGCTCTGTAGAAGCACTTTGGGGTATTTGTTCAATATGGTTTCAAAAGGCAGCTCACATAACTGAATGCCTTTTCCTGCATCATATAGATCAGTGCAAGTCTTCCATCCAAGTATTCGCAAAGTGCAGCTCTTCTTTTGTCTTTACTTGCCTCAGTTAACTCAAGTGACTTCACTCAAATTAGCCTAATTCTAGTATTGGCCACACTGTGAAATAATACTCAAACTACACAGAAGATTAGATTAGTGTAATAATTGGACTAGCAGTTGATGAGTTGTGCTAATTCAAGTTTATAGTTTGTAGCAGTCTTCCAATTGCATTACTAGTTCAAGGATCAATAGCACTCTAGCGTCAATCAATATCTATAATGGGACAAACTTGAGTTTAAAGCACCTAACTAAAGCTAGAAACTCATATGTGAATGGGAGCAGGGTTAGGGCAGCACTCAAATTATACCTTGCGAGCTCATATTGCTGAGAAGAAAAGCCCAGAGCAAGTAGGTATGATCACAACAATAACTGATCCAACTGTGGAGGCATTTCTGCATTGAGATAAGTTAATTTTGTCTGTTTCTTCTTGTGTGCTTGTGTTTGTGCTCCAAATCTCATGTGATGATGATAATAGCTTCAAGTATTGTTGGAAGTAAGTGTGGTGACCACATTAAACTCTGTTGGAACAATGAAGATGTGAGGCTAAATACACAAATAAAAGCAAAGAAGTCTGGGATTAGACAAGGATAAATTGGATGCAATGGAATGCTGACTGTATTTGTGATGTAACAGATTACCAGTTTGCTGGCATTTTATGCTCAATTACTGGTGTGAGAAGAAAGCCACTTTGACAGTGCAGCCACCAGCTTTAAAATGTTTTTGGGGGGGAGGGGCAAATAAACAACAGATGGAGCGGGAATAGGGTGAGCAAGGAAGGGACCTTGCAAAAAGGACAGAGCATGAGCAGTCAGGAGGTATGGCAAGGGTGTTTGGTTTTCTGCAATGTAAAAATTGGCAACCCAATGGACAAGACATAAAGTTTCTTTAGAAAAGTGAAAGATGAAGACAAGTTGATTGAAACTTGATAGCACTGAAGTAGCGTGAAGAGTTTATGTTCATTCTTCAATGGATTAATATTGGGCAAAGAATAATCCTATTAGATGAATAAGTGCAAATGATTATGATAAACTTGTCTAGTAAAAGATCCTTCTGAGCTAGAAGGTAAAACTTTAATTTTGTTTTTCTTTGTTTCCTTCCTGTCTTCTGATACTGGAACTTGTGATTTATCTTCTATTCAGTCTCAGAGGGGGAGCTGTATTCGTCTGTATCAGCAAAAACACCAAGGAGTCTTGTGGCACCTTAGAAACTAACAGATTTATTAGGGTATAAGCTTTCATGGGTAAAACCCACTTAAGGTATCTCAGTATACCTTCCTTGCCTAAATTGTACTTCACACAATGAGATAGAAGTCATACATTACCAATAGTCAACAGTGTTTCATAATATGGTTCGCTCGCGTCACTCTGAGGAATGAAAGTCATATAAATGGCCTCAAGAAACACTGTCTGTTCTTTCATAATCCCCATTATTCATTTGTTATTCTGGGTCACTTAACAATGATTGTGTCTGTATGACTCATTGTAGTGAGTTTGCAATTTTTCCTCGTTATATCAGTGATATAACCTAGAGCAGTCTCACAGTAGGTGAAAGGCCAGGTCTGGTTCTGACGGATGTAATGTAATGTTTGTAGTGGAGAGGGTCGTACACAGACGCAATCCCTTCTTTATGTATATTGTTTGGCATGTGCCAATAGTGAAGGGGGAAAAGGCTGCACCTTTAACATAGATTTTTCCCCCTATGCAAAGGTAATAAACAATAACCTTTTATGCCTAATCTGTCATTTGTATTAGGGATGTCCTGGGTTAACCAGTTAATCAGTAAGCATCACTTTTACCAGATGATGTTTACAGTTAACAGGTGGTCCCGCTGGGCTGGAGCAGCTCCCCACTCACCCCCAGTGCAGCACAGTTGGCCCGACCTGGGCCAAGCAGCCCCACCATCCCCACATAAGCGGTTAACTGGTTAAACACAATGTTTAACTGATTAATGGATTAAACAGGATTTTATATTCCTAATTTGCATAGTACTGTTAAATAAACAATGTGGGAACAAAGATCTAATTTTAATTTAGTAAAGCAAGAATATTGAAACTCAAAGATGAGTTTTATCCTTAGCATAACTTGTCAGGGTGGATGGAGTATTGCAGGGGCTTCCGTATAAGCGCTGATTTTATTCTTAGCAACAAGGTAGCTTTGCCCCCACTGACTTCTTGGGCAATTCCAAGGAGCTCAGTGGAGATGTGGCAGGCCAGAATTTAGCCCTTACGTGCTCCACTGTTTCAAAATAATCGGTGAACATATGGCTCAGTGTGAACCTTAACTTCAAAAATTCCTGCCCAAAAATTTGTCAGATCTTTTTACAGAGTTATGGTCTGTTGTAGAACTTCATAGTTTGGGGCTTTCCCTGCTGATTGCAGTGAGCTATTACTGTGTACTCGATAAAGATTTATTGGCAGCCTTTTACAAATGCAATTAATGTTTGAGTGTGGGTGCTTGCCTAGAGATTAGGTAATTGTGTGTGTTCTGAACTTGGTGGAGTTTGGTGTCCATTACTGTCCATTATTATAATGGGGTTGTCAGGCATATATACCAGGGGCTCAATCCAGGATGGTGCTGAGGATCTGAGAACCTTTGGCTCCTATTGACTTATGGAAGTTTTGGCTCTTGGGTCCTTGTAGGATCAGGGCCTAGTTAAGCCTTTGGTGCAGGGATTTGGTTTTGTGCAGTATAATTGTGACGTGTTTGTGTACTGAAAGTCCTATACAAATAATAGCATTTAAAAATCATATGAAAAGTGTGCTGATTAAATTCTCAGTGAGTGCAAGCAGAACACCTGTTTTTAAGCCTGAAATAATGCTCTCATTTAACTTATTCTCTCCACATGCCCTAAAGAACAAGAACAGAGGAGAATGTAGTTACATATGCTCTCCTCTCACACTTTAGTTTGTGCATATCTAGTATAGCTTGTTGGGAAAAATCAAACATTTTTGTAAGAATTTGCAGATTCATCAGAAACCTGCCTGGTTTCCTGCCAGCTCGCCTGCACGGCTGTTCCACAGCCTACCTGGGAGGCTGCTGGGGAGTTTAAGTTGCCACGGTCTATGGCCCTAGATCCGATACTATGCAAACTGCCTTGGAGTCAGGAAATAAATTTCTACAGTCCATGGCTCTAGGTAGCCCATCATGTGGACAACTTTCGAGTCAGGTGCCTCAGGGCTTCCATACTTCTGGGCCAGCTTGCTTAGCTGGCCTGTCCAATGCATTTTTTTTAATGGAAGTTAGATTCTTCAGAGTTGGAAGTTGACATGCAGGCCTCGTACTCTGGACACTTTAAGAACTGGTGAACTGAGAATCAGCCACTGAGGAACTCTAAGCTAGGGAATGTGGGAATCCAGGAAAACAAATTCAAAAGGAAGGAGGGAAAGGGGTGAAAAAGAATGTCTGTCTAAAGACAAAGAGAAGAAAGAAGTTCAGTTTAAGAGACCCAGCTGAATATGAGGCAGAATTGTCCTCTCAGCAGATTCCAACGTTCAGGTAGTCTACCTCATTAAGTCTTAAAAATTTAATATTTCTAAAGCTAAAACGGGCAATGGCCTAGAAGTTCTTTGAGCAGTTAATGCTTTAGATTTACCCCCAAAAGGAAAATTATCTTATTTCTAAGCTATTGATATTAAAGCACTTTTCTCTATCACATGCGCTCTCCTGCATTAACCACAATAATTGCCAGCAACAGTGTTTCCTCAGGAAGATGTGCTGATGAGAGGAAAAAGCCAGGCAGCACTTTAGCAGGGCACAATCTCCCTAGGACTTTGCTAACCAACATATTCTAGAATTCATATGGTTTGGTGGTCTTGCACCCTTCCTACAGTATGGATCCCTGAATTTTTATCCCCTATTCAGAGAACTAAAAGTGGTCTCAAGAGGTCAAGATGCCCAGCCTCTTGCTCTGAGGCAGGACCAAGTAAATCTAGACCCATCTTTGACAGGTGTTTGTCCAACCTGTTCTTAAAAATCTCCAGTGATGGGGATTCCACAACCTCCCTAGGAAGCTTATTCTGGAGCTTAACTTCCCTTATAGTTAGAAAGTTTTTCCTAATATCTAACCCTAAATCTCCCTTGCTGAAGATTTAGCCCATTATTTCTTGTCCTACCTTCAGTGGACATGGAGAACAATTGGTTCCCCTCTTCTTTTATAACAGCAGAGAAAGCACTCTGATGGCAATGAAAGCATGTTGTACATTTTCAGGCATGCCATGATTGAACTCATGGGGAATTAAGTCTACTCAGAGTTACACTTCATGCATCTTGGATTGTAACATGTTGAACTTTGGTCAGAAAAGTTGCGCTGTTTGTAGCTCTTATTCAAAATAATAAGCAGTGTCCACCTTCTCGAATGTGGAAATTTTGCCAGCTATTATCTGTAAGAATGATGGGAAAAGATTTTAGACAGAATTTAAAAAAAGACAGAAAATTACATTGTTCTCCACCCTCTTTCAAAACTTTAGGAAAAGGACTGAGGTGAGAGGGAGAAGCCTTCACATCTTCTTGTCAGTTCTGGCCATCACAGATGTGCAGGTGCAATTGATGTGAGCATGCTCATCACATCATCATACTCTGCCAGCATCATTGTGATGTACAGGAAATAACTGTTACAGGACCCCTTGGGAATAGTGACCATAATATAATAACATTCAACATTCATGTCTTGTATGTGCCATTTAATTGCAGACTTGTTTAAAGGGTGGTGCAGTGCTGCACTGCCCCAGCTAGGCTACTGGGAGGCATGGGGGGATAGTAGGGACTGAGGCGGGAGAAATGAAGAAAGAAAAATATGCAAACAATAATTGAACATCCCTTTAATCACTAAAGATTTTAACACATTCTGTTTCTAATGAAGCTGGGATTGCATACACTTGAATGTTTTCAGACTGCTTTCAGATCCAACACCCAAGTCCTTTGAGGACTCTCTTTTTCACCCTTAAAAGTGATACTAATGATTTTAAAGTCCAATTTCTCAAAGGTTACTGCCCGTGTTAGTACTTTAAAATTAAATGGCTTGTCTTGCTAGGTTTGTTAGAACTTTTTAAAAATGTGAACTTGAAAGGTTACTATTACTTTTTTGATTCTTTATGGTTTTGAATGTGCTGATTAGTACTCTGTGAACATATCCAAATCTTTTCCTGATATTGCGGAATTTCCCACCAAAACTATGTCATATGTTTTCAGACCATTGATTGATTAACTGAGGAAATTTTTGAAGAAACATTTGCCTTGGATGAAACCGAAATGATGAAAGTTAGCTCAAGAAGGGGTGGGTGTTGCACAGACATCTGTGACTTACTGTTGTCACAAAAGATGGGATAGCAGCCATCTTTCAGAAATGTATTCTGTGAGTTGTAAGGCAAGAGTGTGTGAGAGAGAACGAGAGAGTTCCTATACAAACATGTAGACTAGCTCATTACATAGATACTTTTGGTATTGTGGTGGTACATGGAAGAAGAGAAGGTGAGCAGGGAGGAAGGATAAAATAAGGACTAGGAAAGCAGCTGAAGATGTTGATACTGCAAGAGGAAAAGGGGCCAGGCTCCAAACTCCTCTGCCCCAACCAGGAGCCCTCTCCTGCACACTGAACTCAGCATTTCTGACTCCATCCTGGAACTGGCACCCTCAGCTCAGACCCCATATCCCTTCCTACACCCTAAACCTGGCCTCAACCTGCGACCCCCTCTCATGTTGTGGACCCCTCATCTCTACCTCACCAACCACAAACCCCCTCCTGCACACCAAACTCCTCATTTCTGGACTTAACCGTTAGCCTGGACAGCGGAGCCTTCGCACCTCTTGCACCCCAATGACCCAAGGCAGCCCAATGAAAGAGAGGGAGAGAGGGAGGGTGGGAAGAGCGAGTGACAGAGAGAGGGGGAGGGGAGTGGAGATGGGGCATGGGAAGAGCGGCAGTTTAGAGGTGTTCAGTTTTGTTCAAGTAGAAAGTCAGCAGCCCTAATGTCAGTTAAATTGTATCCCTGTACTAAATAACTACTCAGAGCCCAGTCAAGATGCAGGGAGGGAGCTGGCTCGGCACTCCCAGAGGAGGCGGGGACTAGAGTGGAAGGGGCACAGTTAGGGTGAGTGCACCACGCCCCCTTCCTTCCACCAGCCAGCCCTTAACACTTCCTGGAATGGGCTACATGCTGCTCTGGCGGCGACTTAAAGGATCCGGGGCTCTGGCTGCCCCCACTGCTGCGGTAGCGGCCCTTTTGAATTGCCAAGCCCTGGGGAAGCTGCCCTCTTTGGGCTGCCTTCGCCCATTGGCGGGCCTGCTCAGAGCAGTGACTAGTGGATAATTTGGACAAAGCCCAGCTAGAATACCGGAGATAGCACACACGGTAGTTTGGTGCTGATGCACACAGCAAAGGCATCTTGAACACTAGAGGCCAGTAGGTCTGAGATCCCGCGTATAGTCTGATGTCCTCCAAATGGTCTCAAAGTAATATTGTGCAAGTTGTGTTGCTGCTGACTCCTCCCTATCCCACCTAATGCGTGGAAATGAAATAGCTTTAAAAACTCAGTCTAAATTAAACAAGCAGGACGAATGTTTAGAATAAAAGCTGATGTTCTGTTCATAAGTCACGCTCTATGCCAAAGTATCACAATATATGTAACATCACTCATTTTTTCTAATCCTCTTCCAGTCTGTTTACACAGTGGCGACCTATTCAGACTGAAGCTACCTTCCTTTCAATGCTTCTGCAGGTTAAAACTGAGCTCTGATGTTAACTAAGTGTAGAGTTTAAGTGGCTTACTAGAACTATGGTTGTGCACTCGACCTTTCAGAATAGGCTGCAATTTGTGGATGTATAATTTTGAAACTGTATCAAAGCAAGATTGTAATAGAGGGGAGCTTTTACATAAATGTCATGCTGCAGATGGATCTGGAGAGCGATGCTGCATCTGGAGATGATGCAGGGTGCAGGCATTTCCATTTCTCCTTTTTGTCTCCTAATGTGCATAGCTGCCAACAATCAAATGCCAAAATGTTAATATTATGATCTTGTTTATAAACCATGATGAAAGCATCAGCCTGGAGTGACAACTGACTCGTGAATGTGAATGTGAAGGCTTTTTGATCACGTTAGCCAAGGGTAATTTTAAAAATGTGGTTTTGGTGATAAAAGGGGCAGACAGTGATTTATTGAGCAGTGGGCTCTTTCCACACTAGAAAATATTAACAATTGAGCAAGGAAGCTAATTTTGGCCTTAAAGCATCAGTCACTAAAGCCACAACATTCTCAGTATTTGGGCTTCCAGAGAGACCAGGGATTAGACAAAGGAATCGGTATGATAAAAGCTGGGAACATATTATATAATTGTGAACTTCCAACCAAAAATGAGAATTTCTTGTTTGCCGGATTGCTGTGTGAGCAGAGCTGTACTGGAAAGAGTGCTAAATTTGCTCAAAGCAGATTATCATTCTTGAATCAAGCTTTTCACCTCTCATTACATATTCAGCCATTTATAGTTCTTGTCCTATATATTAACAAAACAATCTGCAAAGCTGTGGGACGTGTTGCTTCCAAACCCTGATACTCTGTATGTGTAGTGAATTTAGAAAAGTAATTGTAGCTATTATCATGCTAACTAACTGACCCTTGATCTCACAGAATGTTGTAATTCATACTTATATAAAAGATTTTGCAAGGACTACTTTCTTTTATTCTTAGGGAATATCTACACTGTAATATCAACTTGGGTTATGTGTACACATACTAGCTTTGATGGAGTTAGCATTCTAAAGCTTAGGTAGATACCCAGGTGGCTACCCTATGGCACCACCTCTACTGCCATGGCCATGTTGCTATTTTTAGTGCTTTATCTTGAGCATTTCTGTTGCATGTATCTCTGTCTGATCTGGGAATTACGCCTCCAGACCCACTATAGTCATCCCCCTTGATACATAATTGTAGGGCTGTCAATTTAATTGCAGTTAACTCACACAATTCACTCAAAAATCGATCATGATTAATCACACTGTTAAACAATGGAATACCAATTGAAATGTATGAAATAGTTTGGATATTTTTCTACATTTTCATTATTGATTTAAACTCTGACACGGAATACAAAGTTTTGACTGCTCACTTTGTATTATTAATTTTTATTACAAATATATGCATAAATAATAAGCATTAGTATTTCTCATTTCACCTCATACAAGTGTTGTAGTGCAGTCTCTGTAATGTGAAAGTTTAACTTACAAATGTAGGTCATTTTTGGTTATATAACGGCACTCCAAAATAAAACAATGTAAAAAACTGTAAAGACTACAAGTTAACTCAGTCCTACTACTTGTTCTGCTGGTTGCTAAGAGAAACAAGTTTGTTTACATTGATGGGAGATACTGATGTCTGCTTTTTATTTACAATGTCACCAGAAAGTGTGAACAGGAATTCACATGGTCCTTTTGTAGCCGACATGGCATGGGCCAGATATGCTAAACGTGTATATGCCCTTTTATTTCAGCCACCACTCCAGAGGCCATGCTTTCATGCTGATGATGCACATAAAAAAAACAGTGAATTCATTAAATTTGTGACTGAACTCTAACGAAGAGAATTGTATGTCTCCTGCTCTGTTTTACACGCATTCTGCCATATATTTTGTTAAAGCAGTCTCAGATGATGATCCAGCACGTGTTCATTTTAAGAACACTTTCACTGCAGATTTGACAAAATTCGAAGAAGGTACCAATCTGAGATTTCTAAAGATAGATACAGCCCTTGACCCAGGACTTAGAAATCTGGCATATCTTCCAAACTCTGAGTGGGACAAGGTGTGCTGCATGCTTTCAGATATCTCAAAAAAGCAAGATTCTAATGCAGAAACTACAGAACCTAATCCACCAAAAAAGAAAATCAACATTCTGGCATCTGACTTAGATGATGCAAATGAACATGCTTCAGTCTGCACTGCTTTGGATCATTATCAAGCAGAACCAATCATCAGCATAGATGCATGTTCTCTGGAATGATGGTTGAAGCATGAAGGGGTATATGACTCTTTAGTGTACCTGGCATGTAAACATCTTCAAGTTCAAGCCACAACGTGCCATGTGAGCACCTGTTCTCTCTTTCAAGTGATCTGTAAACAAGAAGCAGGAACCATTATCTCCTGCAAAAATGTAACCAAACTTGTTCATCTCAGTGACTGGCTGAATAAGAAGTAGGACTGAGTGGACTTGTAAGCTCTAAAGTTTTATGTTTTATTTTTTAATACAAGTTTCGTATATAATTCTACATTTGTAAATTCAACTTTTATGATAAAGAGATCGCACTATACTACATGCATGGGATGAATTAAAATGTGATTTTTACTGTGCAACTATTTTAAATACAAAATAAAGTGAGCACTGTACACTTTGTATTCTGTGTTGTAACTGAAATCAATATATTTGAAAATATTAAAAATCAAATATTTAAAATAAATTCCATTATTATTTAAAAGGGTGGTTAATCAACATTAATTTTATAATAGTATGATAAATCACAAATAATTTTTAGTAATTTCACAACCCTAATAATTTGAACAGAGCAGTTGCCCACATTGCAGTATGTTTTGTTTTTTCTTTTTGTTTAAACTGTATCTTATCTGAAGACTCCAAGAAGATATTATAAGTGTTTTTATATTTCATAACAAGAAAGATCATCTTGTGACTGAAGCATGGGATTTAGAACAAGAAAATATTTATTCTGTTTTGCCTTTCATAGTTCTTGTGTAACTGAGGGCCAGTCACTTCGCATCTCTGTGCTTCAGTTTCTCATCTATGAAATGTGGGTGGTAATATTGAGCTAACTGCCCTATTTTTTTTTTGGAAGCTTAACTAATATTTATGATCCATGAGTGAAAGGAGTGAGTTGCACTATAGGAGTGAGTTGCACTCTTATTAAATCTTAATTTACTTATTTATATATGTATGCAATCATTAAGGTTGCCCAACACTTCCTATTACCCAACATTATTTATAACTTTGACGAGCAATAATCAGTCTGACATTTTCCTTGCAGCACATCTGCATCAGTCTGCATTTTGTTGGAACTATTTTTAGTGTATTCTTTATTATAATCAAATGAGTTGTAATACTCCATGAATAATAACTATTAACTGATAGTGCTACCAGTCAAATAATAATAATAATGATGATTACTAAGGCATTATTATTCATTGTATTATAATGAATACACTAAAATGTATGCAATGTTTGCTTTCTTCACTGGTTATTAACAATAATATAAGGCCATAAGCTCTTGTAAAGGAATATGGGGTTGAAGTTTGGACCTAGTTATTCCCTCTAAGCTGTGCGCCTACGTAGCCGCGCACTAAAAATTTTAGGTCCACCCACGTCATTTTAAGAGCAGCACAGCAGCACTCACCTTCCTGCTGGAACGGAAGGTGAGTGGCGGTGGCAGCCGGTGGCCTGGTGGGTTCCTGGCAGCTGGCAGCTGCCCTTTTGCTCCGCTTGGAGTCTGGGCACAAGATGTGAAGCTGTTCCGGTGAGGCTGCCCCAGCTGGAATGGGCCTTGTGCAGCTGCCACTTTACTCCACCTGGAGCCTGGGCTGCCTGTGGTGCTATTTTTAGCACCACGGTTCTGTGGGTACTGGGACCATGGTACTAAAAATAGCACTGCGGGCCGCCTGTGCTCCAGTCCAGGCACGCAGTACTGCCCCAGGAACAGCTGGGGCTTTGGGAGCTTCTGGAGATGGGACCGCGGTACTAAAAATAGCACTGTGGCTACAGCTCTAGCCCTGCAAACTGCTTTCCATGTCAAAGGTAGAAAGCTAGGGAAAGGGCAGGGGAGGAACTAAGAGGAAGGTGGGTGAGGAGAGGAAGGAGCTTGTGCTTAGGGGAGAGGAAGGGGCTAGGGCAGGAGAAGAAAGGGGAAGGCACCAAGGGGCAGGGTGGAGGAGAGACAAA
>CM057846.1:162082847-162105825 GCA_030068395.1 Apalone spinifera
AGACCAAAGGTCCATCTAGTCCAGTATCCTGTCTGCCGACAGTGGCCAGCACCAACTGCCCCATAGGGGGTGGACCGAAGACAATGATCAAGCAATTTGTCTCGTGCCATCCATCTCCAGCCTCTGAGAGAGGCCAGGGACACCATTCCTACCCCCTGGCTAATAGCCTTTTATGGACCTAACCTCCATGAATTTATCTAGCTTCTCTTTAAACTCTGTTATAGTTCTAGCCTTCACAGCCTCCTCTGGCAAGGAGTTCCACATGTTGACTATACGCTGTGTGAAGAAGAACTTTTGCTTATTATTTTTAAACCTGCTACCGATTAATTTCATTTGGTGTCCTCGAGTCCTTATATTATGGGAACTAACGAATAACTTTTCTTTATTCACCCTCTCCACACCACTCATGATTTTATATACCTCTATCATATCCCCCCTCGGACTCCTCTTTTCCAAACTGAAAAGTCCCAGTCGCTTTAGCCTCTCTTCATATGGGACATGTTCCAAACCCCTAATCATTTTAGTTGCTCTTTTCTGAACCCTTTCCAAGGCCAAAATATCTTTTTTGAGGTGAGGAGACCACATCTGTACACAGATTTCAAGGTGTGGGCGTACCATAGTTTTATACAGTTTTCTATGCCTTTCTTAATAATTCCTAGCATCCTATTTGCCTTTTTGACCGCCGCTGCACACTGTGTGGAAGTTTTCAGAGAATTATCCACGATAACTCGAAGATCTCTTTCCTGATTTGTCTTAGCCAAATTAGCCCCCATCGTACTATATATATAGTTGGGGTTATTTTTTCCAATGCATTACTATACACTTATCTTGTGACTTCATTTGCCATTTTGTGACCCAATCACTTAGTTTTGTGAGATCTTTTTGAAGTTCTTCACAGTCTGCTTCTGTCTTGATTATTTGAATAGTTTAGTATCATCCACAAACTTTACTACCTCACCGCTTGCCCCTTTCTCTAGATCGTTTATGAATAAGTTGAATAGGATTGGTCCTAGGACTGACCCTTGGGGGACACCACTAGTTACCCCTTTCCATTCTGAAAATGTATCATTTTTTCCTACCCTTTGTTTCCGGTCTTTTAACCGGTTCTCAATCCATGAAAGGACCTTCCCTCTTATCCCATGACAATGTAATTTACACAAGAGCCTTTGGTGAGGGACTTTGTCAAAGGCTTTCTGAAAATCTAAGTATACTGTATCTAATGGATCCTCCTTGTCTGCATGTTTGTTAACCCCTTCAAAGAACTCTAATAGATTAGTAAGACATGATTTCCCTTTACAGAAACCATGTTGACTTTTGCCCAACAAATTATGTTCTTCTACATGTCTAACAATTTTATTCTTAACTATGGTTTTGACTAATTTGCCCTAATGTACCGACATTAGACCCATCAATCTGTAATTGCCAGGTGTGACGTAGTGGGGGTACCTGGCTGGTTGGACTTGGGCTGTGAGTGACCTCCACTGGCTGCTATCGGCAGCATGGCCCAGCAGGGCAGGGGATGAGTCATTATGCAAAGGGGCTTCGTAACCTGTCTGACCAGCTACCCCCCAGGGAGAGAGACAAAGGAAGGTGGAATGCTGCCCCTGGCTGGGAGGCAGGGCTGGGAGTGAGTTAGTTTCAGTCGGGCATCATGGAGGAAGGAGCCTAGGAAAAGGTGCTGGGATTTAGGGGCCCAGTTTCCCCCATCTCAAGGGGGGCTGAGGCATCCTAGGTCTGCCCTGTAACCAGATTACATCTGTGCTGTGCTGTATCCTGGAGAAGCAATAAACTCCCTCTATTCTACTGGCTGGTGGAGTCTGTCCATGCCATTTTGGGGGTGCAGGAGACGGGAAAAACCCAACATGCCGTCACACCAGGATCACCTCTAGAGCCCTTTTTAAATATTGGTGTCACGTTAGCTATCTTCCAGTCAGTAGGTACGGAAACCGATCTAAAGGATAGGTTACAAACCACAGTTAAAGGTTCTGTAGTTTCCCATTTGAGTTCTTTTAGAACCCCTGGGTGAATGCGTCTGGTCCCGGTGATTTGTTAACGTTTTTCTATTTGTTCCGATAGAAGTTCCAAGTTTTTCTATTTGTTCCAACAGGGGGAAGAGAAGGGTGGGTGCAGGGGTCAAGGAGGATGGGGGAGGGCAGGGCTGGCCCACAACATTTTGGCACCTGAGTTGGGAAGCTCATATGACACCCCTATGCCCTCTCGCTTGGGCCAAAACTTTGAAAGGTCTCAATTCTCTGGGTCCTAGTGGCGCCCCCCTCACAGTCTGGCACCTGAGGCAGCCACCTCAGTTTGCCTCATGGTAAGGCCAGCCCTGCGGGAGGGGGACAGGTCCCTAAAGGGCTGAGGGGAGTGAGACATGCAAGAGCCAGGACAGCAGGGGAGGGTGAGGAGTGGGGGGCAGCGACAGGCACCAGGGGAGCAGATGGGGTGAGGGGAGGGCGGAAGACATGGCAGCAGAGGGAAAAGGGAGAGGTTTATAAGATATTTATTAATAACCTGGGTGCCACAGTGGCACACATCCGAACAAGCGCACATGAACTCAATACTGGTGCACAAGAGAAAACTCACTCCACTCATGAGTGGAAAACCTTAGAAGGAACATTGAATGTAAGTATAGGTTATGAGCCATCCCATGCTTACAGCCTGTAGAGCACCCAGTAGTTCTAGCTTGGGTTGTGATTGTCTTAGTTATAACTAGTCCTGGCACCAAAATATACTTGGGACTGGTCACAAGTGGGCTGTCCCTTTAAAAGCAGACTTTCCTTTCTGGTCTTTCTGGACACATCCCTGCAGCCAAGGGAAAGGACTTACCCTAAGAAGGAGCAAAAACTGGTAACCAAGGAGAAAGATTTGGCCTGGAGACAGCTAAGGTTGCCAGGTGTCTGGTATTGGCCCGGACAGTTCGGTAATTGTGTCTTCTGTCCGGTAAAAAAGAACAGAAAATACTGGACATGTAAAATGTCTAGTATTTTCTGTTTGTCTCTGACGGAAGGCTGCAGGGGACACTCTTCCCTCCTGTTCTGGTGGAAGCGGGGGGAGCATGGGGATTTAAAGGCGCAGAGGGTGGTTTTTTTGTTTGTTTGTTTGTTTGTTTGGGTTTTTTTGGTGCGGGGTTGGTTTTTTTGGGTTTTTTTGCTCAAAAACTTGCCCCCTCCCCCTTTTTTTGTGCTCAAGAACTTTGATCCGTTTTTTCCCCACCATGTTCGGTATTTTTAGTGATACTATCTGGCAACCCTAGCTCAAAATGCTGAAGAATCCTTTATTTTGTTTGGACTCTTTTATTTCCACCTAGAAAGGGATTCCTGTGATTTGGTCAGAGGCTCAGTTCACCCTTCCAGTTCTGGGGAAGACCATCTCTGAGGGGAAACTGAGACAGCAGTTGCATGCTAATGCCAGACTGGCTTATCTGTAGTTACAGGGCTCTCTTTGCTGGTTATCATGGTCATGAGAAGTGTGGAGGTGAATAATAAATGCCAACAAAAATAGACTTTATTTCTCTAGTTTTCCAATTATTCAAATAGCTGAAAACAAACATTCAAAGTAAATTTGCTCAGATTTAGAGTCCCCTTTGGCGAGGCAGGCTGGGATTAAAATCTCATTTGTATAATTTATAAAGGCTTTGGGAAGGTTCCTCATGGTTTTCAGCTGTAAGCTGGCGTTTAGCTTTTGACAGGCTGCTAGGCAGCTTACAAAATAAAGCTTCCAGCTTCAGGATCCCAGCTGAAAATGTCTTGCTTAGACAGCAGAGAAAACCAGTCCAGAGAGGGATGTACATTTAAATATAGTACATTTTTAATTAGTGGTTTGAAGAAATAAGTAAAAATACCAGTTCCATGTGGTTTGCAGACTTCCTAATGACATTCTGCCAACAAATTGTGCAAAACCAGAAGGTGTTAGCTAGGTTTCTTAGGAACAGGAATAGACCCACTGTGCACATACAGCATGTTTAGTTCTGCATTTGTATTTAAAAAGTACATAAAAGTGAGACTGCAACATATGTGTTACCCACACACTGGCCTCAGGTCTTAACTGCACTCAGTATCTGCAGGGCAGAACTGAAAAGGGGGACTCATTTGTTACTTCCCATTCCTTAGGCTGTCCAGGGGCTGATTTGGTCACTGGTGTAGTTTAGTATCGTCCAGGTGCTCTAAAACTGCCTGGCTAGCAATATCTACTGGGGATGACTGGAATTGAGTATTTCCTTGTATATGCCGCCTGCATTTGGAATGCTCCTAGTATTCCCCCTACACTGAGGGCTTCAGGGAGTGGATAGGAGTCATCAGCTTTTTATCTTCTGGGGCCCAGACTGGGGTTCAGTGCTAAGTCCCATAAAATGTGTGGAATATGCTATGAATAGTGAAGTCTGTTGAATGAGCATCATAAGCATTTTTCGTACGCAGTTTTCTGCCTCACACAATTTGTAAAGCTTCAGATGTCCATAATTGCAGTGGAATAATATATATGCTTTCCATAAGCAGACTGCATCCGTGTTTTGCAAAAGCTAAAGTTGCAAGGTGAGACCTATTTAAAATGAGGAATTGAACCTGAGTACATTTAATATGAGAAATCAAATCAAGAAAAAAGTATCTCTTTATATTAACAAATCTTGAAATGAGTCCTGATTTTTCTTCAATATTGTGTGACGGCTATTCTCATCTCCATTGCTGGGATTTCTGTTTGTTAGAAACATTCTCCTGAAGAAACAGACTATAAAGCAAATTGTTGTCTTTTTGGTGTTCTTGAGTTCTATGTTTTTCTAATCAGGATTACAGATTTAATTTGCATGGTTTATCCTTGGCTTTTTTTTCCCCCCTGATGGAGATGATTTTGTATCAGTTTTGTGAATATTTTCTTGCTTCATCAGCTGCACATTTTTGTTCAGATGTTTTTCAAGAATTTAAAGTTTGCAGGAAGACAATGCTTCTTTAAGGTAATCTGAATAACTAAGTCTCTGTTTTGCTGCTTTGTTTTGTATCTGCTATCATAATTGAAAACATTTCTTAAGTCAGAGAGTGATGCATTTCTTCCTACATTGTTATCTTCATTTGACTGAAAAATGTTTTAATTTCGTTAACTTTAATGCAAAAGTTTTGTGACCATTTATAATGTGAGTTTATTAATATAAGTATTTGTGTTCTACGGCTGAAATGTAGAAGCTTTTGCATGATTATAATTGCTAATGCATTTGTATCTGTTTCACTTCGTGAGACAGATTCATAAGGATGCAATCTTTAATGTTAGATATAAAAGTAACACAAATTTTAAAAAAGAATGTGTAGCTGAGGATTTTCGAAGTCTTTAGTTTCTTTTTTAATGCTAGAGTTTCTATAAGAGTTTTGAGTTATAGATTTAATTTTTGTAGCTCTGCATATTTGTTTTCATTTTAGAAATCCTGTTAGTATGATATATTGACAATCAATTTCAATTTGCTTAGCAACGAGAGATAAGAATAAAAGTTCTTATGTGGGTCATAGTCACAGAATACTACAAACTGGAAGGAACCTTGAGAGGTCATCAAGTTTAGTCACCTGCACTCATTTCAGAACCAAGCACCATTCTAGACCATTCTTGACAGGTGTTTGTTTAACCTACTCTTAAAATCTCCAATGATGGAGATTCCACAACCTGCCTAGATTCCAGTGTTTAACCACCCAGACAGGAAACTTTTCCTAATGTCCATCCTAAATCTCCATTGCTGCAGTTTAAGCCCATTGCTTCTTGTCCTATCGTCAGAGGTTAAGGAGATTAATTTTCTTCCTCCTCCTTGTAATAACCCTTTAGGTACTTAAAAGCTGTTGTCATGTCCCTGCTGTGTTCTCTTTTCTAGACTAAACAAACCGAATTCTTCCAATCTTTCCTCATATGTCATGTTTTCTAAACCTTTAATCATTTTTCTCTGGATGTTCTCCAGTTTGTCCACATCTTTCCTGAAATGTGGGATGGTTTATCACTATTCAGTTTAGTTGGAACTAGGGATGTAAGCAACTAGTCGACTAGCCGATAAGCATAAGTTACCGGACAGTCAAGTAATGATTCAACTAGTTGCTTCTCTTCCCCCCCGCCCCGTTCCTGCCTTTATCAATGGAGCAGGAGCCGGTGCTGGGGAGAGCCAGCTTATAAAAGCTGGTTCCACCCAGCACTGTCTCCGCCAGGGGCAGGGGAGGCAGAGGCATGGTGGGGAAATGGTGCAAGCGGGGACTGATGCAGCCCCCGCTGGTACCTGTCCTGACATCTGCGCTTCTGCTTTTGAAATGTACAAGAGGCCCGCAAGGCTGAAGCGGCCACAGGGCTCTTGCTACATTTCAAAGACTGAAGCTGCAGTTCCCCACTGCTCTTTTGCCTTTTAAATGTAGTAAGAGCCACGGGCAGCTCTTATTATATTTAAAAGGCTGAAACACGGCTCCCCCTTATCAACTAATTGAGTAGTTGATGGAAATTCCATCGACTACTCAATTAGCTGATTAATTGAAATTTAACATCCCTAGTTGGAACATACATTTTGGTTCACATTAGTTGTGTTTTGCATGGTTCAGCTTCAGTGTAGCAGAGCATGGTGTAGAATACTCCCAGTACTATTTTAGTATTATTTCATGTATGCAATTTGTCTACAAAATGTCTATATGTCTGAGAAACAGCATTTCTGTCCCAGGAAAAATTGAGATTTTGAACACTTGTCTTGAATTGAAACAGAGTCAAAATTTTGAAATTTTTTACAAAACAAAATTTTGGGGGGAAAAATTGTGAATCAATTGAAGCATTCTGTTTTGATGGAATCACAATGTTTTGTTCCAGTTTAATTTTATTTATATTCTCATTTATAAAATAAATTTTATGAAAATGTTGTTTAGAAATGAAAAATCAAAACATTCCATTCTGAAGAAAAATAACCTTATAAAAAAGGTTTTTATAAAAAAAAAATTAAACACAATTTAGTCAGAATTGACAGTTTTTCACAAAAAGTTTCATTTTCATGGAATGGTATTTTCCAGGAAGAGCCATTCCATCAGAAAACTTTCAACTAGCTCTAGGACTATCCAAAGGTTGCCAGCTTAATGGTGGTAAATTTGGCACCTGAACTGCACAGTTATCCAAAAGCCTTAAGATTTTGAGGTTTTTTTCACTTGTTATAATTACTTTTTGTCAATTATGAAATGCACTAGATATAATTGAGGGTTTTTTTAAACAAGTATTGGTTAGTGACTATGTAAACACCACAAAATAAGTAAAGAATGAAAAATAAATATTTTTTCTTACTGTATCACTGTAGTTTTCTCCTGGATGTTTAGTTTTGTTTTGTTGTTGTTGTTTTTAATGTTTGTTTCAATGTTCAAAAAATGGCAATAATTTGGAGAGGTTTTCGTTTGCTTTGTTGGTTTTGTTTTTAAGACCTATCTATATTGAACTGGAGTCCCCAAAAATTGGTGCTCCTAAGTAAATGAGAAGCCCCCTAAAACTTAATATTTTAGATAATTGTAGGAACAGAAAAGGAGTGTGCAAAGCAACAAGGCAGTCTCATTGATTAGTGTGCCTTCGTTGTTCTGCAATTTGAATTGTTTTGTTTGGGCAAAGATTACTAAATGCCCAACATCTAGTTTATGTATTTTGCTAACATGAAGTAGTAACATTAATCAGCCTTGTGAAAAGGTGTGTTTTAAGAAGGAATTTAAAGTATGCAAGCATGGCAGGCTGGGCTAGGGAAAAGAATTAGCGTTCAGAGTGCAGTAACAATATAGAATATACCAGAGTACAGGCAGTCCCCGACTTACGAATGGGTTACGTTCCGAACACCTGGTCGTAACTCGATTTGGTCGTAAGTCAGAAATACCCTTAAACGCGCTGCCTGCACTGTTCGAAAAACTTGATGTACATGTTTCTCAACTTGAAAATATTGTAATGGGGTTAATGCGAGGTTGGTTGTAAGTACAGATGGTCATAAATCGGTGTGTTTATAAATCGGGGAGTGGCTGTATTGGTTAAAAAAACCCCAAAACCTTATTTGTGTTTCCTGGCTCAAAACACATGATTTAGATCAAGATTACAGAAGATTATGGCCCAGCAAATGGCACAGGTCATTCTCCACTGACTCCAGTGGCTGTTGTTACATAGAGGACCGCATAGAAGAAAATGGGAAAGAGAAAAGGGAATAGGGTTACTTGTGCAACTAGATGGAGCAAAGGGAACCCAAAAACCTTACAGTTAATGGAAAGTTTATATGTAGATCAGAACTTGTGATTTACTTAGCCTGACAAGCTGGTTGCTCATATGAGAGAGTTTAATAGGCTGGCTGTTTTCATTTTGTTTTGATTTTTTTTTTCTGTAAAGGGACATTTTAGCCCCTGAGGAAAGAGTAGTATCTCTGCCAGCCAGAGTCAACATTCAATCTGCTGTTATTGTTACAGAAATCAGTATTGTATTCCCTCTAATAAAAACTGGGGCTAAAAATATAGGTTTCTTATCTAACTGGTTTTCAGTTTTTGTCACATTTATTACATATATTTTAGACTTTATTCCCTAAGGTACAGGAATCCATGTAATTGTCAATAAACGGAAAGTGTCTAAGTATATCACGTTATTGCAGGGGCCTCTCCTTTTGAATGTATAATTTTTCAAACTCTCAGCCTCAGGTATATGCTGGTATGGGACCTAAAATACCAGAGTCCACACCGCATTACTCCAGTGTATACTGGAGTGACACAGTGATGAACGGGGCCCTATAGATGTCTAGAAGGGTTACATATGGTCAATGGCAGTGAAAGATATCATTTAATTAGGTGACAAAGTGGTTTTACGCAGGCAATAATCTTTGCTAACCTGGCTGTCTTTGTAACCTGGCAAAGCAGTCATTTGTATTTTCTGTCAATTTGTTCATTTCCTGGGTCAACTCTCAATGACTAAACATCAGTTATTGTAAAACACGAGTACTTTTTCTGGTAAGTAAAAATGGGAAAAGAATATTAACCAATGGCTGTAGTTGCTGATAGTGTAGCAAATATCTTACCTCATACATGGTTGTCACAAAAGAATACTGGGTCACAGTGGTTTTCGGCATGGCCTCCTTTCTGTGTCTGTGTTTATTTGGCTTCTAGTACACTGTAAAGACCTGGGGTGGAATTCTTTTATTTGCAGCACAATACACTTGATGTGTTGTCTAGACAAGGCATTCTTTTTTTGCTGAGTTACACACATTTTTTGAACTACAAATTACAGAATGAGTGAAGCATGGTGTGTGAGGTAGGTGTGTGGTGTTGCTCGAAATCTTATCTTACTGACTTTGTCTTTTGTAACGCAACTAAAACAATACTACAAACAATGAATTGTATATCTTTTTAAATTAAAACGTACATTATGTTGATGAAGCCAGGAATCAGTCTTTGAGGGTTTGTTTTATTCAAAGAGTCTGTGTCACACTCTGTAGAGGCAGATACCTTATTCTTGGTTTATACACTCTGATTACCTTCTTTTCAGAAAATTGAGTCAAAGTTCTAAAGAACTGGATTCTCACTGTTTTTTAATGTAACTGAATAATCAAACTACCACCTTAGGGAGTCTTGGATCTTGCCATCCAGATACACTTATCTTGTGTTAGATGGTCACTTACACCAGGAATCACAGTAGTTCAGATTGAACCTCTCTAGTCTGGCGCACTCTGGTCTGGCAATATCTGTGATCCAGCATGATTTGAGTTATCTAAATGTACTATTATCATGGGTGTGGCCAAGTTTCCCACAGCCCCATAAAGTTTGTTTATAGCCACCAGTCTTGGCTCTCAGTGATCTGAGCTATTATTTAGATCTAATTTATGCCTAAATGTCTTCTAAGAGCCCAGTAAGCAGTGGAAGTGTTGGTAATGCTGATGGGAGGAATTCACTTGCACATCTCCTCTTCATAGTGTGTGGAGAGAGCAATCAATGAAGTCTTCTGAAGTTCCACACTAGTTTGTCTGGGGTTGACAGGCCTTCTTTGTCAAGCAGGACCTAATCTGTTCTGTGGGAAACCCACATTGCATGCTAGTTAATGCTTCTAGTGATTTACACAGTATTAGAGATGTGCAATGCAAATGCTCAACCATCACCTTACATTAAAGGATACAGTTGTTGTAAGTGAGATTAATAGTTTACAAGCATTCAGTAAAAGCCTAAACACTAGGCACATTTTTATAACTCTAATACATCTACGTGGAATTTTTCTTCACTTTTGCACACTGACACTAGTGCAGCTCCCTGCTGCTTGTATCTGAGGGGGCGCTAGTGTAGAGCAACTGCTGGCATTTTAGGAACTATCTCTTGTAACACATTCTCAGCAAAGGTTAGATGAGATGAGGGAAAAGGCTCCAGCATCCTATCTCTGCCAGTGCTCCCACCAAAAGAGCCATAGTAGGGAATTTGAAGAGAACTTCTAGAATACAGGGAACTTGAAAAATTTCATTGCTTGTGACTGTTAATTTTCTTTTTTAATGAGTAAGAAAGCCGGGAATAACGGCATTGCACAAGAGGGTTTTTCTTGCGCAAGAAGAGGCAGTGTAGACAGCTCCTTCTGGCGCAAGAGCCTCTTCTGCAAAAATGGCAGCTCATTAGGTATGCAAATGAGGCTCGGCGATATTCCATGCGTAGCCTCATTTGCATATTTCTCGCGCAAGAAGCCATGAGTGTAGACATAGCCTAGGAGTTCCAAGAGCAAACTAGATAACTTCTCTACCTGTTTTTTGGACTTTGTAGGCCATTTGCAAGGCACCTATTAGAGGAGACATTACATCTATTTTGTGCTGCCTTAATCTGCCTCGTGGTATACTTTCCACCAATAAGGGCCCTGTCACCTGGTTTACACCAACATAAACATAAAACCTAATAATGACAAAAAAGTATACTGATACTGCATGAAGTGAGTTAGGCATCTCAGTGTGGCTTCCTAGCACAGATCCCAGTGAGGTACAGTAAAACTCCAATAGTCCGGCATCCAATAGTCCGGCACTCCTGATAGTCCGGCATCAAAATGGCAAGAGCCTAGTGAGTGAGCTTCGGCAAAATTGAGTCACAAGGTAACAGTGGCAGCAGCTGAACTGAGCAAAAAGGGTAAAAAAGGCTTTAAAAAACTAAAACAATACAGTATACTGCATACGGTATGTACAATAAAAAGGGTTAAGAACACTTTACATACAGTATATAACGTATACAGTATATATATATATATATATATAACCTGCTTATAGTACCTCCTGATAGTCCGGCATATCTGATAATCCGGCACCACCTAAATCCCATAGGGTTCCGGATTATTGGAAGTCTACTATAGTAGGCAAAATTGCTAGCAATCTCAGCAGGGAGAGTGGGGGCCAAATGGATATTTAAACTTAATTTATTCTCTCCCTAGTATAGGTGATCTTTTTGATGCAGGATTAAGGCTTGTTAGCAGGGCAGCGTGGGGAAGCTTACATTGCTACTTTCCACGCTTAACCTATTCTGTGAGTAGACCGAGAACTTAATTCTCTGTAATGTCAACATAGCACCTTTCACAGGCAGCAAATCTATGCAAAAATATTTTTAAAATGCAAAACTACCCTCAACATTAGCTTTGTCCAGCCCTGGTACTAATACACATTACCCTTGCAAACCCGGATATTAATCTGAATTTAGTTCAGCAACGGATATTTAGAGCAATGAGCATAGGCAGAGCAGTTATACAGAGCTTAAGTGTTTGATTCATATTTCTGTGTTGAAAGAAATGGGAGAAGGAATTGCATTCTTAAAGCAGAAGCATGGTTGCGTTTGCTTATAGAAATGTTTGAGTGAAGTCTTTCAAATGTTCATCCTATGATCTTAAGTAAAAATGCATTAGATCTCCTCCCTAGGGAATTTTTGTTCACAATACAATCCCACAGCACTTGCAGTTGTTCCTTTTCAGGAGCAAGTCTGCAATGGAGTACGTGGATGTTGCTTGCCAGGACTGGGGATTGTTGACAGAACAGTGAGGAAGCATCCACGGGACCCGTTCACAATATGCCCACATTGATCCATTGCACTGAGTCTGTTATTTTATTAGTGCTGCATTCTCTCTCTCTCTCTCGCTCTTAAAAATCAATCTCTCATATTCTGTCAAGCTTTTCTTTATTAAAAGAAGTTGACTGATCATTTTTCATGTATTGTCGTAGTATTAGTGTGAAACCCACAATTTTGTTTCCATTTAAAAAAGTCTTTGAAATGTGATTCACCTTCCTAATGATTTTATGTAACATAAATAACAGCCTTGGTTGTAGCTGTTTACATATACAGGAATAATTGACTTTGTAGCACAGAAATATAGATAAGAGGGGGGAAAGTGCTTCAGTATAAGATTTGGTGGTTGCTATGATGTAGCTTTTCATAATTCTAGACACACAGAAAAGCTGTCGTTGCAGTATGTAGAAGAGTCATGGCTTTAAAGTACAGGCCATCATTAAAGGATTTTGAAATGAGCAGAAAGTGTCCATTTTTCTTTTGTGAATAAGTCCTTTATTTTGGTATCCATAGGGATGGCTATTCTCTTCCCAAATCCTTTCTCTACAGTAGGAATCAGCGGGGACATGATTACTTATCTGAAAGTTAAGAGGCTGAAAAGCTTTAGAACAGTCATTTCAATTTGTTATAAAATGCATGCAGAATAGAGCATAGGTTTGGAGTTGTTATGTCTCCTATCACAAAGGGGAGATTATAAGGTTTCTTACACATTTTCAACCCCCAGAACTCAGGAAGTTTCAAAACTGTTCTCAGTTTTGACTTCGGAACCAGATGTGGTAGTTCAGGCAAGCAAGCGTGAGAGTATCTTCATTTTTATTTGTTCCCTAGCTTGGTGAGGAAATTTTTGGCTAAACGTTTTTCATTAGAAAGTGTGGATTAATCTAAACCAAAACTTTTCACAGGAACATATCAGTTTTAACTAAACTGTAATTGGAAAAGATTTCTCGGGTATAGGGTGGTATTGAAGGGGGTGGGATATGAGGGAGAAGGAGAGAGCTTCATCCCAGAATAGCTTAGGGGTCAGGAGCTCACCTGCAAAGTAGAAGATTCAGTGTCCCTGGTCTGGAACAAGTAATTCAGAGACTTCAACCACCGCTTGATTCAAACCATGAACTTGAACCTGAATCTCCCACACCCTAATCAAGTATCCCACCCGTCAGTCTATTGGCTGTTCTGGGGTAGAGGTCTCTCTGTCACTGAGCCCTTTCATCAAAAATGTTTGGAAGGTCTTGAGTTCATTCTGATGCAGAATGGGATTTTTTTAAATGTTCATGAGGAAACCATTTCCCACCAGCTCTGTTTATAACACCTGCCCTTCTAACAGTCTCTGAGTTCATATATAGAAATGTAGAGCATTATGCTTACAAAAAAATCTGCATCTGCAGTCATGGTAGCTCTGCAATACTCTCAGCCCTAGAACTCCTGTTGCTAACATGCAAAAACTTGATACTTTCATAAAAGTAGTAATGAGACCTGATGCATGGTGGTTAGCGACCACATACCTCTACTGCATAACCCAAAGCTAAATAGACTGGTATTTAAAATGTATGCCAGAGCCATGGAATGTGCTTAAGACTGCAGCAGATACACTGGTGGTAACAATACTACAGGTTAAACCTCTCTAGTTTGGCATCCTCAGGACCTGACTGGTTCCAAACGAGATAATTTGCCAGACCATGGGAGGTCAATATTGTCTAGCAGCATTACCAACACTTCGGATGCTTACTGCTGCTCCTTTGAAATGCATCGACTGTTCAATTAGTTAATTAAACGCTACTTAACATCCTTAGTCTCGTCCAGTTCAGTCAACTGCAGGCAAGTTGCTATTGTGGTCAGTGGTACTCAATGGTGCCGACACATGTAAAAAAAACTTCATGGATAGCTGACTTCTGTTCATGGATAGACCGTGATCTAATGATATCAGTTCATTTTCCATGCTGTACTTCAGCTGAAAGGTGCACTGGAAAGGGTCAAGGAGTTCAATCCAGATTGTACGAAAGTTTTTTTTGTTACAAGGTTTTCAATCACTTTTTCAATCACTTTAAAAATTATTAGAAACAGAGCGATAGTTGGCAAGATTGTCAACTTGAAAACATGGTTTCTTGAGTATTAATTGAACAACTGCTCATTTAAGAGAAGGAAGCATTTGAATGCTGTCTTCATCCGGGAACAATCTCAACTAATAACCCACCCATTCTCCTCTACCATACACATGAACTTCATTTTACTGATCATGAACGTGATGTGTACATGTCATGGATTGAAGGCCAAAGCTTCCAACAGTCCAGAATGTTAGTGGACAAATCTGAAACTCAGCAAGAGGAGACTTAGCATTTTCACCTTTCTGATGCAATTCTAATACAATGGAGGCAAACAGTCCAGGTTTCATACTGTGGATCCGTAAAGAAGAAACTCTGATAGCAGAAGGAAATGCTGGAAGGTTGCCTGTATACATGCACTGCCAAGCACAGTTCTGCTAATCAGGACTTGACAGACATTCTAAAATGGAACAAAATGCTTTCTTGGCAGCCACAGCATAAGGATTCAAAAGCCCTCTACAATCAAACCGATTTGAGCACAATGACCACCACTGGTCCTCTGACACTGACCCATATTTGTCATCTGTTGTAGAGCATGTGCTTATCAAGGTGATCTGTGAGGATGACTTATATCAGTCTTAGTATTCTTTGTATACTAATGGAGTATCTGTATTACATCAACTCTCAAAGACCCCAGTCAGGCTTGGGCATCGCTATGCAAATACATGGTAAGAGAAAACTGCTGCCTTGAATTTGGCTGAAGATGAGATGTATAGAAAAAGGACACTTACGTGCCATATGTACATTTTCTTTACTTGTTGTTTGCAGCACTGCAACTAATATGATTAATCTATGGCTGGACTCTGATGCATGAACTCAGTGGAAAAACTGCCACTTACGTTTCCAGTCTTCATTATCAGGTTATTGGTATACTCTGCCTATAAAGATTTTTGAGTGGTGACCTATACATGGTCTAGAATGTAATAGACTTTTTTGGTGCTATTCCATTTAGCACTGTAGGCATCTCACTGAACACCTGAGACTGATGGGAATGTGTTAGTGAAACATCTGGATCATGTATTGTTTGGTGGGGTTGGTCAAAACATAGAGTTAATTATGGAGATAATTAACAAACAAGATATAACTAGCAAAACTCCCAAAGAAAAACACAATTTCTTGTCGTATGATGTGTGTTAGAGAAAAATTGTCATGTGCCTCATTATATGCAAAGGAAACAGCAGTACGCTAAAGAAAATAGGCCTTAGGATTACATTATTTTGAGATCACCACTTTATTTTACTGTGTTTTTATATTGAATCCCAGAGACATTCCAAGTGGTTAATACTATAAACGATTATTAGAGTTGTGTCAGGAGTGAATTACCCCATCTGAGTCTAATAGTCCATTAAAAAAATTCTCCTCTTGATTGCATTTTTGAAAATCACAGCTGGGGTTGCTGCGTGAATAGCACTTCTGATAATCACCACATAGTTAGTCTTAGAAGGCTAACTTGGAACATCCAAGTTTCAAAATCTTGGTCTTAGGGAAGCAGCAGATCACCTTAATTACATACAAAGTTCTGGAGTGTAAACTCCTTGTCTTCTACTTTGTATGAGATTTGGCCCTCCCACTTTAGTAATTGAAAAACATTATTACATGGGGAGGAAAACTATCATGTTTGCATCCATGCTATACTGTGTCACATCAGAATATACAGTTACTTGTCTGCATGTGATCTGACTTGATGTAAGTAGGTGTGGCATAACATAAAATAAACTCATGTGACAGTATACAACAGAGTAAGTCAGATCAATTTGTAAAGGAACATAAAAGAATTGATTCAGACCCACTAGTGCAAACACTGCTTTTCTTTCCTGGGGTAGGTCAGCTTTAAGTTACAGCTAGGGATTCACACAGTCCTTTCCATGTGGTACCCATTTCTGGGACTGTGCCAGTAGCTGTGGGCTGCCCACAATCCCTCTGAGCAGACTTTCTGCTGCTAGCCCTGCACCCTTGCTTACACATGTGACAAGGTTTCTAAGCAAGGGTCCATTAGCTTGTGGCCCTATAATAAAATGTGATCATAAAAGGGCCTGATAATAGCTTGCATCATCTTCTTGGTCTTTGGGGACCTAATTTAGAGTCCACTGCAGTCTCTAGAAGTCTTCCCATTCAATGGGATTTGGAACAGTTTACTCAAAGAGGGTGTAAGGTTGGCTTTTTTTTGTTATTGTTTTCCCCATTCAGAGCTAAATGTGGTTTCCATGTTGATATTTGGGAAAAGATTTAGAACTTTACAGTGTTTTCTGGCTGCTTGTCCTCACAGTTTTTACTCTTACACATTCCATTATGATGGCACTTTCACTTTATTAATTGGAGACTGTGGACCAAGCTGCAACTTTGAATGTTTTCCAGTAAAATTTTTTACCCATTGCTGGTTGCTTGAAACGAGCTCTTTTATGTAAATGTTTGTATGATGTACGTTTCGGAAAAAATATATTTTAAAAAATTTTAATCAGAGAGAAAGAGAGCTCTGCATGCCTTATAATGCCTTAACCCACTATGGAAATGACAGTTAGTTATAAATCCTTGTAAATATTAAAATATTTTAAAACGATACACTCATATGTTGTTCTATAATACCATAGATTGCTTTTCAAAATGCATTTGATACATGTGTTAAAATATATAATAAATTATTTTGATATGGTAACAAAACAAATTACTACTATAATTAGAATGATCTTTAGCAACATTTCCAGTAAAGATCTTATTTTGCCATAAAAACAGATTTCTTCAAGCTAAAACCAAGAAACTGTGTTCCTAAACAAAAATATTATGCTTTAAGGCTTTTGATTTAAAGGAGACCAGGAGATATAATTTTTAGAAAGACCAGGTCAATCATTTGTTTTCATTTGATGTAGAATCATTCTAAGCATTCTGAAATGTTGTTCATTTGTTCTTTTAGACTCCTAAGGACTCAGTCGCTGGAATGGTATTACAATAATGTGAAAAGTCGCTTCAAACGTTTTGGTAGTGCCAAAGTACTGAAGAATTTATACAGAAAACATAGACTGGAGAGTGGAGCTTGTTCTGAAATAATAGGTACAGTACAGTTTTAATTTCTTATAGGCTCATCCACATAACTCACGTGATGGACCCAATCAGAGTTCTGAGAGGCATTCTGGGGAGAAAAAAGAAAATTACAATTTTTCTGAAGTATTACAGTAGAGGAATATAAGGAGTTAAATATTTAGAGAGTTGGGCTAAGTTTTAGCTAGTTAAGAGTATCCAAATTTACATTTAAGACAAAATTCTGCTCTCGGATGTACAAAGCAAATCTCAGCTCAGTTTCTGCTCTGTGTGTATGAGCTTAGGGCTCCAAAAGGTCTGTACAGATAATGAATTAGAACTGAATTTTGGAATTGAAGTTTTCCATTGCACTTTTTGCAAAATTTGACTAATGAAGGCCAAATCCTGCACTCCATACCTTAGTTGGAGTTTTTTCTGTTTGCCATAGAATTTGGCCCCATGTGCACTGCAGTGGCAGCTAACATTTCAAGTTTCTCAAGTAAATGGGGAAGAACAAGGACAAGAGCAGAGTACTGTACTTAGGATGGAAAAATCCCATTCACTGATACAGGCTGGGGACTAGCTAGCTAAACAACAGTTGTGCTGAAGAGGACCTAGGGATCAAAGTGAACAAGAAGCTGGATACGAGTCAACAGTGTGGCCTTGTTGCCATGAAAGCTAATGACATATTGGGCTGCATTAGTACCAGCAGATTGAGAGAAGTGATTATTCCCCTCTATTTGGTACTGATAAGGCCACACCTGGAGCATTGTGTCCAGTTCCTACCCCTCCTCCCCAACTACCGAAAGGATGTGGGCAAATTGGAAAGAGTCCAGTGGAGGGCAAGAAAAATTATTAGGAGACTGGGGCATATGGCTTATGAGGAGAGGCGGAGGGATCTGGGCTTATTTAATCTGCAGAAGAGAAGAATGAGGAGGGATTTATTAACAGCCTGAGCCATCAACTACTTAAAGGGTGTACTCAGTGGTGGCAGATGGCAGACCAAGGAGCCGTGGTCTCAAGTTGCAGTGGGGGAAGTCTAGCTTGGATTTTACATTAAACTATTTTACTAGGAGCATTGGGAGGGGTGAACCAAGGGCTGGGTTGGGGGGGAGGGGGAGGCAATCTCCAAGCTCCATTCTTTATGCCTGAGTGCCAAGTTGATGGTGTACAGCCCCAGCCTTCCTGGCCCTTCCACACTGCAAAGGTGGGTGGCATGCAGCCCCTACCTTCCCAGCCCTAGAGCAATGGGAGAACAGGCTGCACACAGCAATCGACCTTCCCAGCCCTACAACGTGGGGAGAGTAGGTGGCGCATAGCCTCGGCCTCTACGGCCCCAGAGCAGCGTGAGGGTGGGCGGCATGCACACTGCCCCCAGGCTTCCTGACCCTGGAGTACTGGGAGGGCAGGCAACCCCAGCCTATCTGGGCATAGGGAAAGTGGCAGTCCCAGCCTTAGTGCAGCTGAAGCAGAGGCAGCCCTGGATGGAAAGAGCTGCACTGAAGTGGGTGAGCCTAGGAGAGGAGTGTGGGTAGGGCCACACCTGGCAGTTTGGGAAGGTTGCCTCTGATACCCACAAACCATGACTAGGAGGGTGGTGAAGCTCTGGAATGGGTAAATGCCTAGGGAGGGGAGGGGAACCTCGATCCTTAGAGGTTTATACGGCCAGGCTTAACAAAGTGCAGGCTGGGATGATTTAGTTGGGGTTGATCCTGCTTTGGGAAGGGGGTTGGGGTTGCACTAGATGACCTCCCTCAGGTCTCTTCCTACCATAATCATCTATGATTCTATAACATGTGGACATTTTACTATCAATATCAGCATCTCCCCATAAAACTAGTAAGTGAAGATATTCCGTGAGTTTGGGGACATTGCTTCCTTGTTATCCTGCTGGCCCATTTACTGTAATTGATTAGCAAATAATTCAGAAGCAGAACCAGTCTAGTCTTTCTGAGATGATTTGCCTCTGCTGGGCCAAATTCAACCTTTCTAATTCTTTTGAAATCTGTACAGAGTTTGTGTTTTCTACAGGATTTGTATTTTCCTTTTTTCCTCTTTCTCTCTTTCTTTTTTCGCTCCCTCCCACTTGGAAAACAAACATAATAGACTGTGTGTCCCTTGGTGAAGGCAACTCTTGGTAGCTCTTTTTATACTACTTAGAAGTGTGTAGGTAAGGACAGGAGAATTGTCCTAAAATATTCCATTTTGATAGGTTGCTTTTTGCTTTTTTCTCCTTATAACATTTTAAAAAATTAAAAAAAGGAATGTAAAGATAAAAGTGCGAATGCTACATTTAGTGGGTGTTATGCAAGTGGAATAAAAAAATTAACTGAAATATATGCAGAAAATTAAAAAGTTGTAAAATTGATCCTGCAAAAACTAAGCATTCCTTATTCTCGAGAATAGTCTAATACAATTATGCCTTTAAACAAGACTGCTGTCATGAGAGAGAATGTGCAGGAAACACAAGAAAGGATGTGCAAGATACAGGAGAGCTATCTGAAGAACCTCAGCATCTAAATGCCATTAACTTTCTTTTTCTATTTTCAGTGTGACTGTAAGATAACCCTCCTTTTTCATTTGAAGATCAATACAGGTTTAAATGTCTGGGTTTGTTTTATTTATACAGGAGTGGCCTTTAAAATGCAGGGTCTGTTGCAAGCCCCAAATGTCATGTTAAAAGCAAGCTCACTTCAGTAGCTTTCATTTTACAAGGTCTGCATTTAAGGAACCTCATCCTCTCTCTCACTTCACAAGCAGTTTTCTCCACACATGATTTACAAGCCCTGTTTGAGAAATCTTTCATGTAAAAACAAAAACATTTTGTATAATCAGCTGGAATTCAAACAGGAATTTTCAAACTACTCCTCTATGCATATGGTGTAGTTAGAAACAACACTACTTTTTGAAAGTGTACTTTAACCTAATAATATATTGAGCATTCATACATAATATGTGTTGTACTGTCTTTTTGAGGAGAAGGAAGCTTATTTGAAGGAAGCGTAGAAAATGAAGGAAGCGTTTGTGGCAGTGACTCTACTTTCTACAGACAGACAGAAGGTAACTCTAGTTAAAATTCATTTGTACTAAAACTGAGCTGCTACTGATTGAGTTGTTCGATAAATAGCATACAGTGCTGGAGATCCTCCAGATCGCATTGGTGCCCGATTATGAAAAGTGTCAAGTATCACTTATCTTTTAGTTAAAACCTTTAGCAAATTACCAGAGTTTCTGGGTTCACAGGGCAAATGCTAGACTTTATGACTACTTCTACACTGGTGGCTTCTTGCACAAGAACAGCTGTTCTTGCGCAAAAACTTGCGAGGTGTCTACACTGCACATGTGTTCTTGTGCAAGTAAATTTACAGTCTAGCATTGGAAAACAGCGCTTCTTCCGGAAGAGTTATTCCTCTCCCCATGAGGAATAAGCCCTCTTGCGCAAGAGCTCTTGCGCAAAAGGGCAGTGTAGACAGGCAACATGAATTTCTTGTGCAAGAAATCCCTATGGCTAAAATGGCCATCAGAGCTTTCTTGTGCAAGAGCGTCCACACTGCCATAGATACTCTTGCGCAAAAGCACATGCCAGTGTAGACGAGCTCTTGTGGAAGACTTTTTGCAAAAGAACTCTTTCGCAAAACAGTTCTTGCGCAAGAAGCTGCCAGTGTAGACAGCCTGTCTGTTTTACAACCTGCCTATTATGCATACACTTCAATATGGAACACATAAAGGGAGGGGCAGTTGTTGATTAGGCCTAAGTGGAGCACAAAATCTGGTCCAAGAGATGAATTTAGTTGAACTGCTCAGTAAAAGCGACCATAATGCGATTAAATTGAATATCCTTTTGGAGGAAAAATAACAATGAAACTCACTTCAGTAGCATTTAACTTCAGAATTGGGAACTACACAGAAATGAGGAAGCCAATTAAACAGAAATTAAAAGGAACTGTCACAAGAGTGAAATGCCTACTACACGCATTCAAAAATTTGAAATCAGATCCTACTGAGGAAAGCAAAATGGAACATAAGCTCTGGCAAGTCAAGAGTAAAAAATAATTAGGCAGCCAGAAAAAGAATTTGAAAAGCAAATAGCAAAAGGCACAAAAACAAATAGCAACATTTGTTTACAGTATATCAGAAGCAGGAAGCCTCCTAGTCAGGGGCTATAGGATGATTGAGGCTTTAAATGAGCACTCAGAGAAGACAAGACAATTGCAGAGAAGCTAAATGAATTTTTTGCATTGGTCTTCACTGCAGAAGATGGGAAGGAGATTGCTACACCTAAGCCATTCTTTGCAAGTGACAAATCTGAGAAACTGTCCCAAATTGAAATGTCAATAGAGTAGGCTTTCAAACAAATTGATAAATTTTATACTAATAAGTCAGTAGGACCAGATGATGTTCACCGAAGAGTGCTGAAGTAACTCAGATATGAAATTGCAGAATTATTAACTGTTGTATTTAACCTAGCTCTTAAATCAGCCACTCTTCCAGAAATGACTGTATCATAACTAATCTAATCCTGATGATCCTGGCAACTATGGCTGGTGAGCTTAACTTCAGTACTAGGGAAACTGGCTGATTTGAGGGATAGGCTAAGGCAACACTGTTGATAAGTTGTACGGAACAGGTTCGATATAAGAAGAGATTTAAAAGGGTCAGATTGTTCAGTTAGAAATGAAAAACCTAAGAAAGGATATGATAGAAGTTTAGAAAATCATAAAGAGAAAGTGAATAAGAAAGTGTTATTTACCCCTTCTCCTAACACAAGAATTAGGTCATCGGATGAAATTAATAGGCAAGAGCACAAGGAAGTACTTCTTCACAGGACACACAGAAAGCCTCTGGAGCTCATTCCCAGCAGAACTGTGAAGGCTAAAAATACAATTGGGTTCCAAAAAGAATTAGAGTAGTTTGTGGAGGACAGGTCCATTAATGGCCAGTAGCCACGGTGGTCAGAAACAGAACTTCATGCTCTGTGTGTCCCTGAATTTGAGATTGCTAGAAGCTGGAAGTGGGCAATGGGGGATGGCTCTCTCAATAATTGCCCCATTGTGTTAATTCCCTCAAAAGCATCTGGCATCAACCACTTTTTAAAGACAGGATTCTAGGCTAGACGGACCATTGGTCTGATCCAATAAGGCCATTCTTATGTTCCTATGCATCTTGATCAGCCTGAGCTTGGGGCCTCGCTTTGCATTTCTGCAGTAGATTGTACCAAAATTCTAGATCTAAGAATTGCTGAAGCTGAAGAATCTTGGTCTGAATTTTGTAGTTCAGCATAAATGTGGGTATTTTGTTTGCTTTTTGACTAGGACATAGTATGATGGATACCCTAGCTGTGGCCTTACGTGTGGCAGAAGAAGCAGTAGAAGAAGCTATTTCCAAGGCAGAGACATATGGTGAAAGCCTGGTAAAAAAAAAAAAAAATTAACTAGCTGATTTGTTGATATAGATGTAGATATCAGTGTTTTCTTTATTTACATAGCAGTGGAAATGTGAATGAAAATCAAAGAAAACATAATGCAGTAAGATAATGTATGCTGTTTCTCTGAACGTTATTATCACGCGTATGTTCCACTTCAGAAATACAGGATAGTCAAATAAATTAGTTATGGTAAAAGCTCTGTTATTGTTGTACCAATAAAAGCAAGCAGGATCTTATGAGGGCGATAAGGCAAAAAGCCACATTTATTGTAAAGATAAAAATAAAAAACTAAAGAAAAGATAGAAGCAAACAATGTTGTTTAACCACTTATTCCTATCACTGCTTAACCCTTATACGCTTATATATATATATATATATATAAAAAAAATTCATGCAATCATTCATCCATTCATTCAGGTTCTGTGTAGTTATAG
>CM057846.1:162105925-162125700 GCA_030068395.1 Apalone spinifera
TCCACTTGGGGAATCATTTTTAATACTTTAATATGTTATCCCTACATTATCCATGAATCTATGAATGGGAGGAGCCAGTTAATTGAATATTGTGGTTAACTGAAAGTCATGCTTCACCACTGGAATACCAATATTCAAAGAATTAGAATACAATAAAATGAATAAAGTATAAAATAGTACACAGGTTTTCACCAATCCAGTAGTAGTGCACTGCAGCATGGTTATTTGTTTCTTGAAGCACTTAGATGTAGACAGATAAAGTTTTCTATCCAGTAGGTTATTTTATGACACTACGTACCACTATGGGGCAGCATATGATGCACACCCAGATCACTAAAAATACCCGTAACACTACAACTATTCTGAACATAATTATTTTTTTTTGGTTCAGCACATACTTCAGGATCTTGCAGCACCTCAGGGTCATCATTATCAACATCAATTCTCATTGTAGACATAGAAGGTGTAGGAGATGGGGCTGAATCTGTAATGGTCCTTTGACATTTAGAAGCTGGGTTTTTTTTAATGAGTTCCTGATTTCAGCTAGCTTGCTTGCTTACTTGTCTTCTGCCTCTTTTGCATAAAAGTAGGGTGCAGAATGTGCAGTTGCATTATATGCTGTATATTAATTCAGGATAATATATTGGAGATTTGTATTGATATCAGAAATGTTGGTTAATTGAGCTTTCTGGTTGACTGAGTGTCGGATAACAGAGCGTTTACTACATTCAGTTGTTTCTGCATACAATGCCAACTAGGATATTACTCATTTTTCTTGATCTTGTAAAAGTATCACTCATGTGTGACTCTATGGTGTTTATAAATGTTCATCTTGGTGCAGGACAAACAGAATGAGGCTTGTTACTTACGGGAACATAAGGAGGAGCTGATTGAAGAGCTTGCCACTACCATAGTGCAGAAGGTATGTTATGCAGCTTTACTGTTGCTGATTGTACTCTTTGGCACATTAAATGGCTAGAAGACAGTCCTGTGGTTTAGCAAGGTTTGATTTAACTAACATAAGATGAAACACATCAGAAAATGATTGAACATGTATGTGTGGATGAAAAGAATATCCAGAAAATATCCTGCCTCCTGCTGCAACCGCTCCTAGGAAATTGGTTAAAAGGCTGATTTTCCTGGACCATCCCAGCCAAATTGGAACTGTTGGCAAGTTGTCAGTAGATGCCTGATGATATTTGTTTCACTCTAGACTAATTTCCTAGACTGTTACAAATCAAAGAGTGAAAAGCGCACACGTACATTACATAGAGCTGTTTGAGAAATCAGGAGGAGGGAAGATTTGGAGCAATCTGAAACAAAAAATTTTCAATTTTCATTTGGGGGTCAAATGAAACATTTTGTTTTGATTTTTAAAGAAGGGAGATTTGGAAATGTCATTGGAGGAGCGAGGGCAGGGGGATGGAGTGTTCTCCTTTGTAGCGTTGTGTCTGGAGCATTCACCGGAAGGTGTAGACTGGGATTCGGATACCTACTTTGCCTATTTGGGGGCTGCCTATTGTGGGTGAGTGTCCTAACCACTGGGTAATAGGGTAACAAGGCATCTGCTACTCCTCTTGCTGTTTTATGAATGGCATCTAAGTGCCTTTGTGAATCTAGCCTGAAAATAAAAACTTCTGGCTGAATCTCTTCAGTGAATTTGTATCCAAAAAATGTTTCACCAAGCTTAAATATTACAGAAAACTGTCCTACACTGTCACGGAGATGGATTTGATAATCTACTCAATATTTTATTGTCTGCAGTTGGAGTAGATTTTCAAACACTTACATGAGAAATGGAGGTAGCTATAAAAATAGGTTTAACAAATGAATGAAAGAGGAAGTTCATGGCAATGAATATAAATCAGAAGCTAGCAATTACAGACAAGTAATAGGGAAAGCAAAAGAACACAGGGGAAAATCAGTGGTTAGAAGAATTAAGGACCCAAACAAAGGGATTTAAAAAATAGATTAGAAACAAAAGGAATCCTAATTATGGTATTGATCTACAACTAAATGAAAATGGTAGAATTGTCAATAATAATGTGAAACAGGTCAAAGTGTTCATCTGCTTTTCTCCAAATACAGTATTCATTGATGTGGTCATACCAATTGGTGATTCTTTTCCACTCAGGAAGGTGTTAAACAGCAGCTATTAAAATTGAACATTTTAAAATCAGCATGTCCAGACAACTTTCCAAGAGTTTTAAAAAAGGCAGCTAAAAGACATGTTTACTGTTACTATTGATTTGCAAAACTTGTGGAACGTTGTGGAAATACCAGGAGACTGAAGAAAGCTAATGTTGTACCAGTATTTTAAAATAGCAAATGGGACTATGGCAATTACCATCCTGTTAGCATATTGATCCCAATCACAAGATTTGATTAAAGAACTGAAGGAGGGTAAAATAAGTAATTCAAATCAACACAAGTTTATGGAAAATATAACCTGTTAAACTAACTTGGCATCTTTTTTTTGGTAAGATTTCAAGTTTGGTTGATAAAGGTGATAGGGTTGATGTAATATACTTAGCTTCTATAAGGCATTGGCCTGGTACCACATAGCGTTTTGATTACATTGTTTTAGTTTTTATAATTAACATGGCACACAGTAAATGGATTAAAAACTGGCTAACTGATAGGTCACAAAATGTAATTGTAAATGGGGAGTCAGCATTAAGCAGATGTATTTCCAGAGGGGACTTGCAGGGATCAATTCTTGTCCTCGCAGTAGATGACATTGGTATCAATGACCTGGAAAAAAACATAGAATCATCACTGATACATTTTTGAGATGACAAAAAAATATATAGGGGAGAGGTAAATAATGGACAGAAAAAGTCCCCAAGACACAGCAATCTGAATTGTTTGATAAATTGGATTCAAGTAAACAATATGCATTTTAATATGGCTAAATATAAATATATACATTTAAGAACACAGACCCGACTTTTATAGGATGGAGGACTCTTTCCTGGGAAGCAGGATTTGGGGGTCATAGTGGATAATGAGCTGAACATGTGCTCCTAGTCCACTGTTCTGGCCAAAAGGGCTAGTGAGTTCTTTGGATGCATATACAGGGGAATCTCAAATAGGAGTAGAGAGGTTATTTTATCTCTACATTTGGCACTGGTGCAACTACTTGCTGGTATATTGTGTCAAGTTTGGCATCTATAATTCAAGAAAGATGTTTGAAAGGATTCAGAGACATCCATGAGAATGATTAAAGAAATTAAAATCTTGCCTCACAGTGCTACACTCGAGATCAAAAAATCTTGCTTACCAAAGAAAAGTTTAAGTTGTGACTTATAGTCTTGAAGTACTCGCATGAGGAACAAATATTAGGTAATGGGCTTTTCAGTCAAGCAGACAAAGGTATAACAAAAATCAGTTGTTGAACGCTGTCTAGATAAATTCACACTGGAAATAAGCTGTAAACTTTAACTCTGAAAGTAATTAACGATTGGAACAATTTACCAAGGTTTGAAGTAGTTTTTCCATCAATGGCAATTTTTATGTCAAGATTAGATGTTATTCTAAAACATATGTTCTTGTTCAAACAGGACTACATGCAGGAAAGTTCCTGTATTATGCAGGAAAGCAAACTAAATGAACGCAGTGGTCCCACCTAACCTGAGATTCTATCTGTGAATCTAAGAAAATAGTGCGTAAGCACCTAACTCCCATTAAAGTCAATAGGAGTTAGGTGTACTTTTGAAATCAATCCTGAGCATTTATTCTATGATTCCATACCAGTATTTGTCTAGTTATGCATTCTTTTTCATAGAAAATATATACTTGGCTCCCAGATACAGATCACATTATAAATACCGTTGGTGGGGTATAGATTTTCATATTGTTTTATATCTGCTCCAGTGTTCCTAAAGATATCAGATAATGACTTCCCTGTAACTCTCTTGTGTACTATGGCTCTAGCGGTACATTCCAATAATATTTTTAATTTCAACCCTATAGATTATAAGAAAGCAAAAAAGTAAAACTGAACAGCCGGAGGCTGATTTTGATTGGCTGGAGTCCAGGAACAATGGTCTGGCATCTGTTGCTGTTTCAGATCAGAGCATGCTGACTTTTCCAGGCAGTCGCAGGGGATCCTACACATTATGGGTGAGTGACCAAACTCAACATCTAAATGTTCTGCTGCAAGAAATTGGCAAATAGAGGTAATAGAGAAGGGTGTGCTGATTAGAATGATATATGCAAATACACAAAGAATAAGCATTAAAACCAAAGAGTAAATATTGTTTGCATACCACACACTAAGGAGATGTGGGGCCCTGACTGGATTCTGACTTACACTGGTGTAAATCAGAAGTCCCTCCATTGAAATTAATAGAGTTAGACCAGTGTAAGTGAATAATGTAAGTAACAGTGGCCTGCAAGGGAGGAAATCAGCTTCACAATCCCTGGTGGTTGGAGTACATGACTAGGAGTTAGCAATTATGGTCACAACCATTGTATTCTGTGCACTTCCTAGACAATCAAGGAAAGTGCTCTGTGCTCAGAGGAGCTCACATATTAAGGACAGATAGGTAAGTGTACATGAGTTAGGAAATAGGAACAACAGGAAAAGATTTTCAGAGGAGAAGCTCTAAGACCTCTAATATAAGGTCACTGAATGATTTCACATTAATGGAGGATCACTGTAATTGAGCTCTGCTCTGGCATAGCTCTTGACCACTTCTGTAACGCTCCCTTTCTCTTCCAACATGTTCTATGCATGAGTGTGGGTCTGCACAACCTCTGCCGGCTTTGTCAGTGAAGCTTTCCTCAGTGCAAGAGGAATGTTCTTTTGACCATTTTTGTTACGTTTTTATCCTCTTGGCATTGATGTAGCAGGCCACAGAATGCAGGCCAATCAGTGAGTGTTTTCATTATTGTCAGTCATTATCACACCAAACAGATGATGTTGTGTCTGGATAGTAAATGTTCAGAGTCATTTAGAAAAGCATCAGTCTGGCACCACTGCCCCCACTTTGTTTTTTCACAGGGTGGACATAGACTCTGTCCTAGAGTATCCTCTGGTCTTAGAGAAATGAACGAGTTTCAAGCCATTCTTTTCCAATGTATATACTACTGCTTTGTCCACTGAAGTCAGTAGGATCATTTCCAGTGATTCCACTATGTTCTGGATCAGCCAGACACAGGGTGGGTGTTTTAAGGCATTAATATTGAGACTTTCTGTACACACACTGATATGTGCAAAAAGATGCATACACAGTTGTATACCTACATTTTTTTCATTGCAGACATTGAGCCTATTTTGCAGTAGAGACCTTCTACTATATTTGGGATGGAGGGAGGGGGGGAGCAATTATTAATGTTTACCATTAAATCAAAACTTGTCTTAGCTTCAGTGGAAACAAGATTTGGTCCTTGATGCTTTTTCTCTAAAATTAATTTTTGGAGATTGGTTTGCTATATTGTGATTCAGGTTAAATGTTATTTTTTGTTTTGTGAGCTAACACAAGCCTAAATGCTAGTTTTAATTTTGTTTCCTAGCTCTCTAAACAAATAAACTAAACACAGCTGCAGAGTACCACTTACTTGCTATGTTACGTTAAAGAGTGTTTTCTTCTCTTGCTTATTTTCTCAGCAAAATGTCCTTAGCACCAGCTAAGCAGAGAAGAAAATCTACACAGGCTACAATAGTAAGATTTTTAGTTATAGCAGAAAGAGAAAGTGGGTAAAATAAGCATCAGTATTTCCATTGGATTGACCAGTGTGAATAGGTAGTGAAAGGTACACAGTATATAGGAGAGAGACAGGACAGCTATTTTTGTGTAATGCAAAATGGGCAAAGTACCAAAGGTGCAAAAAGTATTATCCCTAGTGTATGTAAGATTAATAAGACATTACATTTAGTTAGGATTATAGACCAGGTCACATACAGTTGCTTAGATAAATGGCATGCTACAGCAGAAGGCATTAAAAATCCACATTTGCTATCACAACACAGTTCACAGAGTGAAATTGTAGTCTTCAATACCACTGTGTGTTAAATGATGTGAAATACTGATATTTTAATGTCAAACATGGTATATGTCTGACCTATGTCTGCTGGAACTGCCACTGGGTGGTCTGCATGATCTCCCTAATTGTCCAAAATTGCTTGCTTCTAAATAATTGTTAGTTTAATTGAGTCAGCATTTTGTAGCTCCTATATAAATGGTGTATGAATACAGCCCAAGCTATAAATCAAGGGTAACAGAGTAAACAGAAACAGACTGTATGACAGAAGACTGTTTTGATTTTGGGAAAATGTGCTGCTCTCCCGATATATGAATTTTAAAGAGTAACTGTTCTGAAATATTTTACTACAGTAATTGCTTAATTTGTGAATATAATGCAGTAGCACTAACTATAAAATACCTTCTTTCTTCCCAAATTTCCTCAGGGTCCCATGCCAATGTTAAATTGCTGATATAATGCTGAATGTTGTCTTCCTTGAACCCCATAGAAAGAGATAGATGATTCCATCTGTTTGTCATTAGCACAGTATACAGCAATTACCATAAATGCAAAAAGTGTATTCATATTGTATGCCAAATTGATAAGATATTAAATTTAGTCAGGAGGGTAGATGTCAGGAATTTTAAACAATGGCAGGTTATACTGTATCCTTTCAATATTTTCAATAATTATAAATCACTGCAACTTAAACCAAACAACTATTTGGTGTATTGTACACTTACTTTAATTGTTGAAATGCAGGCATCCCAGGGTGCTAAATGTGATCTTTATTTTATGACTAAATTAATGCTAATGTAAACAGAAATTAATTCATATTTTAGTGTATTTAAAACAGCTAAGAGTATAGGAAGGGGAAATATTTCATTAAAATCCACACTATTGCTTCTTCCCAGGGGAAACAGAAATGTACCTTTAAGCTAACTTTGTGAGTACAGTAATCAGAAGTTGAACTATTGAAAATTTTGGTTACATTTTGGTTCAAGTTCATCAACATGTATTAACTCTGGTTTGGTTCAGGTTCATACACTAGCTTAGAGTAATGATTCAATGACCATTTTAACTACTTTGAACTTGTTTGAGCTAGTTCACATAATTTCCTGCAGATTCCTCTTCTGTTTGCTTTGTAACTTTGAGTAAAAGAATATAATGATACATATTTTTTTCACTGTCAAAAATATTTGTTTAAAAAAATTATTTGTGCACACTCCTAAAACATCCTTCAGAATGTTTGGGGGTTTGGTTCCAGCTCACGTACAATGAGACTCTGATGTTTTCAGTTCAGATTCATTTTCCAGATCACTCAAAAACCCTCTGTCAGCTGGTTTTCATACTGAGAGTTATTTATTTATTTAAATGATTTATCTGGGGGGGAAGGGTCCAAAAACCTAAAGTCTGTACTTGGCTCTTACTCCAACAAAACACTCATTGAAATCAGTGGACGGTATAAGTATTCAACACCTCTTAGTATTTGTCCCAAACATTGTACAAAGCATTAAAACATTTTAAAGACAGTATAATGAAATGGCTCCTGTGTAGCAGATATAACTGAGCAAAATAGCTGCCTGAAGCAAAAAAAAAAGGATTGCAAAGCAGGAAATATGCCAGCTAACACTAATTTCACATCTTTTAACTTCCATACACTGTAAAACATGCTATAGGAATACATGTACAATGTATTGTATAAACATAAAAACACAGAAAATATAAACAATTTTAGACATAATGTGGCATCTCTTATTTAGAATAATTGAAACACATTCCAGAAAATGTTACATAGACATTCTCCCAACTAAATGGATGTTCCACTTACCTGAGAGCCAATCACCTGAATTTCAGAGTGTGAGCTCCTGTCAATTTCCTCCCTATACTCTGGTCTATACTAGGGCTTTATTCCAAAATACCCCCCCTAGGTTGAAGTAATAAGAGGAGCATCCACACTACTAAGCGTGTTGTTTTGAAATAATGTGCTGCTTATTTCAGAATCTGTACTCCCGCTTTCTTCAAGGAATAACACTAATTTCAAAGTAGTTATTTTGAAATAGCAGTAGTGCGGTTCCGCTATATCGAAATAACTACCCTCTCAGAGTAATCCAAACAAATTACTCCCCAATGCTTCCTGGGGCTCTAAGTTGAGGTAGCGCATCCACATTAACGGGGCCTGCCTCAGACTAATTTCAGTCTTCCCCATAGTGTGGGCACGCTATTTCAGTTTTGTTATTTCAGCAGTTGTTAAATTGATTTTAATTATTTTGAAATAGTTGCCTTGTGTAGGCATGCTCTATGAAAGTCTGCAGCAGCACCTACTCCTCCCAGAAGCCCAGCACAGAAGATGAAATTAACAGCAAATTACTTACTTTTGAAAAAGGGGATTTAAAAAAAATAATTACAAGATTCTCATCCCTCAGATAAAGGACTGGATCAGGTGAGAATTTTACCTATTGGCTCTAGATGCAAAATAAGTGAGGGATGAGAAAATAAAATACAAGTGACACTCACTTTCCTAGAATTAATTCAGAAGTGCTGGGGATATTTTTTTATCCTAATTTTAGTTGCCATATAGAAATGAGGTATTATTAAGTGATGAATAAACTACCCATTGCTCCTTTTTTTTGCGAGAAAGGCAAAGGAGAGAACAAGTGAAAAATTGATATATTTTTATCTAACCTAACAATATTCAGATAAATAAAAATAATCCTGTTGATCCCATGTAAATAGAACATTAACCATTTATTCAGAAATTGTAAGAGCAGTTTTTAAAAAGCTGATGTTACTTACACTGATGGTTCTTTTTATGACAAACCAGGATTCACTAGCATTTACTCTCCAATAATGTTATATAAGTGAGCTTTATAAATTATACATCTGTATTCATTAAGAGCATGTCTACACAGCAAGGCTTAACTCAAAATAAGATATGCAAATTGCGTAGCTTATTTCTAAATGTCTTATTTAGAAATTGGGACCGTCTACGCTGCACTTATTTTGAAACAAAGCACTCTTCCTCTGACTTTGCTTACTCCTCGTACAAGGAGAGTTAGAGTAAGAAGGCCTCCAGCTTGACAGTATTTCAACCGAGCTGTAGCCTACCCTAAGTGATAAGAGGCATTGTGTGTAGATAGTCAGTGCCCCTTCAATCAGTTAAGAACCACATGTCTTACTTTTCCGGAATTCCCAGTGACCTAGTCGGTGCATAGAAAAAGCAGTTCCATTCAAATACAGTCAATTCTGTCCATCAAAAGACAGCTGTGATTATTCATTAGGAACTATGGTAAGAGAAAGAAAATTGGAGTGAGGATGTGTCTGGGTTTTGTTGGTTTTTTTCCCTAATTATATTCTTGCAGCAGATGCCACTAGACAAGATTTTACAGGAAGAGAGTAGACTCATCACAGCGAGGTGTCTGAAAATTTCTGTCAATAGAGAATCTTAGTTTCCAATCTATGCTATATTGTACTATATGTCTATAGTGATTTGCATCTTGCAACAACCAAGGAAGGAAACAGTCTATGCCATTCACATAACTGAATGACATGTTTGGATATAGTGCCACCTGCTGATATATTTGTGTATTGCACTGAATTAAGGTTGATGTACTTGAGAAAATTACTCCATTGTCACTAGGAAGCTTTATAGTTAGTTTTTTAAAAATGTAAAACTGGTAGTTATTGATCCTCTTGGAGAAACAGAACTTTTGGCTAAAAAAGAAAAAAAGAACCATTTCTCTTTGTAGTCTGGCATGTTAGATGCATCAGCTGCTATTCAGCTGAGCCCACAGCAAAGAGCCCATTGCCATAGATCAAGCAGACACTTTCTGCATTTAATAGTTACATATATTATAATTATTTATTTGTATTATTGTAGCAGGTAGATGTCCTAGTTATGGAGCAGGATTTCATTGCACTAGCTACCGTACAAACACCATCCAGTGTTTTGCCGTTAAAATCCAACTTTATACAGTGGGATACAATTTTTTAAAAGTACACAAGTCCAATTTTCAAAAATTGACATGGGGCCTAAATCTTATTGAAAAGCAGCAGGACTAAGGTCAGGTTTTAAAGGCATTTAGTTGCCCAAAAATACGGATAGGTGTCTACTAAGATTTTGCAAAGCTCCTACATGTTTAACTCCCGTAGGTGCCAACATCATTAAAAATCTGTCCCAAGTCCCTTTTTTCAAAATAGGACTTACATGGGGGAGTAATGTGCATTACTGGAATGTGTTTCTAAAGCCCACTAATGTGTTCCTCATTAGTCAATCTGTGTAGACTCTGTAAGTTTCCTAGGGAACTTTAATATAGTGCTGTAATGCATGTACCAAACTCAAGTAACAATACTTGGCATGGGGATGCTGCAGGACCGAGGAGAAGGAATCTTATTCCTAGCTTGCAGAGTCACTTTACAGCAGCTGCTGTAGATTCAAGGCTTCAGTAACCTCTGCTTTGGGATACATTTCCCTTAGGTGGGGCACATAGCTAGTGGAGCCATGTAGGTGCAGATGTGCAGATATGTCCCAGTCTCCTTTCTGCATGTCTGTATAAGGAAACCACGTGGCACACAAAGACACCAGCCCTTACCTGATCTCCTTATAACCCATCCCATTGTGCATAACAGTTTGGTTCATCTGTGGTCAATGGCATCTGTAAATAAATGCCTGACTAACAAGGTGCCCTTGGCATTAATTGTGGAGGAAACTAAAATAGATTCCAAATCATCCGTGTCTTAGAACCAATATTACAGAAGCAGAATGAATTGACACATGCTCGAGCTAAATGACTGTTTCTGTGTTCTGAATGCTGAAGAAGCCATTCAGCTTTGAAGTACTTCTCAGCCAAATGTGTTCTGTTTTGTTCTCCTCTAAAGAGATGCATCTTTTCCCCCTTTCTTCCTGCACTGGACCTGAGTGATGACTCCTTTTTGTCTATAGCTGTCTGGGTTTCTAGTGCTTGCATCAGTGATTTTAAGTGTTACTCCTGTGGAACTTCTGTTTGTCCATATTTCAAAAACAAAAAAAATACTGCTGCAGTTCTGCCCGTCACCCAACAGAGGGAGCTTTGATACCAGAAGAGTGGCAATTCCAGCAGAAAATTGCCACAGGTTGGACCTCCTTGGTCCAGTACCCTCAGAACCTTCAGAGCGGAGCTGAACCAGTGAATTTGGCAGACCCGAGGTCAATGCTCCCCTGCTGGCCACCGGCCCCTTCTCCCGGGGTCCCCTCCAGGCCATCTCCCCCAGCGTCTGGGCTCCACTCCTGGTGCAGAATTGGTGCCAAATTCCCCCAGGAGCAAACCTAAATTATCCTGTTAGTGATCTGAATAAAACATAATCTTATTACCTAGCGTCTAACCCCAAACTGAAACTGACTTCAGCAACATGAAATAGCTTCAAAAAGGCTTTTCGGCATGGAGTCTCACCTTTTAATTGAGGAGTTAATTGGAGCTTTAAATGAAGCCTCATGGAGTGCTGGTTCTGCAGCAAGTTGCTGGGTCTCTGCTGGCCACCCTTTCCTTCACAGATTGGAATGCTGAATTAGGGTATTTGGACATGATGGGTGGGGTGAACTTGTTCTACTTTGAGCTGCATGAGGCCTTCTTCTGTCCTAGAGCCCTTTGAGACACATTATGCACCACTGAAGTCCATATCAGCCCTATTTCAAGAATTTAAATGGTGAGAAGGCCATGTGCTGGGTGTCTGCTGAGGAATTAATTTCTCCCTCTGGGAGAAGGAGAGATGTTTGCAGAGAGGGTGTGTGTGTGTGTTTTGTTGTATGTGTTGTGAATATGGGCATGGCTGTAATTGTGTAATAAGCACCACCATTTTTCAAGGAAGTAATGTTCCTCTGGCATTTTTTTGCACTGCCTCTAGACATTTGTAGAACAGCTATGGCCTTAAGTTTCTTTGGACAGCTAATTCATTGCTCTGCTCAAATGCAAATACAGAAAATGCAAATGGGAAAGATCACAGCAGCCAAAGAAAACCAGGGCTGGGACAAATGACAAAATAATACTTTTCTGTTCTTTTTAGAACAGTCTTGTAGTTTTGTGTTTATTCCCAATTGGATTTATCTGAATCTGGTTCCAAAGTGCCCTGAAAGGAAATGCCTTTGTCTAAACTTTGGATGTTCCAGATAAACAAGTGAAAATTAAATGGCTGTATAGAATGGCTTCACTTTGCCACAAAACCCCACTAACAAGGTTTAGATTGAAAAAAAATCTGCACATAGGTCCTTGCAGATTGGAAGGCTCATGTTACTATTCCTTTTTTTTTAATTTTAGTGTTTCTCTTCAGGAAAATTCAATGTATATTGTTGATGAATTAATGGTCAAGGAAAGCCTTACAAATATAATTTTGCTTTGATGATCTGGGAGGCCATCTCTAGGAATTGAGTTAAGGCTCTCATGTGTTATGCCGACCAGATCCCCAAAGCAAAATTCATCAATCATCTGTCTTGGTAGTGAACCAAACTATTTGTTAAATTACTTATTTAATCAGTGAAGTCGATACAGGGAAGGTATAACTGCTTAATTTGTTAGCCTGTCTCCAAATGATGACACACATAGTTTGGCCATTTAGCATCGTTGATCAGAGATTCAATTCTTTTGGTGCTATGACATTATGCTTGGCAAACTGGTAAAAATTATACTGGGGAAAACATTCTATCACCACAATACGTGGTTTCTATGCTAGGATTTACTGGTGTATCTATACTAATATAGCTGTTCTAGTAAACCCATTCAAGATGTGTTCAGAATAAAAACCTACCTAGAAAGACATTTATCTTAAGTGAGTAAAGACCAGGGATCAGTACACACTGTTTTGAATTCTGGTTTATATAGGTTGTTGTACAACTCCCATCACTGTAACAGCTGAGTGATTTTACGTAGTTTACATATCTCCATATATGGGCATTCACTGTTAACAGCTGCTTCCCAAAGACATTTTTGTCTTACTGAAAATTAAATTTCATACAAGCTGCTCCATTTGGCTTAATTATTATTTTTGGTGCTACCCTTCTTCCTGTACTACAGCTGCTCAGATATTATTTGGGGATTAATAGAGTAGTTTAAATTGCTGCAGATTATACATCTGCTTCTATGATTTTATTATCAATATTTGAGTTTTCATTTAGGATTTAGAAATAAGTGAACTTGATGCACTGAAATATTGCAGAAAATACTGTGCTAACAATCCTTTTGAACAAAATGAAAGCTTAGTTGTTTTCTTGCTACAAGGCTGGTTTAACATTTTTTAACTTTTAAAACAGATGAACTGATTATGTTAGGCTCTCTAAATTTCTGCTATTATTGATGCTTATCGCTTCTGTGTTATCTATTTTTATCTATCAGGAATGTGTAGTATTTGGGGTGATGGAGCATTAAAAACAATGGTACAACCACTAAGACAATCTCACACACAAAAAATGACATACTTCCTTAGATATGCAAGTATTGTGTAGAGTTAATATTTTAATTTTTTTAATACCTTTTCCATGCTGTCCTGGTTTGCACAAGTACCCAGCACTCCTCATTCAAATACAACCTGAAAATTCATTTCTTATGAATTCTCAAGAAGCCTTTCAGGTAATAAGTGCTCCTGACTGTCATCATCATTTTGTCTTAAGTGGTGCCAAGCCTGTTGTTGCACTAAATAAATAACAACTTGACCTTTACCTTACTTTCATCCAAAGGTCTCAGGTAGGGTTGCCAGGTGCCCGGTTTTCCACCAGAACGTTCAGTCAAAAGAGTAACCTGGCAGCGTCTGTTTGGCTGCAGTAACTGGCTTCTGCTTCTGAGGGATGGGAAGAGCTGTAGTCGCAGCTGGCACCTCATGGACGCTCAGCTGCCAACACCTGAAAGAACAGTGGCTGGCTTCTGGAATGGGTTTCAAGGGATAGATTCTGCTATCTACAGGGGGATCCTGTCCTCTACCCGCCATATTCAGATTTTCCATCCCTGGTCCCTCAGTACAGGGACCAACCCATCCCCACCCTGGGCCCTTGCTCCAGGGGCTGACCGTCACTGTGCCGTTTGTCCTGGTCCCTGTCTACCCTATCCCCTTGCTCAGGGACTGGCCCCTGGTGCGTCCCACTTTGCCGCAGGCCCTTGCTCTGTAGATTGGCACCCCACCGCAGACCTCCTGTGCCCTGATTGTCCCCTTATCCGATTTCTGCGATCCTACATTCAGTCAAATATAAGACAAATAACAGACAAATATAATATGTTCCTGCGAAGCATCTTACAATAACATCTTCTTTGCCACTTGAAGATATCAAACTGTGCATTCTCAGGAATGATTGGTAAGTGATATGTAAATATAAACATTTTCAGTGATGGCATGGTGTTGGATTATGAACTAGATTCTCTGCCTGCTCTCTTCTGAGTGGATTTTTTATTGTCTTGAAGGCTAAAACAGAATTCAGAATATATTCTCTTTAATAGAGTTGACTTAATAGGACTTACAGTTGACTTAGTGTTTTTTGTTAATCCTGAGAGTAGCTGGCATCATATGTAAGTTATATTGCTGTTTGATAATTTTCACATCATTTTTTCATTGCTCAGTAATGTGCTACTAAACATGAAAAATGATGAAACTATAAGCATGCAGTTTTTTGTATGATGTGCTAGGAGGGGGTGGAAGAACGGGCCTGAGGGAAAGAGGCGGGGCAGGAGCCAGCCCTTCAGGGAAGCAACAGAACAGAGGGTGTTCAGTTTTCAGCCATTAGAAACTTGGCAGTCTTTGTCTCAAAGCACATTGCAGTCTCTGAGCAAAATTAATTTTATGGATAGGAAATAAGGTAGTCCCCATTTTACACTAGAAAGGGTGACATGTACTCCTTGAATATGGTAGATTGCATGGCCACTACTAGCAGGTTATGTTTCTGTACTAGATTTGAACGGTCTAGAGAGTGTCCATCATGGAGAGAGATACAAGAGATACTTTAATGCCTTGCCAGGTATAGCTGTTATCAGCTCAGATAAAGGATGTTACACTCTGCAACCCCCAGTGACTGAAGAGTATAATACAATTGTAGCATATCTGTGTCAGAGTGGTTAAAATTTACTCAATTTTATACAGCATGTTACTGGAAGAGCTTGTTATGGATCCCATATCTACTGACTTCCTACCAGAATACAGTAACATTAAAATAACTGTATAATTTTTATCTGATGAAATTTTGAAGAGCAGGATGAAATCAAAGTATAAATCCAACCTTTACACCAAAAACAGCTTGAGTAACTGTTGGTACCATATTTTAAAATAAGTCAAAGAGCCAGATTTGCAGATAGTATAAACCAGATGAAAATCTGTTCTAGGGTCTGAAATGGCTTACATATAGTGGTCTTATTTTACAAATAAAGTTTAAATTGATTAATATGAAATAATTTCTCTTTCTGAGAGATTTTCCTGTTCCTCTGTGGTCTTTTCACTTTATGTACAAAGTAAAAGGACTTTAAAGTACAGGGGAAAAAAGTTTTCTTTCTCTACTTCATTTCAGTTATAGTAGCTGTCATAGGTATATGTGTTTTTTCTAGTTATAACTATTACCATTTAAGGTAATGTTCAGTGAATCAGATTTGTTCAGCTTCAGAGTAGTTTCCTTTAATTAAAAAAAATATTTGCTTAGCCCAGCTTTTTAAAATTCAGCATAAGCCAATCTTTCTTGTATTCTACATACAGATGCAGTGGCACACATTTATTTTCACATGTTCCAGATTTTTGTAATAGAAGTAAATGCCAGTCAGTGTAGCTCACAGGTTCTTTATACCATGTTATCAATTGGGGTCTATTAATTGACACGTGCCATTGAGCTGAAACTGTAAACTCCAGTGTATCATGCTAGAACTTGGGGCTCTACATTGGCAGAGGTAACAATATTACAAGGCCATTACAATTATACGGAAGGTTGAACTCTAGGACAGTAATTCTGGCATTTTCCCAGATCCTCAGAATCCTGAAGCTGCGCTAATCCCCTCTTGCTTGGTTCAGTGCCTTTTTACTAATTCCCTTATGAAATCATAGAACTAAGCCAAGAGTACTGAGTGATCCATAATTACTTTCTCTGGCATGGGGGAATCCCTCTGGTGTAAGGATACATCCAGGAGCAGCCCGAGGCAGGCTGCAGCAGCTGGTGCCCCAGGCGGAACGTGCGATCGGCGCTCCCACCTGCACGGCCGTCAGTGGGCCATCAATGGGGTGACATAATCATCGGGTGCCCTGTGATGTCATCATCAGGCGCCGTTGAAGGCGGTGCCCTAGGCGACGGCCAAGTCGGCCTATAACCACGGGCCGCCCTTGGATACATCTGTCAAGAGGGGATGTGACCAGTGAAACAGGATTTGGTAATCCCTAGTCAACATAGCGTCTCCCATAGGGCTGCTACAAACCAATGAGACTTAGACCAGCAGTGATGCTGCCCTGGGGGTGAATTGGAGTGGAGTGGAAGAAGTAAACTTTGCCACCTCAGCTGTGCGAGGCAGATCTCTGATAAAGCTGAGGTTCTGTCCCTTTCAGATTAATAACTTTGGTCAAGTATTTGTACATGAAAAATCCCAAGCCCTAAAAATATCACCACTCCTTGTATAAAGATTCTGCAGATCATTGACGCAAACCCTGTAGACCAGCGGTTCCCAACCTTTTCCAGATGGGGATCCATTTTGACAATTCAGGAAGACTTGGTGACCCAGGAAAATTCAAAAAATATGTGAATGGCTCCTTAAGATCCACCTGGCGACCCTTTTGAAATGTAATAGCGACCCATATTTGGGTCCCGACCCATAGATTGGAAAACCCTGCTTTAGACGAAGGTATACACAGACAATACTCTGGAATGAAGAATCACTGACCAGAGGTGTAAGTCCAGAAGAGTGAACTGGATAAAGCAGACTGCTGTTTGAAAAGGCAGAAATATCAGAGCTGTTCAGACAGTCTAAAAGCGTTCTGTAATTGGAAGCAAAATTACCTATAAAAATTATGTAGCTAAATGATATCAACCGATAATGAAAAAAATTTTCAAACTCGAGTGCCTGAATTTAGGTTGCTTTATCCACATTTCTGCACCTAATAAGTGGCCTGATTTAAGAGGCGCTGAGCACTGTGCAATTCCTGGGAGCTGCAGGCACTCACCATCTCTGAAAATGAGATAAAATGTGGATGACTAAATATAGACACAGAAACCTAACTTTAGGCATTCAGGTTCTAACATTTCCAGCAGAGTGCCTTGGTATCCCACCAGCCCCGTGAGAGGGGTGGTTCCCCCTCTCCCCCCAAAAAAAATAAGAGGGTATTTAACAGCGATGCCTCTGGTGGAAGAAGCGGGGCTGAGGGCAGCCAACTCTGAGCACCTCCTGGACCGCAACTCTCACACACCCCGCTCCTGTCTGGAGCACATGGCATGGCACTCCTGCTTCCCCAGGCAGCCCTATCAGCCACCTGGAGTGTGATCATGTGGCACTCTGGCGGTGATTTAGAGAGCTCAGGACTCGAGGTGTCGCTGCTGCCATGGCAGCCAACCTCAGACCCCTTTGAATCACCGGGCCCCAGGGCAGTTGCTCCCTTTTCTCCTCCCCCATCAGCAGGCCAGGGGCCCTCATTCTACCCCCACTGTTGTATAATACCATTCTCTGGCAGTAGCTAAACCTGCTTATATTGTTCCTAGCTAAACCACTTTCCCCACAGAAATGGACTCTGTTCCATCTCAGTAGTATCTTGGCTCATAACTTACATTCCCTTTGAATGGTTTACTGTAACAGCCCCTGTGTTAGAAAGGGGGAGCAAATGCAGCATAGGAATGTGTGGGCTCCATTGGCTGGGTATAATAAAATAGATCTACTCTTGGTTTGTATGAATTCCCTGCAGGCAGAAGAATCCCAGAATTAAAGCTGCTTGAGTTTCAAGTTTATTTTGGCTTTTCTGGGATTTTTTTTCTCATTTTTTTAACCTGTTAAATTTGGCACTACTGGGAACAATAGATCAGCATGTTCTGTATCATTGGTATGGGTTCATCCCTGGCTAACACATAAGTAAACTAATGCTTTCAAGCAACATGCCCAGACTGACACATTATCACTGCTTCACCTTGTTAACTTCTTACAGTCTTGTGCCTAGAAATACAAACAAGTCCTGCCAGCCTTAGAGGAAGCAATAGCATTTGAAAAGTTTATAAACAAACTGTCCAAACCCCAAAATGTTATTTTGAACTAATCAATTTCCATTCTCAAGCTATTTCCATTCCCTGCACATCTTTGACGTGCACTTATCCAAGTATCAGAATATTTATATTTATTGCTAATTAGAATGAATGAGGGCTGTCTAGTAAGTACCTCACTTTGTATTATTTTATTATTAATATTTGCACCATAAAATGATAAAAAAAAACCACAAATGGTATTTTTCAGTTGACCTCATGCAAGTATAGTAGTGTAATCACTTTATCGTGAAAGTTGAAATTACAAGTGTAGATTTATTTTAATTTTTTTTTTTTTGGTTACATGACTGCACTCAAAACCAAAACCATGTAAAACTGTAGAGTCTACAAGTGTGCTCAGTCCTACTTCATGTTCAGCCATTCGGTCAGGAAAACAAGTTTGTTTACATTTATAGGAGATAATGCTGTCTGCTTCTTATTTACAGTGTCACGTGAAGGGCAGAACAGGCATTTGCGTGGCATTTTTGTAGCTGGCATTGCAAGGTATTTGTGTCCTCTGTGTTAAATATTCATAGGGCCCTTCATGCTTCGGCCACCATTCCAGAGGACATGCTTCCATGCTGATGATGCTTGTTAAAAAATGTGTTGATTAAATTTGTCACTGAACTCCTTGGGGGAGAACTATATATCTCCTATTTGGTTTTACTCACATTCTGCCATAAATTTCATGTTATAGAAGTCATGGATGATGACCCAGCACATGTTTTGTTTTAAAAACACTTTCACAGCAGAGTTGACAAAATGCAAAGAAGGTACCAGTGTGAGGTTTCTAAAAATAGCTACAGCACTCAGCCCAGGTTCAAGAATCTGAAGTGTTGTCCTAAATCTGAGAGAGATGAAGTATGGAGCATGCTTTTAGAAGTCTTTAAAAGGAGCAATACAGTGGTGCGGAAACTACAGAACCTAAACCACCAAAAAAAAAAAAAGAAAATAAAATTTGCCTTCTGTTGGTGGCATTTGATTCACTTGATTAAAATGAACTAGCATTGATCTGTTCTGCTTTGGATTGTTATTGAGCAGAACCCACCATCTGCATGGACACATGCCCTCTGGAATGATACATAAAGAAACTCATGAATCTTTAGCGCATCTGGCACATATACCTTGAGATGCCATCTACAACAGCATTATGTGAACATCTGTTCTTACTTTCAGCTGGCACTGTAAACAAGAAGCAGGCAGCATTATCTTCTGTAAATGGTAACCAAACTTGCTTGTCTGAACGATTGTCTGATCAAGAAATAGAACCTGAAGGCTCTAAAGTTTTAATTCTGAATGAAGTTTTTTGTTCAGAATTCTATATTTGCAATTTCAGCTCTCATTATAAAGAGATTGCCCTGCAGTATCTGTATGAGGTAATTGAAAAAAAACTATTTTTGTTTTTTATAGTGCAAGTATTCAAAAATAAATATAAAGTGAGCACTGTATACTTCGTATTCTGTGTTGTAACTTAAATATATTTGAAATGTAGGAAACATCCAAAAATATTTAAATAAATGGAAATATATTAGGGTATGTCTACATTTGCAGTCTAATTCGAAATAGGGCTGCAAATGTAGGCATTCGAAATTGCAAATCAAGCCCG
>CM057846.1:162125800-162138487 GCA_030068395.1 Apalone spinifera
TACATTTGCAGTCCTATTTCGAATTAGGCTGCAAGTGTAGACATACCCTTATAGTTTAATAGCATGATTAATCACAATTATTTTTTTTAATTGCTTGACAGCCCTAGAATTAATTTTTCAATAGTTGGCTACTGCTATTTTTAGATAATGTTCTTTGAATTTTATTTCAACAGAGGTCTCAGTCTGCATTTTCTCTGACTAGTGAAGATACACCAAGCCAAGATCTGGACCTAGCATCTTCTGTGCCTGAGATTCTTTGGAGACAGCAGAAAGGCCTAATCAGAAGACAGAGGGAACACAAATTGTCTGCATTGCCCAGCTGGAAAAGTGTGGACAGACTGAATGAAACAAGTAAGTATTTATATTAGCATATGATACTTTATTCTGTTATTCCTGTTGAGCAAATTAAACTTGAAGTAAGGGACCCGGTCCTTCTATTGAAGTCAGTGGCAAAACTTCCATTGACTTCAGTGGGAGCAGAGTCAATGTTAAAAACAAAACAAGATACTAATTTTGTGATACTTAGATGACAGTAATCGAGCAATGGAATTAATTATTTTATTGCTAGTTTTCCCCGAAAAGGACTTCACAATTTGGCCCTTGGTACGTAAAATAACAATAAAGTATTAGTGAGCTAATGTAATACTTATTGCTGTGTAAAGTTCTGTTCCAAATAACCTGTTCTCATTCATATAGAAAGTGTTATTCTTATGGGTTGGATTCCTGTCAAAGCCTGGATTCAGCAAAGCATTGAAATGTGCTTAAACTTAAGCACCCACTTAAATCCCACTGACATCAACTACACAGTTATTTAGTACTTGACAATTATTTAACCATCACTTAGTGACAAGTTGATACAGTTATTTTGTCAAGGGCCTTTGCTCTGACAAGTTCCTGTCTGTCATCTGAGTTCACAGCTGAGATAAAACACAGCTGTCCTGTAGAGTCTATTTTATATTTAATAAGTATTGCATTAACTTGTGCAGTAAACCCACCTGCCTTTGTTAGCAGCTTTTCATTAAAACACCCAAATTGCAAGAGGATCCCAACTAACAGCTGAATATGCTAGTAGCAAAAAACCAACAGTCTGATTCCCCACTGCCATGCACCTCCATTAGTTATAAAATCCATGAAAAGCGATTGTAAAACTCAACCACCGTCAGTTAGTAGTGTTTACATCTACTTTGCAACAACTTTGTACAGATGTAAATGGTGCACCAGGGACTAGGCAGCAGTAAAACAAGCTCTGAATTTTCATATACCAATTTAAATGATCAGTTTCACGCTGAGAGAATTTTTCTGGCCATTCTCATTTGTCCATAAATAATTCATAATGTAAGGCACTGTGACTATGCAATTTGTGCTTAATGTCTTTTTTCTGTCAGGCAACTGCCTTTTGCTTTATGTCAGAGGTTTCTAATAAGCCACATTTGACATCATTAGCTAGAGAGAGAGAGAATCAATGCTGCTTTTTGTAAGTAACTTCTCTGTACATCTGTTGCCTTCTCCCGCTATTGCACTAACATACTTCACCTTTCTAATCAACAAAAATAAATGTTAACAAATTCAGCTCTGCCGCAGGCCGTATCTACTCAAAACAAAGGAGCATGAACTTCTGTGTATGTTTTGGGAAAGTGGACAGAAGTACAACTAGATTGTACTGATACTGAATTGTTGAGGTTCCCCCGAGACACATTTGGTCCTGCAAGAACTGCGTTCAACACCAGTCTTGTCACTCAGGATCCTTTATTTGTTGATCAGGCTCAAGTGTAGGAAGGGGTATAGGGCATACCACACACCCAAAGTTACAAACAAACCTCTCTTCATGTGCATGTACACGTTCTGTTGCCTTTGCTACATATTACATCACATTTTTGGGGATTGACATGGTCATTTGGGTATGTCTACACAGCAACATTATTTCAAAATAGTTTAGTCCACTGCTACACAACAGGCAGTTATTTCAAAATAATGTCAAAATGCTGTCAAGTTGGAGGACTTCTTACTCCAATTCTTGTAACCCTCATTGTATGAGGAGTAGGGGAAGTCGGAGGAAGAGTGTTCTATTTCAAAATAAGTGCTGTGTAGACGCTCCCAATTTCAAAATAAGCTACGCAATTGATGTAGCTCAATTTGCGTAGCTTATTTCAAGCTCTGAATAGGAATCAATCCCTGTACAGCATTTCTTGTCACTGAACAACTTACTTGTTACCTCATTTTACCTTTCAGGCTTATTCACCATTACCTTGTCCATTGATAGTGGTTCCCTGGCTGTTCCCCTTTACGTTAGGTAGAACAGAGACATCCTGTTTTTAGTCTATCCTAATACTGTCTCCTAAGAAATGAAGCCAATCACTCATGTCAAGCTTAGAATATATTCCACTGCTTTTATTTATACATATATATACAGGGCTTGACGAACGGCAGCGAAAACCGCTCGCCAGCCCCGTACTGCACATGCACAAGAGCCGCGTTGCGCATGCGCACGCCGCAAATGAATGGGGCGCGCGGCTGAAATCTACTCACCATGGGCGAGTAGATTGTATTGTTTGTTGAGCCTTGTGTGTGTGTGTGTGTGTGTGTGTGTATGTAACAATCACTTTTATTTGCATTTTTTATTTTCTGTTCTTTCTTTTTTAAGTTAATACCCAGTAGCACATTTTTAAGACCACGTTATTTGAATTACTATTAACACAAGGCCTAAAGTATGAGAGGTCACCTTCTGTGATATATCTCACAGTGTAAGCTTACTTTGCCTTTAAAACATATTTTTTATAGTATTTATTTTGCTTTAATTTGAATTACATTTTTTTAAAACTGGTACAATATATTTAAAAATATGTAGTACCATAAGAAATATAGTTGAACAGAACAGAGGCTAATTAAAATAAAATTCTCTGTTCCATACCAGAAATACTTTTTTTTAGCCACCACACAATACTTGTCAGCATCGCCAGTTTGTACTTTACCAACATCCCAGTTTCTTAAGCCTACTGTTCAGGTTGGAGACTGTTCCCTCAGAGCGATCCCACATACAGGTAATTCTGTCTGTAAGATGTTATACCTGAACATGGTCCCCAGGAGCAAACAGCAGAACAAATCTGTGACCTTCCAGACCTTGCATTGTCTTGCTACAGTATTTGAGGAGGGAAAACAATCTTCTTCCACAGCATGTAGTTAGCTTGGTTTCACTTTTACTTTTGTGGTATTGGATCTTGGTTAATTTTCTTACTCTGCACCAAAAGGTGTCACTTCTTTTGTACCAAATTTTCAACTTTTCAATAATAGTAAGACAGAGCAAGTTTTCTTGGTTTATATTTAGCCAAGCCCATCATGAGATTTAGATCTTCAAAAATGGATTAGTTTGGCAAGAAGCATAATTACTTCCTGAGACACTAACTCAGTTTCTTTCAAGTCCTGTCCCCTCTGCTCCCTCAGCCAACACCAGGTGCCCCAGAGATGGAGCTGGCTCCTGCATTAGTAAGGCAGAATACGGGATGCCCTGAAGGTAGGGAGGTGGGGTGGTTTCTGGAATGGCCTGGGGGAGCACAGGGTGGTGGGCTTGAGCCCTCCCCTCTCTTTCCCTTCCCCCCACCACCACTAACACCAGCCTTCCAAGGGATGGAACAGGCAATGGCATTAGGATTTCAATAGTATCAAGATTTGGGAATGAAATAGGCCAAACAGATATAAATAAACAAACAAAAAACCTGTTAGATATTGTAAGTTTAATTACCATTTTGTTAGTGGAATATTCTGGAGTTTGTTTTGCTTTAGTTTTTATTTGTCATTTTGTTTATGTCCCAAGGGAAAATTCTTCTAAAACTTAAAGTATAACTACTATATGGTATATTTATTCCATAATTATACGTTCGGGAGGAAAAGTGTCAAATAACATTCGTAATCTTGAGTTCCATATATTTATAGACATAAATTAAGGGGAGAAAACAAGATGCATAAAAATACTATATTTTAAACGTAACTGTTCGTGTGAAAAAGATGGTTTAAAACTTTAGGACAGTAGCTTGTATTGTCTGGCCTTTTAATGGCTAATCTGAACAGTCAGTTGTGCTTCAGAAAGGAATCTGTATTGCAGATTTATTTTGATTCGGTATGCTAAGAAGAGTATGCAAAGCCAAAACAGTGTTTAGTTCTGCAGTCATTATGAGAAATATGAATAATAAACCTATCAGATGTTCAGACTTCCCATTCAAAGATATTTCATGTCCTGTGGACAATGGAATCTGTATATAGAAGCAATATGAACTTTACATTTTGAGTAGATACATAATATTTGTTGCATATTTTTCTTTTCTGAATTTTAGAACGTTAGCCTTAAATACCAGGCTGCATAGCCTAACCTTGGACCCTGTTGTCTCATATATTTTAAAAAGATGTCCCACAGAATACTGTGGTGACTCCTGATTGAAATGAGAAGATCAGGAAGGTCCCTGATTCAGGGTCTGATACAATCTATGTAACATACTACCACATGCTCATTTTTTGTCTGCTATTATCTTGTGCTTGTCCCGTTATAGGGTGTATGTCTATACAGCAGAAGCTGCACACACACTAGCCTACTTGAGCTAGCTTGAATCCAGCTAGTATGGATAACAACAGCAGGAAAGGCAGCATGTGCAGACCTTGGGTTCATACCCAGTACTGCTAGACCACAGATTTTGCTGTGTAGACATACCCTTTAGAATGGGCAGTCTCTGCTAAAATCCGTATTTGACAGTGCAAAAGTCAGCCTGTCCCACTGAAATAATAAAGTAGTAATTGGGGGGTTTGTTCTTCTTTTAATGTCATAGGCCCACCTCCTGTTTTACAAAGCACTGATGGGAACTGGGTGGCTTTGCAGAGCATTTCATTGCCTCGCCCTCGAATGCTTGCCAAACCAAAGAGCCAAGTATTCAAAGCGTTGGAGAATGAATCCAGTGTCGTCTCTGCTTATGACGAGATGGGCTCGGAAAGTGAGGATGACTACGACTGGAACGTGGCCTTGAACAAGCTGCGTCGGAGGCCCAAGCAGTTGTCAGAAGAGTCATATTGTACCGATTCCCAGTACAATACAGAATGGGTTTATGGCAGTGATCAGTACCAGACAATGACCTCACCTTCATCTGGGCTGTACACCAACACTGAGACGGTGTATTCTGATTCTGAAACATCTTCAGTAAATTCCTCATGGGAGGCTAGAGAATCTAGCAAGCTTCCCTGGCAACAAAGGAGAACTCAGAGTGACAAATCTGGAGTGGAAAAAGCACATTTGCGTGGAGAACTGGATGTAAATTTGAATCCACAGGCTGACAGTTTAGACTATTCAGATAGCAGTGGGACTGAGGAAGTCCATTATGATTTAGAAAAGAGATCTAGAAGGTGGAGAAAGAGCAAAATTGTTTCAGAAGAATTAAGTGAAGGCAAAAATCACACGAAAACCCACAAGAAGAATTTGAGCACAAATCAGGTAACTACATTTGCTTATTTGGGAAGCTTTGAATAAGCAAAAATGGGCAGGGGGGCTGCACACTTTGTCAATAATGGCATACCTGTTTCTGAGTCACTGGTAATTCAGAAGCTGATCTTAAATGTACCAAGAGGTAAAGCACAAGATGGGGATTTTAATTTATCTGCTACAGACCCACCGAATCACACTTGGGATGACCAGCTCCTTAAGTTCTTGTATATAATGTGTAATAAAAAAAAAACCTGTGGTGTCATTGGAGATGTCAGTTTGAGGGTCATATGCTGGAGGTGTCGTGCTGCTAGTACTAAAACATCCTTGGAATTTCAACAGATTAGAGATGACAATTTCCTGATTCAACTTGACTCAAGTGTTGCAACCAGACAGGGATTCTATATTAGAATCTTCATCTTGACAGATAACAGAACTAAAAATTAATTGTAGCTTAGATTCAAGTGGTCATGACTTAATCCCATTTAAAATATGCAAAAAAGAGAAAGTCCAAACCAGCAATATATATACTTGGTGCTTTAAAAGACCCAATTTCACAAAGCTGAAAAGTTATGGGTCAAATTTGCTGGGAGGAAGAATTTAATCAGAAAAATATTAATTATAATTGGGAATTGTTTAAGAACAATTTATTAGATGCCCAAAAATACAATTGAGGAAGCCATATTAGTTTAAAAACTGATCTTGCTTAGAGGGGTGGCAAAGGCAGCTATAAAAATATAAAATACATATAACAATGGAAGACAGGGGAAGTTGATAGTGATTGATATAAATAAGAAGCTAAAAATTGTAGAAAATTGTTAAGAAAAGCAAAGGAATGCAAGAAGAAAATTATGGCCAGAAGAGATAAGGACAATACAAAGTAGTTTAAGTATATTGGTACAAAAAGTATCCTGACAATGGAATTGATTCATTACTAGATGGAAATGGTACAGTTATCACTCATAATGCAGAAAAAGGCAGAAGTGTTAAATAAATGTTCCTGTTCTCTTCTGGACAGTTACTGTTAGTTCTCAATAAGTCTTAGAACAGCAGGGAAGGTTCAGCAGACTTGAAGACAGCTAAGCTGCGTCTACACTGGCATGATTTTCCGCAGATGCTTTTAATGGAAAAGTTTTTCCGTTAAAAGTATTTGCGCAAAACAGCGTCTAGATTGGCATGGATGCTTTTGCGCAAAAAGCGCTTTTGCGCAAAAGCATCCGTGCCAATCTAGATGCTGTTTTGCGCAAGAAAGCCCCGATCACCATTTTAGCCATTGGGGCTTTTTTGCGCAAAACAGTTCTTCGCTGTCTACACTGGCCCTCTTGTGCAAGTATTCTTGCACAAGAGGGCTTTTGCCCAAGCGGGAACGCCATTGTATTTGCTCAAGAAGCACTGATTTTGTACATTACAAAGTCAGTGCTCTTGCGCAAATTCAAGCAGCCAGTTCTTGCGCAAGTTCTTGTGTCAAAAACTTGCCAGTCTAGACGCAGCCCTAATGTTGTGCCAATATTTAAAAAGTCTAAATGGGACAATCCAGATAATTATAAGCCTGTGTAGCTGATATCAATCCCATGCAAAATAAAGAAGCCGCAGATATGGGACTCAATCAAACAATAAAGAATTAATGCCAGTTAACATGACAAAATATATCCTGTCAAATTAACTTGGCATCTTTTTTTGACATTTTAAGTTTGGTTGATAAAGATAATAGCGTTCATGTAATAGACTGCTGTGAAGCATTTGGCTTAGTACTACATAACATTTCAATTAAAAAAAAATTAAAACAATATATAGTTAATATGGCAAACATTAAATGGATTAAAAGCTGGATCAAAATGCAGTTGTAAATGGGGATTCATCACTGAGTTATGTGTGTTTCTAGTCAGGTCCTGCAAGTAGCATGTCAAGCTGCAGCAATGTGCAGATCTTGTCTGGAAGTGTACGAGCTGCTTGCACAGGCTAATGTGACCACAGACCGCTGCCAGGGAAGTGGTGTCTGCCCCAGCTAGTGGGGCTGAAGATAGCACAGCCACACCAGAGGAGCTGCCTAGGCTAAGAGCTGGCTCTTGAGAGTGGCAGCTTGACGTGCTGCTTGGACTGCCGTTGGCCGTAGCCCTGCCGTTCTTGGACTGCCATTGGCCGTAGCCCTGCTGGTCTCACTCATTGTCTCCCGGCCGCTCTGTGGATTTCCGCATCTGTGGATACAAACTGTGCATCCACACACAGGTCTCCAAAGAGAAGGTTAAAAAGTGACTTGATTACATGCTATAAGTATCTACATGGGGAACAAATATTTGGCAGTGGGCTCTTGAGCCCCGCAGAGAACAGTACAATATGACCCAAAGGCTGGAATTGGAAGATGCACGCATTTAGGTATGAAATAAGGTGCACATTTTTAACAGTGAGGGTAAGTCACCTTTGGAACAATTTATCAAAGGTCGTAGTGAATTCACCATCACTAGCCATTTTTAAAACAAGAATGGACTTTTTTTCTAAAATCTCTGCTCTAGGAATTATTTTGGGAAAATTGTGTGGGTTGTGCTATTCAGGCATCAGACTACATTACCATGATGGTCTCTTCTGGTCTTCAAATCTACGAACATTGTACAGTACTAACAGGCACGTCACAAAATCAGCCCATACTCACCAACAGCAATGCACAGATCAGATACGGGAGAAAGAGCACTTTCAAAATTTTTATCACTCGTGTATCAGAATTGAGTATAAAGCAATGTGATGCAGAAACTGTTATTGGTCTTTCCTGTATATTTGTCATTGCCTTCCCTATCACTTCCAGACAATGGAGTGGCAGAGGCTGCTATTTTAAAAAATAGGATTTCCCAATATTTAACACATAGTGGTATGTGGATAGCTGCATTTTTCTCTGTTCTTGGAATGGGGAACAAGTGAGCTCTCTCAGACAATACCGTTGGGTAACTGCTGGGCAAACATCCTTTTAATGGAGAATGCTGGTGTTGATTACTATGGATAGAAATGTAAAAGCTGTTACTGAATTTTAATCCCAGTAATTGCTGTTTTTCATTTCCTGCTGCACTGTATTGAGGCACTGTGTGCATGGATGGGAGTGTCTCTCTCATGCTGCTTTTGTAAGGATGTTGTCATTCATAACTAAAAGAGAGAAAATTGTAAATTGATCGAATGTAATAACTCAGGTTCACAAATAATTAGCACATTTGCAGAGAGCAAAGTGTTTTTCCCCAAAGGACAGTTTTTATAACAAGAAAGTAGATGCAGGACATGTCTGCAAGATGTACTTCAGTAGTTAACTAGTATTATAAACACCTTGGGAACCTGAGCTCTGAGCATAGGCCATGTCTACACCACAGCCTATATTGGCAAAACTTGTCACTCAAGGGTGTGAATATCCTAGTGCCTGAATATCCTAGTGCCTGAGCAAGAGAAGGACATAAGCATTCACATGCACAGCACTATTTACAGAGGCTCAGAGATCCAGAGCTGGAGCTTCAAGGGCTGGCAGCTAACTCCCTAGAAACACCCGTTAAGACAGCTCAGCCCTCTGGGAGCCCCACTGGCTGACAGCTCCAGCCACAGTGTAAAGCAGAAAATGTTACAGAGGTTTCTGGAAGTCATGAATTTGATGCCTTCCATAACCTCAAGCGAATCATTGTAGCCTTAATTCTAGCCAGGCCATATTCATTTAACCGGAATTACATCACACTGAATTCATCAAGTGTCATAGTGAATTCTCCATCACTGCGTATTTTAAAATCAAAATGGGACATTTTTCTAAAAGAACTGCTGAAGAGATCAGTTGGAGGAAATTCTCTGGTCCCTGTTCAACTAGATGAGCATAGTGGCCCCTTCCAACCTCAGAATCTATGGATGTTCTTCCTCTCTCACATGTTTTGCCTGTATCTCTGGGGGTGTGTGTAAAGTGTGTTTTAAAGCCCTGTATATCAGATTAAATGGAGTCTTTAAAGTCACTAAGCACCCCCTAGAGACATTTTGTCTGCAAATACAGGCAGAATACCTCTGGGGACACTGTTTAATAGGGTACACTATGTGCTTCTGATTTCTAGCGAATGCAGAAAAGCATTATCCTTTGTCCCTGCACCAGAGCTGCTCACAGAGTGCAAAATGTGGGATTCTGGTTGGCTCTGTACACAGGAGTGAAAGGCAAGGAAGGCTTGTAGTGACTCCCCACTACCCCCATATCAGTGACTACAGATGCAGAATCTGACCCCAAATCACACGGGTATAGTAAAATGTGGGTGCAACCTAAATGTGAGACAGAAACAAAATATAGAAGAAGTGAGTGAAGAAATGCAAAATAATTTGCAGGTGTTGGGCTTTTTTCTAGTAAATATGGTTCGTGCCTTCATTAAAAAGTTACTGAAATCCCTGGTTATATAAGGCATAGCATCCGGTCAAGCATAGGATGGTGAGTGCAATTACAACGTATAGAGGACATTGCTGGGATTGAAAAAGTCTAGTGGAGAGCAATGAAAATAGGATTTTTGGACATGAATTACAGTATGAAGAAAGGTGAGCCAGATTTAGTCTCTATTGCTTAAAAAATGAGAGTAGAGGAGTTTCAGAAATCTATACTAAGCCAGAAGTAATACACTGATACCAGTGAAATGATTGAGGATGAAGCTGAGAAGCAGTTTAACATCTACAGGTTTTTTCCTACTTACTGTATAAAATAATAGAAGATTTATCCCATGTTGCTCAGATCCTTAACTCAAATACGTTCTGTTTTTCTTCATTTAAATCATTGTTCTGGAGCGAGGCTGGAGATGGGTTCAGTATGCAGGCTGCCCCAGGGAGAGAGGACAGTCTCACTGCAGCAACTTGAGGCCCGCTGAAAAGCATCTGTCCTTAGCCACTGCAGGAGAGGTGCATATTCCTTGGCTGGGGGACAGATAAACACATAGACAAACAGATAAACTCTCTGAAATATATAGTAGATAGCTGTCCCTTTCCCACAAAAGTTTGTGCACAACAAATTATCATACTTTGTATTAAAAATATTAAACAAATGATGAAATCTGTTTTTATTGACCTTTTGTTTCCATTTTCAACAGCCTAACCACAGAGAAAGTAATATGGTAGTTGTTATCTCTACAGAGCAGACTAACTTGGGTGTCTTGGTTGGGAAGTACAACCATATCTCTTGTTATAATTATATTTTTAACTGATAGTCTTGAAAAATTATATTCATTCACACCACCTATTGAAGATTCAGCTTTAATATCTCTTTATATTTTTAATTATAATGGGGTTTAATCCTTGTATGATGAATGCTACAGTACCTTAATTGCTTTAGAATTGGACTTAAGTTAATTAAGTCAGCTATTGTTCTTAAAAATGGCATTATCCATTAATTAAAATCTTGACATACAGTTCTATGTTACCTCAACAAAGCCGTAAATGGTCCGGATACAGCATGTGCTGTATCTAGCCCCACTAGATGGCGCATGTGATCCATTTACTGGAAATACGAGTCTTTTAAGTGCAAACATTGAAAAGTGACCTATAAAGTGAACATTTTGTATAGTTTCTTTTCAAAGACAATGTAGTTACTCATTATTAGCAACACCCATTTTGTGGGATGTGTCTTAATTGGTTACAGTATAATGTGGGTTTATCTTTGCAATTTTAAATTGCTTTGTCTCGGAAGGTTCTAATTTGAATGTTTTGGTGGGGGTTGTTTTAGTTTTAGCACCATCAAGAAGTTTGCTTTTTTCTTTTCCTTTTTTGTGCATATTTTATTTTGATTACACTGACCTGTTGATGATTTTACATGCAGTTATTTGCATAATGTCTTGTAGGAAAGGTGCATTTCATTCTCTTCCACAATTAATAGTTGAGAAGCTATGGATCAAGTCCTATTCTCAGTTACACAAGTATAACAGATCAAATGTGACCCTTGACCTATTTGCAGAATCAAGTATTGATACCTGCCCGTGTGAATTTTTGCATTGACTTTGAAGATGGAGCATTATGTGGTATAAAATAAGGTTAGATTATATAAACTGTAAACTACTATACCACATAATTCTGAAGATATCTTTTCACTTAGGAGAAAAGATATATTTTTGTTTGTTTAGGTTGACAAGGCCCTCAAAGTAACCTGCTTAAAAAATATAGTACATTTTTCTGGATTTTTAAAAATCAATCATGTCGTCACAAAACTTTGACTGTAATTGGGTTAAAAGCTCAGTGTTTCAGCCAGGAAGCCTACAGACAACACAATAACCACATGTACAGCACTGAACCATAATTTTCCCTGCACTGAAGCAAATATAAATACTCAGCTACTCACAAGATAGCAGCAGGCTGAGCGGGCGGGGGAGATGGCACAGTAGGCATACCTGTGTCTGTTATCTCAACAAACTCAATCTTCTGAGATTGTGTCTTGGTTGGGGGTAAAGGATGTCCTTAACTGAAGTCAGCTAACGGGAGGTGAATTCTAGGGAAAACAAGTTTTTAGCTTGTACACAATGTAGCACGTCAAATTAAAGACTAGTCTTGAACTTGGCTTGATCGCTTGTGTGGAAACTCAGCATTAACTTACAAACTCCCTTTCTTCTTTATGAAGACAAGGCACCTGTGGACTAGTTAGATGGGTTGTTCTGCTAGGCCCTGATGCAAGCCACTACACATGGGAGTCAGAAAGACTCCCACTGACTTCAGTGGACTTTCTATCAGTTCCTTAGGGCAAGTGTTTTAAGTGCGTTAAGTTCTTGATTTAGAAGACAGACAGTATTTTTAGTATCTTGTCACAAACTAATTCTACAAGCCAGATATACAGAGAAGCATTGGAATTAGAATTCATTTGTAAGTTCAGTTTGCATGCTAATGGACTCAATCTTGATGAAGGCTGGTTGGGGCACTATCTACTTAACTTTCAATAGAGGTGCAAACAGCTCTGTATAAATTCCTATGTCAGGAAGGATACTATCAATTGATTTTGATTCTTATCTGCTTCATTTTAACTACCCAATCTTCAGATACTCACTGAGGGTATGTCTACACTAGCTCATTAATTCGAGCTAAGTAGGCAAATCAGGCAACCAGAGTTGCAAATGAAGCCCGGGATTTAAATATCCCGGGCTTTATTTGCATGTTCCCGTCCGGCTGCCATTTTTAAATCCCCCTTAGTTCGAACGAACTGCCCGCGGCTACATGCAGCAGTTTAAAGTTAATCCGAACTAAATCTTTAGTTCGGATTAACTGTTACTCCT
>CM057846.1:162138587-162193364 GCA_030068395.1 Apalone spinifera
CCCCAAGTCCACCACTGGTCAGTTTCAGCAGCGGCAGCAGCAGACTTGGGGAAGCGGCGCGGAGCAGCTCTAATTATCTGGCTGGCCGGAGCACTTCCAGGTTCCAATTGGTGCTGGACTATCAGGAGTGCTGGACCACTGGATGCTGGACAATTGGAGTTTTACTGTACATGTTTTGTTAGTCTGTAAAGTGCTATCAGACCAATTGTTGTTTTTTTCTGAACAGATTAAGTCGGCTATCCCCTGAAATATTTTTAGTATCAGGAAGAAATGTGGTCCAGTCAAGATCAATTTGGATCGTTTAAACTGATTTGTGAATTTGATGCTCTTGAATATTAGGATGCAATAGTACTGGCTTGTGCCAGGATAGTATAAATTAGGCTCCAATATATTCATGGATATTTTTAGTACAAGTCATGTTCAGGTCACAGGCTATAAACAAAAATTCATACCTGTGACCTGCCCATGAGCTTGGGACCTCTCCATGATTTATACTATATATATTCCTGACTAAATCTTAGGTGGCTTAAAGCACTAGCACTACCACTGCTACTTGGGTCTGGCCTGAGGCCTCACTGCTGCTCCTGCTCCTGGACCGCTGCTCCGTGACAGCAACTGAGACTAGCTGCTGGGACCATCCAAGCAGCAATCCGTGCAGCTGACCCTTGGTCACCCCAACTGCTCAGGTGGCCAGTTACAGAAAATCACGGAATCGTGACTAATGTGATGTCTGTGAAAGACACGCAGCCTTAAGTATAAACACTGATTAAGATCCTGTCGTCAGGCTTGCTTTGCAACTGTACCGCAGTCCTAACAGGCAGCACCCTCTAAAATTAAGTCTGGGCCATTTTTTATTAGATTGTGACGAATCACATGATGGCTTTGCAATACAAAGCGTTCTAATCTCTCTTACGGTACATGGAGACCACTGATGTCTCACGTCCACTTGATCTCTTAACCAGTGTTTGAAAACAGATTTGCATATCTGAAATATTAGTGCAATGATTCACCACACCCAAAAGTTAATTATAACTGTCATTACTCCAAGCTTTAAATTCCTGGATTCGGCAACAAACTCTGATTTGTTATAGAAGCTGAGACAATATGAGCCTATGCGTTCCATTGCAAGTCAGACGGACATGCAAAATGTTTCTGAACTATTTCTATTTTCACCATTCCTGTTGATATTTTCCTAAGATATGTGCAGAAGTGTTTGGAGGCAGGAGAGGAGAAGAAGTTTGAATTAAAGGAATGGAAGGAAATCAGTGTTTTAAACATACTGTGAGTTCTCTTATAACATTGTAAAATAGGAAATATTTCCATGTGAGACTCTGTTCCTTGATGCAAACCCATCTTGTTCAGAACAATTGAGAAGTTTAATTAGTAAGAACTATTCACTATGCAAAAATGGAGGGTTGGGGGGGAAATTAATTTAAATCCATTAAAACCAAATGGAGTCCCCTTCCATCATGGCAGCTGTTTTGCACCAAGAGGGGTACCTGATCCTAACTTTCAGAAACAATCTTCAGTTTTATGGGTGCAAACTATAACATATAAATGTCTACCTGATTTCCATTATTAGAGAGTGGCACACTATCATTTGTGCTCCGAAATAATTGCAGATACAAAATTGTGAAAGGGCTTCACAGCAAGGTAGGATTTCCTTCATGAATGAGAAAGCACAGTCAACACATTGTGCCAGCCAATCAGTAACACTTTGGTCAGGTTTAAGAAAGAAGTATCAAAATTAGCATCATTTTTAAGATTTCTAGGTGGTAGATAAATCCAGGGAATACTGCATCTGGGAATGCAAACACACTAACTACACAAAACAAATCTTCTGTTCTATTCCTTATGAATTGAAGCTAAGAATCCAAATTGTTAGTCTCCCCTGCATCCTACAATCCTGTCACAGTGGGAGAGCACAATGTAAATAACATTGCCTAGCTTGTTTTGCTTAATGTCGTAATCTAAATTATTTTCGGTCTTAGAGTTATTATCATCTACTTATGCCAAGTGCTGTGAAGTTGCTGCTTCCGGATTAGAATCTACACTCTTTGTATCCTTTCTTCTCCAACACATTAGATCACAGTCTGTGTTCCCTCTAAACTGCTGAGCAGCACAGCTTCAGGGCTGATTAATCACCTGCGAAGCTGTGCTGCCATGCAGCTTAGAGGGAACACTGATCACTACTGTGTTCTGTTTCAAATAATTCCTGACACTTAGACTGTGTCTACCCTTAGAGTTAGGGGTGCGATTCCCAGCTCAAGATGACATACTAAACTATTAAACTAGTGCACTAAATACAGAATGTAGCCATGGCATCACAAATCACAGGAAGGGCCAGCAACTAGAGTATGTTGGGTGGGTAGGTACTTGGGGCATATGGACTGTTCACCACTCATGATCCAATGGCTACATTTTTAGGGCAGCATTTGGATGTGAGCTAGCACAAGCAAGCGGCGAGGGGTCCTGTGGCACCTTATAGACTAACCGAAGTGTTTGGAGCATAAGCTTTCGTGGGCAAAGACCCACTTCGTCAGATGCATGTAGTGGAAATTTCCAGAGGCAGGTATAAATATGCAGGCCAGAATCAGGCTGGAGATGGCAGGTGGGTCCAATCAGGGAGGATGAGGCCCACTTCTAGTAGCTGATCTGGAGGTGTGAATTCCAAGAGAGGAGAAGCTGCTTTTGTAATTAGCAAGCCATTCACAGTCTTTGTTTAATCCTGAGTTGATTGTGTCAAACTTGAAGATGAACTGTAGCTCAGCAGTTTCTCTTTGAAGTCTGGTCCTGAAGTTTTTTTGTTGCAGGATGGCTACCTTAAGATCTGCAATAGTGTGTCCAGGGAGATTGAAGTGTTCCCCTACAGGTTTTTGTATGTTGCCATTCCTCACATCTGATTTGTGTCCATTGATTCTTTTACGTAGGGACTGTACATCGGCCTCTTCTCCAGATTCAGACTAACACGGCTACCCCTCTGATACTTAGCACAAGCAAGTCTCCTTCTGTTGGGAATTATATACCGCATGTTGAAGTGTAGATGTAGCCATAATACTGGGGAATTGTGATCTCTTGTTTCTTCTCATCCCTACTACAAAATATGAAAAATTCCATTTTAAATGATAATTTTCATTGCTTAGAAGTGTAAAGTGTGAGGCACTCATCCTAGCAGAAGTACTTATTTTATCACCAAGATTGCCATTGTTGTTAACTGGAACTACGGTGCTCTGCACTTTCAGGATCAAACTCTAAGAAAAGATTGCATCTAAAGAAAGGGTAGGAAACCTGAATCCCTGGGGCTGGATGTGGCCCCCGTCTTGCCTGGATCCGACCCCTGAGGCTCAGGGCTCACTCCAGCATTCCTTCCTTCCCGTGCTGACACTCCAGCCCCACCCCTCCCCACCTTCCTGTGAGGCTGGAGCACACAAAATCTACTATCCTGGGCCCCACTAAGCTCTGGTGTGTGCAGCAAATGTGAGGAGTCTCTCTCTGCTTCTCAGGTGCCACGCCAGTGAGGATTTGTGGGTTGTGTTTTGTGGGTTTTTCCTCATTTGTGTGTGGCCCCCAAATGATTTTTCTGTGGGGTCAGCAGTGCCCATGACCCACAAAAGGTTTCCCACCTCTGATCTAAAGGTTAAATTTGTTTCCAATAATTCTTAAAGAAATAGTGTAGATGCATGTGTAGTTTATCAAGCTGCGATTCAGGACTGAGAGTAAGCAACTGTGACCTTGTGCAAGCCATTTTACTTCTGTTTTACTTTCCTCATCTGTAAAATGAGTGAGGATGATCCTGTATGGCTTTCTTTATACAGTATTTTGGTGAAAAGTGCTATATATGAGAGAGCTCCCTCTGTGCAAATAATAAAATAATTATTTATGGACTTGCTTCTGTTTTTCATTTAATATGGAAAAGAGAACAAACGAGAAATATCATCATCTTCTGAAAGTAAATATGCTGCTGGGCACATTCTACATAGAGATTTTTAATGTAATATTTTTCTAGGTTTCCTGCTGAATAAAGTATATTTGTAACCTTTGTAGAAACCTTGTTGAGGTCTTTTTTGATTTTCATCATAGTTTTCTGAGGATGTATCGGAAGCTGATGTCAGCAGCGAGGAGCGACACCATAAAATCAAGACAGACCTTATCGAAGAAGAGCTTAAATCCAAGTTATTTGAACTAGCTGCTAAAATGAGTGACAAAGAAACTTCTTCTGGTGAAGAGCAGGAGTCAGAGCCTAGAACGGAATCAGAGAACCAAAAGGAAAGTTTGTCCTCAGAACAAAATGGCAAAAGCATTCAGGAGGAGTTGAAGAAGGTAAGTGAAAGGAGAAGGAGAATAATAGCTTAGAAACTGGAATCCCAAAAGAGGAGACTGGAAAGTTACCCTGTATATAGTCGAACCAGGGATAAAGTATATAACATTGTCTGGGAATGGCAAAGAGTTTAAACAGTTACTTGATGAAAGTGAAACTCAGCCCTGCAATCCTTGTACAGTCAAAACTCCCATTTCCATCAGTGAGAGCTTTGCTTATGGAAACCCTGCAAGATCAGGTCAAATGAAATTGATTTATGTTGCCTCTGATTCTCAGCTCACATAAATCAGTGTAGTTCCATTGGCTTTAATGAAATTACACTGATGTGCCCCAGTAGAGGCTTTAATGCTTTCGTTTTTTACCTAAATATGTCTTGCCATTGTTTTTTCACCTCTGTTCATTCAGTGGTCAGTGGAAACCTTTTCATCATTTACCTGCTCTCCTTTACACCAATGCCATAAGTTCTCCTGTTGCCTCTCTATCTAGGTATTTTCTCTATACTGTATATATATCTTTCTCTGTCCAGCACTGTAATGTCTGTTGATTCTATTTTCTATCTGATAATAGGAGCCCATAGATATCAAAATGTTATCTAGATTCTGAAATGCAGGGTCGCTCCCAAGAGAATGTGCTTAATCCATTGTTTGTATGAAGTGTGCCAAAATCCAGAATCTAGGCTATGTCTACACTGCAGGAAAAAGTCAGAAAAAGATACGCAAATTGCGAACCACAATGTGCATATCTTTTTCCGCTTTTCTTCCGAAAGAGGCTTTTCCAATATTTGGCCTGTCTACATGGGGCCAGATGTTGGGGGAAAAACCCTCTTTCAGAACATCCCTTCTTCCTCGTAGAACAAGGTTTACAGGGATACCAAAAAAAGTGTCTGTTTTTTCAATTTTTTTTTTTGAAAAGCAGATGCGTTCCTTGGATGCAGCAGAGCTTTTCCAGGATACCTCTGGTATCCCGGAAAAGCTCTGCAGTGTAGACATAGCCCTAGAAGGATATTTACCACCTGCTTTTTTGTCTGGCTTTATTTGCACGTATTGTCATGTGGTCTACACACATGCACCTGAATACACTGTAGGTCTCTGCACCTTGTAACATACTAGCCTCTATTTTGATGATATCCTGCTTTTCAAACATTTAAGCTAAAGTCTTATAGCCTAAGTTCCTCATGAAATGTGCGTATGGTTTAGCTAATGACCAAGATGTTTGTATACGTGTAACACTTCCCGGTATATCAGGGATAGAGAGGCACTTCGGTACGACCTGCCTTTAGTGTGAGGAAGCCTTTTCTGTTTTTTCTGGGAGTTGACTCTGCAACCCCACCGGCCATAGGCAACAAACCCTTTTGTGCTCTCTACCACAAGTTAGCAACAGTCACCCTCTAGTCTTTGAACCGTATGAGCGTCCCTCTGAAGTGACAAGCCCCTGGTCCACTCCAATTCACAAATCTGCTGCTCCCAAAGAAGCAGTGAACATCATCGTACCAACTTCCCTTCAGATCACTGATCTGTTTAACACACTGAAACACGAATGTACCTGAAAACAGGTAAAAGATTATTTAACGAAGTATAGAGATTTCAGAAGTAGAAATAGCAAGTCACGGTAGTGGAAACAAATGGTTACATGTAAAATAAAATCATAATTTGTCATCTAGAGCCTGGTCTTATCCAATGAAATTTAGCTCACCCAACCTCTTTGCAGTGTTTTCCAGTCAGGATGTTTGTGCTCCCCCTTTCATAATACAGAACGTACTGATAGTTTGTCTCCTTGGTGAAGGGATTACCAGGGTATCTCAGTACACCTAGTTATACCCCCAAAATCCATTCTCTTTACTGGCAAAATGACAACCCCTGCCCTGATGTTTTTGTTTATTCCTGGAGATCTTTTCTTCTGTGAATTCACAGTTTCTTCATTTAGGCTCAGTAATGCAATGGACTTGAACTATGAGATACAGAATACACAATGACCAGCCAGGGAGAAAAGTGTCCCTTCCTGCCTTTACAGAGGTGTTAATGTCTGGTGATCTGTCTTAACCTACACTCCTTAAGGACATAGTTCTCATTATAGCTATTGCAATGATTTTGATGCTGAGATCAGATTCTTATTAGATTACATGCCACTCTTTGGCAAACATATCTTTTATTTATTAGAAAGTGCGTATTCCGTGATTCACAGCCCTTTACTTTATGGATCTACTGAGAAGGAACTGAAGTTGTTTTAGAAACATGTACATCATATAGTGAGGAAGGGAAACTAATATAGTGTAGTTTGGGCTTTTTTTTAATTGGCTGTAGTTAACATAGGTACATTTCAAAAAACAATTTTTTGACAAAGAGAACCTGAGAATTATTCTTTGATATTTGGGCTTGTACTGTTACCTTGATAATATGGGGGGGGGTACTTTTCTTCTGTGAATAAGTTTATAGACCTCTAAAGCCACAGGAGTGCCCAGGTTTTCCCTAATTTTAACCCTGAACAGATACTGGATTATTCATTATTATTATTTTAGCATTTTAAATTAAAGAACTTGTTTTTAAAAACTCCAAAGAATGTTGTGTTTTCCTATAGTACTATCTCTTCAGGAAGAAAGAACAAAAAATGAACAAAATGAATGTCCAGCATCCCTAGTTATGTGTTTTTCTGCTTTTAAAAGAAAGTAAGGCTCTTCGGATTTAGTCATCCAAGCCTGTTGGATATGTTCTTTTGTCTGTAATGAAGTCAAGACTTCTCAACACTATTCACAGTCATGGCCTCAGAGGAATTTATAGCAGAACTTACTGAAGTCCCACTATTTAGAAAAATGTGAGCTGAATCCATTCCTATTCTTGGCAAATATTTCATTGATGTTATTTGATCCCTCTTTCAACTATTTAGGTAGGTGTCTGACCAACATGTTGCAATGAAATACTGAAACTAAGAAGATGTATTACAAATTCAGTGGTCTCAGCTACCCGAAAATGAAAAGTCATCTAAATTGATAACATATTTGTGATAGACAAATTATATAATTGATACGTTAGTAGATGAAGCTCCCCACTGGAAATAAAATTTAAAAAATACAATTTTCAAAAATGACTAAAAATTCTTGATGCCTCAGATTCTATGTGTTCCAACATGAGATGCCTTAGAGGTCTGATTTCCAGAAGGTGAATGTTCTCCTATGTCTAAAAATCAAGCTCTTTTTAAGGTGTCTGAAGTTGAGCACCCAAAATCATTAGCAAATTTTGAAAATCTTAAACTGAAATACCAGATGTTAAAAGTGGTCACCCAGTTTCATATTACAGTGCTGAACATGATATCTACTCTGCATGTTTAAAGCACGTGACTGGGTGACTAGTTGGAGCCCTGAATGTAGAATTGAGCACCCTATTTTAAGCATCTATACTTGAAAATTGGGTTGTATGTGAAAGAGATAATTTATGAAAGATGAGGAAGGAGTGGGTGGGTAGCTTTATATGCTAATGACATTTTCAGTGTTGCCAAACTTGAACATTCAGGCTCCAAAAAAATCATGAGATTGTCTTAAAATCGTGGTATTATTAAAAATACAATTTGGGGATTCTATTTATATGCTTTTTGGTTTTTGAATCATTTGGGTTCATATTTTCAAACTTTTTTCCTGCAACCATTAGAGTTAAATCCTTTAAAAAATATTGGAATCTCATATAGTTCCATGATTTCGTGAGCTGGTACTAGAAGAAAAACACATATTAAGAGACTGGCAATATAATTCTGAGAATTGGCGACATTAAATCTTCAAGCTACCAAAATGTTGGTATTGGCTTCAGTGGATCTTGGCGAGTGCTCAGCACTTCTGAAATCAGGTAATTTACATTGGGATGGCTAAATATGGATTTAGGAACCTAACTTTAGGACACAAGTTTGAAAATCTTGGCCTTGGACATTATTATTTAATACATGTAGCATACCTGAAGGTTTATTCTCATACACAAACATTTTTGAGCCCATTTACTCCTTGGGAAATTCTGAGCCACTGTGCATATGTGTAATTAATGAGTCACATGTTTTTAATTTTTTTGCATACAAAAAAGCTTCTGCCAAAATATGTTGCAGTTCTGCCTTCTGTCCACCAGAGGGTGGGGCGGTGCTAGAAGTGAGCTACAGCTCCCTGTGAAAAATACCTTCTGCAGTTCTGCATTGTGCCCACCAGAGGGCGCTGTGATGCTAGAACACTGTAGCTGCTCCCAGCCATCAGGGAAGAGAGAGCCCATAGAGCCTTCTTCACAGCACCTGGCCAGGAGACAGGGACCATGTGCAGACAGACAGCATGGAGCTGCTGGGGTGGGGAGTAAGAAAGAGGCTTATAAAAGTTAGTGGAGGAGGACAGACTTGGATAGAGGCTGAATGGGAGTGGAGGTGACAAGGGTAGGGGCTGAACGGGAGTGGAAGTGTAGGGCCGCATGGGCAAGGAGAAAAGAGAAGGAGAAGAGAGATGCAGAGCTACAGACAGAAGGGTAGTTCCTAAGTGGGGACACAGAGACACATGGGCACGGGGTGAAGGGACATGTGGCGATGAGGAGAGGAGATCTCTGAGGGGTTTAGGGACATGTGTACAGGGCAAATGTGCCTGAGTAAATGGAATTGGCTAGGGGGTCAGCCAGGGTCTGCATGGGGGAAAGTCCCTAACAGTCCTTCCCCACCCTCCCTAAAAAACCCTGTTCCATACTTTTCCCACCATACTTTGGCCAAGCAGGAGGCTATTGACAGGGAAGACTAAGGCCTGATCTACAATGGGAGTTTACGTCAACATTAGCCGCATACGGTCTGTTTTTCTAAACAGTGACTCTACGCTGCCAAGCCTATTCTGTCAACTTTAAAGGCCGCTGAAGTTGATTTTGGCACTCCTGCTTTTCAGAAAGAGTAACGCAAAATTTAACCTTGCATAGTCAAATTCACGGTAGTATAGACACAGCGTTGAGAAAGTTGAGGTTCTTGGTCTCTGGAAGGCATCCCATAGTGCCCTGTTCTGATCGCTTGGTCCAGAATTTGCTTTCCAAGTGAACAGGAGAAGTCCCAGGAAAGTTTGAATTTCATTTTTTGTGTGGCCAGCATTGCGAGCACATCTCCTAGCAGGCAGCACAAGTGGTCCCATCAGTCTGTGCTTGTCTGACAGCACCAGAACTGGTATTCCCACTGTTTCCAGAGGATCAAATGCCAGCTGTTTTTCCAATTTGCTGAATGCAAGGGCTTACCTGTACAGAGTGCCCGTGGCATCCTGAGACAGAGATTTCTCCTTGTACTCTTCCTGGTGGAGTGACATGCTTATGCTCTCAAAATACTGCACCATGAGACTCACCAAGGAGCACGTCAACATCACAATGCTTTGATGCACAACAAGATCCACAAGGAGGGCCATGCTCGCACTGCTATGGCATCTGCGTGGGTACCCAGGGCCAAAAAGGGGGTAAAAAGACTATTTCATGTTGATTTCAAGCAAGGGGGAAGGAAGCACATTATGGGACACTGATGACTGATGTCCCACCCACTGCACAGTTTGGGTCTCAGCGTTCACCAGGAGAATAACACAGAATGCAAAGTGGCGCAGGCAGTGTGGGACAGCTACCCACAGTGCATCACTCTCAAGTAGATAGCAGTCTCCCTATATGGATATACTTACTCTGGTAAACAGCCCTGTGTAGGCAAGCCCTGAGATACATTTTTTTAAGTATTTTACATTTATATGTGATACACACAGAATAATTCTTGCACATTGGTACATCATGAGATTTATATTATTAATAATAATAATAATAATAATAATAATAATTCAGACAAACATCTTTTACCTGAAAGCACTTCATGCATACAGCATCATAGAAATGTAGCCATCACAATGGTGGAGAATGACCATCATCTCATGCACAAAATACTGAATAGCTATGTGGGATAAAATATTTTCGCTAAAGATGCCTGGGTAAACAGCACCTATTCTTCCACAAAGAGCCAGGAGATTTCATTGCTCATGCTGGGTTGATAGTGCCTTGACTTTAAAATCCTCAATCCAGCAAAGCTTTTGAGCATATGCGTAAATTTTAAATCTGTGATGAAGTAGTTCTCTGGATTTGGGGCTTAAAATCCCACACTCCAAATCCCCACCAAGTAATTGACATAGAGCTATTTTTACCTAATCAGGAAGGATGAAGTTGATTCTTAATAGGAGCCTATCATTTCAGGAATTTTAAATATTTTCAAACTAGGACACCTTTTGGGTATGTCTGTTGAGATGCTAAGCACTTGCAACTCCACTGACTTCTTTTGGGGCTGTGGTTGTCCAGCACATTTGACAATCCAAGTCATGTCAGCTTGGATACTCAAAACTCATGGTCACTTGTGAAAATTTAATCCAAAGTAATCACCCACAGCACATTAGGAATTTGACTTTTTGTAGATGTCTCAATACAAAAGGTTCCCCTTATTGAGAAGGAAATTTTTAAAAGTCATTTTATTCAGATACATGCACTGGATGCACACACCAAAGTGTGCAACATAACAAATGAAAAAGTACAGAATTCCAGGAGACCTTTGTCAACTCACAGGGGCAAGGCCCAACAAGGTTGTGCATTCGCTTCAAGACAGAGTCGATTAGGGATAGCTAGTTGCTTTTATTAATCTCACTCCATCGCTACTATTACAGGCTTAATACTGCCAGATGGTTACATAGCTACTGCAAAGTAATACAAATCAGCATAGGCAAAGCAATGCATAAAAAAGTAACAGGCACTTGGAAATGCTTATGCCCTTTCAGGTCTGCTGGGAGTCCCGTTCCGGTTACCTCGCACCTGGCCACAGTGGACGTGGCTCCAGCTAGGGGGATTCAGGTCACCCTTCGAGGTCTAGGTCCCTGTTGAGACTCAATTGGCACGGGACTTCCTATACTAGTTATACTACAGTTGTTTATCAGGTGTGCACATACCTGGCTCAACATCATTCTTATCACTCTTATGGGCTGAGACTGAGGTCAAACTTGTTTACTGCTTAGTAGTTTCTCAGCTCAAGGCATGGGTTAGAGCTGATAAAGCCCAGCTGCTGTTTGGGCTTGCAGTGTCCCACACTATGCTAAGCTAGGTACAGCAGGGATGGAAATTTCCATCCCAGGCCTGCTAAGCTGCAGGACCCACATATGACTTTCATGTGACAACCTTGGCTTACCAAAAACAAACTACCTTCTTGCATTTTGAATTTATTTCATCAGCATCTGATAGAACTTGCCAAGGATTTAAGAAGTGATAAGTCTCAGAGGGATAGCATGTTAGTGTGTATCTGCATAAACAATAAGGAGTACTGTGGTAACTTAATGAATAACAGATTTGTTTCGGCAGAAGCTTTCATGGGTAAAAAACGCTGTCAGATCTGACTACGGGAAACCTTGTTTTTCAAGAAAGTGAGGTATTAATATTGTTGATCCTGCAATCACGCACAATATTTGTTATATAGTTGTAACTTGTTGCCAAAGATGCACAGAAATCTGTTTTCAGGGGCGAGTCATATGGGTCCAAAAATTATAAATGCAAGTTTATTGTTTCTCAACATTCTTACAGAAGTCATCTGCCTGGAGCCACTTTCTTTAGTGATGACGCAAACCATCATTTAATGTTTATTTCATATTCTCAATAATGTATCTTGAGAATCCAGACATTTTGCAATCTTTAATCAGCAATGCTACTCTGAATCTTGCAAATAAAGAAAATTAGGCAATGATTTATTTCATATATTTTATTTATACATGTTAAAATATAATGATTTATAGTATTCTGTATTCATCTGCATCTTATCCCTTATCTTCATTCCATAGTTCTCTACAAGCATGTTGTTTTAATCTGTTTAGGAATTAATATATCTTTTCTGCCTTTCTATTTAATTGCTCACCAACTACATAGGAAAAACAAAAGGCTTTTGATCTCCATTTAAAACTACAGGTTTTATCCTCAGTACTACAGCAGGTGAGAGTGCTTTATTTGTCCATATTTTCCTTACTCAGTAAAAGGGATTCTTAAACACGTTATTGAGGGCTTCCATATTTCCAGAGCATATTTGTTCTCTGTACAAGTCAAAATATTTTTTCTATCAGGTTTGAAAACAGAGCTGAAAAATCAAATTTGTTTGTCTGGCTCATGCCTCATCACTGATAGAAAAGAAAATATTATGCAATCAGAACTTAGCGGACAATTTGTCAATGCTTCATGAAGTAGAAAGTAGTCATCTTGATCTTTCTAGCATTCTCAGAAGGAAGAGCCAGTTTTATCAGTAAAGGAAGAAGAAACAGGACAGATATATGCTAGAATCTCAGGGTTATGAACACCTGGAGAATGGAGATTGTTCATAACTGAAACGTTTGAAACTCCGAATAAAATGTTACAATTGATTTTTCAAAAGTTTATAACTGAACATTCACTTAATACAGCTTTGAAACTTTACCATGCAGAAGAAAAATGCTGCTTTTAACCTTCTTAATTTTAATGAAACAAGATCTTTTTTTAAAGATCCCCTTTTTGTAGTAGTTTATGCTTATGCCTGCTTTTGTACTTCCAGCTGCAAATGAAGTGTGAGGTTGACCAATCAGTAACTCTGAAGCTCTACTTTAGAGTAAAAAAAAAAATGCTACACTCATAAAAATAGTTTATTTATTGTTTTTGTTTGCCACAATTAAAATCTTTTAAAAAATAAATAGAAAAGATGAAGATTCAGGTCAGGCAAAATGCTTCAGACTATAACTACACTTAAAGGCCTCATTTTCTCTGCCTTCATTTTTTACAGTCAAGGCACTATGTAGGGAGCTTAATAATATACAGTTTTAAAGAGCTTTCTCCACTTTTTGCTACTAATGCCTCACCATTATTGTTCCCTCATGATCAGTGTTTGAATCTTGGAATATCTGAATCAGATTGGCAAATGGAAAAATTGTAGAGAGTTCAGTATTGTGCAGTTTTTGTAATAATCTTAATAAAGATTGATCTTCTAAAATCACTTACGTATAATATACAGCTAAACAAACTTACATTATTGTGGTCCCCAAAATAGACAAGACACAGAGATCCATTTTTTTTGGATGAAAGCTTGATCCTTAATTCAATAAAATGAACCACTCATCCTTTTCTTTTCTTCTTGTTTTATACACTTATTTTGCCATTCATTTTTTGTTCATCCGTTTAAATGTCCATTTTCTGGCTTCCTTTAGTAAAAATCACAGAAGATATTTCTTATCTTTTCATTCCATATATTCAATATTTATAAGTGTGTGTTCATTTTTAGATAATTATTGAATTTTGTGTGCCTTGTATTGTATAAGATTTTAAAAAATTCTTTTTACAATTTGTGGCAGAATATTTTATCTGGAGAAAATAACCTTGCTCCTTATTTTGTGGCAAGTTTATTTTCCAGAAACAAACTGTTAGAACTAATTAGTAATAATTTCAGCATTTATATTGGGAAAGTGATTTAATTTTATAATAAAAATAAATTCTAATACAGAGAAGTATCACAGTTCAAAAGGAAGACTAAATTTTCTTTCACTTTCTTTGTGTTGGAGAATATCAGTGGAATAGTACGTTATCAGAGATATTTTGCTAAATAAGTGCTCAGCTTTCCTTTTCACACTTGGGTGGCAGTGCATCCCTTTAGCAGGAAAGGCTACCAGGAGCATGTCACACCTGCCCTCTGCAGTTTACACAGCATTCCAATAGAATATTAAATCAAATTCAAGATTTCTGTGTTTCTCTTCATGGCACAAAATGATATGAGCCTAGGATACCTAAAAAATCACCTGATGCTCCAGACGAGGAATGTGGTGAATGACTTTGGTCTTCAAACACAGTGGAACTGTTCACAACAAAGGCAAAACTCATCTGTGCAGAAGATAGTTTTCTTATGGCGCCTGAGCTCCACACATTTTTGTATAAGAGCCTGAGTGAATCTTATTGCTCTCAGCAGGTGAATCAGGAAAATAGACCCCCTCAAACTGACTTGATACCTTTTTTTAAAAAATGAGATTACAAGTTCAGTTGATAAAGGCAGTAGTGTTGATGAAATGTACTGACACTTGGTACCCCACAATATTTTGATTTTAAAAAAGTCTATAAAACTAACATGCCATATGTTAAATGAACTGAAAACTGGTAAATTGATAAGTTTCGAAATGTAATTGTAAACATGGAATCATCATTGAGCAGTTTCTGGTGGAGACCTGCAGGGACTGGCCCCTGGTACTTTGCTGTTTAACATTTTTACCAATAATATGGAAGAAAACATAAAATCAAATAAACAACATTTACAGATGACACAAAAATTGCAGAAACGGTAAGCAATGAGGAGGGAAAGACACTGAGAGAGAGCAATCTGGATCACTTGACAAGATGGAAGCAAGCAAGCAATGTGTTTTAGCTTAATGTAAACGTATACTATATGAACAAAGAATGCAGGCAAGACTGATGGATGGGGGATTTTATCCTGGGAAGCAGGACTGAAAAAAATTTGGAGGTCATGGTTGATTATCAGCTGAACACGAGCTTGCAGTGTGTCACTGGCCAAACAAGCTAATGCCATCTTTGAATGCATAATCAGGGAGATTTTGAGTATGAGATGAGAGGTTATTTTATCACTGTCTTTGGCACAGGTGTGACCACTGCTAGAATATTGTGTCCAGTTCTGGTGCCCATAATTCAAGAAGGATGTTGATACATTGGAGAGGGCTCTGAGAAGAGCCACGAGCATTATTAAAGGACTAGAAAACCTGCCTTTTAGTACTAGACTCCAGGAGCTCAAATCTAGTTTGCATAACAAAGAGACGGTTAAGGGTAGGGATGTTAAGTTGTGATTCATTAGCTAATCGAGTAATTGACTACTCAATTAGTTGATGGGGTGGGAGGGTGCTCGCTACCCCCACTAAAGCTCTGCAGTTTAAATGTAGTAGGAGCCAGGATTGCAGGCAGCCTGGCTTCTTCTACATTTAAACTGCAGAGCCGCAGCGGTGTTAGCTCCCGGAGGTGGTGAGAGCCGGGACTAAGCAGTCCTGGCTTGCGCTGGCCCCCAGGAGCTAACCTCACTGCGTCACTGCATTTTAAATGTAGTAAGAGTCTGCTAGCCTATTACTACATTTTAAATGCAGAGCTGCAGCAGTCCTGGAGCCGGCACGAGGTTCAGAGCTGTAGCCGGGTTAGCTCCCATGGGTGACGTGAGCTGGGACTGAACAGTCCCAGCTCACACCGGCTCCAGGACCGCTGCAGCTCTGCCTCCCTTACCCTCCCTTGCCTCACGGAGACAGTGCTGGGGGGAACCAGCTTTTAAACTGGCTTCCCCCAGCACTGGCTCCTACTTCCTGCCCACTTGCTGCCTTTGACACAGAGGCAGTAAGGCGAGGGGGGAGGAGGAGCGAGTAGTTAGCTTGACTGCCTGAGAAGCATAGGCTTATTGGGTAGTCGACTGCTCCCTTCCATCCCTAGTTAAGGGGTGATTTCTCACAATTTGTAAGCAGCACTTGGTAACCCTTAAAGAAGCCTGGCCTCCACTGGCAGTGGAACCTCCCACATCTGCCCAGCTACCACTGGCAGTGGGAACACCCCTCCATTTCTAGCCACCACAGGTGGGAGGATCCACACAGGTGATTGGCCACTGCTGCTGATCAGGATCAACCTCACAACTCCCAACCCACTACCAGCAGCAGAGTGGCCCCACAGCTGTTCAGCTACGATGGTCAGCAAGGACCTTCTGCAGCTTCTAGCTCCCAGCTGCTGTGGATGGTAGGGCAGGGTGCTGGACATTCCTTCCTCCCCAATTTGTCAGGGATGTTTTTAGTAATAGTCAGGGACAGGTCATGGGGTTCTGTGAATTTTTGTTTATTGTTTAGGAGTCCTGGGCAGAGTTCCCCATTAAAGCCCTTTTCTATCACTCTTTGCAAACCTACGCAGAGTGGTGACAGCCTCTCCACTCAACTAGAAACAATCTCCCTCCATGTTCCCAATGCAACATCACAAGCATTGGGTGACAGTGATACTGGGTCAGCCTCTAGTTTGTCCTTCTCTGGTGATTCCTCCCTGTTCCGGTGCTCTACCTGCTTTTTGTCCTGGGATGTTGCTGGTTGGCCGCTCTGTCCCTCCCAGGCTTTGGGCTGGTTCTTGGGTGCTTCCCTATGTGAGGGTCTGCTTCCTGTAGGCCCTCTTGTCTCGAGCTCTAGATACATATACTCTATTGCTCTCCCTCTCCCTTCCTCCTGAATAAAACTACACGCTTCCTCTGCCTCAGGATGAAATCCTAAAGGGACTGTGCTCTCTAAATCCCAAGGAGATTAGACACTCTATGAAACAAAACTTTTCCTTCTCCAAAAATTAAGACAGATATTGATTAAAGAATAGTCACACTGCAGAAAGCGTGATAAAGCAACTCAAGAATGGGGCTGGTAACGTGTGCACTAGCAGTGATGAAGAACCTGGTCAATACCATCAGGTCATTAGCGATGGAATCTTTTGTTCTTTTTCCCTTTTTTGAGCATCGTGTTGATGTTAAATTTCCTCAGTTGTATCATAAATCACAGCTGTGATGTTTTAAGGAGAGATGTTTGTATTGGAGGCTGAAAGTTGTGACAGTAAAAATACTAGCAGCTGGCTCAAAATATAAGGAAAAGGAGGAGAAAAGATTAGTGCTAATAATGATGAGCACTTCTAAGAGCCATGGATCATAATGTACATAAGTTCAGAAGAAAATCTGGTATGGAAGTGTCCTGATTTATATGTAAGTTCCAGACAAGAAACCCTGCTACGGAGCTGTCCTAGAACACAGCTGGAACATACATGAGGACTTGCATGCTTGCTGGCTCACAGCTGTCTGGACTGTCTGAACTGCTTTGGTTTTATCCTAATGATACATTTGTCATGGTACTGCTGGTTTATTTCCATTATTTATTAGCTTTTACCCAGGAAGCCAATGTTGTGCTACAGAATTGTGGCACTTCTAAAAAAGCAAGGTCAAGATTTTATGGTTTGAAAGCAATCTGATTAGTTAGGGGAGGAAGAGGGGAGAAAGCAAGGTAGACACCTCTTCCAACATAAACTGTTTTGTAAACTGGAAGCAATGCATGGTGGGGGGGAAGGGATTAAAAATGCAATATGGAGAGTGGTTCACCCTGGCTAAGACAAGACTGACAAAGATATCCCATCTCCTCTGCTGTCCTTTCCTAGTGAGGAGCAGTGTCCTGATGAGTATGATGATAGCTCCAGAGGGGAGGCCAACAAATTTAAAAGATCACCACATAAACTTGAGTCCTTTGACACCAGTCAAACAGACTGAAATCGGAAGAGCATGGAGCTTTATGGCAGATGAAAGCAGAGATGATTCATTGGCTAGACGCAAACTGGAAGCTCTAGTCAATAATTATCATCCCATTGTGGGTTTTTAAAAATCTGGCTCGCTTAAAAGAGTTTGCAAACTGCAGTTGCTGAGGTCAGGGACATTGATCTTCTTTGTCACAGACCCAGGAGTTATGGGGTAAAGGACCAAAATTGCAATGAGAGCTTCAAAGCTGCTGTTAGTGATTTCTGTGATGAGCTAAAGGACAGAGAAAGCAAGGTAAAATCAGACAAAAAAGAAGAAGAAAGAGAGTGAAAAGGAGAAACCTTAAACCCAAGCATTGAACGAAGATAAATCCCAAATTGGGGGGAAAAAAAGTAGCAAAAAAGCCCAAAATTTAAAAGAAAAAGAAAAGGACCAGTAGGAAGTTAAAGAATAAAGAGAGAGACAAGTTTAAAGGCAAGAAAAAGACTCTCTAATAATGTTTTGTGATTCTTTCTTCATAGTTTCAAGTATTTGGGATAGAATAATCCTCTCTGGTGGCTCACGTAGTCCCCCTTGTCCTCTAGTTAAAGATTATTGTTAGATCACATTTTCTTTTTGCTATTAACTTGTATTAGAAGTTGATAATACAAAAAAGTGCTCACAGTTCAGGAAAGGTGCTTTTGAAACTCAGAGTTGAGGTTTGCCAGAAAATACTTAAAGGTGATGGTGGAAAGGGGTGGGGCTTGGGAGCTCTAACAGACAGCCCCTCACCCCCGCCTGCCAGGACTCCTGGGCCAGATTGTGCAACTGCCCCAGCTGGGAATGACCCATAGGCCAGGAGTTTTAAGACCTCTGCTCCGCAGCCTCCTAGCTGGGGCAGTGAAGCAGTCCAGCAGTATGGGGAAACAGCAGACAGTCTGCAGCTGCTGGTGGAAGGGCTGGGTAAGTGAGTAATCAGTCTAGAGGCCTCACATCATGTTGGGTGGGGGGCATAGTTCAGGCAGCTTTCTCAGCAAGCAGTGACTTGGTTTCCCTGGCAGTCTCTGTAGGAGTCAGGCAAGTAGCCTGGGTCCCCAGGCTTTGCCATCAGGGGCATTGCAGGGACATCTGCAGTAGTCAGCAATTTACTTCCTTCCACCTCCGTCCCTCCACTCCACCACACACACAGGTCTGGTCTGCCTCCCTTTATCTGAATTCTCCACTCAGAGCATGCACATCAGGGAACAAGGAGTGTAGCCTCCTGCGTCCACAATATTTTGGTCCGCCCCAGTGGCTCAATGCCAGGTTGGTACATCCTATCCCAGTCACTCCTAGGGGTATTTCTAATAAAGCATGTGCATTGTAGCTGCATGTTTTTCCTGGTGTCTCTCGCTCCTGCCTCGGCTCTGTAATGCAACTCACGTTTGGTGAATAAATTGTGACACCGTCTATCTGTAGCAGAATCTTTAGAACAAAACACAGCATAGGTGAAAGAAAAATTATTAAAACTTAGCAAGGGCTACCTACCCTATTGAAAAATTATATCTAATATACAGGGATCCTTTTTCAGTTTCTGTTGTTACAAATTGAAAGAAGGATGAAAAATGGCCTAAGAATTAGATGCTGATTCTATCATTTTCTTTACATATATTATTTCATTAGATTTAAAACTCCTCACTAATGAACATACATCTAGAGTTGTGAGTGCCTGTGATATAAAAACCACAATAAAGAGTTGCAATATTGTAAATGTAGACATTAATTGCAGCAAAAGAACATACCGTAAAATCGCGAGTATAATGCGCACTTTTTCCCCTGTTTTTTTAGAGTCAAAGCTGGGATGCGCATTATACGTAATAGCTATTTTTAAAAAAGTTTTAAACTCCCCCCTCCCCTCCGCCCAGAAACTTTCCCGCTGCAGCGCCGCGTGGGGCCGCAGCCCCGCCAGGCTTCCGGACAAGGCACGGAGCTGGCTAGGCTGCAGCGCCCTGGCTCGCTGCCTGCCCGGTGCTCCTTCAAGATGTGCCTGGGGGACCCCGCAGCAGGCACAAGCTCAGCGCGGTGCGAGCTCAGCTGGGCAGAGGGCCCCCGCAGCAGGCTTGAGCTCAGCTGGGCAGGGGGACCCCACGGCAGGCGTGAGCTCAGCACGCGTAAGCTCAGCTGGGCAGGAGGCCCCTGCAGCAGGCAAAGCGAGGAGCCAGTGGTGCTGCTAGGCTGCATCACCCTGACTTGCTGACTACCCGGTCTCAGCATGGGCAGCTGGGCAGGAGCCCCACGGCAGGTGCGAGCCCCTTCCTTCCTATATATACTGTAAAATCCCGAGTATAATGGGGGTGCGCATTATAGATAAGAGTTTAGTTTATTCAAGAATTCTGACATTTAAAAGGTAGGTGCGCATTATACATATGTGTGCATTATACTCACGATTTTACGGTATTCAAAGCCTGTAATTTTTTGCTGAACTCCCATTGTCTTAAATTGTTTCAAACTCCGTGGAACAGATTCTGATTTCAAGTACAGATGTTAAATTTTAGAGACATTTCATTGAGCTCTGTTGAAATCAATGGTGTTATTCCAGATTTATACCAGTATAAGTGAGATCAGAATCTGGCCGAGTGCTTCCAAAGTACGGTTGACTTTAGTTGCTCTGCTCTAGATAGTTGTAATACAGATTGCCTACGTGTCTGTCTCAGCATATAAGTTAAATGACTGAGACAAAAGGCAGAGGTAAGAGACTTTATCATGGTGTGATGGCTGTCCTTTTGCATCACGTGTAGGAGGCAAGGATGACTCTTTTTCCAGTGGTAAGATGAATGAGGCTTATAACAAATGTCAGCCAAAAGAGCCTTTTATCAGTTTGAAATGTCCACCTACAAACATACCATTCTTGGGTATGTGTCTATGAATTTTAGGAGAGTATTACTGTGTCCCATTGCTTTTTAAATATTTTTTACTAAGGAAACTAATCTCATAGGTACCCCTATAATATTCACTCTAAGTATAGACTTTGGTGATTGCAATCCAGTTCCTCTGTTGGTGTAAATCAGTCTAGCTCCATTGAGGATCTGGTCCAATGTGTTCAGGGACCATGTAGTTAATGTTTGAGGATTCTATGTACTACTCAGACATCTTTCTCTTCCTTAGTAAAATACTCAGCCATGTGTAAATGTAACATGATATACAGTAGCCTTTCTTGTCATGATGTTACTGAATAATCTGTTATCAAATTAGTGCCTAGAAATTTAAGTCAGGATTGAGTCTAGGTTGGTAGGCACTTTACAAACACATGATGATATGATACCTGCCCCCTAAAAATCTTGCAGTCCTAAAGGTATAATCCACCCCCAACGAAGCCAATGCAAAACTCCTAGATCTTTGGATCAGGCTTTGTGAGATCAGCAGTAAGTGAGGGCGTGGTCCTGTAAACACATGTTTTAATGTGCTTGCTTTCAAATACATAACTACTCCTATTGATTTCAGTGAGACTACTCTCATGTTTTTAAGTATGGCACATGCTCAAATATTTGCAGGTTTGGAGCCTTCATTAATCAGCTGCTGCTCCATCATCTTCCTTGATAATGAGGCTATTTGTTCTGTGTCCAAAGGGTGTAATTTTAAGACAAACACACTGTATTCTTCATATATAAAAAAAGGCTGAATCCCTGCGTCAAGTGCAAACTTTAACTCAGCACACACAGGTTACATGTTCTGGCTTTAACTCAGCATTAACTGTGGAACTTTGAGTGATGTTTCCATAATACACAATACTGCCACTTTGAGAATAATTTTGCCATTACACAGCCCATGAATAGAGCTCCCACTGACTCTGCTGGTTGAGGACGGGTAAATGGCCCTTTCTGATAATAGCATCATTCTGTGAGCGGTAATTTAATGATTTATTTTTCTTTCTTGTAGATATGGTCCCATCAAAATTGATAGGATATCTGCACCATTAATTAAAATAGGTCTTTGCGGTTCCTGCTCCCTCTTATACAGAAATGTTTTAAAGAGAGTGACGGAGTTTTAGCATCTAGTCAGCAACTGCACTCAGGTCAATCTTTAGAGAAGTCAGGGACCCTGAATCACTTGTCTATCATAACTGTGTGTATTATAAATTATAATAGCTCCCTGTTTGGTGGCTATTGCAGAATAGCTGTTCTGGTTACTATCTCTCCCTGTTGACATGCTCTCAAAAACGTAGACTGAAAAACTTTAAAGAGCTGGAATTTTATACATAATGCATAATAGCAGTAAGTGTTACAGATTTCCCCAAAAATCCCACTGAATTCAGATCTGCAATTCCTTGAAACATATATCAATGCAGTATACTTTGAAGAAAATTCAAGACCTCTGTCCACAATCCTTTTTTGTCTTAATTAATAGGATAGAACAAGAAAAAGTACTTGTGAAGGCAAAAAGCAAAGTAATATTGATTTCCTCCTCCCTCCTATATTATTATTGATCTATTTTAACCTAATTGGCACTTCCAAAAATAAATGGAAAAAACACTAGACTCTTAAGAGAGGTGCAGGTAACTCTTTGTGATTCAAGTATTTCCGCTCTGTACAGAGAGTCCTTACCCTGCTTGCTAATGACTGTCTCTCGCCTCCCTGACAACCTGCAGACCTGTGACCCTTTAACGAACTGCCTTTGCTTTTGTTCTCATTCTCTTTAATCTCAGGCCTCTAATTTTTCCCTGTGATTTAACTGAATAACAGTACTAAAAATGACTTAATGTATGGGTACAAGGAATGAGTCCATACATGATCTGAAAAAAAGAAAATTTTCAATAAGACAAGGATGCTTTTTTAAAAAAATGTACAGCTACTTTAGCAAAAAAGAAATAACATAAAAGTAACTTAACTGTACCGGAGTTGGCAGGAAACAAAAGAAAATTATTTCTGCTGTTTTTCATTGAATGTGAAAGTTTGTGACTTACTTTTATTAAATGACAATAATATAAACATGTTAAAATGTAAATTCAGTGGATTATATTATCCTACAGACACTTTGCAGGGGGTAAATTTACACATGAGCCATAACACACCTGCATAATGTTTCCTGGCTTGGGAATTAATTATTAACTTTTAGTAATTTTAGTAGTAGTTTTAATTCAAACACTCCTGTGAATAGTTGCACTGAAGTATTCCCATATCTTTCCATGAGAAATCAGTGGGAATATCTGCATTGATTTAAGGGAACTTTAGATCATGCCCTAATCCCATGGTGTCCAACACACTAGCCCCGTGGTCACCAACCAGTAGATCGCGATCTACTGGTAGCTCTCAGGGGCTCTAAGAGTAGCCCTTGAGCCCTCTTTGAACTGCGCACCTGTGCAGTACATTTACATTAGATTTCCTCATTTGAGGAGTAGCTACTCACTGAGCAGCACCACAGGTGCGTAGCTGCGAGGAATGGTGGGAGCTGGGAGGATGGGAGGGCTGAAACACCCCAGCCAGCTGATTGTGGCTTTCAGGTGAAAGAGGCTGCCCCTCTGCGCCTGCCCATGTGGAGCTTTGTGCACCCTGGCTGAGCGCCATGGCTAGCTGGCTGGGCAGCCACTTCTCTTCCCTCCAGCCTGGCTGCCCTGCGCTCAGCCCAGGGAGGCTGCGTCTAGCTCCAGTTGTGCTGGAGCAAGCTTCCCAGGCTGAGCACAGGATCACAGATGCCCATCTGATGGACAATATAGGACTAGCAATCTCAGACTACAACCCAGACTTCAAGACATTGACAGATACTGTTCAGTCACAGGTGTCACACTGAGACTTTGTTATTGGAAGAAAAAATATATAATTATCAGTACTTGATTTTAGATTTACAAAATAGAGAACAAAATGTATAATTGTAAATGCTTCATTTGACATTTAAGTAGCATGAATTAAAAACAGACCATTTGTTTCATAACTATAAACATGTGATTTTAATTTTATATATTGCATAATTTAAAAATAAACTGTTTAATAGAGTGTATAAGGGCTGGGGATAGCAAGTGATGGACAGGAGAATAGAGAGGGCGGGGCTTCAAGGAAGGGGCGGGGCTTCAAGGAAGGGGTGGGGCGGTAGATCTTCGCCTGTTCTGAGACTTAAAAAGTGATCTTGGGTGTAAAAAGGTTGGAGACCACTGCACTAGCCACATGTGGCTATTTGATCAGTTGAGTGTGGCTAGTTGGCTTGAACAATGTGGCTATTTGGCCGATTGTATGTGGCTAGTTTGCTATAGCAGTAGCCACTATAGTGGCTTCAGAACTGGTTGGACACCATGGCCCCAAGCATTTACAAGATTAGATTAAGTTCCTGTCCTCACTGGTCCCAAGTTTCCTCTCATCCTGATGTAAATTAGGTGTAACTTTATTATTGTCGTCAAAGACGTTATACTGGTCTAAAACCAATGTAAGACTAATCAGAATAAGGTCTATTGAATGTACAAACAAGACTCGGTAAAACAGGGATGGAGAAGATACACAATTTTCTATGCTAGTTAAAGTAATTTGTTTAATAAATATAGGAAGCAGATGAGAAGTTAAACATTTTTATTCTGATTTTTAAAGTGTCCTTAATTCAGCCTCTTTTTCGGAAACTGACAATGGCACAGTTCCTAGAAAACTGTTATTTTAATAGTCGAATGAAAATGATCCTTCCTTGTTTGTGGGTGTAGTATGATAGTTTATGTATCCTCCGTTGGGCCCATAATCAATGAGCCCACAGTTATTTGCCATTATACGTGTATGGGCAAGTTTTTAAAATCTGATTATAAGTTCTGCCACCAAATAGATGCATACGGACATACTGATTTTAGAGGGAGTGATGTGTGCTGTACATATTTGGCGGTAGTTTGGTCCTTTTTATTTGACCCCTGAACTAGAAAATGTATGGTAAAAGCGAGAGAAAATGTGTATTGTAGTGCCACATTCCAATTTTAAAGTTGACTATTTAAAATACATGGCTTAACCTCTTTGCTCATATGAACTATGTAGGTATTCTTTTAGAAGGCATGCTTCAAGTAAAGCTACAAATAAGACGCTCTTTCCATAATTATATCTCCATGCTAACACAATGCTGTTTATTCCTATCTACTCTTGTAACAAAACAGAAGTACTCTGCTGTCTCTCTCTGCAACATATCTACAGAGGTCCTAAAAGTCATCAATGCCACAGAGGAACTGATAGCAGAATCCACTGGTCCCAGTGATTTCCCAGCAGAGACTCATGACAGAGGGAGAGAGGCATTTCCACTCGGTACAGACCCTCTCAGACTTGATGAGCAGCTCACCACATTGGAAGAAAATGTAAGAATACAGTATCAATATCACATAGCAAATTGTCATCTTTAGAAGAAAAAAAAGTGGCTTGTGGTATGTTGTGACCTAAGCAACAGCATGTTGTGTTTTAGTATTAATGTTGTGCTTAACAAAAAAAACATGTTTTGAAAGGATCATTGGCTATTTTATTTATTTATTTTTTAATTCCGTTTTGGAAACATTCATAATAATAGGAGCAAACTGATCATTTGTTAGGTTTATAGCGTTTGTAAAATTATCTTATTCTAAAAAGAAACTTAACCCCTTAAAGGCAGGTGGTGCCTGACATGTGACCTTGGCAAGCAAGCTACCTCAAGGTCTCTGCACAACCCCCTTGAATATGAAGTCAGGGCACAAACGATAAGTAGGCACCTATGCAGGCAGACAAGGAGTAAGAGCAACCTTGGCTCCGCTGCCACCTCCAGCACACCAGTCTGAGCTGATAAGGGCCTGGAATAAGGGGAAATGGACAGCTGTGGCACCCAGATGCTACTTCTGGGGTGGTGCAGCTATGTACTGCCCCATGGCATAGAGCAGACTGGAAACCACAAATTAGTCCTAAAAATTTCCTAATCCCTCAGAAGAATTCCCTCTATCCTTTGGAATGAGCAAGTGGTACCCACCATCATCCAAAGGAAGAATTTAACTATTTGTACACAATATTCCCTCTAATTTTTTTCCATCCATGTGTGGAATACATTTTGTCATGTGCAGATGTGCACCACCTGTATAAACACATGCTGCCAGCTGTAGGCGCTCTGCTAATCAGCTGGGAGGCATTTGAATCTCTCCTGAGTGACCATCCAAGTGCACAGCTTATAGGAAACTCAGTTTGTAAGTCATCATTAACTCAACATTCTGGGGTAATAGTTCTTTCATGCCTCCCAATCGTGTCTGTCTTACTTAACTGGTATTTAGACTGCTGTTGTTTGTCCTCTTTAGAAACTTGTAAAGTTTAATAGGAATCTCAACTATTCCATTCTAACAATTAAAGGAAGTAGACACCTGCTTTACTCACAGACTGAAAATCCATAAAGAAAGAAGCTCCTTCTAATGGTTGAATTCACTTCATCCATGTTAGACTGTCCGTTCTTGTGGTCCGGCACTGTCTTTTGGCTATGTTTGCACTGCACCTAACGTGATGGGATCCTGGTCCATTCTTGGGACTTGGTATCCTGATAATGTAAATAATACAAATAAATTTGAACTAAAGTTACATCTACCACCCGCCTTCTGTTCTTTCCAATGATCTGGAATAATGGCTGCTGCCCATTAGCATCACTTGCAAAGGACTTTGAGCTCTCTTGTTACCAGATTTGCCCATTACTCTGAGGTATGCTCATATATTAGGGTTATTCTAATAGGACTGAGGAGAGGTTAATAATTCTATCAGTGTGCTACTTGTGCTCTCATATGGAGCTGAATTCTCCCTACTGTCAATCTCCCCCCACGCCTCCTATGTTCCTCAGGTAAGGATGTTAAAGATTAGTCAACTATCAAATAAGCATTTGCTTATCAGGTAGTCAAGTCAACTAGTTGATTTTCCCCACACACACACACTTGCTGCCTCTATTAGATAGAGGCTCTTGTACATTTCAAAGGAAGAATGCAGAAGTGCCTATCAACAAGTCGAGTAGTCGATGGAAATTCCATTGACTACACAACTAGTAAATGAACCGCAATTTAACATCCTTATCCTCAGGATGAGGTTCTTCCCACTTTAAAACACATGGACACTCACACCCACTAACAGCATGTCTGAGAGGATTGAGTAATCCGCACTCACAAGCTGACCCCTCATATGTCCCTGGATTCAGCAGACTGAGTTTAACAGCAATGCCACACTGCACCCTCATGTGCCTTCGGACTCAGTGGACTGGATTTAATAGCACTTTAAGCTGCCATCCTCATATGCCTCCAGGTTCAGCACTCCCTATCCTCATTTTCACACCACAATCATTCTTCTGGTAAACCACATGATGAGAAAACCCCTCAGGATTTTTGGGCATTACAGGGATCTTTAGCTTAGGTACAAGAAGCATTGTTGCAGAGTGAATGGGGAAGCCAAAACAATACCCCTGAGAGAGAGTGAGGGAGAGAGAAAGAAAAGGAGAGAAAAGCAACCACCTTAACAATGAAAGTTTTATTTCTGGGTGGTGAATATATAGATGTATGAGGAGCCAAACACACAAAGCAGTTACAATATTAAATCTTAAAAGTTACAATATTAAATCTAAATTGAAATTGATTATAAATGTTAGGGCTAGCAAACTATATAACCGATTACATAAGGCAGGGTCAGGAGGCTATGCCTAGAGAGAGATGTGTGTCTTGTCTTTGTCTCCAGGCTATATATTTATTGGGGGAGGGGGAGAATCATTTTGATTTAAGGAAAACACAATCTAGTGCAACTAGTTAGAAACAACATCCACTGTAGTGGTTCTCTAGCACTTTTGGTACGTGACCCACAAAATGACCCGTCTATATTAAATGTTTGTGAAATTTAGAGCAGAGGCTGAACCTGAGGCATTTTGTGGTGCTGTTACTGCTGGGCTGGGGGACATGAATGGGGGTGTGAGGGAGTGATGCAGCTGTGAGAGGCAATGGAATTTCTGCTGGAGGGTCTTCACCCTGCCTGGGCAGTGCTCAGCTGTGGGACCCAGACGCCAGCTGTTGCACCACACTTTTCACTTGTGGTGTTTTTGTAATCATTTAATCCTGGGGGGTGTTGAAATATATGGCACTGTTCTTTAGTTTCCTTCCATTGTGCAGCAACCATCACTGCTAGGATTGTGTGCTGGTTATTTAGGGAATGAATAGAAGATGCGATATTGTCATGTGGACTGGGAGACACTTAGGAAGAGCACTAAGCAGTAGATGTGTGTGCCCTACCAAGGAAAGCCAACAGCTTGCCAGCATGCTTGATTCTCTGGGTAAGAGGAAAGAAAGTAAATAGACCACTGTGATTGTGGATGATAACTCTGAATAGCTGGCTAGGAAACAGTCTATTAACGGTTTCTCCCTGAGATTGCTGTGCAGGGAAGATTCTTTTAAAAATCAGTTCTGACAGAATTGTAGTGATACATTTATTTATCAGAAATATCTTATAAAAAAGACAAATTATCCATGCCTTTGACTCCCCACTGACAGACTGCTAATGCACTGTGCATAAGGGTGCCCCATGACTCATTCAGAAACAGAAGCTAGTGCAGAATTTGGCAACTTGCTTAGCAAGTGGTGTGTTTAGAGGGGAACACATGGACACCAATGTCTGAGATCTACACTGCCTGCGTCATGGTCTCCAGATATAATGTGAGGTGTTGATTTTAAGATATAAAGATTGATGTGATTGGCACCAGCCTGCGTGAAAATTTTCCCTGTCCCTTGCCACTGCTGAGGTCAACAAGGACACATCACCTGGGACTCCCCATGTTAAGAAGAGAGGGAGCAGCTAGCAGAACATTCTCTGACATGATGGAATTCCCTTAACTATGGAATTTGCCCCCTTCCACTTTGTACCAAAAAACCTTAATTGGCTGACCTTCAAGACACACTGCAAGCCCATCTATTTGCAAAGGCTTATGATTTGGATCTTGGGTGGTGAAGGATGAGTTACAGTCTGCTGTTTTGAGTATTAATCAAGTTAATTTAGTTTACTGGGTCTACATGCTGATATGCTGCTGAGTGATTATTCCTATTGTAATTGTCAAATTGTCTTGACTTTGTGTGCAGACATTTTCATTGTAAATTAAATATATAGATAATGTGATTTCATAGTAGGCCTGGTTGAAAGTTTTCCATCGAAATTACTTTTGATAGAAAATTGCAATTTTGTGCAAAAATTTCAACTTTTCATCAAACAACTGAATATCTGAAAACCAAAATGTTTTCAGTTTTGGACGGAAAAAGTTTGCATTTCAAAACACCTCTGTAGTGCCTCATGGGAGTTGTAGTTTGGCTGTCATCTGCCCCCATTTTCCTCTGTGAGCCAGATTCCCCAGCCAGACTACATCTCCCATGATCCATCACAGCCTGGATTTCTAGGTTAGTTTCTAGGTAGTTTGGCATATTGTGACACTGTTGCAATAACTGGAAATGTAGCCAAGCTAGGTAGCCTTGACCATGGAGAAAAATGGGGTCATGACTGCAAATATACAACTCCCAGGAGGCACTAGGGAGCAATTTCCAATTGTTGATTTGTCACCAAAAAAAGTTGAAATTTTCCACAGTAGGAGAAAAATTCCAACCAGGTGTATTTCTTAACTGTGGTGCATGCCAAGACTTTGGAGTCTGGGGGTGAATTGCTTTCATCTTTTTCTGCCAATAGTCTGTGGTCTCTATGAGTTACACCATGAATTAAAAGCAATCTGGCTTACTCTGTACCTGATTTGTATCCTTAGGTGTATCTGACAGCAAGCACTGTGTACGGGTTGGAGGGTCAGCTGAATGAATTAGAGGATGCAGCACGTAAAATCAACAGTGTTACAGCAGAATCAGAACTGGCTGATCTGGAGGATCAGGTAGCCACAGCAGCAGCACAGGTTCACCACGCAGAGCTTCAGGTGAAGAAATTCACTCCCGTTATGTTTTGAAGGGCAATACAGTAGTGTGCTGTCATGCTTAACTATTTCACTTATTCAGGCGTATCATCACTGTGACACAGATTCTCTCTGCATCCACGTGGCTTAATTAGCCGGACTTCACTTTTTTAGTCATCCAAACATATGCATCCATATAACAGCAGCTAAACAGGGTGTGCTGTGTGGATCATATTTTATCACAAATAGATATGCAGGAGGAATCCCTTTCTTTCAACCAGAGATATTGGCTCTAATCCTGCTGCATGTGCGTCCGGTGACTTAGGTGGGAAAAGGCTTTGCCTTTCCAAACTGCCATCCTGGCCCCGCCCACACACCGCCCCCAGAATGCCTGCTGTAGGCATACTGGGGGTGGAGTGTTCCTGCCCCTCCCAGTGCTCTGGGGCAGCTCGCGCCATGCCGCCACCTCCCTTTCTGCTGCTGCTGGGGATGAGACGAGGCTTGGGCCAGCTCAGCTACCTCCCTTCCCACTGCTTCAGGGCCAGGAAGACTTGGAGCCACATGGCCTCCTTTCTCCACACTGCTCCCGGGCTGTGTGTGTGGGGGGAGAGAGGGGCGGGGGGAGCTTGGGCCGGTTCAGGCCACAGTCGCCTTCCATCCCACTTCTCTGGGGATGCTGGGGCATGCGTGTGCTCTTCCCCACCCCGTGATAATGAGGGGGGCACTGCTCCTCCCCTCCCCATGGTGGAGGCGGAGCCTCAGCAGAGGAGGTGGGGCTGGGTGGGGGCCTGCTTCTTCCAGCCCCAGCTGCATTGACCACCCAAGTCCTGCTGTTACTTTAGTCTGCAAAACGCAGATTAACACCAATAGGTGCAGATTCATGCCCAAGTTCCATTGACAGTGTGCCAACATCTTCATAATCACCATAATCATAATGCTAGATTCTATGCAATACACTAAATCAGCTTGTGTTCATAGACCAGAATGAGAGAACTGTAGCCACACAATGTGCCTGTGCTGGTTTTACGACCTCTGTTCTGAACAGATTTCTAAACTGTTTCACAGTACCAACATATACTCAGTGGCACATTTTTATGAGCAAACTTCCATTGATTTCATTCAGCAGCAGTTGCATGAATAAGGACTGAGACCTGAGGATTTGTCCTAACTACTAGATAGCATTATCTTTGTACTGGCTTGAATCATTAGTTTGTAGTAAAAATGTAAATGGGGAAAAAAGACAGCCTGACTAGGTGTCCAAGGAAATAAGTTTGTACTTCAAAATATTAAACATCATCAATCCTATTTGGGAGTATCTTCCTAACAATATTAACAACTGAGATGTCATCTGTCATCAGTGTGCCCCTGCACATGTTATCTGACTGCAGAAGTCTGACTGATTTCTCGTTTCTCTATCAATTCTATCCCTTTTTGCATAATTTGTTTCCTCTATCTCCACTTCTGCTTACTTTCTTCCCAAAGTCTTATTTACTTGGCTGTTTGTTTGTTTAATACCATGTCTTTACTGAGTTATTTTAAAATATAAATTACAGAACATTTAATGTAGAAGATTTCAGTATTGTTACAAAGAAACCATTTTTTTCTGTGTTCAAAAAAATAAGAACTAATGTGAAATAGTAAATGCATTATAAAATAAAGACAAATTTAATGACACAATTTGAATGAAGTTAGAATTATACAGCTACGAGTCATTGGGCACTGGATACTGTAGCAAATTGTCCATAGTGATAGAGAATGTGAGTACAATGCCACAGGATCATTCATTTACTCCATGTAAAGAGCAATCATCTTTTCTAATTTGTGACTGTCCCCTTTGGCACTCAAGACTAAAGAACACAGCAGTTCAATGTCTCAGTTAGATTGTCTTGCAAAATTACTGGAGAAATCAGTTGTATATTTCTTCATATTTCAGTAATTTTGAAATTTCTTTCTCCTCTTGTTTTTTTTAATGTATTGTGTTGCTTTAAGATTTCAGATATTGAGAGCAGGATTTCAGCTCTCACTGTTGCTGGCTTGAATGTGGCTCCATGTGTTCGCCTGACAAGAAAACGGGATCAAAAGCAAATGAATCAGGTGCCTACAACATTATGCAATTTTACATGGGGGGGGGGGTAGGAGATTGTACTTTTTTCTGCATTAAAGCTTAGTAAAACATATGTGTTTTTCACAGATGCAAACAATAGACACCTCAAGACAGCAGAGGAGAAAGCTTCCAGCTCCACCAATAAAAGGTGCCCCCCAAATGCATTCAGCTTATTTTATTTATTATGTTCTCTTCTGATTAAACTATAGCGTACATCCTAAAGAGAGCAGCTAAGGGGAATTAAATTACAAAGTGAATACACTGACAATAAACAGTATCCCAGAGCTACATGTACATAACATAAAATACTGATTTGGCCCTTTGGTAGGTGCTTTCACTTACTCATTTGATTTAATTTGCTGCCATACGTCAATAGGGACAAAAGCAGAAGACTGGCCAAAGCAAATGAGAAATGATGACTGTGACCTGAAGAGATCCCCAAAAGGGTATTTTGGAGCCAGTGATGGTTAGAATCAACAGATAGAGCAATCACAACATGTTAGTTAGCAGAGGCAGGGCTAGCCCAATGGGACCCCCCACCACATAACACACAATAAAAAGTGAATAGGGGGCCACCTTGCGCTGCTCAGGGCCTTAAGTAATTGCTTAGCCTGCTTATGCTAAGCACCAGCTCTGCTCATTAGCAATGGACAAACTCAATTCAAAGCATTATTCTGGGATGAAATGGTGCATGTGTCAGGAAGGCACCTATGCCATAGACAACAGTTCCCATTTTTTGTTTTAAAAATATTTCTAGTTTCTGGAGAATGCATGCACTTGTTTATACTTTACTGTAAACACTGGAAAAGCTGACTTAAGGCCTGGCTCCAGCAAAGGACTGTTTAATAAAACATATAAATGTGAGCTCAGTTGAAGCACATTATAAGTGTCTTGCTGAATCCACAGCTAATGGCATAGGAAGTTTTAGGGACAGGGTTGAATTATCCAGCTAATATACCTTCAGCCCAATGTCATACTTTCTCCCTGCCACAAATTCATCTTAAGAAACACATCTGTTGAATTCATCTGTAACTTATGGCTCAATGGCATTATGCAATTATTTAGTGTATACCTATGAACATGTTTATGAGCTAGATCTGTCTTTGCTTTCCTGTTTAGTCTATGTTTCCTAGTTTTTTATTGTGTACCTTCCAATTTTGTTAACTTTTCAGTGGTGTGAAAATGCCTCTCTCAGACCACTTCTGAACTCAGTTCACCACTGCTTTATTCTTATTTTATGCCATTGTAACTCTACTGATGGAAATGAAGTAATGTGATAGCGAATCAGGTTTTCTCCTAATTTAAAAAATCTCTCTTACAGTATCATAATCTTCCAGTTTTCATTTAAAGTAAATCTAACTTTCCTCAAAACCGGTTTAAGTCGCTAAAGAGCTAGATTTGCTTTTTCAAGTCTGTTTCTTGGTTCAAGTTATCACGTAAAGAATGTTCCCATTTTCCCCTCCCCAGGTGAAAATATTGATGCTTCTCCAGTTACTACTGTTAGAACATTTAACAGAAACTTTATGCTCCAAGGATCTCTAACACAAAGAACTAAAGAGAGAAAAAGCACTGCCAAGGACTTGATGGTAACATCTGAGAACAAATCTTGTTAAAACTGTAAAGAGCAAGAAATACAGATTTCTCATTTAAGGCTAGATTGTCCCTAGCCCTTACTTGCTGCATACGAGACTAAGGCTCCTCTCAATCTCTTGCTCAGACAGAAGAGCTATTCAAAATGCACCTCTTGACTTGGTGGCTGGGGAAAAGAGGAGGAGGATCAGGGGCTGGTCATTTGATACTCCCCATTAACAGCAAATGGGGCAAGGAGAGGACTTAGCTCCACCCTCCCTCTTGCCCGTTGTAGTAGCTGGCCCAAGAACCTTGGGGAGAACTAGCTAGACGCAAGGAAGCTGGGAGTGGACAAGGAACTGTACCTCTTTAAGGAGCTCCTCCTAGTGGCTTAGTGTAGCCTGTATCTACCTAGAATGATAGAACACTAGAGCTGATAGGGCCTCGAGAGATCATCAAGTCCAGTCCCCTGCCCTCACAGCAGGACCAAGCACCATCTAGATCAGTGTTTCTCAGCCTTTTTTTAAATAAAGTACTCCTTTTTTTAAAAAAAAATTATAAGTACCCCCATTACCTACAGTTTTCAGACACACACAATTATTTTCTACCATTGCAACACATTTGTTTAAACAACTTAATCGTAGCCAGGCGGGCGATGAAATTTTTGGGTGTAAAAGGTACAAAAATAATAAAACACTGTAAAACTTAAAACAAAATTTCAGTTTTCTCCAAATTTCAGTTGTGTTGACGTACCCCTCCAGACTTTTCTTGAGTACCCCAAAGGGTACTTGTACCACTGGTTGAGAAACGCTGATCTAGATCAATGCTTGACATGTATAAACTGCAAATTCTCTGGGTATGTTTATAGCAGTGGTCTCCAACCTTTTTAAACATGAGATCACTTTTTTAAATTTAAGTGCAATCCAGGATCTACCTCCAACCCAAATACCCTTGCCCTGCCTTCTTTGTGCCCTTTCTCCAAGGCCCCGCCCCTGCTCACTCCATCCTCCCTCCCTCCCCCATCCTTCTTCCCTTTCACTAGGCAGGGTCAGGGTTAGGGTGTAGGTTCTGGTCTTAGGCTAAAGGATTTGGAGTGTGAGGGGGGCTCTGAGCTGAGCCTGAGGTAGGAGTTGGGGTGCAGAATGGGTTTCAGAGTATAGGCTCTCTGAGGAAGTTTGGTTCTGGAGGGGCTCAGGGCTAGGGACTTGGGGTGCAGGAGGAGGTGTCTGACTAGGGAAGGGGTTCAAGATGCAGGCTTCAGCTGAACACCACTTTCCTCAGGTGGCTCTTGGGTGGTGGTGCAGTGGGGCTAAGGCAGGCTCACCCCTGCCCTGGCCCTGCACCACTCTCAAAAGCAGCCAGTAAACTCCCTCCATGCCAATCCCTGTTGTGCCTCCCTCCATTCTCTGAAGATAGAATACAGGGTGGGAGGAGGGGCACCCTGACCCCAGCGCCCTCTCCTTTCCCTTCCCTTCCTTGCCCTGCACAGCAAGTAGGAGAGTGGGGGACAGTTCCAAGGAAAAGGTTAGCAGATGCACAGCAGTGGGGGGAGGAGCAGCTGAAGTGCTGGTGTTTGGTAGCCTCTTGGCCAAACCATTCAAGATCACCTGTCAGAGGCTCCAAAATCTACTAGTAGAGCCCAATCTACTCTATATTACAAATATAAACCATTTTTTAAAAATCCTGTAAAAATAGGCAGAATTAATAGACACTCCAGCCCAGACATGTGGGGCAGGCGCTGACAGCAGCAATGCCACAATATAATAAAGCAGAAGAGACACTCCTCATATCTCACTTTCTTACATGGAAATGTTCAGCATAGGGATTTAATGTGATTGAAGTGGCGCACAGCCCACGTACTGGCTCCCTGCACTGGGGTGAAGTTCATCCCTGCGTTAACAAATTGAGATTCTGGCCCCATTGAAGTCAATGAGAGTTTTGCTGTTTGTTTTCAGTGGGGCCAGGATTTCACTCACAGGGTTCATATCTAAGGACTAGCAACAGAAGGTTTTGCTCATCTCAACAATCAGGAGAAGACTTAAATAGTGGACTATTCTTTGTGGTGCTTGGGGTGTATTTCACCCAGAATAATTGGTGCATATGATAGCTCACTAGACTGGTAAAAAAGCCTTGATGGTTCCTTTTTGTTGAAAAAGCTTTATTAGCATTCTACTCTATACATGTTTTGTCATTATGAAGTATTATGTTAATGTTTTCCTTTTCTCTCCATTCTAGGAACCAACCATAGGACCTGCTGTAATGTACTAGACTTACAAAACTACTGCCAATAACACACTGCCTAAGGCTGTACACTAGAGTGCCTTTATTTAACAGCCATTGTATGTCCAGTAGAAAGTGGACCTTGGAGAACCCACAATGCCTCACTAATAGGGCTTTGTTTGGATACCTCACTGAGAAAGCTGTCCAGCATTGTGGTCTGCTAATGGAAACTCTGCCTTAAAGTTCTCATGAGGCTCCCGAAAGGATACTGAGTTTCATAAGCAAGGCTTCATGTTTTAAGATGCACTTTTTCCCCCCATTGATTGTACTAAAGTATATTGTCTTTAAAATACAATATGTTTTGTATACTTAATTCAACCATAATTGTTGGTCAGTATTTCATGTGAAAAGAAAGGTAAAAAAACCTCTGATCCCTGTTTGCTGGCAGGTTTGACACTGAGTTTAGTGTTTGTCAGGGACGGCCGGTGACAATAGGCGGACTCGGGTGCCGCCTTCAACGAGGTGCTCGGGGTGCTCGATGATGGCGTCATAGGGTGCCTGAGGTGCCCGATGACGACGTCAGTCCATTGATGGCCCTGCAGGCGGAGGCATTGATGGCGCGTTCCGCCTGGGGCACCAGCTACCGCAGCCCGCCTCGGGCCGCTCCTAGTGTTTGCATATCAGTTCCAGCATCATTTTCTGAAAGACCCTCTCTATGCTGATAGAGCAGCTTTGGCTGAATTATTATTCTGTCTCCAGACCTGGGCTCTTTGGATGTTAAAGGAGCAGTTTACATTTTCAATAGGCTGGCACGTTCCACCATAGCATACTGTGGTGGGGGACATGCATGTATCATGTCTACAAAAAGATAAATTCTGAATTATTATTTTGGTACCTGGATGCATCTGAAAACCATTGCAAAATCATTACCTTGCACTTCTATGCTTAGAAGCATAATCCGTTTTAGGAAGTGTCCTAAATATTTGTTACACATAGCAGGCGCATCTCTGAATTAATCATTACCAAATGTTCAAAATTACAAAATTAAAGTAAAACCAATGCTGTGAATGAATATTGTTCGAAAACTGTGCTTCCCGAAGCGTGTTTTTAAATAATAAGGGCTGGTAAAAAGGCTCTTATAAAGGTGCTAGGAGGGGGAAATAGCACACAAGGGCACCTCACTTCCCCTTCCTTGCGTGAAGCATGGAAGGGCCTTTCAGAATTGCAGTCCCTTTGCTTTGGGGAGCATTGGGAGTGCTCAGCTGGATTAAACAGAAGTGTAGTGGCAGAAATGCTCTTCCTGCATCCCCAAAGAGGCATTCTGCTTCCAGAAGCGCCACTAAGAGCAGCACCTCTCTGTACCACCCCCAATGCTGGTCATTACTTAATGTGTAGTTCAGAGCCCTAGGGATCAGTTAGTTTAACTACAGATATCTTGAAATAAATTTAAAAACATGCAGTAATGTAAAAGTGAGGGACATAAAACAGCTTATGCCTGATTCAAAACATTATGGCCAAAATTTTCAAATTTGGGTGCCAAAACTTAGACACCTTGGTTTACATGTAGGCTATCTAAAGAAGAGCAGCCTGATTGTCAGAAATGCTGAGCATCCACAACTCTCATCGTCTTCCTCTGTAACTCTGCATGCTACTGAAAATTGGGCATACATTGCAGATAACCAGATTGGCAATTTGGGTCTGAATATTGAAGAGATAGGATAGTTTTGATTTGTCATGAGGCTTGGATTCTGCACGAAAAGTAGGGAGCAGTTCAGACTTAGTGTTCATTTTCTCCAAGCCCATCCAGACCTGGTTAGAGTAGCCAGATAAATGGTTCCAGTTTGAACCGCCTTCATAATCTAAAGTCTCCTCACCAGTGCAATTGGAATTGGTGAGGAGAATTGGATCCAATTAGAAGTATAGGGCCATATTCCCAACAAGTGAAACTCCCCAATAGTTCTGTTGACGTCAGTGGAACTATGGCGAATTAAACCAGTTGAAGATCTAGTCCGTGATGGTCATTCTGGGCCAAATTATGCCTGTGTTATTCTCATGCAGTCCTCATTATCTTAAATTTATTTGCACAAGTATGAGGACAGAACTTGTGTTTTAAGTATACAGTGTGTGTGTCTATATAAAATACATATGTATGTATATATATATACACACACACACATCATCTGGTGAAAGAGATTAAACAGAGTAAGATGCCTAATATATTTTTCATTATTCAATCTCCATCCTGTAGACTGTTCTCTTATATGTGTGCAATACATTCCCAGATTTTTCTTTATGCAGATATGCGTGTCATGAAATGTCACTAATAGTGGTTGGTTTACATATTTGTCTAATAAGCTAATACTGTGTATGTAATATCAATTCAGAAATGACTAATTTTAATAGAATAATGGCTTTTGTTCTGTTAGTGTGATTTAAAAAAAACAGACTTGGAGTAGAATGTTTTCCATAAGAGGCATGAAAAGCAACTACTGTTGTGTTACATTGTTAAGTTGTCTTTGACAAAAATGTGTATTGTGTAGGTATTGCAAAACAAAACAAAAAACCCCACCCTGCCCTGCTACAAAGTATTTGAATTTTTACAGATTTACTTGTGCCAAATATGTGCAAAAATTTAATTTACTGTTTTAAAAAATCATAAAAACATGTTATAGCACACAAAGAATTATTTTGTCATCAAGTGATTTCAATCGTTAGTGTTAATATTTATATTAGATTAATTTTTATAAATGAAAATATTTTAATGGCTAAAAAGGACTATATAATCTATTTGATTAAGCCTGAGTGAAAGTAAAGCTTGCCTTGTTGTTGTTATCTGCGTAGTCACCAAGAATTATTGTTAATAGAAATAAGAGTAAAAGCAATTTGTGAAAAAGAATGCCTTTTCAGGGACCTGATTCATAAACAAAAATAAATCTACTGTTGTTTGGATTTCTGTGCACTTCAATCAGGAAAGGTGCAGACTGCACTGTCATACATTTGTATAGAATGGTAGGTATTGCACGCTGGCCATGTAGGAACCTGTAGTTCACAAACGACCACTTCATTGGTTCTTTCACTACTATGCAGCTCAGAAAAGGAGGGCAGTATGCCAGTGTGTGAAATGCATTAAATTAGCCTGAGAGAGAGACAGTATGTCTACACTGCAGAGTTTTTCCGGAAAAACTACACTTATGTCCACACTGCATTGCATTCTTTCGACAGAAAGTTGAAAGAACACAGGAGTTTTTTTCGACAGCAGTAAACCTCCTTATTCGAGGAAGAAGCCCTTTTCCAAAAAAGCTCTTTCAGAAAAAGGTGTGTGTGGCCAGGGAAGAGGGTGTGGGGTTTTTTTTTCAAAAGAAGAGGCCTCTAGGAAAAAGCACAGGTGCCCTTGGTGGCCACTCTGTCCATAGTAATCACAATTTAAATGTGAGATAGCGTCCACATTGATTGGATGCTATCTTTCGAAAAAGCAGATCACTTTTTCGATTCACTTTTGCTGTGTGGATGCTCTCTTTCGGAAGAAGTTTTTCCAGAAAATCTCCTCCAGAAAAACTTCTTCTGAAAGAAGCCTTAGACATAGAGAGAGAGAGATTTCCATTTCAATAGATTTTAGAGAAGGAAAGAGAGCCCTTTAAGAATGTATTCCATCTTTCTAAACCATGTGCATGTTGTGCTAAGTACAGTCCCTCAACAGGCAAAATTCTCATAGATGTCAGCAGGGATTTAAGAGCTGGGATGGGGAACCTCAGGATTTGGTTCTTTCTAAAGAACCATAGCACCTTCATTTCCTGTTTCCCCGTTCTACTATGTCCAATGCATATTTCATGCCATGTGGCAATTCAACAGTACACATCTTCCAGCCCGTTGGAAGAGAGGGCATGGCTGCAGTGGTGCTGAGCTCCAGTCAACACTGGCTGCCAGTATGCCTCACTGAGTGCTAATAGCTGGTGCCACTCTGGATTCTTCAGGCGTGGACCAGTGGCTCCCCTTGAGCATCTTGCCTATTGTGTCTGTCCTATGTGGGAGTCCGAAATGCTGGTAAAGTTGGGACCAGTTCTGGTACATTGTTTCTCCTACCCTATTACAAAGTCCCTGTGTGAACTCTTGACTTTCCTCAGCCTAGGTACTTTCTGTGCCACTACTGCTAATGGGCTTACTTTAACAGTCAACTGATGACCACAGTGAGCTCCCTGGTTAATCCCAGCTGATTTCTGTGACAGTTCATATACCTGCCCACACTCATGCTGCCAGTGTCTTAGCCTGTAGTGGATGTTAGGCAATTGGCAACTAAAATAGCATCAGGAACTAGAATGATTCCAAAAGGCTCTTGAGAGGTTATGTTCCTCCAACAGGCAAAAATGTGATAGGATTATCTAGGAACTCTGTTTTTGATTAAGCTAGGCATACAATTTTGGTACAATGCCGACAACCCACTGTATTGCCTAAAATTCTCCCATTTTGTTAACTTAGGTGTGATAGAGGCTTCATTGCTGGTGGTGGTACAGTGGCTTTTTATTATTATTTAAGCAATAGATTTGTCTACCACAAATTATCATTTTGTCTGAATGATTGACTTTAAAAACTAGAGTCATGCTTAGTTCATAAACTATCCACACAGTCTTAAAAAGGTAACTATAATAATATGAGATTCAGGTCACACTTGATGGGAATAATAGTGGATGTACACACCAAACAGTCTAAAAGCAAGCCACAAGTTGAAATTCCTTTGCACAAACTATGGGTCAAACAACTGAAAAATACAATCGTATCTGAAAAAATAATATCCTGCTGCTGGCAGATAGCCCACTTTTCTGACTCTGAATTAAGTTCATTGGCTAAATTATTTGCCCTAATTAATTCAACCCCTGCTACTTTGGAAGTTATTCATGAATGACAACTAAAAACATAAGCTTGAGCCATTATCTTCTGAAGTACTCTTCAGGAATTAAGTTTCAATTCTAGTTCATTAGCTAAATAGTAAATGGTCTTTTCTTGATCATGAGCCACAACTTAGAACTGCTTATAATTTGATCTGATGTATTTTTGGTGGCAAGAGTTGCTTATCAAGATTAAACATGTTGTAATTAGCACTGCTCATATAATTAAAGTTAATTAATCAGTATAGCGATGGATCACATTAAGCAAATAATAATGGATTATTTATGTAATTCAATAGGAATGATTTTAGGTACAATGCTTGGAGAGTGACTTCAATTTTTTAACTCTGAAAACTGAAACCCCTCCTTTATCTTAAATTTAACAACCTTTTTTTCATTTGGGGTCCCTGAAAAAATTTCAGACCCATTTGGAAATGTTAGGCATAGCCTAGAACCCTCTGTGAGGGTGGGGGCTGTCTATAGACCACAAAGTGAAATCTACTGTTGTAGAGGAATATCAGCCAGCTGCTTCACCTGTCTTTGGCCTAATTATGCTGACTGAGGATGATGGGGTGTGCGCTCTGAGCTCACAAAGCTATGGTGATGGTTTAACAAGCCTGTGACCAGGGCTGCTGACAGCCCCCTATAAGTCAGTTTGTCTGACATTTGGGCAGTGTTGCACCTGCACTGCTGGCATGTTCCCTCTTTTTTTTTTTTTTTTTTTTTTTTTTTGATCCATGTAAGCAATACTTCTATGATGTGCACCAGCAGTACAAACTAACCTAGAGATGTTTGTTAAAAATGACTGTAAGGATAATTACTCCAGCCAGGACAAGTTAGGCTTTTAGAACTCACTACTCAAAGAATTAAATTTAAGTGTAAGAAATAAAAATTATTAAATGCATAGACTAGTCAAGACACTAAAATAACACACTTTGAAAGAATAGTATTACAGAGAATATATGTGCACTGTAACAAGTACCAAGTAGTAACAACAATATCACAAGTATGTGTTGAGAGGCAAGATAAGTGTGACAGAGACAGGACGGTGTGTGTGAGACAGACATGCAGTCTATGTCCTTTCTTTGTGTCTTCCACACTGTGTGAGATGCAATGTGACACAGACAGGATTGTGTGAGTGACACACAGATAGGACAGTATATGTGGGACAGACAGCGTGAATGCTGGCTGCTGGGGAAATAAAGAGATGCCTGAGCTGTATCTATAAGATGCGCACTGAAAGCTCTCATCTGTTCCTGAGCCATGTCCTCCCTCCCCTGCTCTCTGGAGATGGAGTACAAGGGCAGAGAGAGACTGTATGAGCTGGCTGTTGGGTAAATCTCACAGTTCACTGTCTCTAAGTAGGGTTGCCAGATACTTTCACAAAAAATCCCAAACATGGCAGGGAAAAAAATTGGTTGAGAGAAAAAAAAAAAAGGGGAGGGGGGGGGTGAGAGGAACAAACTTGAGGGAAAAAAAAGTCGCTGCGCCTTTACATTCCCACACTCCCTGCTCCCCCTGCCAGATGAGGCAGGGGAATAATGTCCCCACCAGCCTTCCATCCAAGAAAAACAGAAAATACAGGACATTTTGCAGGTCCGGTATTTTCTGGAGTTTTTTTAACCAGACAGAAGATATGGTTACCAGACTGTCTGGACGAAAACTGGAAATCTGGCAACCCTATCTTTAAGGAAGGTGCCAGTCACACACACTTAGGCTATATCTACACTGCAGGCTTCTTGCACAAGAACTATTTTGTGCAAGAGTTCTTGCACAAAAGGTCTTGTGCAAAAGTGCATCCACACTGCCATGTGCTTTTGCACAAGAGCGTCCATGGCAGTGTGGATGCTCTCTTGCACAAGAAAGCTCTGATGGCCATTTTAGCCATAGAGGTTTCTTGCACAAGAAACCCCGGTTGCACATCCACACTGCCTTCTTGTGCAAGAGCTCTTATTCTTCGTGGGGAGAGGAATAACTCTTGCGCAAGAAACAAATGTTCTTGCACAAAAAGCCTGCAGTGTAGATGTAGCCCCATAGTAGAATGCTGTACCGCTGACTTAAGTGAGTCTTCATGATCAGGGAGCCAACAGAATTGCCTGGCACCTGGGCAAGCTGAGGGTAGGGCCCCTGGCAGAAGGGGCAGAGCTGGGAGCAGCCTGCCCTCAGCACCACCAAGATCTCTGGCTGTCACCACTGCTGCCGCTGGGAGCCACAGGCCCTAGGATCTAAGGCAGTTGCCCCTTTTGCCCATTCCCCCATCAGCAGGCCTGCTCAGGAGCTGGTGCCTCTTGTCTCCAGCGATGGGGTGGGGGGCCACCCTGCAACCAGCACCCTGCCTCAGCTAGCAAGAGGGTCCAGGATCACTGAGCTGCAATAGGATGGAGCAACACTGGAGGGGTGGCACGTGCCACCTCTCAGCTAGGAGGCCTATGAATGTCTCCTGCATGGCAGGACCCCTCCAGGCCCCTGGGCAATAGCCCCTTTTGTACCTCCCGCATCAACAGGCCTTCCTGTGGCCTCCTTTTTCTTAAAAAAGCAAACAAAAGTCCACCTGGTTGTAGAGTACACCTATATCTATAGACTATGGGTAAATACACTGAGATGTTGTCATTCACCGAGCCGTGGTTTATTTTTAACCAGCATTAACAACTCGCTTTGAAATGTGACAGAAGAGTTTGTTGGCAGGCTAACACAGAGCATGTTTCATGGAGAGTTGATTCCAAGCATGAATATCTTTTGGTTCTTGCACAGATGTACCTTCACAGTCACTACAGTGGCATTAGTGTTATGGGAGAGGAGAGTGGAGGGGAGAGAGAGAAGGAAAAAGGTTTTGTTCAGAGCAGGAGAGGAAGTTTGTTAACAGCAGAGTGTGCATTCAGCATCACTTTTCAGTTCGGAACTTTCTACCTGAGAGTGCTTCTTTTAAAAGTTTACGCAAGAAATAAACCAAAGACATGTAGGCAAAAGCAGAACAAAAAGAAGTTTATCATGTACGTGAGAATGTGGAAAGGGGAGAGAGAATTAAATTCAACCGAAAGAAGGAAGTGAGTTTAATTACAGCTAAGAGAAGGGAATCACCACCAGCCATCATCTTCTGCATCCAGTGCTTCTTGCTCCTGCAAAGCTTTCACAATCAGCTCCAGGCTGCTGAGGCCAGGTCTCAGGTTCCTATGGCTGCTCTTTAGCTGCCTTTTCCCAAACCGGCCAATAGGTCGGACCCCACGTTCCACATACCAGAACGGATCAATTTCAGGACCTGAAAATCAAAACATTCAGTAAAGAAGCGCACACTGAGACAAGCAGTGAACAACACTCAGCCTGGGTCCAGCATCTACTGAACAATGCCAGAAGAACATCTAAAAAAACCCCATAAAAACAACAAATAGTTCTGCAGCACCTAGAACATCTAGGCTACGTCTAGACTGGCATGATTTTGTGGAAATACTTTTAACGGAAAAGTTTTTCCGTTAAAAGTATTTCCGCAAAAGAGCGTCTAGATTGGCATGGACGCTTTTGCGCAAAAGCACTTTTTGCGGAAAAGCGTCCGTGCCAGTCTAGACGCGCTTTTGCGCAAGAAAGCCCCGATCGCCGTTTTAGCCATCAGGGCTTTTTTGCGCAAAACAAATGTCAGCTGTCTACACTGGCCCTTTTGCGCAAAAGTGTTGCGCAAAAGGGACTTTTGCCCAAACGGGAAGGGCAAAGTATTTCCGCAAGAAGCACTCATTTCATACATTAGGAAGTCAGTGCTTTTGCGGAAATTCAAGCGGCCAGTGTAGACAGCTGGCCAGTTTTTGCGGAAAAGCAGATGATTTTCCGCAAAAACTGGCCAGTCTAGACGCAGCCCTACAGTGATACTACACCATCAGAAAAACACAGGAATAACTAACCAGTACAACCCTAGGAGTTCTAAACATCAATCTTCTATTGCCTTTAATGGCCATTCTCCATCTGTAGGGGTGGTAGGATAAAGAATCAGGTATGGCTAAGATTGTTCCTATCAAAGAATTTCTCCATATTTATGGACCTGCAGTTCTTACTTAGACAAATCTCCCATTGAATTCAGTAAGGACTCTCTGATTTTTCTAAAAAAAATGGCAGGCATGTAATTTTCTGTCCAAGTAACCACTACATTTTTCTAGAGATTGTAACCACCTCTGACACGTGCTTTCTGTGTGTGTATCTGTCTGTATAAAGACAAGAATATTCAATTAAATGTCTACTGAAATAAGTATAAAGCCTGATCTTGTTCTCTTGTTTAATACAGGCGACGGCCCCTGGGAACTTCAGTGGGAGCTTTGCCTTGATTTAGTTATTTCAATGCACAAAGCAAACTATTGACTTGCATGCAAGAACTAGATCTGCACCAGTTTCTACCAAAACTACCTTGGAGGTAGAAAACCCACAGCAGAGGAAGGTTATAGTTGTGGCAGCTAGTTCAACAGGGAATGCACTGACCTGTGTATCTGAGATGTCTCTGCTTATTGGGCTTTTTTAGCACCGTGACCAATTTTAAAACTGCCCTCCTTCAGCAGAAGTCTTGAAGGGAGGTGGCAATATTAATGTTTGCCTTCCGTTTAAGTTAATACCACTCCTCCCTTTCTCCCTCCTCACCCGCCATAGTTTGCTAGCTCACTGTAAGCTCACTGTAGCTATTGGCATCAGCATAGGTGCCTAGTGACTCAGTGCATGTGAAATTCCCTTCACCCACTGGAGCAAAACCCATTTTCTTTTCAAATCTCTTCCATTTAATGTCTAATTTACATGAAGAATAGTGATAGAAATGTAGCCGTGTTAGTCTGGTGTAGCTGAAACAAAATACAGGACTATGTAGCACTTTAAAGACTAACAAGATGGTTTAATAGGTGATGAGCTTTCGTGGGCCAGACCCACTTCCTCAGATCAAATAGTGGAAGAAAATTGTCACAACCATATATACCAAAGGATAAAATTAAAATTTTCTTCCACTATTTGATCTGAGGAAGTGGGTCTGGCCCACGAAAGCTCATCACCTATTAAACCATCTTGTTAGACTTTAAAGTGCTACATAGTCCTGTATTTTGTTTTACTTTACATGATAGTGCACTCAACCAATCCTGCCAAAAAGGCTGTTATGTGCAAGGTCCTCACTAAACGGAATGGGTTCCAAAATTGGCCCTTCTAAATCAAATGTGAAAAGCTGGTTGAAAAATTTGATGGGACAGTTTTCCAAGGAAATACTGCTTTGCTGAAATCAAAAAACATTCTTGTGGAAGCATATCAATTTCAATGGAAAATTTTTCAAAAACAATTCAAAATGGAGTAAATTTGGATGTTATTTTATTCTAACTAGTTTTGTTGCAGTTTAAATAACTTATACAAAATATTACATGTTTTGACATCAGAACATTTCAATGTTAAATTAAATATTGACAGAACATTTCAGAGGCAGTTTTAATGTTTCCAAGTTGCAACATGTCAGACATTCTATTACTTTAAATATTTTGAGATTAACTTTTTATCTGGATTCAGAATAAAAACAAGTTTTGACATATCAGACTTACCTACAGGACAGAAATTCCATTTTTGACGAGCTCTAATCACATATCCGTGTTTTTACCATGTACCAAAATATAAATGGCTCATCAGTATAAATGTGATATTTATGGAGGCGCTTCACTAGAAAAGCCTTAGTCAAGAGACGTGGCTGAAGAGTACTCCGGTTCCCATGATAAGATTCATAAATCCACTAAACTGCTGAGTGGATGGAAATTAAAGCTAACTCCTTCAATGTGCTAACTCTTTGCTAATGAAATTCTGTTTATGACTCATGCTTTTACATGGCCAATTTGTAAATTGCAGGATTTTTTTAAGATCAGAATTCTGTTCAATTGTTTCAGGAGAGGGGCAAGATTTAATTAGTACAAACATTCAGCAGGGCAAAAAGAGAGAAATGTTAGACATCATCATAATGATGGGACAGATACTCCAGAAGTATCATAGGAATGTCAAGACTGAATGTCATTAATTTCATTTCAAGTGCATTCCCTAGTTTACACAAATATCTGAAGGACCTGACATAAGGCTGCAGAATCTGTGCTGGGGCATTTTGCTTCTTTAACAAGAAGAGTGAAAAATTCCTTTTCACAGTGGCCACAACTTTCTCCCTAAATATAAAGGTACTTTTAAAAAATGTGTGGTATAAATAAGATTAGACACCTTATTTTTGGAGTGCTCAATTTGATACCCTGATCAACTACCTTCTGAACATCCGACCCTTTTAAGTTGTCACAAATGGGCAAACAAATACTGGGGCTCCCAAAATCTTGTCTTTAAAATGTAGAAAGAGATACTGTGGCAGGACTCCATTCCCATCACTCAACCCCCTTCCCTGCCCACAGAATCCCGTGGTTACACAGCACCCACTGAGGGAATTCTGAATAGGGATGTTAGATATTGATTTAATAACCATGTAACTGCATCAAATCTTAGCAGTTACATGATTATTCAATAGTCCCTGGGGGCGGGGCAGGCAGCTGGTGTGCTCCTGCCCCACTCCCGGGGAGCCCCCCGCCACCACACATGGCTGTGTCTGATACAAAGACAGCAGCATGTGATGGCAACAGCCCCTATCTGCGGGGGGACACGAGCTCCCAACAGAAGCTGCGCTGGCATCCCACGGAGCAGCCTATCCATGGACTAGCCTGGGCCCACCACAGACAAAGGCTGCTCTGCAGCAGCTTCCTCTACCCCTCCTGCTGCACTGCTGCCCCTGATAGAGGGCAGGGGGAAAAGGTGGATTGTGAGAAAGCAGCACCGTGGAGCCTATGGGAGGCAGCAAGGGTGGGGGAGGGGGACAAGCAGCTCTGAGGAGTCAGCATGCACAGAGAGCTGACTCAAAAGCCAGCTCCTCACATGTGTCAGCTCCTGTCTGCTCTCTGCCCCATTTCCCCCCGCCCCCCATTTGTGCCTCTAATAAAGAGGCAGCAGCATGAGAGGGATAAGCAGCTCCATGGGAGCAGATACGCATGGGCAGCTGGCTTGAAAGCCGCTTCCCAGGTATACCTGCTCCTGCCTGCCCGCCTCTGCAGCAGCAGCATCAGAGTAGGGGGACAGGGGGTTCCATGGGATCCAGTGCTTAAAAGCCAGCTCCGGATGGGCACCAGCTTTCACCTCCCCCACCTTGCTGCCTCCTATACAGAAGGCAGCAAGAGGGGAGGGAGTGCATGTAGTCGATAGGATTAACTAATAAGCCCAGGCTTATCGGTTAATCGTGTAGTCAACTACATATTGACATCCCTAATTTTGAGGTGCAGGAGGAAGAAGGGTGCATAAATAGACACTCTTTTTTGCTCTCTTCTATCCATGGTAGTGGAAGCAGGAATTTATCTCAAAGCTGCTTGTCAGGATTGCCCCTCTGATTATATTTGGTTCTGTATAGAAAGAGATAATGCTCTTTATCTAGCCTGGCATCAAAGCAGTACAATGACAAATACTGGAGATGAATTCTCCCCAATGCTTTAGATTGCACTTTTAAAATTCTGTGACAGACACCCCAAAAGATGTGGGGTTTTTTACTAATCTTACATATTTTAGAAAAGAAATGTCAGTCTGTCTGTTTGTTCAAGAACTCCTCCTAAATGTTAAGAGCTAGGATCACCAAATTTGATATACAGTTTCCTCTGATTATTTAAATCAAGGTCAGGGTTTGATCGTGCCAGGATAATGGGATGCGTGTGGAATTTGATTATTTCTTATCAAATGGAAAGGAAGGGGTCTGGTAGGAGGGACAGTTATACTTCAGAGTGACCACGGGGGCCAGAGATGGGGACTGGGACAGATAACATCCCACTGGGCTAGCAGGGGGTAAAGGTGGAGAAAGCAACAGCTACCTTCTATATATTTCAAAGAGTGTGTCTGTTGTGTGTGTATCTGTCCCTCAGTTGGGGGACATGCACTCCGCCCCCAGCTGTGGCCGCTGCAGCTACAGGCACTTCTTACCTGGCCCCAAGCTGCTGTGGTGAGAGAGAGAGCTGGCATTCTGCTCCCTCTCCCCAGAGCAGCCTGCATCCTGAATCCTTCGTTCCTAGCCGCACCAGAACAATGATTTACATGAAGAAAAACAAAAACTTATTTGGGTTAAGGACCCAAGCAAGGCCAGGTAAATCTTCCAGTAGAGTAATGAAATAGAGCATCATCCTATTCACACTACGTAGTAATGCCACCAACATGGAGAACATTGCCCTCTACATCTTCCTAACATTATATACACACATCTGACAGGACTGTCCACGAGCCCCCCTCCCCCCCACACACACACATATTTGAGTCTGGAATCACTCAGTGGAAACCAGTGGAGTTGCACTGTGCCCGATCAGTACAAGAGGAGAATCCAGCTCGCAGTGGGCAGCATGGGAGAAAATAAAATGATTATTTGAAAGACCAGAAAGTCAGTCCTTACTTCTGTTGTCTATCTGATGGTTAAAGGACCTGCGCTGGCCTGACGTAAAGCTGAGTGATACCAAGAGCACCAGCATGTAGACTGTGATCAGCTTTAAGTGCTTGGGCTGAGGTGAACAGTGAGGATGATGTGACCCCGCCACTGCATGCCACATGATGGATCAACTGTAAGGATACTGGGATAAAAGAAGGAAACATGGTATAAGATGCTGATTAAAGAATATCATCAGTTTTCAAAAAAATATAGATATCTGACCATTGTTAAAGGAATAGCTGTATTCCCAGTTAACTGCTATTAAAAAAAATCTCAAAAATTCAGTAACATTGATACCAGGGTCAAATCCACTGAGCAGGGAACCAGGATCGAGGATGTCCTGAATTCTGTAAGCAGTGCTGCCACATGACCATTAGCAGCTTCTTTGCCTGGACAATGGGTGTAACATTTACCTCCCTCAGAAGTGCTGAGAGCTGTCAGTCAATGACTGTAAAGAGCTTCGGAGATGTGGTATAGGATAGGGATGTGATTGTTTAACCAAAACAAAAAACAGGAGTATGTAGCACTTCAAAGACTAACCATCTTGTTAATCTTTAAAGTGATACATAGTCCTGTTTTTTGTTTCAGCTACACCAGACTAACACGGCTACATTTCTATCATTGTTTAACCAGTTAACCAGTAGGGGCTGGAACAGCTCCCCGCCTGCCATGGGCACCACCGCAGACAGGAGCTGCTCCAGTATGTTTAACTGGTTAACCAATTAAATGGGATTTTACATCCCTACTATATAAACACTTTACTGTACAAAGATTTTTTTAAAAACAAATACAGGTTTTGTTTTCCATCATTCCTTTACACAAAAATGCTCATATTAATTGTGAAGTATCCAGGTATTTTTATGTTCTAACTAGGACTAAAAACCCATAAATGATTAGAATACACTCGATATCTTTCTCTAGTGCTAAGTACATGCATCCTTGAATGCCTGAACATGCTGTGCAAAACGTGTCCCTTTGTTTTTATCTTCTGATCTTGTTGCATTTATAAAGGACATTTCTTTAGATTAATTAAAATGTGGTTTATCGACTAATTCTTCTGTTCAGAGAGAAAACTTTCCAGGTGACGACTTGTGGTTTGTTAAATGAAAGTTTCCACTGATTGCCTGACTAAGGACTGCATTCTACAGACATCAGGGGACAAATGATGGACCGTAACAAGAAAAAGAAAGTCTAGAAGTTAGAATCTAGAAGGTAAGGAACTCTGGGTTCTGTTCCCACCTTGGACATTCATTCAGAGGGCTTGGGCAAGTCACTTAGGACCTTAACTCCCATTGATTTCAATGGGTGTATGTATTTGAGGATCTGGAACTTAGTTTCCCTATCTCAGTTTTCCTGTTCATGAAGCAAGAATAATAGCTACCTTATATGGATGTGGTAAAGTTTAGTTTAACACCTAGAACTTGGCATCCACTGAAGTCCATAACAGAGAGGTTAAAATTCAATTAATCAAGTAGTCTTGAAATGTAGCAAGAGCCGGGTTCCCTGCTGTGCCTCTGCCTCCCCTGTCCGTTCCCTGTCCCCCACACCACAGAGACAGTGCTGGGGGGAACTGGTTTTTAAGCTGGCTCCTATTTCCCCCATCCCTTGCTGCCTCTGATATAGAGGTAGCAAGGGGGTGGGAAAAATGCGAGTAGTTGACTCGACTACCGGATTAGCCTAGGCTATCAGGTAGTTGACTACTCTTTTACATCCCTAGTCTATAAGAGTCCATAAGAGTAATTCCATTACCTACAATAAGTATATGATTGGGCCCTAAAATCTTCAAATTCAAGGTGCTATCAAAATGCAAAGCATAATATGCAGTGCAGTAAATTAATGTTTATTGTTTGAAGCATTTCTTAGGCATTCCTATTCACTCTATGAATATTTTACTAGACAGAGTCAAAGGCTCTTGTCTTGTTAATCTTTAAATTCTATCAAGATTATTAGCTATTGACTATAGAAATAATTTTACCCCTGAGTATTTCATTACCTATGTTGGTTTGTCAGCTGTAAGTCAGCCCCCATTGCCCTGTTGCATCACATGGATAAATATCCTGGAACATAAAGAATTGAGGAAATAGTTCCAGGGAGCTACAAATTCAAATATCAGCTGTAGAGCTGAAAGAGTCAGTGGCAGGCACCCTGAACAAGGACTGAGCAGGACGAGTCTTAAGGTAGCTTCCTTAAGACAGCACCTGCCTCCCTCCAAAGGGGGAGAAGGCTAGTTTGAGTGAGGGGCAGCTGCCAGCAACACTCATCTGCCTAGCAAGCCTTTCAGGGGGTAGCTCATGAAACCTGAGTGGGCTGGGGCGAAGTTACTGGGAGTCTGTTCACAGCCTCTCAGGCTTTCTCTACACAGAACAGTTTCAAGCCCAGCTGCGGCAACGCTTTACTGAAAACGTGGCCCCGGCAGGCGAGCTGGGCGGGAGCTCCACCTCCCAGCGCTGCAGCCGGCGGCTTCCCACTCCTGAGCCAGAACGTTACAGCGCTGCAAAGTGCCAGTGTAGACTTGGCTCCACTTGAGCGGCTTGGAGCCGGAGCCCGATCCCGCAGCTACTGGCAGCAGCATCCCCGCTGAGTTCATGGGCAGCCGGCTGCTGGGCAGCGAGTCCTGCACAACCGTTCGGCTTCAGCCCCCCCGGTCCCTAGAAGGCGGGCGCCTCCGATGCATGCGGGGGAACGGGCAGCGCGCAGCTGGGCGCCTGCAGAGTTCCCCACCCGAGCCCGCTGCCTCGCGCCCGGGAGCCGAGCCCGCGGTCTGGGCGGCGCACTCACCTGTCCCCGGGGGCTGCGCGTGCGGCGGCTGCTCCGTGGAAGCCAGTCCCGGGGCTGGGGCGCAGCGGGGCGCTTTATAGCTGGGGCGCGGGCGGGCGCAGGGGGGCCGGGCCGAGGGGACGTCAGCCGCGTGGCCGGGCTCCATTTAAATAAGTTCGTGTGGCGCCACCGGGCAGCCCCCGCGCAAGGGGCAGCGCTGGGGCGGGGTTACAGCAGCACCTGGCTGGCCAGCCTGCTGGAGCCCCCCCCCCCCTTCCCAGGCGCGAGGAGGGAGGCGCCTGTGGGTCGGGGTGGGGAACTCAACTGCCCCCTCCCCCATGGAGCAGCAGGAGGGCGCCTCCCTCTCCCGCATCCCTGGGGGGCCACAGAAGCACTTCGCCGGCGGGAAGGAAACGGCCCGTGAAGGGGAGCAGCATGATCCCAGCCCTAAGTGCTTGTCCTAGGCCACACACATCTAGGGGAGCCACCAGGGCGGGACTAGGGCAATCGTGCAGCACCGCACCGCCTTCCTGCTGCCACCTCACCCCTTGCTGGGAGCCGCTGCTCTGAAGCGGTTTCCTCCCCAGGCCCGCATTTGGCAGAGGAAGAGCTGATAAGCCCAGCTCCCTTCTCACCAAGTGTTCGCAGATCTACAGCCACCAGGCTGCGCTGTCCTTCTCCCCTCCCCGCACCACTGACTAGCTAATCACTTCCTTTCATACCCTAGGCTGGGGGGGTGTCTAGTGGTCCCATCCCAGGGAGCTACACTTCCACAGCAGCTGAACTATAATGCTTGAAACTGGAAAATCTCACTAGTTAAACATACGCTTTTGGCCTTAAGTCTGCAAACTACTGCTGTGAATTAAGGCAAGCCCCAAATAGCAAAGTACTTATTTTAGCAATCAAGCACTTGCTTAAAGGCTTTCCTGGACCAATTTAGTAGAGCTCTGCATGTGGTAGGATCAACAGAGTCTATCAATGGAGTCTCCAGAAAGGCCATTTATACTGTTTCTTAACTAAGGTGCCAGTGTCCTCATTGCATCAGGCTGGGTGGTGTTGGATATCTCCCTTTATTTCAGTAAGCCCATGTCTGATTTCAAAACTGAAGTTTTACATACAACTCTCTGAACAAGATCCGAACAGGCAGGCATTTCACTGATAATTAGTGGTCACCAGCAGGCCCCTCTCAGAGAATGACAGAGGCCCCAAGCCACTTTGAGTTTAGAGGTCCCAGCCCAGCTCCAGCGCCCAACATATCTAATTTCTCATCCACAGGGTCATACTAAAAACCAAATGAATATATGAAAATGAAGATCTGAGATTTATTTATTACCAATGAAGTCATTGGACGAATAGCATGCGTATTTAAAAAATGTAACTTTAATTGTGAGTTTCCACTGCAAGCAAATCTCTTCATTTTAGGAATGTTTTTCTGGCTTTGTTGTGCGGAAACTCATTTGTAATTGAAGAAAATTCTAATTTATGTGCAACATCACTGTTAAGGTTAAGCATTGTGAGCCCATTCAAACTCTCTTGTCCCATTATAGAATGAAGATAATTCTTTACTTGTTTTAACACATTGAATGTGCATTCATCTGAAGCCACTCATGCTGGAAGATTGACAAAAGTTACATAATGCAATTGTAATATTAGAAAATACAGTCCAAAGGCCACAATCAAATATTTCTTGAAGCAATTCTTTTGGCTTGCAGTCCTATTTAAGGTCGGTGGAATGTATACATTTCAGAAAGATGATCTCATCACACAGATCTCTTGAAATTTCATTGTGGTACCTTTGTTAAAACTGTTTAGCCCCTAAATATAGATCTTCATCACTTAGTTCTCTGAACTCCCAAAGGAATCCAAAAAGAGTACAAATTTGTCCCAGTGACTCAAATGGACATGTAAGACCAGATTTGATGGAGTCAATAATAACACCCAAAAAATGACTCGATAGTGCCTTTCAACATCAGATTGAGATGTTAACTGATATTGATGGAAAACTCAGATGAAGCGTCAATACCCTGCGCTATTGATTTGGACTCAGAAAGGATTGTGTCCCAATGATCACAGATCTTTTGAATATCTTTAAGAAATTGTTCAATGATATCTCAACATCTAATGTAGCACTGTGTTCTTCAATTACAAGATTAGTTTTGTGGATCATTTTTAGCTGCTTCATTCACATGCATTCAAATGTGGATGTAAACTTCTGAATTAACTTAAGCTCAGTGCAAGCCTGTGCTGTGAGAGTAAAAGATTCAAGCTCACTTAAAGCCTTTCTCACAGAGTCTAAATGCTCTGCAACTGGTTTAACACCATCAGTTCATGCTGACCATCTTGTTGTCAATATCCTGCGAAGGGAAACAGGCAGTTGCTACTTCAGAATTTCCCACTTTCAAGGACTGCTACTGAAGAGGTTGTGCAATTGCTAGATTGTTCCAAAGTATGTGATTGCTTCCAATGCACATGATCTCAATATTGGTGCACAAGCCAAAACACACTCCACTGATGGTTGAAAAATCTTAGAGGGAATATAGCTGGAGGCCATTACTAAGCCAAGCGGCTATTGCTAAAAGTGTTTGCTGTTAAGAAGATGGACTAAATTGGCATTTTAAACCCCTTTCTGATTCTTAACAGCTAGCAAAAGGAAATTGTAACCCCACACCTGAAATGCTTTGCTCTGCTGTGAATATATGCAGAGGAATGGAATTATATGTCTATGCAAGCACACAGAGACAAATCTGGAACTGAGTTAGGCTCTAACAGTGTTTCAAATTTGGTAAGTTGATTAAACAGTACAATTAATGACCTGGATGAGGGGATGGATTGCACCCTCAGCAAGTTTGCAGATGACACTAAGCTAGGGGGAGAGGTAGATATGCTTGAGGGCAGAGATAGGGTCCAGAGTGACTTAGACAAATTGGAGGACTGGGCCAAGAAATCTGATGAGGTTCAACATGGACAAGTGCAGAGTCCTGCACTTGGGATGGAAGAACCCCAAGCATTGTTACAGGCTGGGGACCAACCAGCTAAGTAGTAGTTCTGCAGAAAAGGCCCTTGGGGTTACAGTGGATGAGAAGCTGGATATGAATCAACAGTGTGCCTTGTAGCCAAGAAGGCTAATGGCATATTAGGTTGCATTAAGAGGAACATTGCCAGCAGATCCAGAGATGTCATTATTCCCCTTTATTCGACTCTGGTGAGGCCATATCTGGAGTATTGTATCCAGGTCTGGGCCCCCACTATAAAAAGGATGTGGATGCATTGGAGAGGGTCCAGCAGAGGGCAACCCAAATGATTGGGGGGCTGAAGCATATGACCTATGAGGAGAGGCTGAGGGAGTTGGGTCTGTTTA
>CM057846.1:162193464-162212976 GCA_030068395.1 Apalone spinifera
ATCTCTTGCTTCCTCTGGCTGCAAGTCCTTGCCATTCCTGTTTTCCCTTGTAATAGTCTTTAACCCATCCTGTATCCTCCTGATGCTCATTATTGGTATTGTCTCCATTAACTCTTTCCCTTTATCTATGGGACTAGCCACTCTTCTCTTCTTCCTTACCCTTCCATCTTCATTATCTACCTGCTGTACCCCTTCTTCATTCTCCAACTTCATTCTCCAACTCCAACTCCACACACCTGTTCTTGAGTTCTATTTTTCCTTCACTGATACATCTTTTCCTCTGCCTGGTTCTCTTAGTCACATGCTTCCACTGTCCATTTTCTTTGCCCAGCAGTCCCCCCTCTGAGGCCCTTAATCCTGCTTCCATCTGCATATCTAAACTTTCCCCTTCAGCCATGTCATGCCTTTGCTCCATCATCTGCTCAAACCCCCTTCTAAACTCGACCAGAGTTTCCACCTGCATCTCCAGTCCTCGGATCTTTTCTTCCATCAGCTCTATCAGGTGGCACTTCATGCAAACAAAACTCCTTTCAGGTAACCCATCCAGAATCACGTACATACCGCAGCTACCATATCCAATCATTCTCCTTGTGTTCTCTACTACTTGGGCCATGGCCACTACTGCCTCTATGCTTTATCTACTTTCTCACCAAAATCTTCTTCTCCAAACAGAACTCCCACTCCAACTCCCCTGTTTACAGTTCTGTTTGCTGGCTCCTGTGCCGCTGCAGCTATCTAATAACTAGTCTTCCAAGGTAGAGAAGCTCTTAAATATCCAAAATTAAACAGTTACCTCCAACCCCCTTTCTTTGTATACAGTAAAAAAAATGCCTTTCAGGAATACTAATGTAGACCAGCTACACACATTTAAGCCAATGTGTATTATAAACTTTCTAAAATAGGGCTTATAAATATTCAGAACCTCTCCATTTGAAAAGGGTACACAAATGAAGAAATGGAAATAGATCTAAAAACAGGAAGAAGAGTGCTTTAACAAGAAAAATCCCACAACATTTGCCAAGTATTTAAATCCATTGTACATTAATGTTTTTCTTATGGATCTGCTAAGAAAATTCAAGTGTTTGGTTTGCTGCAGTCGTACTTGTTACTTACTTTGCTGACTATATTAAAAGCTGCACTTTTGATTCTCAGATGTCCTATTGTTACATAAGACCAGATATAATCTGATATAGGGAAATGTACTCTGTGTAAGTTCACTTTACCCACCTAAAATGAAAATGTTAAATCAATTAACATTCTTCCATTTAGCAAAAGGTGCTCAGTTCCTTTCTCCAGTGCTTGGATATTTGACAAAGTATGCTTCTCCTCTAAGTTATCAAGATTTTATTCAGTCTAATTAAAGATTACTATTATAAAATACTAAACACATTGAAGTTCACAGAGTACTACAGAGCTTTCTAAACATGGCAGTCAATAATGCACACGCATGCACTCCTAGACTATCTATTTTTAGAGCACTGTCTTTGATTTTTTTTTCTAGGAGGACATGTTTTTCCTTTAATTTGTGAGGTTCAATGTGTATTCAAGAGCCAGTATCTACTCTTCACTTTCACTAATAATGTGTATGTTCATCCATGCTAAGATTCCATTTCTGTTTAGTTTGTCCTCTTTGTTGGTAAAAGCAAAGGTTGCACTCCACTCGACTTCAAAGATGTTTTCTCTTGCCATTCTCCTTCTGTTCATTTTCTACTGACTGCCTGTTTCTCTCTATTCAATTAGGCTGCTGATAGCTAGGAGAAAAAGTCTTTCACACCACTGGAAGCTCCTAGGCTTCCTTTATTTATTTATTTTGCCATGTTGATTCTCCATTTAATTTTAAAGTTTTTTAAAAAATCAGATCTATTTCTTCCTGCCCCCACCTTACTTCTCTCACTCTGCTCTTCTTATCTAATTATAGCAGATAATTCAGTAATGGTCTGGACCTGCCAGCCTCCATTTTTATTATTCCACAGCACTAACAGCATGGGGTACCTCAAGGAATGTCCCAGTTGTATGAAATCAACAGATAAAAAATGTCATTGTGCTGTTTCTATGCCAGTTGGTAAAGTAGTGATGCAAATTAAGGTACTGCTGTAAAATAAAACATAATGTGATGCTTATTAATGGGCAAACTACTGTTTAAAATGCACATCTTTTCATGCCTTTAAGCACAATACAGTAGGGAAAGGATAGACTGAAGTATTCTTGAGCAGTCAAAATTAACTATGTTTCAATCAAGAGGCATGTTGAAATCAAACCACCGACCTCATTATAGGTGTCAAATCCTTAAACAGAAAGTTGACTTTGGGGACTTAAGTTCAGGAGCTAAATCTAGAGATCCTGTGGGAAATACCTGAAGTAAGATTAATAACTGGAATGTGTTCCAGTGAGCTATGGAACTGCAACCTTTAGCCAAAGTTATCGATCTAGGATTAATTTTTAGGTACATAAATGGCCTGATTCCTAGAGGTGCTGAGCCTCCACAAATACCACTGAAGTCAGGTGGACCTGCAAGTGGTCTGCTCCTTTGTATATTAATAATATACAAATCTAAATAATAGTCTCCTAAATTCATAGCTAGGCTAACTGTAAGCATTCAGGTTGAAGAAAATTGGCTTATATCTGCAGAATGCAGTCATTTTTATACAATTTCTAGAAGCAAGCGAGCCCCTTTCAGAATACTGCATAAACAATGAGAACTTCTGTGGCACAGGACTTCCTGTGGTTTATGCCGATTCAGACTAACACGGCTACCCCTCTGATTCTTTTCAGAATACTGTTCTTCTGGGAATAATGCTAAAGTGTGGAAAATGCCTATGGATCCTCCACCCTTGAACAAGTGACCTTGTAGAAAACACAGAGAAATAAGGGAAGTCTGCACAGCTATATTTCAGGCACAAGGTTTCACAGGTCACACTTGACTGGTTATTTATTTTATAGAATAAATAAAATCAGTGCAAAGGACAAGAAATTACAGCATGACTCAAGATGAAAAACCCACAAAACCATTGACTCCTAAATGTCACATTGCTTTTATATATCATGACTGAAAAAAACACCTTTTAACATTGATCTGGATGCAACATGCCTGAATTGCAGTGTATGTTCTTAGGAATAGTTAGCACCCTTGCTGTGACCAAAAATGGAATCAGGGTAGCCATGACTTAACTCCAGTGAGGTCACAAGACAAAAGACTTGAGTAAATGACAGGACAATGAATACTGGTGAATCATCATATTTGTTATGATACATGGATAAGACCATGTGATTGATAGCTTCCCAGTAAGGTGCCCGCCCTTGCTCCTTCCCCCAGCCAGACACCCTCCTCCCAGCCTGCTCTTGCACCCCACCTCTCGCCCAAATCCTGCACCCCCTCCCTATCCCACTCACTGGCAGCCTGGTTCCGCACACTTGCACCCCTCATTTTTGGCCGCACCCCAGAGTGGCTATATCTACACAGCAGCATTATTTAGGAATAACATTAGTTATGTTATTAATGTTATTCCAAAATAACAAAGAGTGTGTCTACACAGCAAGCCATTATTTCAAAATAATGGCGAGCTGGATTACTTCTTACTCCAAATCCTGTGACCCTCATTTTGCGAGGAGTAAAGGAAGTCGGAGGAAGCGTGTTTTCCCTTTGACCTCTTGCTATGTAGACAGCGCCAAAAACTGAATTAAGCTATTTTGACTTAAACTACACAATTGACATAGCTCAAGTTGCATAGCTTAATTCGATTTTTGCCCTGCTGTGTAGATGTGCCCAGCCTGAGGGGTCCACAAAAATCTACTAACCCCAGAAGAGTTAATCTGGCCTATAGGAAGCCCTGAATTTCAGACCTCCCACCCTTCTATGGGGCTGGAGCACAGGGGAGTGAGGTGTCTCAGTTGGGGGGCCACATCAATGAGGGTTAGCGGTTTTTGAAGGGTTTTGTTGTTTTTGTTACTTCTCACTTATGTGGTCCCCAACTGATTTTTCTGTGGTCAGTGGCCCCCTGACTCAAAAAAGTTCCTCAATCCTGCCATAAATAAAGACAATGTTGAAACCTTTTTTTGATATAAATTAATATTGTTATTTAAAATAAAGTTTGGTAAACTAACGTGAAATAGTTAAAGCGCTTAATCTGTTTAATAATTTAGATTAATATTTCCTTTCTTACTGGTTAAATTAAACCATTCTCCCTAGCTACAGAACTAACAAAATGGCTCGGACGTAATTAAATAATTAACCACGAGTTTCCATTAGCAGCTGGTGATCTGCAGAAAGATTTGCATTGAGCTGGTGGGCCATGGGCCAAAAAATTTGAGAAATCACTGCTGCATAATGACCAAAGGGGGGCAGCAAGGGGGCAGAGAGGGGACTAGGACATCTATAATCTCATTGGGCTGGCTGGGGTGAAAAAAGGGACAGCTATCTACTATATTTTTGAGAGGGTTTGTCCCACACACTCCTCTCCCAGCTGTGCCCACTGAAACAGCTATGGATAAGTGCTTCTCACCTGGCTCCAAGCTGCTGTGGTGATAGAGGGCTGGGGTAGTCCTCTCTCCCCAGGGCAGCCTGCATAATGAACCCTTCATCCTCTGCCCCACATCAGAACCATGATTTAAATGAAGACAAAAATGTTTTCAGTTAAGGACCTAAGTAATGTCAGGTAAATCCTCTAGTCTGCTATAAATTATGTCAAGGTCTTTTATGAAAGCCTGTAATGTTCTGAACTTGACAGTCATTATGAGTTAAATGTACAGATTCATTATATTCTCTCTCCCCTTTTTTCTGCTGTAACATATAGCTCTAGCTCACAGCATGTGTATGAACAATCACAAGCTGCCTCCCCAAGCAGACTACAATTAGCTCCAAGCATCTAGCATCCTACAAACCAGGAAAAGACAGATAATGGGACATAAAAGTTAATGGAAAAACATTGAAACAATTGGGGACCAAAAAGAAAACCCCAGTCTTGGAAGACAATGACAGGAAGGAGTTTTCTCCAGACTGACAGGAAAATAATCCATGAAAGACACTGAGGCTATGTCTGCACTGCAGGGTTTTTCTAGGATACCGGTATCCCAAAAAAACCTGTGCTGCATCCAGGGAACACGTTTGCTCGTCCGCTTTTTTTCGTGGAAGAGCAAACGCACTCTTTCAAAGAGCCCTGTATTCCTCATTTCACGAGGAATATGGGCTCCTCCAAAAGAGAAGGCTTTTCTGCCATTTGGCCCCATCTAGATGGGGCCAAATGGCAGAAAAGCCTCGTCTGGAAAAACAATCAGAAAAAGCCATGCAAATTGCAGAGCGCAATTTGTGTCGCTTTTCCCAATAAAACCCGATAGTGTAGAACTAGCCTGAGAGAGAGAGAAGAGGGTTTGAAGTCTATCTAGAAACAAAGGGACAACAGCTAGGCAATCTGTGAAATGTTGGATCCCCTGCTACAGTCATGGCATTAAAGGGGGGGGGCTAGCCAGGCAGCTGCCTGGGGCGCCAACCTTTGGGGGGGCGCCTGATGGCAGCTGTAAGGGGCGCCACGCGCCCGGCCACACAGCGCCCCTTAGAGCTGCAATCAGGCACTATGCACCCGATCGCAGCTGTAAGGTGTGCAGCGCGCTGGGGTGCAGGGCCACACATGCACCGTTCGCCCGGGGGTGGAGCCACGCATGTGTCATGCGCCCGCTGCCCGGGGGGCGAGGGCAGGGATGGCCCTGGCTACAGTAGGCTGGGAAATTGCTCAGAAGCCATAGAAAACAGAAACATCTCTTTTCTAATACAAAATAAAGCAGCGGTGAAAGTAACTTAAAATTTCTTACAGGTACTGTCCTATTGCAACCTGGGTCCCTGCCAGTTCTTTAAATAGCTTCCTGTTGGCTTTTGCTGCAGCTCAGCCAGCTTTTGCTGGAGCTGAGCACCAGGGTGCACCCGCTTATTTTCATTTCTGAAATAAAGTGTGAAGGCTGGGGCTATGCCTTTGCTGCTTTTTTTTTTTTTTTTTTTTTTTTTTGCAACTTGTATAAACTTGCTCTTTATTTCATCTGTGAATCCTGTTTTTTCTATCAAATGAACTTTGTTTATTTTTATCCCAAGCAGTTTTCTCACGTGCAAGATGTTGGGAGTGTATGTGCCAAAGCAAACCAATCTGGCAGAATGAAGGTGGTTCCAGGCCTTTCAGAGATGACAAACCAGAAGAGAAAGTGAGAGTGTTTTATACTTAAGCACTTGATCAGGATGGATTTGTGGGATTCAGGACTGTAAGGACAGTTGTGATGCTGCAAGGAGTAGCTAGGCTGGTAGAAGTCTGGATGAGACCTTTATGCTTGTAGGCAGGCTACTGGTGTCAGGGCTCCGAGCCATAGCAGCATAGTATGAAGGCATCCAAAGTTTAAGGCAGTCAGTGAGAGCCCCTTGATGGTCTGGGTGATCCACAGAAAGGCAAAACCTGGGGGGTGCTGCAGCACCCCCATATTCCTAATTCCTGTACCTATGTACCTCACCAAGGGGCAACCATCACAAATAAAGTGATTGTAGTATTTCAGAATGGAATATTTGTGAATAGAGAGGCAGCCATCCAATGTGATTCCAGTGAGATGAAATTTGGAATATTACTACAAGAGGTACAGCTAATAGCTTTCACATAAAAGTTACTATCAATGGAATGAAATACACCCAGATTGAAAAGGAATGCCTTGCAACAGGGTTCATATGTGAGCGTTCAATTGGTAAGTTAATAAAAAAAAGCTACTGTCAGCAGCCACAAAATGCCTTCAGCTCATGTATGCCACAGAGGAACCTTAGAGTTACATGCACCTCAGAAATGGAAGTTTTTCATAATTCTGAACAGAATGTTATGTTTGTTCTAAAAACTTTAGAACTGAATGTTGACAATACAGCTTTGGAACTGTACTACTATGCAGAAGAAAAATGTCCCACCCTCTTTTTTAGTAGTTTATGTTTCATACAATACTGTACTGCATTTGCTTTTTGTTTCTGCTGCTGCCTGATTGCATACTTCTGGTTCTAAATGAAGTGTATGGTTGACCAGTCAGGGTACATCTAGACAGCAGCGCTATTTTGGGATACATCTAATGTTCCAAAATAGCATTTTCTGCATCTTAACAGCACACCCATTATTTCGAAATGCAATCGAAATAACCGGCTTGCTATTCCAATGTCTTAGTAAATCTCATTCCACGAGGATTAAGGGATTTGTCAGAATAATAGTCTATTAGAAATAAGCTTGAAATGAGCTAAGCAATTTGCGTAGCTCAAATTGCTTGGCTTATTTCGAGCTAGCGCCGCTGTGTAGACGCACACTCAGTGTGTAACTCTGGTGTTTGTGACTCTGAGGTTCTACAATACAAGAAAGGGACTGATGTCCATAGATGATTTCTTATCAAGAGCACCTGCTCTGATTGGAAAAATGTCACTTTTCCTATGGAGCTGTTGTATAGTAAAATATAGACTGTCCTTATAACGAAAAAGCTTTTGCACCAAGTACAGACATGAGAGAAATGCCAAAAAGAGGATAGCTATTTAGAAGTGTAGTCACTCTTTTCAGTGTACTCAAAAAGGAGTAGGGCTCCACAGCCAGCAAGCCAGAATTTTTAAGCCAGGTTCCCTTCCATATTAGCCTGATCCTGAATAAGTAAATGACAGGGCATGTTAATGGTGTATGGTAACTTTCCGTTAACAAAAAGCAGCCTTTCAGCATGAAAGCACAGCAACGGGAGAAGAATAAGAGACTCTCAATCTCATAGAAATCCAGGAAATGCAGACAGACATCGATATGGGCATTCCTAATCAGGGTTTAGTGTCCGATAAACCATGCAAAATTAACGTAGCTGGAGTTGCGTATCTTAATTTGAACTTATGCCCTAGTGTAGGCCTTGTCTGAGAACAGAAACTCTGAAGAGCATATTACAGCCATTTTGGAAGAGAAACCTGTGTGCAGAAATCTAGAGTCACTATATGCTGTCCAAACATAACCAAGGAAATTGAATACCCAGTGATTATTGTGATACGTGTGGGGAAAGGGAGCGGAAGCAGCAACTAGACAGTGAAAATACACAGACATTTTCGCTGCAACCATGCAAAGCTACCTCATTATTGTAGACTACTATTCACACTTTGGGAAACTAGAAGGCTGTGTCTAGACTGGCACGATTGTGCCAGAGCTATGCAAATGAGGCTCAGCATGGAATCTCACCAAGCCTCATTTGCATAGCTAATGAACCGCCGTTTTCGCGGAAGAGGCTCTTGCGCAAGACGGAGCTGTCTACACTGCCCCTTCTTGCACAAGAAAAACCCTCTTGCACAAAGCCGTTATGCCTGAAAATAATCAGCATAACGGCTTTGCGCAAGAGGGTTTTTCTTGCGCAAGAAGGGGCAGTGTAGACAGCTCCGTCTTGCGCAAGAGCCTCTTTCGCAAAAATGGCGGCTTATTAGCTATGCAAATGAGGCTCGGCGATATTCCACGCTGAGCCTCATTTGCATAGCTCTGGTGCAAGATCGTGCCCGTCTAGACACAGCCGAAGTGTCAGACAATATTGCAGTGAGCATCATAGACAAAGCAATGAATCATTTTTGCAGATATGAGATCCCAAACTATGTAGTTTCAGACAAACATTTTATTTATAGTAAGTTTATGCACATTACTCAGGAAGGGGAATTCATATCACGTCATCATCATACTACAGCCAATCAAATGGCAAAGCAAAGCAAAATCTGCAATTACTATTGATAGCTATTAAAGAAAGCAGCAAAAAAGGCTAAGAAAAAAAATATATGTCAAGCTACTCTGGAGTGAGGCTATACTCCCACCCAAGTGCTAATATCAGGCTGAAATAATGCTTGATTTCAAAGTGCATGTGTCATTGCAGTATTATGGCAACCACCATCTGTAAAAGGATTAACAGACAAAAACCAAAAAGGGTTTCCCGAAACCCTTTCTCGAAATACTGTATTTCGAGAAAAAAAGGAGTTAATTTGAAAAGAAACTCTTCCTTCGAAAAACCCTTACTCCTTAAAAAATGAGGTTTAAGGTTATTTTGAAGGAAGGGTTTCTTTTTGAAATAACCCTATGTGGACCACTTTTTTTTTCTCGAAATACGGTATTTCGGAAAAGCGGATGGCCGCCATTATGCAAATGAACTGTGGGAAATTCAAATCCACGCTTCATTTGCAATTTCGTTTGTCTGCATTTGCATTCCTCTCTCGAAGGAGGAATGCAATGTAGACATACCCAAGAGATATGCAGAGGCCAAAGCCTGCCAAGATCAAACTAAACTCCCAGGATTACAGCCCAGAGATTCTGACAGGATCAAACAGTTTCCTCAGGACAAATCGTGAACATGAAAAAAAGTTGGACAGATAAATCCTTTTCATATAGGGTAGCCATGGATGGACATTTTTCACCAAAACCACGTATACATATGCTCACTTCAAAAATAGCATGGAGCAGAGTGAAATAGGCACTTCACTGAGACTTGTTTGGCAGGACATGGAAGAAACATAGGCCAATATGCAACCAAGAGATACTGGAATACTCTCTTAAACCACCGGCCCACCAGAAGAACCAAGTGCAAGGCAGTCTCCTTGTTGTCACAAGAGACATATACTCACTCCAGTGTCAAACCACCTGCAAGGTATACACAAGACTTTTTACGTTATAAAAGTATTAAAGAACAAATCGGTATATCTATACTAGCTCGTTAATTCGAGCTAGGTAGGCAAATCAGGCAACCGGAGTTGCAAATGAATCCCGGGATTTAAATATCGCGGCAGTAACAGTTAAGCCGAACTAAGGACTTAGTTCGGATTTAACTTTAAACTGCCGCATGTAGCCGCGGGCAGTTCATTTGAACTAAAGGGGATTTAAAAATGGCGGCCGGACGGGAACATGCAAATAAAGCCCGGGATATTTAAATCCCGGGCTTCATTTGCAACTCCAGTTGCCTGATTTGCCTACCTAGCTCGAATTAATGAGCTAATGTAGACATACCCCCAAACAGGGAGGAAAATACTTTAGCTCTCTAGAAACAACTTACACACACATGACAGAGACTAAGCATAACAGTGTGGCTCTTTCCATAAGGGCTGGCACTAGCTAATCCTGCTGGCAGAATGAATCACAGCTGGAAGAAATGAGGGTGATTGTCCTATGAAGAGTAGCAAGATGCTGCAATGAGGCGTAGGGGAAGGGTTACACAGGGAGAGATTAGAGACACAAGAAGTTCTGTGGAGCAAGAGTAACAGAGGACAAGGGGGGCGGGGAGGGGGGGACACACAGCAAACAACCAATGTGGTGAAGCTCAAGGCATAGGAGTGATGGCACTGTGGCCAGCCAAGAACACTGAATTATGCCAAGCAGATCCAATCAGACAATTGTAACAGGGAATTCTCCTCTCCAGCTAGTCCAGGCCCTGATTTCCCTTCTGGGGAAGTCTTTCAGAGTCTCTGTACCAGCACCATCCAGCAGACCTCACACCCTGGTATATCCCTCCTATAGTGACTGTTCTTTGCAATACTACTCTACAGCAGATGACAGGGGAACCCCAGCCAACCATCCACTCTGGATTCCAGTTCAAGGCCATTCAGTAAATAATTAAAGTGTGTAGCTACACCCACATTACTGTTCTCTTCCCTAGACTACTTCCACCCAAGCTTCTGATTTTCTAGCCTTCCTTGTCAAACTTCTCTTTTTTATACCCTCATACCTTCTAAGTAAACTAATCTCTCTCTCTCTCTCTCTAAATGAAGGAAGCCTGGCCTCTAGAGTGGATCACCCTAGTTGGCAATGAGCAGTCTTTTAGCCTAGCTTACTGGGTAGGGTAGAGAGCCAACAGACACGGCAGAGACATTTAGGCATAGAGTGGGTAGCCCACCACCCCGGGATGGAATTGGAAGCAGTGGGACCAAGTCCCAGCCCATGGCACTAAGTAACAGGTATTCCCATCAATGGATCAGCTGGGGTCCTATTGCAAAACATCGACTCATAATGCAACAGCACAACCAAACTAATATCTGGTTTCCCTGGGCTACTTCCTACCACTGTCAATTGGCAGGGCTCCACCATCCATGAGCGCTCAGTCTCCTCTGTGTAAACATTGGACAGCAGTCTTAGCAGCTCTTCTCCAGAGCTGGTCTCCTCTGGGGAATCAGTGCACAACATGGCTCAAAACCAAGATTGAAATCCTGCAGCAGACTAGAGATATCTGCCTCCTTCATTGAAGCGATCACTTTTTATACCTCCTGCCCCCTCCCCCGCTTCCAGCATGGGGGTGGTGCTGTCTTGGCTCCGCCCATCAGGTAAAATGTTGTGGTCTCTCCTCATCAAGCTCATATTGGGTTCTGGGAGATGGATAGGCCCAAACATGGCCACAGCTAAAGGACCATCCCCCAGCCTACAGGGAGGCCCTCCTGCTTAAGCTGGAAGGGAGACCATTTTGTCTCAGCAATATCATCATATTCGTATCATTTGAGGATCTGGCACATATTTTGTACCTACCTGGAAAAAATCGCTTACATGCCTACTACTGCATACAGAAAATTTACATAAAGTGTTTGCTCATATTCCTACTGTGGCACAGGATTTAAATGCTATCTGGAGCAGGAACCAATGATTTTCAATTGACATGAAACAAGGAATACTGTATTCTCAAATGAAACAAAAGATAGGACTATGAAGCATTCTCAAATGATCTTTTATAGGCCTGGTTGAAGAGAAATAGTGCTAAAGGGCTTGATGTGTAGAAAACTTTCAATTAAGTGAGTGGATTTCACTCTAATTTTCTGTTGTTTTACTTCTGGACATGAACATCCAGATATTTCATTAACATTATTCATTTCCAGAGGAAGCATGCTAAAGAATGTTTGTTTGTTTTTTCTTTGATAGCCAAGCACCATCTAGTGGATAAACCAGAAGTAAATTCTCTGGCATGATTTTGCGGAAATGCTTTTAACGAAAAAGTTTTCCGTTAAAAGTATTTCTGCAAAAGAGCGTCTAGATTGGCACGGACGCTTTTGCGCAAAAGCACTTTTTGCAGAAAAGCGTCCGTGCCAGTCTAGACGTGCTTTTGCGCAAGAAAGCCCCAATCGCCGTTTTAGCCATCGGGGCTTTTTTGCGCAAAACAAGTCTCAGCTGTCTACACTGGCCCTTTTGCGCAAAAGGGACTTTTGCCCGAACAGGAGCAGCATAGTATTTTCGCAAAAAGCACCGATTTCATACATTAGGAAGTCAGTGCTTTTGCAGAAATTCAAGCGGCCAGTGTTGACAACTGGCAAGTTTTTGCGCAAAAGCAAATGCTTTTGCGGAAAAACTTGCCAGTCTAGACACAGCCTGTGGCTTCATGTTTCTACATACCATTGGGTGCATCTACACAGCAGGGCTTAACTCGAAATAAGCTATGTAAATTGAGCTACGTCAATTGCGCAGCTAATTTCAAAATTGCTTATTTTGAAATATGGGGTGTCTACACAGCACTTATTTCGAAATAGAGCACTCTTTCTCCGACTTCCCTTATTCTTCGTACAATGAGGGTTACTCAGTTGGAGTAAGAAGTCCTCCAGCTTGACAGTATTTCGCTATTATTTCAAAATAACTACCTGCTGTGTAGATGGGACTTCGTTATTTAGAAATAATGCTAGTTAGTTCAAAATAATGTCACTGTGTAGATGTACTCATTGTAAGCTTCAATGAGAGAACCTCCAAAGCTTTAGAGTTTGGATAAGACTATACTTGTGAGTTTACAGAGACATAGCTGTATTGCTGAGTTCCATCACTGTATGATCGCTAATGTAGACAGTCTGTGCCAGCAGGAGAGAGAGCTCTCCCACTCAAGGCCTTCCCTACCAATACACAAAATATGCAGCTGCATAAGGCATCGTAAAATTTGGGGCACCAAATTGCCCCAGGTGTGTTAGGCCACTGCACACTGTTGTATGCAATGTTGCAGGCTCCAGTGGCCAACCCCAGCCTCCAGCCCCTCTGCATGCTGTGCCCAGCAGAGTCATCTCTAGTGGGATACAGAGCTGGGACACACTCCCCGGCTCCACCCCACTCTGTTCCTACCCCACCCTCACTCAGCCCCTACTCCACTCACACTCCACCCCTTCTCTTAAACCCTCTGCTGCCCCCTACCTCACTTCTTACCACCCCTGCTATTCCCCCATTCCTCTCCTTCTCCCAAGGCCCCTTCCCCAAGCAACGCCACTAGCGAGACTAACATGGGGCCTGATGCCAGCAGTAGAGGTTGAGCCTGCGCCTCCTCTCACCTGTAATAGATAAGTAAACCAAATCACATCTTGTTTTCAATGTCATGAAGAATTTGCCTTGCCTGGAACTCTTGGAATTATATTCAGGCTAGTGGTAGTAAGATCTTTGAGCAAACATACAGATAGTCCTACATAGCAGGGTAAAAATATAGCTCCTCCTACCTGAAATACTTGTCCTTTCATATTATAAAGCTTTTAATTGTGTTTTCTTAAATAGTTTGAGGCACAGTAATTATTTTGAATGGATAAAGTGCAGGTTATTCACTCCTCTATAAAGACATTTGTACGTGTGCAGGGAGGAGTGAAATTAAATCAGGAGTGGGCAAAAGCCTCTCAGACAATTACAGGCTCCACCCCCTAATTACAGGACCCATGGGGGGAGGGGTGAAGGAGCTCAGCCCCGCCCCTCCATACCCCACGCTGCTGCTGGAGAGGAGGCAGCGCTGGGGCTCAGGCTCCTCAACAGGGCTGGCCTGGAGGTGCCGCTACTGCAGCCATGCACTCTGGGGCTGGTCCAGGAGGTTGGAGGCACTGATGCCACGGCGCCTCTGGGGCTGGCCCTGGGCTGCCTGGCTGCGGTAGCAGCACCTTCAGGGCAGGCCCCACACCGTGGTGCCTCTGGGGCGGCCTGTGGCCGCAGTGCCTCTGGGGCTGTCCCCGGGCTGCAATGCCTCCAGAGCAGCCTGTAGCCGAGACAGTGGCACCTCGGGGGCAGGCTTCGGGTCGCATAGCTGCATCAGTGGCACCTCCGGGGCAGGCCCCAGGTCATGGTGCTTCCAGGGTGGCTGCGTGGCTGCAGCAGCGGTGCCTCTGGGATGGCCTGTGGCCGCAGTGCTTCGGGGCCAGCCCCAGATCGCGTGGCTGGAGCAGCGGTGTCTCCAGCCTCTGGAACCGCATGGCCACAGAAGTGGGGCCTCCCTCGAGGGCGGCCGGTACAGCATGGCTGCAGCCATTGCTGCAAGGGAACACAAAGCCAGGTAAGGTTCCCCCTCGTGCCCAGACCCCCGCACTCCAATCCCGTCACTTCCCTCCACCCGCAAGACCCAGCATCCCCAGCTTGCTCTGACACCCTCCCTTGTTCTTGTACTCTCTCTCCTGGCCACGTACTGCATCCTCCCTTGTTCCTGCTTCCTCCATCTGTCCAGACAACCCTACTCTCAGCCTGCTTCTGTACCTCAGCTACCTCCCAGATCCTGCACCCCATCCCTATCCTACTTGCTGGGAGTCCTGTCTTGCACACTGTACCCTTCAATTTTGTCCCTATCCCAGACCCTAAGGAGGTCCATAAAATCCACTAACTCCAGAAACCCAGAAAAGTAAATCTGGTCTATGAGAATCCCTGAACCTCATTTTGCCCCTTCCCATCACCCCGTGAGGTTGTGGCACTAGAGGACTGAGGTGTCTCAGTTGGGGTCACATTAGTGAGCATTGGGGCGTTTTGGAGGAGTTTTTTTGCTTGTATCTTGTGTGGTCCCCAACTAATTTTTTTGTGAGTCAGTGACCCCAGGCCCAAAAAGGGTTCCCCACCTCTTCCATAAATAAAGAAAACATTGAAGCCTTTTGTTTTTAGACGAAATATTTTACTTTATTTAAAATGAAGTTTGATAAATTAACATAAGAAAGTTAAAATGCTTAATCTGTTTAATAATTTAAATTAAACTGTTCTAACCAGCTGCAGCTAATTCAGATAAGAAGGTCACTGTACCCAGCAGGGTAGTTCTTAACCCTGTTCCTTCCGCCCGAAGCCCTACCCCTTCCGGGTTGGCCTGAGGCCACTTCCGAAATTTGTGAAGTGGCCCCCCTTCCAAAATTATTGCCCACCCCTGAATTAAGTCCTCTGCTTGGGGTTTGTACTGATCTTCTGCACAAGCATGAATGTCAGGGTTTGCTACAGTATATAGGATTTTTCATACATGTAGCAGTAAATCTAAAGATTTAACAATTGTTCCTAATTATGTCATAGTGTTTTATTAGTCATGTGAAACATGACAACTGAACAAAGGTGCAGTAAAATGCTAGCATAAGAATTACTAATTGCTATTCATGCCAACTAATTGTTTAATTAGATCTTCTAATATATTTAAAAAGATGACGTTATGAGCACGATAATTAGAAATAATGTTCTTTTACTGCACCTTAGTTGTTAGGTTATACATTAATCATGCAATTATATTGTTAATTTGTCCATAATAGATCATCTGTTGCTTAAATAGTAAAATACAGTAGAAGTGAGTGGTTGTGATTAACGCCCACTTTGGGTGTGCTAGGAGGTGACACTTGTGGTATCAAAATATCTCCTGATAATATCTAGATTAAAAAAACTATTTTTAACTCTTTGTGTGCAGTTCTAACATATGTACAATCATATCTGTTGACAGTTTATGCCATTTCACCATCATCACATCAGGAAGTCTCCCGGATACATTGGCACATTTTGCACAGACCTTAAATATCTGGGGCCGCAGAAATGTTCCACTCACACAACACCATTAAAATCAGGATGGTGCTGGAGACAACAGGATCTGCAGGCAACAGCAATCAGTGTGTGGGCCTGACATCTTGAAGTGTGTAGTGGGGCCTATTTGAAATCATGGGAAGGTGGGCAGGCAAAGCCCACCCACGTTCTAAAAGCCCCTTCCCCAGCCTTGCAGGAGGGACAACTGGACCCATGTCCAACTAATCACAGGAGACAAATAATGACAAAAGGATCAAGGGGTGCGGGTCACAGGTTCAAAACAAGGGAACCGGATGGGGACACCGAGCAGAGAACCCCGGACAACGCCCACTGCTCCTCAAAGCTGTCAAGGGAGCCAGTAGACGCCGCCCAGAGGAACTCTGCCCGGATACGTGACACTAGGGAGGAGCGAAAATAGGCCCCACAGTCGCAGGGAACCCCCTCGTCTAGCATCCTCTCCCTGGTGTTATAGATGGTGGTTTTAGCTAAAGCCAGGAGGATGTTGACGAGGCTGGCCCATCGGGGTTCCCCACCCTCAACAGGTCTTAGGTAATTCTGCCACTTGGTATCGGGGCGGGACATGAGGGTGGGGAAATGCTGAGTACAGGAGCATGAGCGTGTACAGATGTTCCCTAGGCACGGTTCGAAAACAGACTGGCTGCAGCTTTTGCAGCCGGCTGGGGGTCCAAGCATGGGGAGGCCGGGGGAGGGGCGACCCGTGGAACAGGGGCCCGAGTGTGTAGTGGGGCAGAGTGGCCGCCCACTGGCCTGGAGGCGGAGGAGCCCCTCTGGGAGGCCTAACCAGCTACACAGTGAAATATCAATATATAGGTGTTTTGTATATTGTTTGAATGTGTGTGTGTGTGTGTGTGTGTGTGTGTGTGACATGAGAGGTACAGAGTTAGATTCTGACCTTGAATAAGGCTAATTTGTGCTACTGCAGCACAAAGCAACCTTAAAATTGACCTAATCAAGCATATTCTCTTGGCATGGGGGATTCCCAGATGGTGAGGTGATGTAGGGGTGCTGGAACAATTTTTATAATGGGAATGGTGAAAGTCATTGAACCAAACTGTAAATCCTGCATGTAATGGAAACAACTTCAAGCCACAGGGTTTTATAGAACCCCTAGTTTCAGTATCTACATAGCCAATTCAGTGCCACAATAAGAGTATGATGTGTTGTAGATGGGGCACACCGTGCTCTGGAAATGCACAGTTGGTTCATAGGCCTTGTGTTTCTCCACAAATACATAAGACATCTTCATTTAGTATGCACACATGTCAATGTTGAACATTTGCTAATGCTGCTGAAGTTGAGATTAAAGTTTTGCTTTATAATAGTGTGAAAGAGATGTAACAGGTTTTGAGAAATGTGTGGTATCTTTTGAAATCAGAAGATAATTTCATGTGAAGGCTGTGGAATCTGTGAGTAGCAGTGTAAATCTACTCAAGGGATGTGAGGGTACATTTAAGGATATCACATAACTTGGCATTTTCTTGCTTCTATGGCTTGTACTTTGGGCAGATGTTACACTTAACCAGACTTAACCCCTTTAAAATGAACTATTTCCTAATAAAATTGATGTGGGTGTTTTTATTTTATTTTATTTTTTTTACAAGAGAAGGATATGAAGGGGTAGATAAAAAGGGTGGTGGGAAAGGGATGCCTTCTCTCAGTTTTGCCTATTGTGTATATCGACAGGAAGGGTTAATGAAAATGCAGCATCGGGCAAGAGAGTGGGATGGGGATGTTGTGTTGAGTTGAATTTGTGGAGAGGCCCTGCAGTTACCAAGAGTGGACCAGGATATATTGTAGGAAGACAGGAGTTCACACTCTAGTTCTCTGCTTAAGCCCCCTGGAGGTTGCCATCTCTGTTCACACACAATAGTCCTCTGCTCACATTAAAGGGAGGCAAGTGGAGAATAATTGTGAGGGCATCAGTAGATGTGTCTCTGTCTACCTCATTCCAGCACAACGGTGCCTGCAGTTCTGGGATGGTCTCATCCTGTCTGAGACAGGGCTCACACCATAGATTATTTCTTCAGTTTATGGTCCAATTTATTACAGAACTGGAGGGGAAGGGGATGTTAATATTTTTCTTGAGAGCAGTTTGGCTTCAGTGTTATTGTAGGGTATATAAGCATTGTTTTGAGAAGGGGAAAATTAGACACTAACAGTCATTAATAACATTGCTTAATTGTAAGTAACCTTGTTTTTTCAAATGTGCATTGGGCACTAGTTTACAATAAATTAGCTGTATGGAAATACTGGAGGATAACAAAGAAAGGATTTGGTAGCTAGAATTGTCAACAACAACAAAAACCAACAACAACAAAACCAAACTAATGAGCCACTCAACAATTTTTTTTCCAAAAGGACCTATTTTTAATTAACTTTCATTTCTAAGATAAATAACAGATTGACTTGCAAATATTCATAAATGTGAAAGTTTATTCACAGATTCTGAGCTGTAAATTTGGTTAGATACACCATGTTCTTTTCACTAAAACAAAAAAGTGTCTGCTTAAATGACAAATTGAACCTAGCCTTAATTGTAGGAGTGTGGTCATGCCAATATAATGATATTGTACCGAATGATGCCTTGAGGCATGAAATAAGTAGCATATAGTCTGTACCATTCCCCAGGAGGGTATGTGTGTGTGTTTTGCAGTATTTATGCTCCAATGGGATGTGGGGGAGGAGTAAACTATGCAGAACATACAACTGCACAGTTGAGGATGAGAATGTGCCCTAGTAGTATCTGTCTCTCAGGAGTGGTGTAGGGGGGAAAAGGGAGATTTCATAATGTTTAGTCCGCAGCGTAGGGGAAGGCTAATAGGTTCAATATTGCACGGCCCGGGCTGTTTGGCGGAGGGAGCTGTACGCTATTATACAAGCACACGCTCTCTCGAGTAGCGCACGCAGGGAGCTCTGCGGTAGCGCTTCCCGGGGAGGGCGACCCGAGTTGCGGTCTGTGCGCTACTCAGCCCGGGGGTCACGCAGCGCCCGGCACAGGCTGGCTCCAGGCGGGCGTGCAGGGAGCGGGCACGCAGCGGGCACGTCCCTCCAGCCTAGTGTCCCCCGCACCCCCCTTGCACTGCGAGGCCATGCCCCGGGCGGGAGGGGCCACACACTCTGCCCCCGGGGGTGTCAGCGTCGCTCGTTGCAGCGTCCCGCACGCTCGGGGCCGGAGAGACAGACACACCGCGGGAGGTAAAAGGGGGGGGAGGGAAGAAGCGAGCCGGGCAGCTGGCGTCGGCGGCGCGCTGCATGCTGGGCGCTGTAGTTCCCACGCCACTCGGCGGCGGCTCGCTGCCCGCTTGGGAGGACTCCATTCCCCAGGATGCCCCGGGCCGACGGAGGTCACGTGCCCGCGGCTGGGGCACGGGCCGGCTATAAGAGTGGGCGGCCATTTTGTGAGGGGAGCAGTCGCTGCTGCCGTTGCCGCTCGCTGCCCGGTCCGGGTCCCTGCTGCCGCCCCTCCCCCCCAGCCCTCGCGGTTTGTTTTCCCTCCCTTCTCTTCTCCCTTCGGATCCAGTGAGACGCGACCCGGGCGGAAACAGCCGCGGCCTTCTCCCCTGCTTAGCGCCTCCCCACTGAGTCGCATGTCCACTATCCAGAACCTCCACTCCTTCGGTAAGCCCGGCCCGCCGGCCCCCGCTCCGCCGGCCTCGCCTGGTGTCCGCTGCCCCGCGGGGGTGGGCTTTGCCGGGGGGGGCAACAGACTGGTGAGGGGGCGCCCGGGCTCAGGCCGGTGTCCTTGTCCCGCTAGGGCAGGGGCCTCTGGGGTAAC
>CM057846.1:162213076-162226676 GCA_030068395.1 Apalone spinifera
CCCCCCCCCCCCCCCTTAGTAGTTTGCTTCTGGCAGGCCAGGGATGTCTCTTGCCTTCTGCCAAGCTAGTTTGCTGGTGCTGTTAGGCCTGAGCCTTCCTTCTCTTGGAGGTTTGATTCTGGTTCTGGAAGTAATGGAGTTGTATAGGTAGGTAATTAAGTGATATTAGTAATTTTTGGACCCCACATTTTTATGGATTTGATGCCTTAAAATGCCCTGAACTTCAAAACATGCAAGCTAAACATCTTTTGAAGTAATTTCTGTAAATCTTGACCTAAAGCTCATTACTTACTTCAGCTGAAGAATGCTATGTAACCAGTGAAGGAGCTGTTTGGGAAACATGCAGGTCTAATCTAAATTGGCTAGAAAATGTATATTCTGGTTTCTCTTCAGATTGTATACATCTTTTGCCTTTGTTTGGGGGTGGAGAATACAAACTGGTTGAGGGAAAACAGGAAGCTTTTTTTTTTCTTTACCCCTTCTAAAAACAGTTGGCTCTTCTTCCCCGTGCTTCAGTACAGTTGAAGACTGTCTCAATGTTGCTGTTGTGTAACAGGCCAAAATTAATTGCATTGGCTTTTTGCCTGAAACTAGGCACCAGATGTATTGGGCACAGTGTCTGGTATCTGCCAGTGTTTGTTACTATGTCTTGAAGACCATTTTAGCACCATTATATACAGGTTTTTTTAAGTATGGTGCTGTAACTAGCACTTCTCACTGGTAGGGAAACTTTTTCAGCAGAAATATTAGTTGACAGCCCTTCTAAGCTGATGGGGTTCTGAGTGAAATTAAGTTTTAATATTGCAGTTCTTGGATTTCAGGGTTTATGGTTCAACAAGTAAACAGTTTTGTGCCATATCATCTATTTGATCTGAACAGATTTTGAAGAGAAAACAAATGTTTAAGGTGTCAAACAATACAGTAAGTTAGTGGTTTAGCTTGAGCTATTATACAGTTCTGTTTGGGATAAAAGAACAAGAGTTTTTTCTGTAAACTCTTATCCCTAGGATCAGAGTAATAAGGTTCTCCAAGAGGGCCCTCCTCCCTAAGCATAGCTGAAAAATTCTCAGTGCTCTGGATTTATTACACTTTTTCTCATATGTAGAACATTATCATATTTCTTACATAGTAAATTGTCCCTTTTTTTGCAGACCCCTTTGCTGATGCAACTAAGGGTGACGACTTACTCCCGGCCGGGACTGAGGATTACATTCATATAAGGATCCAGCAGCGAAACGGCAGGAAAACATTAACTACTGTTCAGGGAATTGCAGATGACTATGACAAAAAAAAACTTGTGAAAGCCTTCAAAAAGGTAAAGCTGCTTGCTTGATGTAGAAATCAGAATGTAATACCAATTTCTGGGAATTGAGTACTTTGTTTGGGCTTTTGGCTACATGTCTGCTTCATTTTCACATTTGGCTAAGAGCCAGCAGCAAGTGTCTGGCATCGTTGATTTGGCAGACTTAAATCAATGACATACATGTTCCTTTTACCTTCAGTAGGGGGTGGTGCCCCCTGCTTGCAACATAGGCCGCCCGCGCGGCCTCCCTCCCTTTGGTGGTAAGCAAGCCCAGCTCTGCCCCACTGGGGGCCCACACCAGTCCTGGCCTCTCGGGCGGGGGGCATTCCCTACCCAGCCTTGCTCCTGGGCTCTCAGGGGAGCCTCCCAACTGAAGCCAGCCCTGCCCCCCCCCCACCCCCTTGCAAAATCCCTCTCCCTGGCTGGAGGGGGGCAGGCCAGCACTGGCTGCAGCCAGGAGGAAGAGGGTTGGGGCTGAGCTGGGGACAGCACCAGCAGTTCCTTGCTGTGCTGGGGATTCTGATGCTCTGGGATGCAGAGCGTAACTGCTGCCTCCAGCTACCCCTCCCCTCCCCAGTGCACACACATCTCCATAAGCTGCCTTGGGTACAGTGTCTCAGAGTCTTCTCTTCTCGCTCCCCTGCAGGAAGCTGGTGCTGGTGCACTTAACTTTGCGGGGGGAGCGGCGGTTCCAGGCTGGGTCCCAGAGCATCTGGGCCCTCAGTGTAGCAAGGAGCCGCTGCTGCCCCCGGTCCTCTTTCAGGGGGACCAGGGGCCAGCAGGGAGCCCAAGCTGCACTGGAGGGGGAAGGGGTGGAGAAACCTGAGCCATGGCCACTTCTTCCCTTTCTGGGGACTCTGAGGCTGGGGGGGCAGGGTGATGTAGAGTGATGTAATAACATCACTCTGTACCCCTGCAGAAAAAACTTTCTTTAATCTATAGAGAGATGGTACAGCAATTTTTGGATTGTAGTGAGAATAAATGTCGTTTCCAATGAAACTCTTAAACATGGAAACTAATGGCAAATTGGACAGCCAAATCTTACATGTTAATTTCCTGTGCTTGACTTTCCATGTTTTGTTTCTAATATGTCTAGACTTCAGTAGATGGTTAATCTAAGCTACCCATTGAGTTACGTTTGTAGTGTAACGCAAGTCAATATATTAAATGCTCTTACTGTGGGGTCCACACTACACTTTGTTGATGGGGAGAGCAAGCCTCAGTCAATGTAGTGGGTCTTCACTGGACCTACTAAATCAACTCTTCCTTGCGCTGTTGATCCCCTGGTAATTGTAGACAAGCTGTAAGTGTTTGAGGGCAGTGTGTGGAGGGGATAGGGCAGAGACAGGAAGGGAATGCAGCTTGCCAATTTAGTGTCACCAACTAGCTTCTGTACTGTCTTTAGAAATTAGAATAGTTTAGTTTTAATTATGTCAACAGCCAACACAATTATGGAAACTTGCTGCAATAATATCTTAAACAGCTTGTTGTGAAAGTACTACTATGTACTTTGTTAATACAATACAGCATAGTAAGATGTCTCTCAACACATTTTCTAGAAATTTGCTTGTAATGGTACTGTGATCGAGCATCCTGAATACGGTGAAGTTATCCAGCTTCAAGGTGACCAGAGAAAGAACATTTGCCAGTTCCTCTTAGAGGTAAGTGACATCAGACCATTAGCAGTATTCTAGCTTCCTCTGAAACTAAGGAAGACTTTCATTGTTAATGGTATATTAATTTTTCTTTACATTTAACCAGTTATTGAACCTATAATACAGTTCTTAATACACTGACCTGAAAGGACAAAACCAGATTCTTACAGTATTGTGATAATGGGGTTGATATGTTCTAGGAATCTGAAGTTTCAAAATGTTCTTGCACTCTGTATTGTATTAACAATTCCCATTCTCTGGGGAAATAAAGTTTTGTCTCCAGTTGTAAAAGCAAACATGTTTCTGACAAATATAACTGATACTGCACAGGTGCTGTGGAATGGAGGAAAAATAGCTTTTTTTTCTTGTTATAAGGCTCTTTGAAGGCATGTTCTATCAGTTTTTTTTAAAGCAGTTCAGATCAGAAGGATAAATAGAGTAAAGGATTGAGATGTTCTACAGTGCTTCTAGTAACCAGGATCCTAAATAAAAATTTTAAGGCATATAATTTTTTGGCAAACTTCTAGAGAAGTCTCTCATTTGATTCCGAAACCTGGAAAATTGCTGTGAATCCTTATTGTGCCAATATCTTTCCTCTTGATGCATGAACTTCCTAGTCGTGTCCAATGACTGATGCATCTCTTTTTATCTGGTGGTGCCTGAATGAGCAAGCTTTAATGAAATGTGTTTTTTCTTTTGCAGATTGGCATTGTCAAGGAGGAACAGCTGAAAGTTCATGGTTTTTAAAATGTGCATTATCACATGAAGAATTCTGCAGTTTTTGTTCTTACTCAAGCTGACTAAACTGAAATGAGTCTTTGCAGTAAATGGACTTGCCACTTAAAGTTTTATTCACATTTGCATGATTACCGAAAACATGTGGTGTATAGACTAGAAACACACAAAAAGATTTCAGTAAGATGGTAATGAAGAACTTTGTGAATTTTAACACATTTCCAATGGAAACATTTTAGTGCTGATTGTTGAGTTTATGACTTTTCACCTGACTGATTTACATGTTTTTGTTGTATTAAAACCATGTGTGTGTGTTGCAGCTTAAAGAAGTCTATTTGTTTTTTTTTTCTTTGAGTGTTTGGAACACTTAATCAAGCAGTAGTTCTGATTTAGTGTGACTAAGCAGCCCTGTGGCAAATTTAGCTTACTGAGCATCAATTAAACTGAGATCCGCATAATAAAGTGTTCTTATGACTGAAACTAGCTAAATTAGAACTTCACAATCTCTTCATAGCTTGTTTGAATACCAATTGGTAGTTCATACAGTGAAGAACTGATCTTCATTTTTCACCTAATCAGTAAATTCTGGAATGCTAGTCTTAAAGTGAAGAAAACTCTTGCAAGCATTACTGATTGCTTAGAGCAGTGGTCTCCAACCTTTTTAACCACAAGATCACTTTTTCAGTTTAAATGTAATGTAAGATCTACCTCAAACCCACATACCCTTGCCCTGCTTCCTTCCTGCTCCTGCCATACCCTTCCCTGAGGCCTCATGTGCTCACTCCATCCCCCTTCCTCCCCAAACCTCATTGACTTTCACCAGGCTGGGATAGTGGGCTGGGGTGCAGGCTCTGGTCTTGGGCTAAGGGATTTGGAGTGTGGGAGGGGCTCTGGGCTTAGCTCAGGGCAGGGCATTGGGGTCCTGGAGAGGCTTCAGGGTGCAAGCTGGAGTTTGGGTGCAGGTGGAGGTTCAGGGCAGGGACAAGGATTCAGGAAGCAGGCTCTGGCTGGGCACTATTTAACTGAGAGAGCTTCTGGGTGGTGGAGCAGTGGGGTTAAGGCAGGCTTACTCCTGCCTTGGTCCTGCACCACTCCTGAAAGCAACTGACATGTACACTAATGGCTCTGTGGCACCAGGTGCTGCCCCTCATTTACAGACACTGAGCCCACAGCTTCTGTGGACTATGGCTCCCTGTTGGTCAGTGGGAGTTGTGGGAGTGATGTCTGCAGGCAAGAACAGCATGTGGAGACCCTGTACTCTGCCTTTTGCAGGGACATGCCATTCATGTCCAGGAGCAGCAATTACAATAGGGATAGTGACTCCAGTTACCACAAGGTAGGCATTTTAGAGCTCACTACTCAAAATAATTAAATTTAAGTGTAAGAGAAATAAAAAGTATGAAATGCACAGACCAGTCAACCCACTTTGCAAGCAGTAAAAGTAGTAACAACCATCACTTCCCCTCCCCTGCTGTGTGTTGAGTCAGGAGGAGAGTGAAGGACTGTGTTTGTGAGAATGACAGACAAACTCTGTGAGTGACAGAGACTTGCATTGCCAAGCTTCCTCCATCTCCTCTCTGTGTGTGAAAATAGGGTACAGGAGAGGGGGGAGGAAGGACACCTTGACATCAGCACCCTCCTTCCCACATGCTGCACAACAAGCAGGAGGCTCCTGGGAGGGGGCAATTCCAAGGCAGAAGACAGGAGCAGTATGATAGTGGGTGGGGGAGCAATTGAAGTGCTAGTGCTTGATAGCTTCCTGGCCAAACAAGTCACGATCGCCCGTCAGAAGCTCCAAGATTTACTGGTTGGTGATCACTGGCTTAAAGGAATTGACTATTATATACAAGATATAGAAAACCTAGACAACATTGCCATTATCTTAGCACCAAAAGAAGTTAAAATGTGTAGGATTTTGTGTCTTCCCCTTCTCCCAAATAGGGGAGAAATGTTCTGGGGCGGCTTCTACTACGGCTGTGCCCTTCGAGTTTAATTCTCTATCCAGGATAGTGGTTACTTCAGAGGCTACAGCTACGCTACTTGCTTTGCCAAAAGAGGCAATGCAAATGAAGAGTGAATTAGCATTTTCACACTTCATTTGCATACTCTTGTTCCGTTTTTGCACACAAAAAAAAAACCCTGTGGACATTTCCTTTCTGCACAAGGTTGTGTGAAAAGAAAATGTCCACAGTTTGTTTTTGCACAAAAACGGAACAAAAGAGTATGCAAATGAAGTGTGAGAAAATGCTAATCTTCAGTTCATTTGCATTGCCTCTTTTGGCAAAGCATGTAGTGTAGCCATAGCCAGAGACCTTGCTTAGATCACTTTTCTATCACAGCTCATTTTATTTTGTTTGAAACAGTTAATAGGCTGTTCAGTTAGCCATCTAGTTAAAACTAAATTAAAGAGAGTTCAGTTGTTGACCATATCTGTTCATAGAAAAGTTTCCTTTTACTTGAATACACAGAGATCAAATCCTTTCTTGGGGAGGACATGTAACTTCAGAGTAAGTTCCTCAGATATGTTGAATCAGAAAATGACAGTTGTAGCTGAAGGCAATACGACGTCTTCTGTTCTGCAGCATCACATCTCCACACCAAGCGTACAAAAATATTTGTGCCGGCTTAAGCTTCCATGTACAAACTTTAGGATTATCAGGAAGTGACTATCAAGTACAGTTTGTAGGAGCTGCAGAGCTATACCAACTACTCATAAGGGATGCAAGTTAGTTTGAAAAGCAAGCCCTTGAGGATAAAATAAAGTTGAACTGGTGCAGGTCTTTAACCCATTTTCACCAGCCTACATCAGATATGATCTTGCAGTTGAGGCTAAGTAGGGTCAGGGAGCTGCATTCTGTAACTAAATGATAGTTTTGAATTATATTGGCTAGTGTTCAGGATGGGGGGGGGGGGGCTAGGGATCCTATGTTTAGTGATTTCACTTGGGGGTGAAGAAGGGGATACATTTACTCTAGTAGAAAGCACAACTTTTCCAGGCTAGCTACATCACTGTCTACTGTAGACATGGGCTGGTAAAGAATTATTAGCAAACCTAAAAGCCATTTGATATTCTCCAGGGTACGCTCTTGACTGTTGTGTTCCTTTAATGCCCTAACCTCAGGTACCTTTTACTGTACACTTATAAACTATGAGAGATGCACTCAGCGTCGAACATGTAAAAAATTGCTACCAGCTGAATTAAGAGAATTCTAGACAGCCACCCCCGAATTACAGTACAGCACTACACCAGAACATTCCCAGTTCTGGACTTGTTCTCATTTTGTATTGTCCAGGTCTTTCTTGGACAACACAAGCTCATTTTTAATAGAAAAGGATATGCACAAACCCTGTAATTCCAAATGGAAGTTTCAAAACTTTCAAAGCAAAAGTTTAACAATTACAGTAAAAATTTAAGTGATTACAAGTAATGAAGCATAAGTCATTTTTTTTGCAAGAAAATAAATAGTATGCCATCATCTAGCAAAGTACAATATCATGCTTGTGCAGTCTGGATGAGTTTCAACCATGTCTTCTCCCCCCCCCCCCCCCCCCCCCCCCGTCTGATTTTCCTTTCCTTGTGTAGCAGATGGTGCAGACAGAGAAAGAGGGGAGAAGATGATTTGTGTCCTCTGTTCTCACTTATTTTCCTCTTGAACCTCGAGGAAAGCTGGGGATGATTTTCAAAGAGAGAGGCTGGTTTCATAAGAACCTCCAGCTGTTCCTTGACTAAGATGTACATTTCTTGCTTACACCCTTCTTCCTGCCAATGAATGGCTGCTTAACCAAGTGATAGTCCATTTGATTATGTTGACAGCAGGCTAAGGCATCAGTTATGTCTTAGAAACTGATTTGTGCAGGCTTTTCTACTTATCTCTCAGTGCTGTCATGCAGAAAAAACTTGGCATTCAATGTAGTCACACTTTACCAGGCCAGTCAACAAATTATGAGTGCCTAGTGACTATACGTTCTACAAAAAAAAAAAAAAATCAGTCTTGCAGAATGGGTGAACATAGGGATACAGACTGTCTCAGCATGTTAGCCAGAATGTGGATCCTAGCTGCAGATGGCATTCACTGGATATTTTGAGAACTGAATTATCTTCATGCTTTACGCATAGTGATTAAGACTTTTTATTACCTTATTTTTTTCCCTCTATTTAAAAGCTAGTGTGGCAGAAACAACTTGCTAAGTTCCTAATATCTTGCTAGAAATGTTTGTGTGGTTGGATGACTTCATGAGAATCTATTTTGACTTCCTATTAAGTTTGGGGGGGGGAGTAAATAATGGTTTTGCTAAAACTTAAATGACTAAATTTTAATACGTTATTATATGAGAAAATTACACCCATCCCAAAAAGTACAAATTAGGGATGTAAACAAGTAGTTGAGTATATGATTAACCCATAAACCAAGGTTTATGGATTAATCTTGACTACTTGCATCCCCCCTCCCGCCCCTTGCTGCCTCTGTATCAGCCTCTGTGCCACCTCCACCTACCTGCCTCTATCAGAGACAACCATGCATGGGGGGGCGGAGGGGACATCTCGGGCAGAGGGATTGTCTTAGGCAGAGGCTGCTTCGCAGCAGCAGCCCCTGTCCATGTGGTATCTGAGGCAGCAGTGCAGGGTGGCAGATAGCCTGTCTGCACAGGCAGCTGGTTTTTAAACTGGCTTTCCTCGTGTACTGGCTCTTGCCTGTTACCCTGTGCTGCTGCCTGTGATACAGAGGCAGCAGCGTGAAGTGGCAGGCATTCCCCAGGAGTGGGGTCAGAGTGCACTGGCTGCCAGCCCCACCCTTGGGGCCTACAGAATAGTTGAGTAACCGATATGAATTATTGGGGTTATTCAACTATTCTATTACCTGCTCTCTAACATCCCTAGTACAAATCAATTTCACTGACCTTATTTTTTAAAACTAGACTGGTGACTTGATAAGATTAGAACTAGATTTTCATTGGAAATTCAGGATTTATTCCTACCTTCAAAACAACCCCCACCATGTTTTCCTTGTCATGTCTCACTGCAAAAGCAATTTTAAAACTAAGTTAATTGGTGAGACACTTACTGGTGTACTGTCTCTACATTTCAAAGATTTGTTTGAGAAGTGGAAAGAGTTCAGAAAAACTATTAAAATAATTTGAGGCCTTGAAATAAAGAGCAAGTTAAGTGCCTTGATGGAGTACAACTACCTACCTGTCAAAGATTTAATAGCAGAGAGCTCTTTAATATAAACATAGACTGGGATGGAGTCTCGATTTCTAAGTCTTTTAACCAAGGCTGATCTTATAAAAGATGTGCTTATAAAAAATGGGAAAATATGCCATTTTATAAGCATTTATAAAGCCATCTACACAGCTCCTTTTTGCGCAAAAGCCTCTTGTGCAAAAACGGCCCCTAATTAATTATGCAAATGAAGCGTGGCAATACACTAATCTGTGCTTCATTTGCATAGACTTTTGTGCAAGACAGGTGCAGTGTAGACATAACCTTCGATCAGGGGCTATGCCTTTATTTTATATTATTGGGGGCTATTGTCTCAATAGCTTAGGCTGTAATCTAATGCCAGAAAGCAATAGAAATTGCATTTTTAAACTGGTCAGTTTTAAATTACTAAGGAAACTCCCACAAAACAATTACATCAGAGGCTGGGGACACTCAATTTTCAATACCAAGTGTAACTTTGCCCTGTTCTTCCCTGAGCAATCTCTGCTATCCTAATTACAGTCTACATACTCCTGTCATTGTAAACAAAACACTACATACAGACTTGTATATTCCAAACCCACCATTAAGTAGAGCAAAAACTAGATGCCACTCTTAGGGTATGCCGTTTTTCTGACAAAACTTGAGGAACGTCCACACAGCAATTGTGTTCTGCAAGAAAATCGAAGGAACTGAGGTTTTTTTCCGGCATTGGTAACCCTCATTCTATGAGGAAGAAGCCTTTTCGTGAAAAGGCATGTGTGGACAGGGAAGAGGGAGTTCTTTCGGAAGAAGAGGAAAGAGGAAAAAGCACAGGTGCCCTGGTGGCCATTCCGTCCATAGCAATCACAGCTTGCAGGCAAGAGAGTGTCCATTCAGTCTGGACCCCTCTCTTGAAAAAGCAGATCGCTTTTTTGATGCACTTTTGCAGTGTGAACGCTCTTTTTTGGAAGAAGTTTTTTTCTGAAGTTCTCTTCCAAAAAAAGCTTCTTCTAAAAGATGCCTGTAGTCTAGATGTAGCCTTACAGACAGGTCAGAGACCTATCACCTTGTTCCTATAATATGTACAAGGTCCTGTTTTCATCCACCACCCAGCTCTCTGGGGGATACCCAGATCACTTGTACAATGTACAATGATATTCAGATCACATATTCATGCTATAGGTGAGTGATTAGCTTTTTTTGACATCCTCGCTGAAGGCAGTGATCCATACACTCCCTGTACCAAGTACCTATTGAAACACATCTGAAATTTCCTTCTGCAATAGGTTGGGATGGTGTACACAACGTGTATCCGACAACAAAAATCTATAGTTTGTAATCCACATGTACAACGGGAAGTGCTTGTTTCTCTTCTGTAGCACCCAGTGGGGATTCTCCCTGCAGTAAGCAGTGAGCAAGGGAGTGCACTGGCAAGAGAACTTTAACTGAGTATTTTCAGTCTCTCTGTAGAGAGACTTATTTTAAAATATTGCAGTTCTCTAAAAATCTTGTTACCATCTGTGTTTATTTTCGACTCTCCTCCCTCCACTCAAAAACCCAAACAAGCAATTTTTAGTCATTTTCGATGCCATGACATTGATCATGATAGTCCCAGCAAGGATCAACATTTCCCCTAACCAGTAAGGTGTGTGAATATCCTTAAGATGAATCAGTGACCTTACAGTTAGCACACATTTTTTCTTTTTTTTTTTTTTAAGTTTAATCCTCTGTACGTTCATGTTCCTTTAATCAATGTATTTTAGGCATTTATACAAGCCCATGATTAATTATGTCTTAAATGTTAATGTATCTGTAAGCCTGTGTGGTTTGAGGTATACAAGTTTCCATTGACAATGTGTTGATTATTTTTAGAATTAGTTCAAATGTTTATGTAAACTGAGAAAGGGAGAAACTAAATAGAACCATTTTGTGTTTACTGATTGTTACACAAAATCATTTTACATCCTGTTTCTAATATACCTGTTGAAGTGTTTATATCTATTATATATTTAAAGAGTAAGTTTGTGGATTGGTTTGTGCAAAATAGTCATGCTTCGGGATTACCTAGAGATACCAAATTTTGCATAAATAGTCCTGCCACTTAAATTAGCTGTATGCACTACTTTTTACACCGAAATATGCTGGATGAAACGTTTAAATCATTATTTTTGTTTTTCATTGGAAAAAAATCATGACTATTATAATTAGAATTCATAAAAATATTTGCTATCAAAATTAAAATCGAGTAATCTATTCAACTGTCACTTTAGTGCAAAGAAAATGTTTACTGTTCATCACAAAATAATTCAAATTAGTTATGGAAAGAGTAATGGAAGCTTTATGAGTTTCTGATTCAAATTTACTGTGTATGGTAATTAATTCAATAAAATAAATAATGTTTGAAGTTGAAATCCTACAAATTCAAAACTGTTCTTTTACTTCACTTTTGCAAGCATATTAATAAAAATTCTATTACATATATTTAATTTCTTGAACTTTCCTATAAGGGTAATCTACACAAAATGACTTTGCCTGTTCAACAAAGGACCTCATTGCTAGTATTTACTATTTGGTCCACTTATTTCTGTTTCAGTTACATTCATGTAATTGGTCACTTCATGTTATGTCTTAACCATTTTTCCAGGAATGCCAGCTAGCTGAGATAATGCAAGACTATTTAAAATAAATTGTACCAGTGTTGTGTTATGTAATGTACATTGTCTTAAAAATAAGTTTGCCATTTTTAAGTTAGATTCTTTCTTGGAAAATATAGCTAACATATATCCTGTAATATTTAATGTAGTACTTGAGCCTTGTGTAATCTGTTTTCTGAATTGTCTTTTGTATGTAACAAAAATACTTAAATGGAAGCAGAGTTTACGTGTGTAATATACTTTTCAGTATGAGAAACAATTATGTTGTTTTAAGTTTTAATTTGCACTGTTAACTGACTTAAGTAGCTGAGAATACTGCACCATCGTCTGGAATGATTTCACAGTTCTAAAACAAGGCTCTAGGATGTTAGGTAGAGGAGGATCATCTAGCATTCTGGACAGTCACAGCATTTTTACATGATGTAAGTATTGGCAGTCTGAGTAAGTCTCTGTCCACAGCAGACTCTGTTTTCAAATATATATTGAGTCTGTATGCGGCCATATCTCCCTGTTAAAAATGAGGTATCAGTTTGGTAAGTTGTCTATGTTAAATGTTCTTGCTATGACTATAGCAAAAAACATGGTCAAATAGTTCTGCTGCTTTACAACAGTTGTTAAGTCTTTGGACAGGGTTGTAAATAAAATCACTCTGCTCCCAGTTTGGGATATTAGCTGTCTTTGTGCTTTTACAGCTTGACTGAGGTCACACAGGAAGTCAGAGGTGGAACTCAGGCCTTCTGAGTCTGTCTAGGGTTGCCAGATGGTTTCAACAAAAATACCAGACACACTTGGCATTACATCACAATCTACATTACATCTGATTTTGAAAATACCAGACATTTATATTTTCTCAATTTATTTCCCGAACAGAAAGCCCAAATACTGGACTGTCCAGTTCAAAACCGGACACCTGGCAACCCTAAGTCTGTCCAATGCTTTAACCACAAGGGTATCCCTTTCAAGTAAGCACCTTAAACACATGGGTGTTTTGCTGTCTGAATACCAACATAAGGAATTGATGCTTATTGTGTATGTAGCAGTCATGAAACTATTGTACAGCAAGAAGAGTAAGAATCATTGTTACATGTAAATCCAAGACTCCTGTTGAGAACTACTGTGTTTGTCTGAAAACCTACCTGGATTTTTTTTAACTGACAAATCCATAGGATTCCAGCCCTGTTGTAAAAGAAATGCAGAGATTGGTAATGTAGGAAATTGCTTATGCAAAATGTTGAATAATGGGCTAATCCTCAGCAAATATCATGCATCCATATACGACAAACATTGGCAATACTCTTGCATATCCTATTGTACAACCTTGCTAAAATAGCCTAATGAATTGTGCTTGGTGTATGCTATGTAGTGGTAGCTGTATATATTGTCAGTCTGTTGTAACATCTTTTTACTCAGAACCAAATCTGGGCCAGGTCCAAGTTGCACATGATGTAGAAGTGCTTCCTAAGATGCTTTAGAAAGTTATAAGTAGCATATTGCAAGTCAATAATTTATACATTTTTCAACAGAATTTCAGTATGGTTATTTAATATGGTTCCATGAATGCCAAGAGAATGCAGTAAGAGTAAATTTACCACAATTAATATTAAACAGAATTTGTTGCATATTATGAAGTGATATAACATTATATTGTGATGACCTATGAATGAGTAAACTATGCATAATTGTTTATACCAGTAGAGGTTTCTACTACAAACGCAATGCTTTGGTAAATAATGATGGAAAGTAACTGTGAAGATTAGAATGCTCAACATCCTGCCTCATTCTCCTTCTAAAGTCTTAAGCTATTTTTAAAGGGAAACATTTTCTATGCAATGTATTTTTGTATCCCTTTAAAACAGCTTATAGCTGATATGTCTAAATTATTTTAATGGGCTATGTTATATACAAAATGTTAAATAGGCTAAATGTACTATATATTTAACAGAGTTTATCTGTCTGTCTTTTTTTCTGTTTGATTAAGAATTATTCCAAAACAGTACAAGGAAGGACCACCACATTCGATATACAGGTTCCTCTTTTATCATAATTTAAAGCAAGAAGGGTTTGGTTGTGT
>CM057846.1:162226776-162243370 GCA_030068395.1 Apalone spinifera
GTGACTATTTATTATGACTGCAAGGAAAACCTTAATAGTGCAAATCCAGCAGTTTAAAAAATGAGAGTTAGTGAGCAGTAATATTGAAACCGTAGCAGAGCTGTTCAAAGCAGAAAGATTGAGAATGTCCCTGTGAGTGAGCTATTTGTGTAAAACAAAGGAATTATAAAACAAGGGCAGAAACATGATTTTTAACAATGGGCAGCTTGACAGCTGGAGAAAACATTACTCCATACATCTAAGAAACCTGTGTGGGCAGACTACTGGGGTTTGATGGGACTTGTGAATTGAAAAGAGACTGCTTCAGAAGTTCTCCAATGAGTCAAAGTCACTTTCCACTTTCTTTCTGCCCACTACTCTCTCCTGAGCCATTACTAAGAAGAAAGGGGGAAAATTTTGCTTTCTCTTCTCCCAGTTGCTGGGCAAAGATCAGGGCTCTCTTGTTTTTCTACTTCTCTTCTGTCAGAGAGCTGGGTCTTTACATTTCTCCTGGTTGCTACCATCACCTTCTTGGTTACCTGAAAAGTATTTCTGTCCCTTTCCTCTCATTCCCACCCTTTCTCTCCCCCGCACCCTACAGTACAGTCCAATTCAGATGCATGGAACACCCCTAGCCTGACCTGCAGAAGTGGCCTTCTATCTTCATGTACAAATGAAATGAAGATACTTGGACAATATGTGGCATCTCTTACAGCCTCTTTAGTTTCTGCTATTTACAGGATATTGGTTTTTTTTGCCAAGTTAACTCAAATTATTATCTATACTCAAATTAATTCTCAAATTAGCTTAATTCTACATAATAACATTCAAGCTGCACAGGGTAGTTGTAGTAACTGTTCACAAGCAGAGCTAATTTGAGGAGTAGCTAATACCCCCTAAACTGCCAGCCTAATTCAAGTTAAAAGCACCATCACACTCTAGTTAAGGGATTCTCTCTGACAGAACTCATGTGTTGCCCCTAACTTGAGTCACTTCCACAGATTAATTCTGCCCTGAAAATAAGTTGTTAAATCATAATTTTCCTTTCACACATGGGTCTTCTTGTGTCAGTCATATACTTTGGCAAAATCCAGAAATTATGAGGTTCACCTCATACTTTTGGCCCCTTGCCTGTACCCATCAGTTATTAAATGTTACTATAGAATATATGTGAATTTGCTGGCATTACTTAAGCCTTCTCTGCAACATTGTGACCTAAATAGCCAGACTCCTGGCACATACCCAGTTTTCTATTACAGCCCTCACTAACATGTTATTAATTACTTGAATGGAATATGGTCCAGAAGTTGGGTTATATGTGTTATTAATTATTTAATTTTAACACTGAAAATAAGTCTTTGTTGGTTTTGCTGTGGTTGGGGAAAACCCTTTCCTGATGGGACGTCCCAATCAATGAATTAATTGCTCTCCTTAAATGGATACACCCTAATCTCCATTTACCACACTTAGAGAATGCAGGCTATGTCTACACTCGCGGCTTCTTGCGTGAGAAATATGCAAATGAGGCTAAGCGTGGAATATTGCCGAGCCTCATTTGCATACCTAATGAGCTGCCATTTTTGCAGAAGAGGTTCTTGCACCAGAAGGCACTCTGTCTACACTGTCCCTTCTTGTGCAACAAAAACCCTCTTGCGCAATGCCGTTATTCCTGAAAATAATCGATGTAGAGGCATTGGGCAAGAGGGTTTTTCTTGCACAAGAAGGGGCAGTGTAGACAGCTCCTTCTGGCGCAAGAGCCTCTTCTGCAAAAATGGTGGCTCATTAGGTATGCAAATGAGACTCGGCAATATTTCATGCTTATCCTCATTTGCATATTTCTCGTGCAAGAAGCCGTGAGGGTACACATAGCCCCTGGGTCCAGCCAGACCAGAACAGGATTTGGGGAGCCTGCACAGGAACATGTCTGAGCGGGGTAGTGACTGTGTTCAATCTAAAGGAGCGCCACTTACCAAGCCACTCTCAACAGAATGGAAGTACAGCAACTGTGAAGGCTTCTGCAGAACTCAAGGTTCTGCTGTTACTTCTTGGTCAGGATGGTGGGAAGAGAAAACTCCCCCAGGCACTCACAACCCTTATATTCAAGATCTATGAGATGCCTCAAAACAATTTACAGTGAGGGGAATAGAATAGCATTATAAGTTTCTTTAATGAGCTGGTTAATTTTAGAATTGACATTGAAATGGTTTTAAACCTGGTTAGGGACTCAATTAAATAACCTACATAGATCTGCACAGAGACTATAAGTTAATACTAAGTAGACAATATATTTATATGCTTAGATCTTTAGAGCAGGGACATTATATGTGTAGGTAAAGTGTCTAGCATGATGGGGAGGCCTGATTGCTGATCAGGGCCCCTAGGCACAATGCACTTGACAAATAATATTAACGATTAGAATACTCTGAGCAAAAAGCTCTGAATGCTCCCAAAACTACTGAGCTAGAGCAGAGGTTATGCTGATACTGCTTGTCTGATTCTACAAACCTCTTCAGGTAAGACTCCTGTTACAATCAATGGGAATTTTGCCTGAGAAAAGCAAGCAAAATTCTCCCCAAAGGTAGTAGATGCTTGATTAGGAAGGATTCCTCAGGTGTGAGTGGTGGCTGCATGTAGAAGGCAGCATTAATATTACAGGTGACTGGCACCATTTCCTAGAGAAGGATGATTCTAGCTAAGGCTGCTTGTTTCCTTCCACCGAGGAAAAATAATGCAGTAAAATGGTAAGGTTCATGAAGGCACAATACTTTTCCACAGATGTAATTGAATGGTCTGTAGGTTGAATAAATAGATAGTAGAAAGTATGTGCTTTGCACAGAGGGCTTAGGCGTTCTGTAAAGCAGAGCTAGCTAGCCAGGGGAAGCACTTGCCCCCAGTTCTCAAGCTATCAGAAGCAGGGCACTGCCATTACACCTATTACTTTTCGGGAAGAATGGCATTGCACAAGAGGGTTTTTCTTGCGCAAGAAGGGGCAGTGTAGACGCTACTTCTTACACCAGAGCCTCTTCTGAAAAAAAATGGTGGCTCATTAGGTATGCAAATGAGGCTCGGTGATATTCCATGTTTAGCCTCATTTGCATATTACTCGTGCAAGAAGCCATGAGTGTAGACATAGCCTGCGTGTTTACTCTTCAGAGGGTGCAACATTTTTCCCCAATCCACACAGGTAAACTTGCAAGCCTGGAACTTAAATTCATATTAAAGGGAGAGTTTTCCCTCATTCTACAGGACCAGTCATTTTGAATGCTTGCTTTAAAGGCACTGATTTATTCAAACACTTTCTTGAGGGAATTTGAAATGAATGGCTGTTCTCTAATATGTACTCTGGATTGTTTTAGCTACAAGAAACACACATAGAAAGTTATCCTGTTTGTTTTAGTCACTGGTTAGCTCTCTCTCTCTCTCTCTCTCTCTCTCTCTCTGTGTGTGTGTGTGTGTGTGTGTGTGTGTGTCCAGAATTGTTTGGGTCCTTTACTCAGTTTTTGTTTTTTGGAAAATAAACTGAAAATGTACATGCTTAATTTAAATCATTGTTCTGGGGTGGGGTTGGGGGTGAGGGGTTCAGTCTGCTCTGGGGCAAGGTGAAAAGCACCTCTCCATGGCTGCTGCAGCTCCAATGGGCACAACAGAAGGTACATGTCCCCCAGCTGCAGCAGGTCAAGGTTTGTCTGCCCCCTGTGCTCCCTAGTCAGAGTGAGGAATGCAGCAAACTGCACTTTCTCCTTGCTCCAGATGAAGGGGAACAGGCAGCAACGTTCCTGGATGAATTGCAGGGGGGACTTCAACTCATCATGCTCCCTAAGGGGTGACTGGAGGGTGGAAGGCTTGAGGCTGGGGTAGTCCTGAATGGAAGGGAGTGCCCCCAGCCAGCCTCTTCCACCTGCCTGGTGAGTATCTCTTTTCTGTATGGTTTTCTAAGAAGCAATCCCATTTCAGGAACATACCATTTTCCTGCCTAACCAAACCCTTTCCTTGCTTTGAGGTATGATAAGAGGAAGCTGTATGCTGAATTTGGTGGTCCTAGCTCTTACCGTTCAGGAGGAGTTCTTGAACAAACAGAAAGCGCTACAGATAGACACTCTCTCAGATACATAGTAGATAATAGAGGGGGCCCAAAGTAAACACTGTGTTGTAGGTGAGATCTCATCCCATGGCAAAGAGAGGGTGGTTCTCTGCTACATTCAGAATGTATCTGCATGCTTCTGGAAGTACCCAGGAATAAATCCAGTAGAAAATAGCTTCTGCTGCTGCACAGCCTATTTCATATTCAGAGGAGGAAGCATCCCCTTGCAAATAGCTGCAGAGTGAAAGGCTAGGGCACTGGCAGTTGGAACACAAAGAAAGCCTTCTCTTCTACTCACCCAGAATTGTAATATAGAATGGCATAGCCTTATATAAATAAGTACAATAGTTTTGCTAGGAGAAAGACCAGACACATATGACTTGAAATTTTCTGCTCTTTGCGTGGTTTCTTTGCTTAGTTCTTCGGGTGAAAAAACACACTTGTGTTTCTAATACCCTTTTACAAAAGATTACTCTGTACTATTTTTCAGGCCACCCTAATACATGTGGCATGAAACAGTTATCCAAGAAGATGGATAAAAATCCAGTTTTGAAGGGATGCCTGTGTGAAGTGAGTAGGAATTAAGGGTGTGTCTACACAGACATCTGAAGGTATGATTGCAGCACCCACCTCAGTTAGCTTTGATCAAGTTAACTAAATAAAGATGGCATAGGCCAGCCCACCAGCCAGACTGGGACTGTGGGGTATGTACTTCAGTAGCTAACCTGTAGCATGTAGCCAAGCTACTGCTTGAGGGAGGGTAAGCTAGTTCAATCACAGCTAGCTTGGTATGCCTATGTGTGCCACAATACCATCTCCTAACTGCTGTCTACTCTAGACAGAGCTTCGGAGACATCATTCCAGACAGTGTGTCAGTATTCTGATTTCTGTAACTCATAGAAACCCCAACCAAAACCAGGGTCCCCACTGCGATAGGCAGGGGAAACAGTTCCTGTTCTGAGATGTAAGTTTCCTGATCTAGCTGAGAGCCATGTTCCTCCAATAGAGTATTTGTAAAAGTTTCTGTGATTGAAACAAAGCAGGTTAACGCTGCAAATGGAATCAGTAGGGTCAGAGACTATCTTCCAACTTCTGCTTTCCATGGTTGCTTGGTGATCTGGCAAAATGTCTGCAGGAGACAAGAAAACTGTTCTCCTACTGACCTATGAGGGAAGGCTGAAGGAATTGGGTTTGTTTAGTTTAGAAAAGAGAAGATCGAGGGGGGACATGATAGCCGTTTTCAGATATCTAAAAGGGTGTCATAAGGAGGAGGGAGAAAACTTGTTCATCTTGGCCTCTGAGGATGGAACAAGAAGCAATGGGCTTAAACTGCTGCAAGGGAGGTTTAGGTTGGACATTAGGAAAAACTTCCTAACTGTCAGGGCAGTCAAATACTGGAATAAATTGCCCAGGGAGTTTATGGAATCTCCATCTTTGGAGATATTTAAGAGTAGGTTAGATAAATGTCTATCAGGGATGGTCTAGACAGTATTTGGTCCTGCCATGAGGACAGGGGACTGGACTCGATGACCTCTCAAGGTCCCTTCCAGTCCTAGTATTCTATGATTCTACTTCCTTCTGGCGGTGTAAATCAGAAGCAATGGTACTGAAGTCACTAAAGTGATTATAGAGCAAGAGACAGGGGAATGAGGTTGAGACCTTGGTTTAGGGTCTTATGGTCCCGACACAGGGGAGACTCCCATTGATTTGACTGACTTATTTTTCCCTTATGACCATAAAATAGTCCAAAACTAGATTTGCAGAGGCAAAAGCTGCATGCATCACCAAACATCATGTGCAACAAGTGTGTGCCAGCATGTTGGTTTGAAATATACAAGAAATCACAACTGCTAAGTTTAAATATAGCACCCTTGTGGTGCATAAATGTGTGTGCTGTCTTTCCTATTCTGTGCAGGATTTTCCCATTTGCAATGTTTCACTTTCAAATTTAGATGTCATGGATGAGAGCCTCAGCTGGTATAATTTAGTATAGTTCCATTAAATTGGTCCCTTTGTTTTTGAAGAAAAAAAAATTGTTTTTTGTTTAATTTGGTTTACCCACAAACTCGTTTTCATTCAGACAGATTGCAAACCTCAGGCTAAAGTAAATTTTTAAACACATGCACACATACAGTCACTTATATTGATTCTCCCCTATTTTTGTGAATCTGTTTTGTGTAAACCTCTCTGCTGTATGAAACATAAAATACTGTTTTGAGTTTTCTGGGGCTTGCACACGAATTCTTCTGAAAGTAAAATAATATTGGTATTCAATTGATATATCATGTTAAATTGACATTGACCAGATCTTCAGCTGATCTGAATGGAGCTATGCCAATATGTGTATGGTATATATTGTTAAATGTGGCTCATTATTTAATGCTTGGTGCCTAAATTACATGGATTAAGTCTTTTGAAATTTGATAACTTTTGTATATACGGGAGCTCAGTATTTTATTGTTAACGTCTTATGAAATTTATCTACCACACTTTTTACTGGCAGTGCAGTGCTTCAGTGTAAGTTTAGTGCAATGTTATTGCAAAGTTATTTTGAACTTGTAGGTAGAATAAAAAATTAGTCTTGCAAAGAGTTTACGGTTCAGGACCACCATGGGTGATGGGTGACTTTCCCCGTGGGGAGGCTAGCCCCCGACCCCCCTTCTGGCCGAGGTCCAGTCCCTACTTGATGCTTTGAGCCTCCTTCCCAATATGAATTTGGTTGGAGTCATGGAAGGGAGAAGTGGGGCTGAGAGCTTAGCCCTAGCCAGGGTCAAGCTCTCAGCCTTGGCTGGGACCACAACAGAGCTCTCTGCCCTGACTGGAGAGCAAAATTTGGAGTCTATCCCTCATTCTGCCCTTTCTCCTCTATCCTTCACCCCCTATTCTGCCCCTACTTTGCCTCTTTCTCCCCAAGTTTCCCCCTTTGGGCCCGCCCCCACTGTGAAAGCTCCTACTGCCCTGGGTCATGGCAGAGGAAAGATTTCTCAAATCTACCACTGCCCCTGACAGAGCAAAGTTGGAGGAGGCTTAGCCTCCTCTGGCTTCCATTACATGCTGCCTATGAGGATTTCACTCCTGAACTTCTCATTATGGATTTCAGCTTCTCCGTTCTTATTCTCTCCTAATTTGTGTCATCTTATGTTCATTGCGTGTAATAATGACATGTTGTGACTGCTATCAGTCATCCCTGCAACCCTCAAAGGAATGATTGGTGTTCCTGCACTGATATCCATCTGTGAAGCCAATTGTGCTGTGCAGAGCTATGCTAGCTGATGATCAGCCCTGCAAAGGATAACGCTATAGTTATTACATATCATGTAAAGGTAACCTGCACTCCCTATTTTCTAAAACCAAACTGCAGTTTATTTAAACTTAGTCACTGTTTGTGGTAATAGGGTATGTTTGTTATAAGCAGCTGAAGTTTTACAAATTAGAAGTGTAATTAAATACTTATTACTTATAGAGATACATTTAAGTTCAAATCTTGCAACAGATCAGAGCTTTTGTTAAAAACGATTGTTTTTTCTGTTGGTTTTTAATGCTTCTACCCTTATTTTCCCCCATGACACAGATAAAACTTTTCCCTTTCACAATTAATCACACATTACAATTACAAGATTTAATTTTGTTAAATAAATATGTTTGTAAACAGTGAATCTGCTATTTCTTGTAAATTTCCCTAGGTGGCGCTACAGACAGCATAATGAGGTGAATAATAATAGAAAAGACCAGGTATGCCAGAAAAATACTCAATGCAGAATTTAGATTGTGAGAACAGGGAGGTAAGTTTTTGGTTGCATTCTAGTAAAGCTGCAGGTCAGTTTATGAGAGGCGGTAGGAGCAAGGGGACTGGGATCAAATGCTTACAGACAGCGGCGGATATAGGGCAGGGTGAGTGGGGCAGCTACCCCGTGCCCCATGCTTCAATAGGCCCCGAGCCAGCACCAGGGTGGACTGGCCCGGTGGGATACCGGGAATTTCCCGGTGGGCCGTCTGCCGAAGGCCCGTCTGGCGGCTGCTGGAGGAGGAGGGGGATTTGACGCACTTTAAATTCCCCGGCGTGGCCAGTACAGGCCATGTGGGGCCGAGGGAGTGCATGTGTGGTGTGATCAAACACCACACAACAGCTGAGAGGGGAGACACCCGGGCATGGCATGACGTCACGGCCTGGGACTTTAAAACCGTGCGACCCAGCGTTGCACCGCTCAGTTCGGCATGTGGTCTGGAGCCTGGGCTGGGGTTGAGGCCGCCCTGCAAACTGGAAGGCAGAAGGTGGATTGCAGAGGAAGGGGCTTGTGCTGAGGGGAGGGGGGTAGGTCTGGAGAAGAAAGGGGAAGGCACTAAGGGGAAGCGTAGAGGAGAAACAAATGCCAGGGGGGCCAAGTGCAGACAATGAGGAAAAGGGCAGGAGGGGAGGTGTCAGTGGGAGGGGGGACAGGGTGATGCTGGGAGAGGAGAGGGTAAGGGCATTGGGGGCTAAAGGGGGCAGGGGGAGGTGCTAGGAGAAGGCTTGAAAGGAGGGGTGGGCATGAGGAAGGCGGGGATGGAGCAAGGCATGTGTGCGGGCACAGGGGCATGAAGGGAATTGAGGCAGAGCGGATGGTAAGGGGGTGGGCATCAGGGAAAAAGAGGGCAAAGGGGGCGGGGGCAGTGAGGGAAGGAGGAGGGGGCAGGGGTAAGGGAAGGTGCAGGTGCCAGGGGATTCTGGGGGTGAAGCAGAAGGGCAGACACCTGCAGGGGAGGGACCAGCACCAGAGGAGAGAGGCAGGGCAGGTGTGTAGATGGAGGTGTTAGGAGAGGGGATGAGGAGGGGTAGCTCACGTGAGCGGAGTGGGGCTACTGGAGGAGTGGGCACAAGGGGGACACCTTTTTTTCTATTTTTTCTCCAAAGGGGGCCCCCGCAAAATTGTGCTGCCCTGGGCCCTGCAAAACTCTCATCCGCCCCTGCTTACAGAGGCCACTAGAATACTATCGGTTTTTTTACACCGGATGTCTTCCAGTGGAAAAATAGTATACAATCATATAATTAAAGGCTGAATCAAAATATATATGCACAAAAGGGCAAGTTAAAGGCTTGACGTTGCATCCTTAAAATGTTCTTCCAATGTAGTTTTGTACATATAATCAGGAGGATGGAAACCTTTCTCCTGTTCTATCCTGTCTCCTTTAAATCAACCTAAATAAAACATTGTTCATACTCAGTTGTCATTTGTGAACAGAAACTACAAATGTGGAGCAGGGACAGGCATAGTCCACAAACCAACAGCAATACAGGATTATCCCTGTCCTACAGCCCTGATGAGCTGGGGATGGGCAGACAGGAAGAGCTGGCCTCTCCATGCCCCCAGAGGCCTAGCTGGCTAGAGAGCTGGTAGGAAATATTGCCCTCTACTGCCTGCTGTTATCTCTCCTCTGATTGGATGATGGGATACTGCTCAGGCTGCGGGACAAAACACTGCTGATAGGAAATTGCATGTGGGTATTTCCCCAAAGGTAAGAGTTTGAAGCAACCTACCAACAAGGGGAATCCCCAGCACACATAACTCTTACACATCCCATTTGAGTGGACAGTTTGCCCCAGTGAGGGCCGCAAGCTTGGGTGGTTAACTGCATGAAGACTTTGTTTAGAACTGAGTGCTTTCTCAGAATGAAACTCCTCAGATGTGGAAAAAGCTTGGCTAGCAAGTGCTGACAGTGGAATTTTGCCTCAGAGGGGATAAAATCAACATATTTTAAGATGGAGGCTGGCTAGGGTATTAATTTATAAGGCTAGTTTCCTTCCACTGGTGATGAAAATAAGTTTATCCTTTATTAGCCTGAGTCAGAGCCTGCTGTAAGTCAGTCAAAGTCTTTTGATGAACTCCAATAGGCTTTGGGTAGAAATGGTTTCCCTAGCCTTTGTTAAGGGCTGGAAATAGATGACAGGAGAAGGATCACATGATGATTACCTGTTCTGTTTACTCCCTCTGGGGCACTTGTCATTGGCCACTGTCGGCAGACAGGATACTGGGCTAGATGGACCTTTGGTCTGGCCCAGTATGGCCGTTCTTATGGATAGGCGCTATCTGAAGAAAGATTGCAAGACTCCAGAACTTGTTTCTGTTTTATATTTTTTTAGAATGAAATTTATTCAGGGTATGATTATGCAGACTCGACTACAGTGTGTGTCATGCACATAAAGTAAGAGGGTCCTATGTTCTTGTAACAAGTTGAAATTGCCAGAGCAGGGCTTTCCTCCAAGGAAGAATAGACATTGCAGATATTTTGTGGACATTTGCTTTGAAATTAATATTCTGTTTCCTATGCATACATAGATAATCTAATTACACTATGGCACAACAATAGTCATGGATTATAACAGAGAGAGGTAAACTGAAGACAATGTAGACAGTTTTATTAGTTTCCTGCAGTATCTCCCATCTTTGATCTTAAGTCCATGGGCAGTGGGTGAAGTGTCCTGCCTCTTCCACCCACTCTACTCCACCCCTGCTCCACCACAGTAATGGCTAGTACTAGGATTTCAGGAAGTCACAGAACAGGGCATCTGGAGTGATTCATCCTTATCTTCTCCTCTATTGCATCCCTGACCACCTTAGCTAATAGACATTGAGGTTATGTCTAGACTACATTCCTTTTTCAAGGAGGAACGTAAATGAGGCAAATCGAAAGTGCAAATGAAGCACGGATGTAAATATCCTGCGTTTCATTTGCATATTTGCATCTGAGCCCTTTTTTGAAAAAGGGTTTTTCAAAAGTGAAAGCGCAGTCTAGAAGTGGTTCTTTCGAAAAAAACCCCTTTTTCGAAAGAACCTTTACTCATTTTTTCAGGAGTACAGGCTCTTTCAAAAAAGGTTTGTTTTTTTTAAAGAACCCCATCTAGACTATGCTTTCACTTTCAAAAAACCCTTTTTCGAAAAAGTGCTTGGACGCAGATATGCAAATGAAGCGTGGGATATTTAAATCTGCTTCATTTGCACTTTCGATTTGCTTAATTTACATTCCTCTTTCGAAAGAGGAATGTAGTTTAGATGTGCCCTGAGTGTCAACTTGTCTAGTTCTTTTCTGAACCCAGTTCTATTTTTGGCCCCCAGAATGTCCTAAGACAATGAGTTCCAAAGGTTAATTGTGTGTTATGTGGCAAAATACTTCCTCTTGTTTGTATTAAACCTGCTGCCTATTAATTCCATAGAATGACTCCTATTTTTATATTGTGGGAAAGGGTAAAGAACACTTTTCTATTCACTTTTTCTTCCTAATTCATGATCTTATATACCCATAGCATAGTCCTGCCTTAATCATCTCTTTTCTAACATTTTTAGTTTCTCCTTGAAGGAAGTTGTTCCATATGTCTGATCCTCTTTGTTTCCCTTCTCTATATCTTTTCCAGTTCCACTATATCCTTTTGAAGGCAGTAATGGATTAAGACATGTTGAGGCCATAGGTCAGGGGTGGGCAATAATTTTTGATGGGGGGGGCCACTCCAAGAATTTGGAAAGTGGTTGAGGGCTGTACTCTTCCATTATATTAATGGAGGAAATGTGGGGTCTGGGAAGGAAGTTAGGTGCAGAAGGGAGTTTGGGGTAAAGGAGGGAGTTTGGATGAAGGAGGCAGCTGTGAGTTGGGGCACTGGACTGGGGTGCAGAGGGTTGGATTGTGATCTAAGGATGGGAATTGGGGTACAGAATGGGGTGCAGGGATTTGAGTTGTAAGCTAGGACAGGAGGGGACTGTGATCTGGGTCAGGGATTGAGGGGGCAGATCTGGGAGGGAATATGGGTACAGGAGGTGGGCAGAGGATTTGGGTATATGCAGTGAGGGGCTGGGGTGCTAGAGGCAAGCTCTGGCCAGGAGACTTACCAACCAGCAGCCATTCCTGAATCAATCTCCCTGCCTGCCAGTATTCCCTCTAAACTATGCAGCTGGACAGCTTCACAGGTGATTAATCAGCCCTGCCCTGTCAGTCAGCCCCATGCACGGATCCCTGAGCCTCTGGCTGATTAATCCCCTGTGAAGCTGGGCTGCCGCACAGCTTAGAGGGAACACTGCTGCCTGCCCTACCCTGTCCTGCCCTGCCCTGCCCTGCACAGGCTTCAGCCTTGTGCTCTGGAGCCCCTTGTGCTTCATGACTACCTGGCCAGAAACCGACCAACAGCATTGTGCTGGAGGTAGGAGCAGCTCCTAAAGTTTCTTCCCTCCCCTCCGGATTCACAGTTTTTAAAGAAAAACCGACCTGCAGTTGCGTTTCTGAGCAGCATGCGGGTGGGACAAGGCAAGTGGGGAGTCTTCCTTGGGGTTCCCCAGAGCATCCGCAGGCTGGATCTGGTGGCTTAGTGGGCCGAATCTAGTCCACGGGCCATATTTTGCCCAGGCCTGCCCTAGGCTATGTCACATTTAAGAGGCCCCATAGCATTAGCAAAAAAAGTGTATAACAGAAAGGACAATGAAAATAGAAATAATAACATTTTATATTTGCAGATATCAGTACATAGGTGAGGATGCAACTAAAAACTAGTAATTTTTTTGTATTTAGAGACCCCCTGATAATCTGAGGCCCTACCTATATCTTATTTAGTTTGCCCATAAATCCAGCACTGTTTGGAGGCATATTCAAGGGGTGGCAGTGCTACAGATTTATATCGGGACATTAGGATATTTTCTCTTATTTTCTATCCCTTTCCTAATAGTTCCAACATTGTTAGCTGTTTCCACTGCTGCTGTGCATTAAGCTGACATTTTCAGACATCTATCCATGGGGGTTCCAAGGTCTCATTCCACTGGACTAAGACACCAGTCGTCATCAAGTGGCAGCAGCATTTGGTCACTATAGGAGACCCTCACGATTTGCAGAATCGCTACTCACTGTTCTGCGTATTTGCAGGTGTCTCCTGTTCCAGCCTGAGGAGGAGTGGTGGGGGAGCCATGATGAACTCCCACAGGCTCCTGTTCCCTGTGGTGAATTCCCTGCATCAGCTGGGAGCCACAGTGAATGTGAGAGCCATGGGGAGCTGTAGGGAACTCACAGAGGCTCCCAAGCCCTGTGGTGAACTCCTCATGGCTCCCAGTCCCCGCACTTAGCTCCCTGCAGCTCCTTTCTCCCATGGCGAGTTCCTTCTGACTGCTGGGGAGCTGCAGTGAGTTCCCCATTGTTGCCAGGGACCATGGTGAGTTTGGCAGTCGTGGGGAGCCCCGGAGAATTTACCAAGGTACCCAGCCTCTGCGGTGAGTTCCCCCACAGGCAGCCAGGGGCTGTGGTGAGTCTGGGAGTCGCAGCCCCTTGTATTTGCAGATTTTGCCATTCATGGTGGTGCCAGGAACACATCCTGCACCATAAGTAGCAGAACATAAGTTATGCTACTTATAAAACAGGGATAATAATACCAATCTTATTGGAGCACTATGAGATCCTCAGATGAACTGAACCAAGGCCTTTCATATTGTTTACAGTAAGTTCCATAAAACTCCACATCTGAAAGTAAGTGGCGCTCATGCTGAGTACATCATATAATAATGATGATACAGCAGAACTTTTTGTAGTATGGTATCTTCATGTATATATTAGTCTAAGCATTTAAAATTTCAATACGCTGTACAACATGTACAGCAAAATCTCCAGTGTAAAAAGAAAACACAGATCTCATTGTCAAATGTAGTGTTTGTACCTGTAGTAGTTTCAAACTTTCCGATCTCCACTTGGGGGAGCTAGATAACTATTTTAGGGTGTGCTTATTTTACTTCATTCAGTATTTTCTACTTACGTATTTTTGTCATGTGATAAGTTTTTCTTGAAATAATGTTGTTAATTCCAGCCATGGTTAATAGGGACCAGTAATTAGCTACTAAATAGTCTGGGAATAAAGCAGAGTACATAACAGTGGCCTTTGGAGTGGTTGGGGGCAGAAGAACTACTGGAACAAAAATATGGAAAGAGCATCAGTACCTATGCCCTGTTTGCATGCTCACTGATTCAATTCTATCTTGAGAGCCTATCATTCAATGTGGACCAGAAGGAGGGGGGGGATACAAGCCCCCCAGGTAAGTGAGGAAATCCAGCCTTCCCCCAGATAGTCAGAGCATGGGGGATGGAGGCTCGGGCAGCACGCCAGTCCTGCTTTCCCCTAGCCAGCCAGAGCATGCTTACTTGAGGGATCATGGGGGATGCTTTCATACCCTTCACACCCCTACTCCTGCGTACAGGCCTGGATTTTCAAATGAAATAAACGGATCTCTGTCAATTTACACCAGGTAAGGCCCCGTTCCTTGTACTACTATTCGTCTCATAAACAGCAATGGGAAGACCTACCCTGAACATTAAGAATGTATCCCAGAAGAAGAAATCTACTGAAAGTGGAGGATTAGAAACCCAGAGCCACATGTTAAACTGAAGGAATATTTTTCTGCCTTAAATACCAGACAAGAAATAGAGCATGTATTCAGGTTATTAAAAATATAATGTTGTTAGTAGGTTTGCAATCCATTTTTGTGAGTCTAAAACGTAAAGTTGAACAAATATCCATTTAAGACTTCCCAGGTAGGTTTCATAGAGGAATTCTTACGTTAGGAACTCTCCTCCTCTGCTGCCACCAAATGTACTGATGAAAAAGCCACAGAGGCTCACTTCAAGTGAAAATACGATCTCCAAGGGTGTGTTAATGATTTTGGTTTCTGTAACAAATTAACCCGAAAATGCTGTATGTTTGTTATGCTTATTTAGCTGGTTCCAGACAACTTGAAAAATCCTTTTAGAAGAATACACCACTAAAGGGACTTAGTGAACAAGAGAGACTATATGACACAGCATGACAAAGTTCATTCATCCTTCTTCAAGCATTACGCATTGCACAATAAGAAATAGAAAAGAGTTCAGGAGTTGTGATATATCGTGCCTATAAACGTATTAATTTGGCAAAGGTAGCTTTCAGAAGCTGCTGGACTCAGTCTCCTGATTTTACAGATCTGATCAGCAAGCAGGGACTTGTTTTATTGTTTTAACTTGTCTTTCACTGGTAGCGTGCACTGTTAACACTTGTTATCCTAACTGGAGAGTTTGGTAGATAGAGTTCTGTGGAATAGCCAGGGACTCTTTATAATCAATACATGCCAGTTCAGTAAAACTTTTTGATGTTGTTGCCTTACCCTTAGGAACTGATCAAATTATGGTCTGCAAATAATGTTGCTAACTTATCCATTTTCTATTTCTGATTCATTTGTAAGCTGATCCTAATTCTTGGGAATTCAGTTGTAAGTATTCACTGAATCATTTCAGTTCAAGCTATGGCTACTTGGTACCTCTGAAAATGAGGCCAGTCTTATTTAGTTGTTTAAATATGAGAAGTTGTAGGATTTTTTTCCTATGGAAACTTTTAACAAAAATGGGGGGGGAAGGGATCTAAATTTCCCATGGAAAAATTATGACTTTTTGCAGAAAAGTCAGCCTCCACGACGTTACAATTCAGAAATGCCCCTGTGTTGCCTCAGAGGAGTTGTAGTTCAAGTGCCTTGTGCTTTCAGTCTCTATTGTGGCCATGCTCCCTTTTCAGTTTTCAGATGTTCTGTTTCTTTAACATCCTCTTCCCAAAAAAAGCCCACTTCCAGTAAAAGCAGACACTGAAGGGGGGAGGGGGAAGTATTACTTTAATTGAAAACCTAATTTTCCATCAAAAATTATTTCAATGGAAACATTTCTGTCAGCCTTGCTAAGTCTGCAATTGATTCCTAAATGTAGTACTTAGATTGGAAAATTTTGGCTTCAATAGTTTAGGAGCCAGCTACTCCAAGGCACACACTTCTCCTTCTGACACACCTCAGCAGGTCCATCCTTAGGATTTATGGTTTTATGCATGGGCATCTGGTATAATGGGGAGGCATTGCCTTTCCAAACTGCCAGCTTGCTTCTGCCCACATTCCACCCCCCAGAATGCCTACTGTGGGCATACTGGGGGTGAAGTGTTGTGGCCCCCAAATGCCCACTCTCCCTGTGTTCCAGGGTTGGGGAGGTTAGGGCTGCATGCCGCCCGCCCTCCACATGCTGTGGAACCAGAGAGACTAGGGCCACATGGTTGCCCACCCTCCCCGTGCTGGAGGTGGCACGCTACCCCACCTCTCCATGATGGTGGGGGGATGGGGAGGTGACTTGGCTCTCATGGAGGATGGGGCCACAGCAGAAGGGGCAGTGCTTGGGCTGGGGGCTTACCTCTCCCAGCCCTACCTTCACCTACCACCCATGGTGTTATGCTTATAAGAAGCACATGGGATCTGTTTCAGGGGGAAAAGGCAATAGGCTGCATTTATTACAAATATAGCATAGAAATCAACACATGCATTAATGCACACACACACAAGTCCGGTAGCTGGTGTCATAGTTACCAGTTGTATTGGTGCTCGTGCCATCCTAGTGGTCAGTGAGGCTAGGCATGAGAAAGGAGTTGAGTTCTATCAGTTACTATCTGATGTCCAAAGTTGTCTTCCCAGCACTAACCCAAAGTTTCATGGCTACACACCCCATTTTTATAGTTGTGAGTTCCAACTTTAGTCTATG
>CM057846.1:162246479-162257835 GCA_030068395.1 Apalone spinifera
CACATTTTATCTCTGAAGCAGACGACTTCTAAAAAATTGTAGACCAGTGTAAGCAATGACTGATCATCAGTGAGGCAGATGTTTTTCAGTGGCACATAAAATGTATGTTATAAAACCAGCCTTGACCTGAAGTCTATGTGCCAGATTCTGATCATGATGGAAATCTGGAGTAAAACTAGTGACTTTAACAAGAGCAATGAGGAGTCCTGTGGCAGCTTTAAGCCTAACTGATTTATTTGGGGATAAGCTTTCATGGGTAAAAACCACTTCATCAGATGCATTGGATTGGAAATTATAGAGGCAGGGAGCTATATATGTACTAGTATATCAAAAGAAGGGAGATACTTAGCGTCAGGGTGGATGTAGCTCACTTCTAGCAGCTGATGGACATCCACCCTGACTGAAGTGGCCTCATTAACATAGTCCTACACTTGATAAGTAACTAACTCTCTTATTTTGATATACTGGTAGATATATATATATCCCTGCCTCTGTAATTTCCACTCCAATTTATCTAATGAAGTAATTTTTACTCCACAAAAGCTTATGCCCAAATAAATCTGTTAGTCTCTAAGGTGCCTTAGGTCTCCTTATTGTTTTTACAGATAAAACTAACACAGCTCCCTTTCTGAGACTTCTAACAAGAGCATCTTTTGAATAGTGTTGAAAGGTAAAGAACATTCTAAATGGATTTAGTTTAACAGTGTACATTTTAAAAACATTCTTTTAAGGTTGACTACAGCCCAGGCCACTTATGTGCAGCGTGACCTTCACAGGAACACAAAGCAGTTTTAAGTTCTATCTGGAACTGTTTAAAATTAGCTTATCTCCTACTGAATCCAGGTAGGCTGAGCTGCTGCAGAGGCTGGAATAAGCCCGAGGGGCATTAATGTAGGGGGAGTCACAGGAGCTGGAGAATAGGAAAAAGTCTAGGAAAGGATATGGGAAACATGGATAAGAGGGCAGGACAGTGGAGGATCCGTGGATGGAAGAATGGAATGTTGTCTGGCCTTGCAATGAATAGAAATGTTTCTGGGGAAACAGTAAGTGGAGGCACTTGAGGGGGCAGGTGACTGGTGAAGCATAGGGGGATATGCATAGTGCTGTAGGGAGACACATTACAGGTGCTGAAAAAAGGCAGGATGTTGGGATAAAAGGAGGGTATGGAAGGGCACAGGGTGATTACATGGGAGCAGGATACTGGGGAAAAGGCATGGAACCAGATGAGATGTAGAGAAGCCAGGTTAGTCATTGAGGAGAAGGGTGTATGGGATTGGGAGAGGCAAAGATATCAGTTAGTTAAATTAATAAAACCACTCTATTCCATCAACACATCATCCTCTAGAATGACAGCATAACTTAATATACCTTGGACCTATATTCCCCTTGAAAAAATCTTACTGTACTTAAAAATGATAACAATATGCAACATATAACCATAATAAACACCTGTGGTGTATGCATACTCCACCTGTACTGAACCAGGAGGGGTTAAAATCCTGTGGGCAGCGGAAGTCCTGCCCCTCCACCCAGGCAGGCGTTCTCTCCCAGTCTCCTCTTTGCCTAACCTGGAAAAGAAATCTGAGTTGACGAGGGCCTTACCCGGCCAATGGAATACATGAAAGTCATAGGGTTGCAGGGAGAGGTACCACTGCATAACCCGGCGATTCGTTTTGTTCATGTTACTGAGCCACCGGAGGGGTGCATGGTCTGTCACCAGCTTAAATGTCGTTCCTAGCAGGTATCAATAACCCATTTTACCGCTAAAGCCTCTTTCTCAGTTGTGGAATATTTCGTTTCCCTTGGGAATAACTTCTGTTTTAGGAATAAAACTGGGTGTTCTTCCCCATCCACCATGTAGGATAGAATTGCCCCAAGCCCAACCTCTGAGGTATCTGTGTGGAGTATGAACCCCTTTGAAAAATCAGGGTGTACTAGGACTGGTTCTTGTTCTAGTCATCTCTTTAGTTTCTGGAAGGCTTTTTCACATTGGTCCGTCCATTTCACCTGGCGGGGTTGGGAGTTCTTTGTTAAATCCATAAGTGGGGCTACAATCATTGCAAAGTCCAGGATGAATCTCCTGTAATAGCCAGCCAGACCCCAAAACTGGCATATCCATGCAGCTCTTCTGAAAATCAGGCCTGTGAGCTCTCAAGCCGAGTACCCAAACACTGAGGCACTCCAAATCAGAAGGCATTGCTGGCTTAAGTGACCTGCCTAGGCTCACATAGGAAGTTCATGGTAGAATTAGAAACTGAACTCAATTTTCCTGAGTCTCAGTCTTGTGCCTTAACTACATGACTACCCCTTTACTGCTTTCCTAAATAGAAAACAGAACTATGCTCTAGGTAGCTAAAAAGTCTTAAAAGTTTTGGAGGGAAATTAATTTTACCAAAAACCTGCTATATGGTATATAAATCTCCAAATCTTTCTAAGGCTGTCCAAATGCAGAGTGGATGACTCTTGAAATCCATGCAATGGTTATTGGGTTCAAATTTATTGGATTCAGAGCAAGAATTACTGCATGAAATTCTATGGCCTGTGTTAGTAGGAGATCAGACTAAATGATTACAGTGGTCTCTTTTGGCTTTAAAAATCTAGGAATAGCAGTAGTTCTTCAGGCATGTCTTCACTCGACACACCAGAGATCGATGTTCTGGCATTCGATTTAGTGGGTCTAGTTTAGTCTATACTAGCCCGGCTAAATCGAGGGCAGCTCTAACCAGCAGCTATACTCCTCACAATTTTGAGGAGTAAGGGAAACCAATGGAAGTATTTGCTCCCATCAGCCTCCTGCAGTGAGGATGGTGCCAAGCTCAGCTTAAGATAAGTCAAATCCAGTTAGTTATTCTACATAGCTGGAATTGCATACTTTAAGCCAACCTTCCAGGTCTAGTATTGACTTGACCTTATAAATGACACGAAGAAACATGACTGAATGCTGGCCTTCTTTGCATAAAAATGATTGTTAAACATTCCTCTGTATGGTTCAATTATTTGCTGTATCAACCTATAAAAGTATACTGCAACGTAATTACAAAATTGATCAGCAGTTTTTGATTGAACAAGCAAATGATTAGGTGCTAGGCAAACCTTTAATATAACAACAATATTCTTCTCGTAATGGTGAGATGGTGATAGAGCCAACAGCATGAAAAAGTTGAATACCCGCTTTATAGGAGTTTGACAAATTAGAGCACCAAATAAGTACTAATTTACTGTGTTAATTACACACCTGGGGTATTGTATTTATGGGAAAGTGCACCATAGCATTTCACAATATTCCATGGATTCTAACTGAGAAGCTATTCTTAAAGTTCATGGGATTTGTACAACTGACTTCCAATGCAACAGAAAATTACTTCTAGCTGTCTCTTTCTTTTGCTTTAATAAATGTAATAAGAATCAAATGATTTCATATCCTCACAGAACTGTGTCACCCAGTACCGACATTAGGCGACAGTATACATAAGAACGGCCATACTGGTCAGCCCAATGGTCCATCTAGACCAGTATCCTGTCTGCTGACAGTGGCCAATACCAGATGCCCCAGCGGGAGGGAACACAACAGGTGATCCTCATGTATCCCTCTCCTGTCATCCATTTCCAGACAAACGGAGGCTAGGGACACCATTCCTACCCATCCTGGTTAATAGCCATTGATGGACCTAACCTCCATGAATCTATCTAACTCTTTTTTGAACCTTATTAAAGTCCTAGCCTTCACCATACCCTCTGGCAAGGAATTCCAGAGTTACACTGTGGCTACGTCTACACTGCCAGTTTTGCTGGCAGTGAGTATGCAAATGAGGCACAGATTAGCGTATCGCTGTGCCTCATTTGCATAATTTATGCATGCTGTTTTTGCAAGGGGGGGGGGAGTAGTGTGGACGGATTTTTTTTAAGCAAAACCTCCATTTTCCACAAGATCCTTATGACTCTCCACCTCAGCCCAGCGGGAGCTCTTGTGCATTTCAAAGCCCTGGAGCCTGGGGTCAGCGGGGGACTCGGAGTCCATGGTGCACTGCATGATGCACTGCATGCCGCACAGAGCCCAAGGTCAGCTGGGGACTCCCCAGCTGACCCCGGGGTTCTGGGGAAATGCCACATGGAGCCTGGGATCAGCAAATGCTTATCGGATAGTCGACTAGTTCTTAACATCCCTACAATAAAGGCTGTGTTATCCAGTATGTTGGAAGAAGAGAGGGGGTGCCAGTTAATCAAATATTCTGGTTAACTGAGAGTTCCACTTGACCAACAGAACACCAATTTTCAAAGAATTAGAATACAATAAAATGACTAAAATATAAAAGTACACAGGTTATATACTGCACTGCAGAGTGGTTGGTTTCTTGAAGCACTAAGGTGTATACAGGTAACATTTTCTATATAGTTTATCTTATGACACTACATATCACTGGGGGGGAGGGAAGGCAACAGTGTTACTCGGCCCCTGGGCAAGATTTGGCAGGGGGCAGCTCCACACTTCCAGAAAGGGCAGAGCCTTGGGTGCGAAGGGCTGGGCCGAGCAGCCAGCCCTCAGCGCTCCCCAGACCAGTGTGGCCCCTCAGACCTACCCAGAACACACTGTGCAATGTTCTGGCAGCGATTTAAAGGGCCCAGGGCTCCGAACACCACAGCTGCCATGGTAACAGTGGCAGCAACTGGGAGCCCCAGGCCCTCTTGCATCGCTAGGCCCCGGGGCCACTGTCCCCTTTGTTCCCTCCATTGGCAGGCCTGCATAGCACAATAGGCAGCACATACAAACAGCTCACTAAAAATGCACTTAACACAAAAACTCCACTGCACATGAATGATTCACAAATGAATCAGAAGGCACTTCAGGATCTTGCAGTGCCTCTGGGTCATCATTATCAACATCAATTGTCATTGTAGAGACAGACAGTGCCGGAGAGTGGGCTGGATCTGTAATGACCCCATGACACACCCTGGAAGCTGCTTTTTTGAATAAATCCCTGACTTCAACTTACTTGTCTTCTGCCTCTTTTGCATAAAAGCAGAGTGCAAAATGTGCAATTGCATAATGTGCTGGGCAGTGTCCTAGCCCTGGATATGAGATTGGAGATTTGATTTGGAAGATATCAGCAATGCTGGTTAATTGTGAGCCAGATAAGAGAGCTTTTACTGTATATGGTGGGAAGGGGTAACCACCCCTAATATGCATCCATCCACGACATGAGATCCATGCCTGGGATGGCTCTGCCTCCTGCCACTTGCACCACCACAGTTACACTCTGGCTACGTCTGCACTGCAGGCTTCTTCCACAAGAACTGTTTTGCGCAAGAGTTCTTGTGCAAAAGGTCTTCCACAAGAGTGCGTCCACACTGCCAGGTGCTTTTGCGCAAGAGATGTGCTTTTGCGCAAGAGCGTCCATGGCAGTGTGGACGCTCTCTTGTGCAAGAAAGCTCTGATGGCCATTTTCGCCATAGGGCTTTCTTGCGCAAGAAATTCATGTTGCCTGTCTACACTGCCTTCTTGTGGAAGAGCTCTTGCTCAAGAGGGCTTATTCCTCGTAGGGAGAGGCATAACTCTTCCAGAAGAAGCCCTATTTTCCAATGCTGTACTGTAAATTTACTTGCGCAAGAATGCGTGAGCAGTGTAGACGCTCTGCAAGTTTTTGTGCAAGAACAGCCATTCTTGCACAAAAAGCCTGCAGTGTAGACGTAGCCGCTATGTTTAGAAATATCGGCTCAGCGTTAGCATGTGTATGGCTTCTTAAACTGGACTATATACCGCCAGCTTGAAAAGTAGAGATACTCTGTTTACATATTATATATATGGGGAGGTTGAGTGCATGCACGTGTATGCATTCATTGGCATTAATTACACATGGAAAAGAAGAGAGGTGCACCGCTAGAATATATTTTGTTTTGAAGCTACAAAGGATTTCATCTGTGTTGCAAAGTGCATCATTTTACAGAAGCAGGAAAATATGGACTACAGTTTGCAAAATTAAAAATTATGATCAGGTTCCTTGTGCCCCTGGTAAGTTCTGCAGTTTTTTTATCTCATTGCAATTACAAGGACAGATTCATTGATACTTTTAGCGAAAGTTGCAGGAAGTGGGCCTAAATGGAAACTGCATAATACTCCTGAGTAACTAGTGTGTCCAGTACCAGCCGTACCAGGTCTCTGGTATGTAAGGATGTGGCCAGGAAAAAGAGGACAAGGCCATGCATGCACCCAGCTTACCCCGTCTTGCTGTAACAGGCCCTGTGGGATATTGGCATCAGATTGCTCTAAAGTAAACTGGAAACCAAATGAGGATTCGGCCTCAGGAATGAGTTAAGCCACCTTTGCTCCTCCGTCTGGGCTTATTCATGCCATAGAACAGGGGGTTCCAACCTGGGGTACTTGTACCTCCAGGGGGTATGAGAAGCTTGTCAAGGGGGTACGGGGAATATTTGGTAAATAACTAGATTATCTTAATTGAAATATTCCAAAAGTAGTAGTGTTAGTGAAAAAAGTTGTGGATTCTAGAGTCTAGAATTTATTTCCTTTCATATTGAATAGGGGGTATGGGAAGCTTTACTAAAAGCCAAGGGGGTACAGGGACTGAAAAAGGTTGGGAACCCCTGCCTTAGAAGGACCAGAGAACAATGGTAATCGTGTCTTATGACCATTATTACTATTTTATGTATTGAGTGCTGTCAGTGTGCAGGACGAGACAAAGGAAGACCTATCAGTTCAGGGAACTAATAATCAGGGCCTAGCAAACATGGGTCAGAGACACCGCCTGTGAGTTTAATTGTGTAGTGACACAGCTCTATTTTAGAGGGCTTGGCGATGAACATTTTTACAGGAAGAAGCTTGTTTGTAGAGAAGATGAAGGAGAGAGTTCTGAGAGGAGGGGTTGGTAAGGAAGGAGGCACAGAGATAAGCAGGGGATGGGAGATCAAAAGGGGCATTTAGAAGGGAGGCTTAGAGTAAGTGTAAGTAGAAGGTGGAGGAAGTAAGCAGAGGCAGGGACATTAGCTTCGATGAGGAGTTGAGAAGCTTAAATGTGAAGTGAAAGGCATCATCTTGTCTTTAAGGGACAAAAGCTATCGTCCTCATCCCTAGTTGACATGCTCTCATTGTTGCTTTGGAAGCACATTCAAATGGATTCAGACTCCTAATGGGAACAATAGCTCTTCAGCCATTCAAAGGTATTTGAAGGACAACAGAAACAATTAAGAGTACGGAACAGCTTCTGACCAGAGAGATTAAAAAAGACTGGACTTTTCAGCTTGCAAACGTGACAGGGAAGGGATGTGTGTGTGTGTGTATGTGTGTGTGTGTGTGTTAGAGGTCTATAAAAAGTGAAGTGGAGCACACCCAACATCACGTAGAACTCTCAACTATCTGTGGTTATAATGCTGCTGTAATCAGGGTGGGGAGATTGTAAATAAATTGTCCCTGGCCCTTTCCCCCCATCACACCAGCAGCTGGGAGGATGAGTGGTGTAAGATCCCTTGGCTGGCATTCCATCACAAGACTACAACCCTTTTCCCTGAAATGATTTTCCCAGGCTGGTTGCATCACCTTTAAGGTTAGCTTGCACCAATGCTGCAGTGCAAAGTAACTAACACTGTTGGAAGCGCTGGCCCCCATTGAAGTTGGCAGGTAAATAGTGTAAGAAGAAAATCCACCTCTTAACAAGGCCTATAAAGGAAACATTGACTGAGAAAAGTCAGTTTCATATTTCAAAGTTGCTGTTGTTCTTGACGTTCATGTCTAATAGTCTGACTCTCACTTATTTTCCAAAGTTGTTTTTCTTATTGGCTCTAAATTAGATCCCTAAGGGACACTGGCTCTGGGAGCATGAAAATGAATATACATGCAACTAAGCTGAAAGAAAAACAATGGAGGGCAAAAGAAGTCAGTGGCGCTGGAATTATGCAAATAAGTTTGTAAAGATTCAGGTTTAGGAAACTGTATGTGATTTTCTAATTCACTTTATTCAGCCATCAAAAATCCTTCTTGTCCATTTTTCCAGTAATAAAATCCTTCAATTAAATAATATCCATAATATTCCCCCTTTCTATTTCTCCCTTCAAATAAAACTCTTTGAGTGATATCAAATAATCATAAGCAGCAAGAATTAAAGCTGAGAGGAGAGATGATGAATATGGTAAGCAATGCATTGACAAATAATTTCAGCTTTTGACATGTTCTGATCCTATTTTCATGGCCTTTTTTGCATCTTTGTTTTGGAGATAGTCTTCAATGTACAGATGAAAAAACCCTTTTGCTTGGTGTAAACTATTTCTTTGTTCTGTGGTTCATCTACGTTTTGTTAACTCAAAACTGTACTCTTCCATCAACTCATCTAGATATTTGCCTTGCCTAGTTTTGCAACAGGCTACATAAAAAACATCAGCCAAGTCAGCGCCAAACTAAAATTTCATATAGTGACTTGTTTAGATGGCTCTGTATACTGAGATGTAAGCACAATAGCTGTAGTCTAATTGCTTTATATTATACTCAAATGGTACAAAATGAGAAAGCCAATTCAATACAGAATTTTTATGTCTGGTTTTGTAAGCAAGTCGCTTTTAAATCAGGTGAAACTTAGGGGTGCATCCAAATTAGACTCCTGACAGGCATCTGGAAAGGTTGAGAGCCACCGGTCTATGGAATTAGTAAAGGACCACATTGTGCTATGTCCTCCATGCAGTCCGACTGAGCGCAACTCCTCTCTGAGATAAATTGAGTTGCCAAGGTGCAATTGAGAGCAGTAGCTGACCTAAGGAAGAACAGCAGATGAATTACTCCTTTTTGAAATAATGAGACAATGACACAACAAGATGTGGCCTTCATTCTTTAAGCCCTTCTTCACAAGAAGCTGATGGGGGGTGGAATCCTGGCTGATGATAACACACGATCTTTTTAGATTTTGTGCAATTATTTGAAGGGCTGAAGAAAGTGAATAAATCAACAAAAAAATCTACCATGATAATATATAGTACTGAGGTAGACCGCATTGAAGTTTGTAAACGTGGCCAGATCTGAATGGAATTTCATGGGACCAACAAAAGTTCCCTTCTAAAGACCGAATTCTTGCGACAAAGAATGGAGGTGTTAGAACTTCTGGGAAAAATAGTCCCAAGAATCTTTTGTAATGAAAATGTTAACCAGCATAAATATAGCTACTCTCCTAAAAACCTATAAATCACAGTTATCTCGTGTGTGTGTGTGTGTGTGTGTGTGTGTGTGAGAGAGAGAGAGAGAGAGAGAGAGAGAGAGAGAAATGAATGTAAAGGTGGCAAAGTCAAGTGGTCAAAAAGTTAAATGCCAAAGTAAAGTTCCCTGTGCCACCTTAATTTGGCCCTGTTGTGCATATGCAGATAATATGACCAAGATTTGTAATCATCCTGGTAATGAGATCAGCATTTTTACAACCACTAAATTCATATAGGGGAAAAAAATTGCCATCTCTTTTTGTAATAGAGCACTATTCAGGGCAGTATTGTACTGTATTGTTTATTTTGTCACCAGGGAATCACTATACTTCCCAGTCTCTCTGTGGTAATTAAAAGTAGCAACTGATGAAGGGATTAACGTCTGTATCATAAAAATTACTGGACCTGGGCTGTTGAAGATTAATTATTAGATTATAAAAGATAAGAAGGATCTTTCCAATAAGACACTTTTCTCCTTTTAGATTATTCATGACCGCCCCTATAATGGAAGTGTCAAGATACAGCTAGCTGTCAGTTATCTTCAGATTAAGAATGTACATTATGTTGTTTTGAAAATTGATAACATTATTTGAAATTACATTTAGCAAGTGGATATTCTTCCCCCTTCATAATAACGTAATTATTCCTTTCACATTAAAATGGAAAAAATTGAATTAGAACCACTGAGAGATGAATGTACTAAATAGTGACATTTCTGTGATATTGTCAGAATACCATTAAGCCATCATTGTCTCATCTCTGCCTCTAAATATCTGTAATTGTCTGTATAGGTGAGTGGCTGACGCCACACTGACTTAATGTACCCTTTCCACACCTGTACATAATTCATCATTTGGAAGCTTATTAGGTCTACTTTAAGATCAGTTGTCAAATGGTGCCATTACTATAGAAACAATGATAAACAATGGCAACTTTGGCGTATTTGCATTCATTTCTGTTAATGTATTACTTCATAGATAAAAATTGGATTGCTTTGTGACCTTAAAGTATCACAATAATCAACTTCATCATATAATCGTCATTATTATTATCTTGTTCATGATTACACACTCTATCGAGAGTGCATAGATTACTAAAGTCTTCATTGCAGTACCATATAAAACAACCTTCCCTGTGCACGACTGTGTGACAACAGAGGAGCGACCCCCTACTGGAACAGACACTGACTGTGTGGTGTGATTTCTTTGTGGCATGCTCTTGGATTCTTTCATCTTGAGCTACCAGCTGGTACCCTTTATCAGTGGTTCCCAACCTTTTTGTTACAAGGGGCCAGCAAACCCATTGACAAACTTTTGGCAAACCAGTACCAGCCTCAGTCAAAAACGCAGTGACAGTGAAAAAAGGAAGTAGAATGTTAAGAATAATTAAAAAGGGATAGAAAATAAGACAGAGAATAGCTTATTGCCTCTATATAAAACCATGGTGTGCCCACATCTTGAATACTGCATACAGATGTGGTCACATCATCTCAAAAAAAGGTATATTGGCATTGGAAAAAAGGTATATTGGTTCAGAAAAGAGCAATAAAAATGATTAGGGGTTTGGAATGGGTTCCATATGAAGAGAGATTAAAAAGGCTTGGACTTGTCAGCTTAGAAAAGAGGAGACTAAAGGGGGGATATGATAAAGGTCTATAAAATCATGCCTGGTGTAGAAAGAGCGAAAAAGGAAAAGTTACTTACTTATTCCCACAATATGAGAACTAGGGGTCACCAAATGAAATGAATAGACAGCTGGTTTAAAACAAACAAAAGGAAGTTTTTCTTCACTCAGTGCACAGTCAACCTGTGGAACTCCTTGTCAAAGTATGAGGTGAAGGCTAGGACTTTAACAGGGTTCAAAAAAGAGCTAGATAGATTCATGGAGGTTAAGTCCATCAATGGCTCTTAGCCAGGATGGGTAGGAATGGTGTCCCCTGGCCTCTATTTGTTTGGAAATGGGTGACGGGAGAGGGATCACATGTTGTGTTCACTTCCTCTGGGGCATCTGGCACTGGCCACTGTCAGCAGACAGGATACTGGGCAAGATTGACCTTTGGTCTGACCCAGTATGGCTGTTTTCTTATATTCTTATTTTATATTCTTCTGTTAATATTTATTTGCATGTTAAATATGCAAATGATAAATTTGCAAATAAAATGTTACTGACT
>CM057846.1:162268272-162285346 GCA_030068395.1 Apalone spinifera
TCCAGACATCATCTCTTCTGTAATTATGTATTAGGGTACGTAGCGGGGAATAGGAATGAATGTGGACAGATCAAGATGAGGACACACAGAAGCAAAGCTGTCACAGTTAGGGATAATTTATAGGAGTACCGAGTACATAGTGTAAACTATCATACTCTGTTACTGCTTTCAGTAACCAACAATCTCTATGTAAAATGGGATAAATTAGGTGTGGAACAAGAACATTAAATCTGAATTTTCTTGCTTTGGCTACACGCTTAGGTGAGAACTTTATAATAAAGACGAAGAGGGGGTATAATAAAGGGAGGCTCCAGTGGAAAAAATGTTAATGCACTCATATTGTTTGGGGTTTATTATATATTTTATCAAATAGTTGTGAAACTACATGTTGTGCTGGTATGTAAATACTGTATTGAAATTTCCCTCCTTTCTCTTTTTGATTGAAATGTAATTTACATGCAGAATGTTTTTACTTCAGTAAATCAACTGACCTTCCTTTTTAATGCCATTGCAAAGAGAAAGCAAGGAAAAAGAAATTAGATAGGAAAAGGGAAGATAAAGGCATAGGAAATCTTGCTTAAGCTTTGCCACACTGATTTGTGGGAGTTTTGGTTTGAGTTTTGTATTCTAATAAACTCATAAGTAGAGCTGGTTTTTCCATTCCATGAAACATTGAAAAATGTTCTTGTTCTGAGAGGGGGTGAAAAGTAAAAATCGTTACATGTTTCTGAAAACAAAATTTGGTATGGTAGCAGTCAAAATGTTTCATTTTTGTTATCCTTAGCTTAAATTTAACTATAACATGTCCTTTTTCAACCAAGTTTCTCACTCTGAAAATATTGAAACAACACATTCTGACATTTTTTGTATTTTTTTCAAGTAAAAAAAATGACTGAAATTGAGCCTTTCCTTTGAAAAGTTCAATTTTAGACCATCTAGTATTTTCTGCCTGAAGAACATTTAATCGAAAAATTCCTCATCAACTCTACCCCAGACTTTAAAATGAAACACAACCAAAACTGCCTAGTTTTAAATCAATGCTACACAAAACTATGAGTTTCATATAGTTTGTGCTAAAAGCCAAAGTCTATCCAGGCTCTTTTAAGCTTCTTATCCAAAAAACTAATGCACCTCAGCAAAAACTTGGGCAAGCCTGTCTTGAATATGAAGTTTGTAACTAAACTTAAGCATTTGAAGTGGGACTCAAAAATAGGGGAAACTTATCTAGTTTTCAGTGTAATGTGCACATTAATCTCTCAATGAATGGAAACTAAGGACAATCAAAAGTGAGGCATCTGACTAGGTGGGAGACAGACCTAACACTTCACCACCCCAGACTGTGTAGGACAGAAAGATTTAACATGAGTTCTGTTACTTGAACTAAAGCTCCACAGACTTTCAGTTCTAGAGCAAACATATGTCTATATAGCTATGCCTGTCAGCACTGTCAAACATTCCATTAGTTTTTACCAACTACACAAATAATACTATACACTTGATGAATATGAAATACAGGTAAATTTGTTAAAACATTTGATCACTGATGCAACTGCCCCCTTCTGTGTTAAAACCTCTGGAGTATTTGCCATAAAAAAAATCCTCAGTTTTGAGTGCTTGTAATCTTTTATAAATAATTCTTGGCCTTCACGTTATCTAATTCAAAACTCCTTTCTGTAATTAGTAGTCACAAAAATAAGGAGAAGAAGGTGATCTGGTTAATAGAGCTGCATTATTAATAATCAGTACGTTCAATTATCCAGGTTGTGTGTCCATTCTGCTATATAGAAGGCGTGAAGAAAAAATGTCAATGATATTATTATGTGTCTCATATATGGAAATATTATCAGCTGTTATCCAATGTTATTTCATGCAAGCCAAGGGAGCTAAGGGCTTGTCCCCACAATATATTAGTTCACACTAGAAGGATTTAAATTTTAGTGCATAATAGCATGCTGCACATTAACTGGCCTGTATGGATATTCTGGTGTGCACTAAGACTTCTCTAATGTGTGTTAATGAAATATTGTTTGAAATGAGACTACATTATTGTGCACTAGGGCAGCAGTTCCCAACCTTTGGTCCGCAGACTGGTGACGGGCTGCGGCACATTGACAGGCCACACTCCCAGTTGCTAATGAGCCCCGCCCACTGGACTTCCCCATAAGGTGTGTGCCTGTGCGCGCACAAACATTTCTCTTCCCACCCATTTCCCCGCACAGCAGTCGGGTGTGCTGTGGCTGGAGCTGGGTTGCGGTGAGGCTGCCCCTACTGGCCTCACCATGCCCCTGGTTCTAGCTTCAGTGACCAGGGAAGCCTGGAGAGCAGCTGCCCTGGCCGCCAGGGCCAAGCGCAGCATGGGGAGCAGCTGCCCCCATTACCAGTGCCAAGCACCACGTGGAGAGTGGCTGCCCCGGCCTTCTGGGAACAGCAGAGGGGAAAGGAGGACACCAGCAGCTCCTCCAGTGCCTGTACTGCTCCCAGCCCCAGCCCCACAAAGCAGAGCTGCTGCTGGGAGCTGGAGCAGTTGCAGCTCTGTGGACGGACAGGGGACCAGGCTGGAGGTTCTACTCCTTTTCCCCGCTGCAGTTCTTAGGACCTAGGAACCACAGCAGGGAAAGGAGCAGCACATGGGGCCACTGCTCACAGCTCCTCTGGCATGGCCATACCACCCCTCCCCTCCGCCCTGCCTCCAGATTGGGCTTGCTGCTGTACAGTTGGAGGAGACCCTATGTGGAATTGCTGAGAGTGATACAGCTACACCAGCGGAACTGTCAGCATGGAGCCATCCAGTTCTACATTCGTCTGCCTCTCTTTCTGGTACACTATACCAGCTATAAGCATCTTGTGGTACAGTGTTCTGTACCGTACCACCAGATTTGCCCTCCTCGGGGGGAGGGAGGTTATCTTTCTAGTAATAACCACACACAATTGCAGATTTATATGCAGCACAACTCAGAAATGTTCTGTTTATCTCACCAGAGAAAATGCTTTTACCAGCAATAAGCCAAACACGCAGGAAGGTAAGGAAGTATAATACTTAGGCTTAGAAGGATGTGATTTTTATTGGTAAATGTTGATAAACATCAAGTTCACTATTCACACACAAAGGAACAAAAATATTTTCAATGATAATGATTGGACTGGAATGGAGAGATCGGCAAAGTAAGACAAATGCTACTTGTCAGCTTATTAGAGCTGGATTTATGGATATTCACTTTGTATATTTTGCCCCCATTTGATGTTGACAATTTGTGTTTTAATGGTTATAAAGCTTTAACTTTTTGAATCTTTGTGTCTACTGTCATTAAATTATTGTCCGACTCGCCCCATTGTCTGATCTCCAGGTTTCCTGCATCTGTGAACATTTAAATAAAAAATAAAAAATGCTTTAAATCGTATTTTTTCACATCCATGGAAATTTAAATTAATAAAAATAAAAAGGCTAGCCATTGATATTATCAGTTGAAATTACAAAAAATGCAAATTGAATTCTATTAAAAACGTAGTAACTCTAGAACAGATTGGCTAGACCAGTCATGGTTGTCACTGTGCTGCACACCATGGTATGCAAGGAACCAGATAGATGTGATAGAGGGATTCTTGTACATTCTCTGCTCCCTGCTGCGTGACTGGTCAAGGAACAGGAATTCCATTTAGAAATCCACCAGGAACTAGTCAAAAGTATCCAATAGTGAAATGGCTCTTTTGAGTCAGTAGCTCAAACATGCTACCTCCTGGTCATTTTCCTTTTGAAAGGGCTGTTCTCACGGGAGGGTCATTTGCACCTTCCTAAATCCTTGGCTCATGCCTGCACTCCTTCCCGCTCCTCAGGTTACTCCTGGGGACCTGCTGGGGAAGTGGCTGTTCTTACCACCAACTACCTCTGGCTTGGGGGAGGAAGCTCCAAGCTTCCCCCTCCCCTCTGGGAGGCTGGGAGCAGTACTGGCCCAGGAGGAGCTGCCGGTGTCTTTCTTTTCCCACTGCTGCTACCAGGCGTGAAGGGCGGCTGCACTGGCCGCTAGGGCCAAGCGCCGCATGATGGTGGCTGCCCCAGCACCGTGTGAAGGGCAGCTGCCCCTGCAACCCTCTTCTCTTCCCTCCCTGTGCGGCAAGAACCTCCCACTGGTCTCCAGCTGCTCCCGACCAGTGTGCGCACACGCTATTATTCTGCATTATTAAATGCACAGGAAAATATGAATGTGCAGAATGTGTCAGCACTGACAGACCTGTTAACTGCTGCCTCTTTAATTCTGGTGCAATTGAGGCCAAAGGTTTGGACTGGGAAATACTCTTTAACAAGTATTAGCAACTATTTTATTGATTTTTTTTAAATGTGTGTATGCAGCAGTTTTTCAAATTTGTGTTAACCATCATGTCCCCTCTCCTTTGATTTCCCTGATAAACCCTGGGTTAAAATTACCCAAATGAATATGCAATTATTCAGGTAAATGAATTACCATAATAAATATGCAAATATTTCAGTGCCGGTCTACCAACAGTTTTTGAATGAGAAAGCTCATGCTACCATCTACATGTTTTGTTAGTCTTTAAAGTGCTACCCGACTATTTGTTGATTTTAAGTTTATCACACAGTAATGTTAGTATAGGAAACAGGAAGATGTTTTCTGGTGTCCCTGTGGCATAGTATGTCATAAGATGAGACCCTTGCTTACTGTGTACACAGAGTATATAGGCAATACTGTGATATGTGATGGAGGGAGGCATGTTTGCTAAACCAACAGAGATGCATGCAGCAATAAATACCTTCTCCAGCAACGATTCCCCCCACCACCACGAATTCTCCATATGCAAGACACCAAACACCAATAACACATGATTCAGCATGTCTCCTGGGGAGATTCCTACTGTTCCTCAGCTGATCTTAATGCCTGTTCCCAGAGAAATCTCTCAAAGGTGGGGAAGAAATCATCCATATTGGCTAAGATGCAACTGCCCCATGAACCATGTGCCCAGAAGCACATGACTGAAGATTCTAAGCACTCATAACCCAAGAAAGCCTGCTAGGCTAAGATACCTTAGGCCTGTGAGTATTTGCACAGAAGTTGAACATTGCATGTATGGGGGCAGGCTGGCTCTCTGAGACGTTGAAAACATTGCTGTATTTTGAGTCACTATAGTTGGTTCTCAACTGGTGGTCCATGGTGACTTTTTCAGTGGTCCATAAGATCATTGTCCAAAGTCACACGGCGTGAGCAGGCGCCGCCATTAGGCTGTTTTACACCGTGTTCACAAGCACACGGCACGTCATCCATAGCGTCGAAGGCAATAATTTGGTTCAATTTCCATATGTGGATGCCATGCTCCGGGAAAAGGAAACCATTCAAACCAAAATGTCCATTGTCTGCTCTTTTTTATCACATCTCAAAAATGTTTTGATTGGCCTGGTGGTTCGTGGAATGAAACGATTTGAGAACCACTGCTCTAGATCAATGGTAAGAACCAAAAAAACACCAGAAAACTTGTCTTTCTTCATAGCACTGACAGGATGTATGCAATTATTGTAAATAACAATAGAATAGGAGTCTCAGGGCATAGCTACATTAGGCAATTATTTCAAAATAACTAAATTCAAAATAATAACTATTTTGAAATAAGCTTATTCCCCCACGGAAAGCAGGAGTACAGATTTTGAAATAACCAGCCCGTTATTTCGAAATAACGGGCTTAGTAGTGTGGACGCTTTGCTTATTATTTCGAAAGAAGGGGGGTTATTTCAAAATAACTCCCTGGTGTAAACAGGGTTCAGAGGGGTAGCCGTGTTAGTCTGTAACTTTTAAAACAACAAGTAGTTCTGTGGCACCTTAGAGACAAACAAGAATATATAGTATCATGAGCGTTCGTGGATAAAATGCACTTCATCAGATGAGTTGGAGAAGAGAAACAGGAAATAAAGCCTGCATTTGTGTTCATAAATTTCTCTCCTCACACCTCAGTCCTGGAATGCAGGCCCTGTTCAGAAGCAGAGACAGTCCTGCATCACTTGTAACTTGTAAGCCAACCTTGGTGTATCATCATAACTAACAGGAGGAAGGAGTTCATCCTTAAATTCCTTATCCTTTGTGATTTATACCAGAATTATAACAGTACTTGAACAGAGCTTTTGTTTCTGGTATTAATTATACATCTACAGGCTTAGAAACCTCCAAAAACTGAAGGAACTTTTTAAAATGAACCTGCTCATGACTACTAAAGCTGGATGAATAATAATTGCAGAATATAGTAGCCACCAAAATTGCTGCTTTGTCAAATAATTTATTTAACAATTTTTTTTATTAATTTAATCAGCCCTGTAGCTGCTTGTGTCCTAGCCATTGAACAAATCTGATGAGTGCTGGGATATGTATTGAATAAATTATTCAGTTAGTACTGGTAATATTTGTGATATTAATTATTCAACATATTTTCTCATGGGTATTTGACCAGTGCTACTTATAACACAGGATTTTTTTCCAAGTTCTCCTGGCTCTGTTTAGCCTTATCTGCCATCACAGTGTATTTCTCTGACATTTTTAAAAATTTCTGTTGCATGTTGATTAAGATCAGATTTGAAATAAACACCTACACTAGGGCTTCAGTGACCATTCCATATCCCCACAGGCCTCTCATGTGCAGAGAGTGAGCCCAAGTATGCTCTAGGGTGGTTCAATTTATTGTCTAATACAGTGGGCCTGAATCTCATTGTGCTAAAGATGCTGATCATCCAATTGCCAATTCCAGACTGCAGAGAGGATCATTGTTTCATCAAGTGCTGTCTCCTGCCCACACCTCGCTAGTGAAATGTATTTCTTTACACTTTCACAGCCTGTGTGTCATGCGATCCTTGAAACAAATGCTGCAGATGTGTTGCGTATCGTTCTTTCCCTTGTGAAGCAGCTCGGCCAGAATATTTTCAAAGGGCTGATTTCCCCTCCCCCTTCCATCGAGATTTGTTCTTGAGTTGGGAGTGATTACATGGCAAGGCAGTGGGCATGCTGTGAGTGCTGCATATTGTAACAACAAAGAAGCATGTTTCTCGCTTACCGCATCTTCTCCCACCCATTTTCCTTTCCCTCTTGTCTTTCATTGTACGTTTATATTGTAAGCTCTTTAGGTCAAGAGTTGTCTTTGTGTGTGTGTGCATGTAGCAAGCCCACCCCAGTGGGGTTCTGATCCCTGTGTGGCGTTTCATTAGTGCAGGTAATAATACTACACTATTGTCTTAACACTTGCCAGCCCTACCCAGGTGGTGTGAGGCTTAATGTTTCTGAAAGACCTTTGGATGAGCAATGCTATACAAGTATAATAGATTGTCATCCAGAGTTTATTACCATTTCAATGGAGGGGTGTTACATTCTCCCTCCCATGTGTCTGCAAAGGGGCGGATTGACCTGCTCATTAGGAATTGAGGTCTTTAGAAGGAGCTTTAGAAGGAGCTGCAAGCTTGCCCACCACAGGCACCACTGCACCTTCCATGAAAATGGAAATTGAAGGTTATTTAATTTGAGATGAATTTATGGGACAGAAGACAGCCTCAATTACAGGTGACAAAATTGTCATCCATCATAAGGGCCACAGGCACTGGTAACACCTTAGTCCCACCTGTTCTTAGCCAGTGCCAGATAATAATCAAGTCTCCTGTGGGTTGTAATACTTTGGTCTGATTTCAGCTGTTGGATTTAGTGTATGGGGGTTGGTGGTGGTCTGTGTTTACACAGTCAGTCAAGACTAGGTGATCTCCTGGTCTCTTCTGGCCTTAACCTAAACACTGTGTCAGAGAGGAGACAGACCAGTTGCAGCTTTCAATCCATCTCCCTGCCAGGGTATAGCTGCCAATGCTTTGTTCACTATAGTTTTAGAGGCCCGAATAGTTCAGTTTCCACTCCTTCCTTGGGCAATGGTTTTGGTGTGTTAAGTCCCACCTTAGCTTACTGCTTCTGGTTACAGACCAGGCTGAGGGTCCAGTTGTGAATTAACTAGTTTTTTTTAAACATTGGGCCAGTCTCCCTGACCTGCTAATTCTACTTAACAGTGCCTTTTAACGTAGACCATCATCTCTGCTTTCACCTGGTTTCATCAGCCAGTGAAGGATTCCACTCCACAGGGGAACAGGAATCACCTGGACGCATCGGGCCACCTTCACGGCTCTATTGCCAATCCCACCCCAGTCCTCTGTGCAGGGGTGGAGGACATTGCCAGGGCCAGCCAGAGCACTGCACCGCCTCATTGATTCCCAGCTGCCAGAACAACCTCAGGGGCATAATGTAGAGCAGATCAAATGTTATTCTGTGTTGCACTGGAGACCAGGCTGATTCTTGTAGGCCTCAAGTGAAACGTAGCTAAATCCACCTTAGCCTGCACTCCACTTCGGGAATCTTCAATTCCTGGAGACTCCAGGGCAATCCTGCAGGGTGGCAACCTTACTCTGCCTTTGCATTTTTTTCATAGCGTGAAGGAGCATCACTCAGAACTGTTACATGTTTTCACACGTGGTGCTTCTGGTTTTTGATAGCCATGAGGTACATTTCCATGCATTATTCCTCTACCTGGGTTCCTCAGTCTAAGTTCTGTGATCTTTCAAACACCAGCTCACATGAAGAATATATTCCGAGCTGATTAGTGGGACCAAGAAACACACAGTTTTAACTCAGTTGCATGCAGCGTTGAAAGTAACTTAAAATGTCTTACAATTACTGACCTATTGCAACCTGGGTCCCTGCCAGCTCTTTAAATCACTCCCTGCTGGTTTTTGCCGCAGCTCAGCCAGCTCTTGCTAGAGTTGTGCACCAGGGTGCACCCACTTACTTTCACCTGTGGTTGCATGACTATGACTAAGTTACATGACATTAGGTCCTAGTCAAACTATGATTTGAACTATGTAATCCTTGGGTCAAGGGACAGTTGTGGTGTAATAGTTCCCCAACTCATTTGGGCTTTTACCTTTTTTTTAAAGTGCAGATGAGCCCTGATTGGAATTTCTGCCTGATCCCTTCCTCAGAGAAGGGAGACACAGTGAAGTCAGTTAGGTCACTGGCTTCATTAGGCTCTGCTAAACTCCTAGTACATTCCTCCTACCCATGCTCAGAAATGATTTGGGGATTATTTTAAACCATTGCCCTGTGATATGTTGGCACAAAATGTCACATTCCAAACTGCAGCTATTTTGGCTAGAGGCCTGTTGAAAAAAGTTTGTATAATTTTTTCTCCACAAACATGGATGAAGCTTTTATAAAATAAAACTGAAACACTAATCTTCAGCCCCAAGCATGGAAAATTTCAGCCCCAAAGTTAAACATTATTAACCATCCCCACCCCTCCAGTAATGAGTGGGTAAAAATAACCATTAGATGAGAAAATGTTTGGCTACCTTTATGACACTTGCCCTCTAGATGTCTGCTATAATTAGCCCATATCGCATGGCTTAACATATTATATCACAAGTCATTGAGGGGCAACCTAACTTAGTGAATGGGTTGCATGAGTGGCCCTCCTTCATCTCAATAGGCCACAAGGTTGGTGTAACCAAGACGATCTCCTGGAATAGGGTAGTTTTGCTAACTGCAGGTCCATATCTAGAATTTGCAATGTGCCGACTGAACTTGTATAATACCATTAGGAAAAAACCTATGAAAACCAGCAGAAACTGGCCATCCTGTGCATGGGCAATAATAAACAAAATGTCTTGTGGGCCACACATAGAGCCCCAATGGGCCACATGTGGCCCTTGGGCCATAGATTGCCCACTATAAGCACCAGTTATAATACATGGGGATGAACAAAGCTCGAAAAAATCTGACCAAACATGACACTGAAATAAACATTGTGTCTGTTCCATTCAGAATCCCAGGACCCATAGTCCAACAAAGTCTCTGATCCAAAGGCCAATGAAGTCAACGAGAGTCCTTTCATTAAACTCAATAGGCTTTGGGGCAGATCCCATGTGTTTTTATAGAAACAATCCTCAATTCTTCTGAAGTTTGGACAGCCTTTACAGCTCCCCATAGTAGACTATTTTTTTCGGTCCCCGTACTTTGTAAGTACAAGGTCAAATAAAACATACTATCAAAACATACTTACAACAAAGTGGTGTGTTCTTTCAGGAGTGTGTTGTTTATCCAAATAAACTTGTGTGGTGCCCTCTGTTAATCAGGAGCGTCTTCACTGAATGTTCAATTAGTTTTTTATTAAAACATGCCTATACTGAAAGAGCCCCCAGAAAGCACTAAATAAATCTCACAACATCCTGCCATAGCATACACTGCATCCAGTGTAAAGCTGGGATAGCTATTCTGAATCTCTCTCTTTTTCCAAAGTCCTGGTGAGGAATCTGGAATGGACTACAATAGTATAACACCACTCAACATCCAAATTCTGTGATTCTATATACCCAATGTCCCAATGTACACAAGATTTCACGCAGAATTTGACCTAAAACAATAGTTAACTTTATAAAGCCATGATATGTAACATTATGGTTACATCTACACTGCAGGCTTCTTGTGCAAGAAGCTTTTTGTGGAAGAGTGCATCCACACTGCAAAAGCACATCGGAAAAGTGATGTGCTTTTGCACAAGAGAGTGTCCAAACTGCATAGATGCTCTCTTGCAAGAAAGCTCTGATTGCCATTAACAGAATGGCCACCGGGGCACCTGTGCTTCTTTCGATAGGATGTTATTGCACAAAAAAAACCCTGTTTCCCATCCCCACTCACCTTTTTGCGCAAGAGCTCTTGCACAAAAAGGCTTATTCTTTGTAAAAAGATACCACAAAAACCCCTCTGTTCTGTCAATTCACTGTAAATTGTCCTGTGCAAAAAAGTGCTTTAGGTGTGGACACTCCACGAGTTTTTGCACAAAACCAGCTGTTTTTGCACAAAAACTCTGCAGTGTAGATGTAGCCTCAATTACTGAGACTGTAAATGTAAAATGACAACTATCACAAAAGTATATGCTTTCCTCAAGATTTAAACAGGAAGCAAAAAATTCACTAAGGCATCCAAAACCAAATGCAAGTTTCATCTAAATGTTAAGACAAGATATCATTAAATAGAATCTTTCAAATACCATAAATGCATTGAATACATTTCTATATATTTTAACCCTCCATAAAGCATAAAGATTTCTATTATCTAATATTTTGTTACAGGCTTGTATTACAATCTTCAGGTCTCTACTGAGCTGACTATTCTAGCAGTTCTTATTAGATTCCAAGATACAGGAGAATTTGTGTTTGTATATTTTCTATCCATTTCTATTAACTGATTCCATCTGATGTATGCTTCTGTTAAAGATATTACATAATTGTTCTTACAAAGAATATCACACATTTTTCATTTCCTGAAACAAACATGAGAATTTTGTCTCAATTAAAGATCCAATCTTATATAGAACCCACAAAGAAATAAACTTGTTTGTGATAAATTTTGTAGGATCTTTCCCTAAAAGTAATATACACTGTCAAGTGAAATAAAAATGATTAGCCACAGATCTAAGCACTACATTTTATTGTTTTTATACAGCTTCCATTTATGAAACTAAGTTGAATATGTCTTTCAAAGAAATTAGGAAGATCGGAAATATATTGCAAGCAAAGTACTGAATAAATTGATCTGAAAAGTTACACATTTTCTAGTTAAAGACAATGATCAGATAGCTATAATGCAAATAATTCAAATGCAGTAATTTATAATGTAGAGCTTAAAAATGACCCACTGATTGTTTATTTGCAATCCTGAAAAATGGTATCTATTAATTTCTTGGGAATTAGTAATCTTTTTGCACGGTAGCATTTATTGTGTGTGACACAGCTAATTACGAGTGCAAGGAGAGACAGTAAAATCAATTCTTTGTGTGAATTGATCCTACTACAAAAGTGAAATTTAACTGTTTTTTTATTTCTCCAATGGCAAGGCTCCCTTCATTTTTCTTATGATGTGTGTTTCTATAGGTTCATATGCTCTAATTTCACATAAGATTAATAGAATAAACCCTATAATAAAAAGATCTAGATAAATAGAAAGGAAACTTGCCATGTAGACGAACAAGCAAAAGCAAGGCATTCTTGTTGCAATAGATTCAGGAAAGGCATTTAACAGCACAGTGTTGCATGATTTGTAGAGCAGAATGACACAAAAATATTTTATGGACTTTACCCTCCAAAAAACAAAGAAATATTTGACATCAACCATCTTGCTAGAAAGAGGTGTGGTTAGAATCTTATCTTCAACCAAGATTGTAGTTTTGTTTAATGTCAGTCACTAGAAAGCATGTTCACTTTTATCTGTTTGTAACTATTTCTAACGTATGCCTTACACTTGAACTCACTTAGAACTTCTCCTTTTTGTTAACGTTTTACTTTTAATCAAAACAAACTCAGTGCTGTATTTGAAGTGAAGTGCTTGTTGACTCCAGCTAAAGCAACAAACCACTGTGTTGTGTCTCTTTACAAGAGCAACAGATCTAAATGTTCCAGTAGAGGACTGGACAATTTGGGTCTGAAGTGTGTTGGGCTCAGTTGTCTTGTACTAAAACTGGTAGAGTCAGAGTTGCTGGACCAGGGCTGTGAATGCATTGCCATTCAGTGCATGTGTGTACACTGACTGAATGCATTCAGGTGCGGAGCTATAGCAGCAGAGCATTTTAAGTTATTCAGGGATAAAGAACAAATGGTGACAGTACCTTCCACTGGTGTTGGTTGGGTACCATAATACGACACAGGTGAACAGAGGAAAGCATGATTGCAGGATTTCACAGGGACTATTCACTTCAGTTCAGCAAACAGTTCATTGCTAACCTATATTAAGTACCTCATATTAGACAGAATTTGCTTGAGGCAAATAGAAACTTTCTTGGAGAAACAAGCTGCATTTCACTTACAAACACCTTATGGCATCTTGCCAAAAGCACCTTCTGGGGCTGTACTGTTTCCTTTTGTTCCCGTTAACATCAGGCTAAACGTACTGTTCTGAGACTCTGGCATAATTTTCCAGTTGAAGTCCGGTCACTTCAGTTATTTCTCAAGCATCTACAGAGGAAGCAAGCTTCAAATGGCAGGGGATTGACTGGATAGCCCAATAGGTCTTCCCAGCTCTGATTTCTATGACGTTGTGAAAAAGCACTCTGGAGAATTTATTCCTTTTCATATCACTGACAAGAGAGCTATATTTGTACCTGCTCGTATAAACAATAATACTGAGGGGAAATACACAGAAACTTTTCTCACATGCTGCAGCCTTACACGCAAATAAAATATTTATGAGGAAAATATAGGAAAGAATCACCTCATCTAATAAAATATTGAAGAGTTGCAGTGGGACTTTTCAAATATTAATTGGCGAGGTTTGTTGGGGTTGAGGAAGGAAGAAGGAGGCAGCTGGTACTATTTCCCAGGAACCGTATCTACCTTGCTGCGGTTCTTTTTCTGTCTTTTCTGCCCGAAGGTCCCTGGCAACTTTTGAATTATTTTTCTTTAGTCAATGCAGCTAATTTAACTGATTCCACCAGCCACCCCAGTATCAAACTCCTGTGTCAATGGCCACCGTGTGGCATCTCATTACGGATGAGGGAAAGTGGTTCAAATAATGTAAAAATTGACCAGAGCTTTTGCCGACAGCGGAAACTGAATCAGGAACCAAACGTTTGGAGTTTGAAAGAGCTTAATTTGTAAAGAAATTATTAGTTTAGCTCCCATTAATGCCGTAGCCATGGAGAGTGTAGCATCTTACCAATTTAGTATCAAAATCATGGGAGCTGCTGCACTGATGAACTGTAGAGAGAGAAAAAGGAGTCCTACTGACAGGCCTCACTGACAGCACATGCACAAGAAGCAGCCAGAGTGCGCATCAGCTTGCAGTCCTTGAGCAGCACAAGGCGGTACTGGGAAAGACGTGTGCTGCTGTAACAAGTGCCACTGCTGAGCAGGCTCCCCCTTCGTTCATGTAGGCATTGCCACCGCTCCTGTGTCACAGCGGCTTTGTCCTCTGCACTCTGCTACCTCCCAGCCATTATGGATCCATGAATATACCAACATCCCTTTGCCCACCACTGAAATGCAGCCACCTTTGGGGTGGAACACAGCAGCTGTCTAACAGCGCACAGCATCAGTACCTAAGTCTTTAAGGGGGAACAAAGATTTTATCCAACTGAAAAGCACAGAGGAGATTTTTAGATAGACCAAACTGGAACTTGGCTAGGCCACCCAGGATAACTGCCCTCTAGCTTAAACAAAGTGTTATATTGGATTTTTTAAAGACCAGTGATGTGGCCTTTGCTTTCTATCTCTTCCAGACCATCACTCCTCCAGCAGCAAAGTATCTGCTACCAGCATGGGTCAAGAACATACAGCACACAGAGAAAGAGTGAAGCTTACTAAGTGCTCCTGCTGTACATCCCAAATATAACATCTTGGCCCTAGTTCATTGTTACTCTGCACCTGCTGTCCTCATTTACACCAATTCAATGGTGTGTCAATGACCACTAATTCAGCATGGTGGCATTTTGCATCTGCTTTGCACTCCATTCTCACTAGAATAATGATTTAGATTCTCCATCACATGCACCTAGGAGATAGAGCATTAAGAAAAACAGCAAATAGTATAAAACTTGTGTAAAACAGCCAAGACTGGCAACGCTGGGCCTGGTCTACACTAGAAAATTAGGTCAGTTTCACTATGTACATTGGGATGAGAAAAATCCATGCCCCCGAACAGTGCTGTTAAAACAGCCTAAATCCTTGTGTAGACAGAGCTAGGTCAATGGAAGACCTACCTGCCGCCTCTTGGGGAGGCGGATTACCCATACTGATGGGAGAACCTCTCCTGTCAGCATAGATAGCATCTACCTGCTCTGAAACTGCACCACTGTACATTATAAGTGTAGGCATACCCTTAACCTCTGTGTGCCTCAATTCCTCATCTGTGAAATGGGGATAACAGCACTTTGAAGATTGTGAAGTGCTTTAAGATCTACCAATGAAAAACACTATGTAAAAGCTAGATTTTATTATACAAGAACTGTTTCTTTTCCCAGCCCAAAGAAGCTTTGGAAACGTTGGGCAAGAGTTGCAGCCACATAATCTGAGGGCTCATACACTTATCATACTTCACTAATTATTAATGCTTTTCTCCTTGTCTGGGACAGAAGAAAGGAACCCTCACAACCCAATGACTTAGAATAACAGAACTCACAAGTGTAGAGCGTATAGTGGATTATCTTGGCCAGCTCATGCTTGTGCAAGGCTGTTCCTTCCGATACAGTTCGCAGTGTTTTGTCCAGTCTGATTGAAAATAAAAACAGAAAACATCAAAATATTGCAATTGAATTAGCCCAGCTCCGGAACACAGAACACACAAAACTGTAATTTAAGAAATTAGGTTTCACAAGACAGAGAGGCAAAGAAAAGACGTACAACAGAACAAAGACAATGAAGTCAGGAGCTTCAAACAACAATGGGATAAGAAGAAAAAAAGGAGGCAAAAACTTCCTAAGATGCCTAAAGCTTCTCCTTACCTCTTCTCCCAGAAGACAGCTGGACTTAGAAGAAAGAGCTGATTACTAAGATCCCAAGCAAACTAAGGCACCTGGAATCAAATATCAATTGTGCTTTGTCAACTTTTCAGGGAATAGAGTAAAAATAGCAGCAAATTTAACTGTAGCTAGTGATATATAAGATAATATAATACACAAGCCAAATGCCTATGAGCTAAAGTGTCCCAATGCTGTGGAGGGGTTTGTGACAGCCTGCTGACTTCAGCTTACCGTCTAGACCAGTGGTTCCCAACCTGGGGTCTGACCGTACAGTAGGGGTTCCACAGAAAGTTTAAAAATAAGGGCATACCACGGGACTGGGACTTTCTGCCAGGTGATTCTCACTCGGGGCTTGACATCTGCAACCATTCGTTCTCCTGCCACCAGCTGTGCTGCCATTTACACTCCAGCCCTCTCCCCCCTCCCAGTCCTGCGGTGGGCCCAATCATTACTTTTCTTTTCCTTTTCTTTTCTTTTTTGCCGCCAGGGCTCCATGTCTGGCCAAGAGTGGAGTGCCTTTGGCCACAAGAGCCCCCTCACTGTATCTTCCGTGGATGGGCAGAGGACAGAGGGGGCAGGAGCCAAGGAAGCAGTGTGGGTCAAGAGACATACTGGCTTTCACTTCCCACTGCTCCCCTTGACCCAGAATGGTGAAACAGAGGGACTAGGAGCTGTCAGGCTCCAAGCCTGCAGAGGTGCCATGTGGATAAAAAATCTCATCACACCAGTGGTTTTCCCAGCTGAGCTGGGAAGTGACCCTGGGAAGCGCTGCAGATTTTACTGTACTTTGCTGGGGCATTTGTTTGCTTGCAGAGTCTGAGTTTGTTTGCTTGCAGGCACAGAGCTTCTCAGCTCCCATTGGCTGTGAACAGTGAACAGCAGCCAATGGGAGCTGAGAAGCTCTGGGCCCTGCAATCTGCTTGTCCTTCAGCCTGCGCTGAAGCTGACAAGCTGCGACTGTATCTGGAGTCAGTTTATAAATGCATCGGTCACTTTTTACCCTTTTTTCTCTTTTTTGAAACGATCATGTTACGTGAATACAACACCCGGCTCTCACTGTTCAAAAGCTATTAGAGTGGTGGGTAGGGTTTAGTTGGGTCACTAGCAAAAATGGATCAGTGGACCCAATAAAATTTTATTCAGTGACAATATATGGCACCTCAAAATTGTTCCTTTTCAATGTGGACACCCTGTATTAAATCTCAATACTACTATATTTGTTTAGATAACACAAACTATTATACATTTCAAATGATTATCAAGCAATGGAATGTTTGAAAACAGCTATATTGTTTGGGGGGGAGGGGAGGCCGTAAAATGTTAATAGGTTGGAAAGGGAGCCGTATGCTTGAAAAGGTTGGGAACCACTGGTTTAGATTTACAAAGGACCCTAAAATGTCACTCTGAGGAAAAATACAGCCTATAGAGGGTATATCTACACAGCAAGCCATTATTTCAAAATAACGTCGAGCTGGAGGACTTCTTACTCCAACTCATGGTAACCCTTATTTTACGAGGAGTAAGGGAAGTCAAAGGAAGAGTGTTCTTCCTT
>CM057846.1:162300968-162311752 GCA_030068395.1 Apalone spinifera
ATTAGCCTCCCTAGTTCGAACTAGGGGGCTAGTGTAGACATACCCTTAGAGAGAAAAGATCCTTTGATGGGGGTAGTGGTTACTATTGTGACTCTTTCCCTGGATTCTTCTCTCACACTGACATTACACTTATGTAACTCCACAGACTTCAACCAGCATGAAAGGACTGATTTACACCAGCATAAGGGACAATAATGTTTACCATTAGGTTGTGATCCATTTAAGAAAGGGGCTGTGAGAATGCCTGATTCTCTACTGCCTGTATATTATGTAATGATTTACACCTGGGCAGAGAGAGTGCAAAGTGGGCAGTATAACATACTCCCATTGTGATTATGTAGTCTTGCAGTATATCAGCTCTGCATAGCTGTGACTACACAAAGTGCAAAGCAATAGAAGGTTGTGCCCTTTGTGCATTATTTCTAATGCATGTGTAGGATGCCTATATGCATCTTAAATGCATAACAACAAAATGTAATAAATCCTGTAGTGTGATACATGCAGGCAGTTAGCAAATACCAGACATAGTGAGATTTTTAACATCTGAGAAAAGAAATCTGCTGCCACCAGATTCACAAGCAACTTCTGGACAAGAACAGACACAAAGTAAGATTAATAACTTCGGGACCAAATCTGCAATCGTTAATGATGACGAGTAAGTAGCGCTTACTCCATGAGTTATCCCATTGCAGGCAAGGTGACTTTGCTTAGCTAACTCTGCCAGCCCGATGAGGTCAGTAAAACGTCTCTGCGAGCATGGTCTTTGAAGCACTAACAATTTTCTTTTACTCATTGCAATTTCAAACGTTCGTAGTTGCAGAAGTGATCCTGTTTCTTATTCCAGCCGATCATCTAGGAGTTAGTGCTTTCTTGTTTGTTTGTTTCTTTCCATTTTTATTTTCTTTAGTAGCTCTAAATTGTCTCGTTACCTTAAACAAGTCAATATTCTTTTCAGAGTAAAGCAATTTAGCCAGGAAAGAATGCAGGGCCTCTGTGGGAAAATTCCTTGGAGGGCACTAAACAGCAGCAAATCTCTCTGAGTCTTCCCTGATCATTCTGCCACAGGCAGGGACGGATTAAGGGGGGCTAGCTGGGCAGCTGCCTAGGGTGCCAACCTATGGGGGGCGCCTGATGGCAGCTGTAAGGGGCGCCGCACGGCCGGGTACGCGGTGCCCCTTAGAGCTGCTATCAGATGCCGCGCACACGGGGCTGGGGGCTGGGGGCTGGGGGCTGGGGGCTGGGCAGCACCCCTTAGAGCTGCCATCAAGCGCTGCACACCCGATTGCAGCTGTAAGGTGTGCAGCGTGCTGGGGGGCGGGGCTGCCCATGCGCTGTGCACCTGGGGGTGGAGCCATGCATGCGTTGCATGCCTGCTGCCCGTGCAGGAATGGCTCGAGCCAGCCCTGGCCATAGGGCAGAATTTGCCCTTCACAGAACAGGCCACAGAGCCTCAAGATCCTCTCAAATTTTCTGATGACTTAGCTGCTAGAGCCACATAGGGTCTACATGCTTCCTTTGGGCCTTCAGCAATGTGGCTTCAATGGAGCTATGCTAATAAGTTCCCTACAGCCAGTGGGTTCCCCAAGCATCCGCAATGAAGCAGATCTTATTAGCTTCCCACACTGACCTTTACAGGAATATGATCTTTCCATCCTGACCCAGTAGGAATATGGTCTCTTTGAGCCATCACCACCACCTTACCCTCCTGACCCACATAGCCCCACTGAAGCTACGTTGCTGGAGGCCCAGAGAGAGCACGCAGAACCTCCACTATGATCCAGCTCCCATGAAGTCAACTGGTTTCAAGAGGAATTGGACTGGGTCTTTGCCCAGTATCTCTTCTTTCGTTAGTAATGGTGGAGCAGAATGCCGGCGAAAGAATGAACCAGTAGATCACATATAATGAGAAAATAAAATACAGACGTCTGTATGCCACAGAGAGAGTTCTTTAGTTGTAGCAGTCTTGCCTTTGCTGCCTGTGTTCATTGGCACAATTTGAGCTGAGGCAGAGATGAATTACCTGTCTCAGGTAATCTATTTAAGCCTACTGAACGATTGCCTATTAATGTTCAGTAATCAATGCCCTCAGCCCATCAGAACGGCATTCTTTATACAATTGCTGTGGGCGGTATCAATCAACTATTCTTAAAAGTGTTTCAAGTTCTAGTTTCATTCCCATTGTGCACAGACTGGGAATCATTTATTATCCTCAGTACCATTAGGCCTATTTGTATTTTTCCTACATGCCACTGGCTATTCTACTACATTCCTCTCAATTGGATTCCGAAGCTATTAAGATGGAGAAAAGCTTATTCATGCCCCAGGCACCATAGCATAAAGAAATGCATTCTGGGCCAGACCTACAGTCCTCATGAGCTGCTCCCATGGCACAAAAGGACTGGAAAGCTGCCCTGAGGTATCCAACCTCAGCCTCACTGGAAGGAAGGAACCCAGCCTGAGTGTCTTCTGCTCCAGTGACCCCCAGTTGCATAATGACCTCTAGTAATGCACTATTACCAGCTGGCCTAAGTCAGGCTGTCTATGAGGCTGCTGTAACTTATGCCAGAGAAAGAATTTGAAATCAATGGGAGTTAGGTACCTAGCGGGATTTCCCTAAACATCTGAGTGCCTATCTAAACACCTTTAAATAAAGCTGGTCCTCTGTACCCATGCCACCTTGACACAATGCAGGGAATACCTCACCTACTTCCTCAGACTGCAGTTACTGCCCTTCCCTCCCCCCCAGCAGCACAACCACATTGCAATACATAACCTTCCCGAGGCTCGGATACTTGCCTCCTGCCAATGGCTCTCCAAACCGCTTCACCCATTCCCTGGAGTCTTGATACAATTCTGGAGAAGCGGCGAGGGGTCCTGTGGCACCTTATAGACTAACCGAAGTGTTTGGAGCATAAGCTTTCGTGGGCAAAGACCCACTTCGTCAGATGCATCTGACGAAGTGGGTCTTTGCCCACGAAAGCTTATGCTCCAAACACTTCAGTTAGTCTATAAGGTGCCACAGGACCCCTCGCCGCTTCTCCAGATTCAGACTAACACGGCTACCCCTCTGATACTTGATACAATTCTAGAACTCCCGCTCCTCCTCCCTTCTGTGGGTCGGCTCCGTCTTGTCACCAGCTGTGCTAGTTGTCATCAGGGTCTGCTGAACAACAAAGGCAAAAAATATGGTACTGTTCAGAGCAGAAGGACACTGCAGAGAGAGCCCACAGTATTCGAAAACACAAAAGAGATTTTTTATTGTGGATTTCGCGCTCTCACACACACACACATTAGGTTCTAGCTCACAGAATGAAGAATGCAGGCACAGCATGGACTGCACAGAGTTACCAGACAGGGTCTGTCTGAGTCTGGGCCTGTCAACAGTCATGGAATGGACTCTTGCTACATCTCTCCTCCATTTGAACTAACTTAACATATAAAGAAAACATATTTGAAGTAGTAAGTATATTCCAACAGCAGATGAACTGAAAGGTCCTTGTCACGGTCTCAATCAGTCATCACGCAGAGAGATCCAGCAGCATGCATGTGGATGGAAATCCCTTGCCTGTTCCTCAGTTAAACTAATGGAGCTACTGTAACTGAGTACTTGTTCCCCATCCCCCTACTTTCACAATGTAATACAGTTTAAAGTTGCTTACATACATTTGCAGCTAATGCTGCACTTTGCAATGATATCTTCAAAATACAATCAATTTCCTATTAATCTAACCCATTACTAACACTGACTTATGTGGAACAATCAATCCCTTTTAATTATTAAGCCAAAGGCTAACTGAAACAACAGAGAGATATATGGGATCTCTTACCTTATGAACAGCTAAGTCTAAGACATGCAAAAATCAACAGTATGATAACAATAATCACAGCTATATGATTAATCTCATCTAACCACTCGTGTGTTGTGAGAGTGTTTTGTGCAGATGTATTTCTTTTTTTTTTATGTTTGTCTCACCATGATACCACATGGACTTTTATTTTTTTTTAAATGTGTTAAAAGGCCCATTTACAGGAAATGAAGACATCATGTATTATTCTGCTGTGTCAGGCTCATCACAAGACTCCCACTCTTCATGTGTCCAATGGTGGCTGGGCATATTGCAATTGTGATGTGCCCGTGGTCACGTTGGGAAAATGGTACAAGGTTTTGTTCCTCAAGGTCTCCTTGCCAATTCAAACTACAGTCACTAACAGTGTGTGTGTCTGCATTGTGCTGCATACAACACATACCATCATCTTATAACAAAAAAAAAGTTAGCCAGCCCAATAATGAATCCATACTGAAGTATGCTCTTTTGGCAAATGCGGTGAAGTTCTTTGGCTTTGGATTGTATTATGCAGGGATCCTAATGGCCCCTGCTGGCCTTAAAAACATATGAATCTATAAAATATTAACAGTGTATACATCTTCTTCCCATCTCCCACCCCACACTGCACAATTTGAAACTTTTCAACCAACTTTATTTTCCATTGTCATAAAACAGAGCTGCATTTATCACTTTGCACAGAATGCCACAAGACGCAACCAGACCAGTCACAGACAAGGGAAAACAACCTATGAGCATTTTCACGGGAATTAAAGCCTGACAATTACATGTGGACTGATGATCAGTTACAGATTTTATCGTATTTAATGGCTGATTCATAACCATCAGATCAAAATACAATCACCAAAATTTATCAAGTTATTTTTTTTAATAAATATATCTAAGTACAGCAATTAAAGATCTAAAATACAGAAAGCAATAAATATGAAAGTGAAAGGGCTGCAGACACTTTAAAGCGGTGGTTCAAACTGTAATAATAATCCAGATAACAAGTCAACTCGTCTTGATTTGTGGAATCAGCTAATGAAGGGTTTTCACCGGAGTTTTCTGCTAAATGTGAAAATCTGCTTGCAGAAAAAGGTTAAACAGGACACACTTTATGTCATCACTTTATGTCTTTTACAAGCTCTGTCTTGTAAACAGACAATGAAGACTTCAAGGTGAACCTTGGTCCCTTGGAAATCAATGGCAAACTTCCACTGAGTTCTGTAGGACCAGGATTTCACCTTACTAGCTACACACATTAGGCCAGATTCGAATTAGGACTGTGAATGGTTAAGGGTGATGCATACCGGTTACGGTTAACTAACCTGGCTGGTCTGGATCAGCCAAGGCCAGCCAAGCTGGAGCACCCCCCCAACTTGCTGCATGGTACAGTGGGCCCAGCCTGGACTGAACAGCCCTCACCCACAGTGGGTCTGGACTGGCCAACACAGCCTGCTGTACCATGGGTTAGGGATGCTCCAGTCTGGCCGGCCCGCTGCACCATGCTGCGAGCAGGCAGCGCTCCAGCCTACCAGGGCTGGATTGGTCCCCTGCCAGTCCCAGATTAAGCATTTAACCGGTTAAACATAATGTTAACTGGTTAACTGATTAATCTGGATTTTACATCCCTAATTCAGATATCAGGTACATTGGTGTGCATTCAGAGATGCACTCGCCTAGACCCATGGCTAGTCACAGCAAGAGGAATAGTCAGATGATGTCAGACAGCTCTCACTAGGGGGGTGATGTTTATTTATTTCATAGTTGAAGACCTGATGGAAAGTCCATGGAATTTTTCTTTTTCAACATTGTAGTCTTCCCCTTGGCAGAGCTGCCTTGAAAACACTCTGGTCCTGGTTCTCAAGTTTATAGTCTGTTGTGCAGAAAAAAATTAAGGCAGGTTTTTACAAAACTTTACTTGTACATAATGCATGCTGCAGCCCTGGAGGGCCATCACACCAACTGTTCTATGGATTCAAGTTTTTGACCTTGTGTGCAAAATGAGATAGAAGCTTTATAGCATTACTTGCTGCTTGCTACTTTTATGACAGCATATATATTGTGAAATAGAGCCATCTCCTGCTAACGTAGCTCATGAAACAAACAGCCTTCTTATTCAACCTAAATTGTGAGTTCTCTTGGACAGAGACTGTCTTCCAGTAACCTTGGATAATGATGACACAAATTTAAGAACAGCTGCTTTGGGGAACAATGTATCTCAGTGCATAGGACTGAACTGGTAGTTAGGAGACTTGGATATTATTCCCAGCTCTGTTAGTGGCTTGCTGTATTACCTTGAGCAAGTCATGGCATCTCTCTACCTCAGTTTTGCCATTTGTAAAATAGGATAATGAGAATTACCACCTTTGAAAGATGCTTTCAGATCTGCACATAAAAATTCTATATATAATAGCTAAGCATTACTATTTTGTCATTTTACTAAGTGGGTATCATATTGGATAGCAACAACACAGCTTGGTGAAGTGGGAATTTAGGAGATTTGGGAGTAAACACTTTGATGACTTAATAAAACGTGTTTTTCCCTTCCATTTTTACTTTGATTTTATTTTGCATGTTGTTTGTGTTTGATATAGCAAAATCCTAAGGATTAGATTGTGACTGGCCTTTGCATAGATGTGCAATGGGGGAAGCACGTCAAAAGCAGTCCTGGCAAGAGCCCATCACAACCACTGACCTAGAGTATAGGAAGAAAGCGTCAAAACTGAATGAAAATGGGGGGTGGAGGTGGGGGTGGAAAGAGGCTAATTCTGACCATTTGCACAGCTGAGATTCTGTTATGACCCTTTCTTGCAGTGGAGGAGTTTTAGTTTTAACTCTCCTGGTTTAGTTGTTTTTTGCTAAATATCTATCACAAGGGAGACATCTGATTTAAAAACAAAATCAGACAGGCAATCAAGGAAAGACTATGACTTACAGCCATAGGATACCTTAAGGAAAGACTGCCCTATGTAAACAATATATTTCTTGTACATTAGACACTTTACACAACATATTTTTTTTTGCTTTTGTATAGGGATATAAAATGTGGATATAGTTCAAAAGGACAATATTCAGGGCCAGATTGTGAACTGGAGTAAATCAACATACTGCCATGACTTCAATGGAGCTATGCAAATGTACACCAGCTGAGACTCCGGCCCTGGCTTCAAGAATCTGTTAATGGCCTTGGGAACCAGATAAGCTTTGAGACACAGTCAGTATTTCACCTTCCTCTAGAGAGAAGGTAGTTGTTTGGCTTTTTCTTCTTCCCAACCCTTAACATTTCCACCGCAACGATTAAAATCTTGTTTTTTTCCAGAATGTTCTTCCTTCATGTACCTCAGGAGTGTTAACCCAGCTATCAGAACTATGTGTGCAATAATTTATGTCCTTTTCCTCATGCTGATGCATGCAGAAACAACTCTTATTATTCTTCAGAGGACAATTGACTAACTGTCTACTAGTATTATTGTTGGGTTTGCTCTTAGGTATTTTCAGAGGGCCATTAAGGCTGCCAAATATCTATTCTTTTACATTGCCCCAGCTTCTGCCTATTCCAATAACATTTGAAATGTATTCAGAGAAACACTTTGTGCTTTATTATTTAAATTTTATTTCCCTCATACACACATTACAGCCAATATTATCCGTGTGCCACCTACATCATCAGTTCCCCCACAAAATACAGTTTTATGTGGAAAACAATTGGTCAGGAACAAAAACACCATATAAGCCATTTTTAAAATGATACAGCTGTCACAGTTTTCAGGGTTAAATCTATCTTTGACAGACAAAGATCTTGGCCTCTTGAATGACACCCGCATAATGTTTCAAGATGTCTCAGACACCTCTCTCAGGATTTCTCTCCCTCTGCTAGACCCAGGGTTCAAGCTTGCAGTCCATCTGCACCCCACTGAAATTTCTTCACGGCTCTGTCCAGGGTTCTGTAATTGTGGTTTGCACTCTTTTCTGGAGCTACAATAGTGTACACCAGTTACCAACCAGCCTCACAAAGGAAAGTACATTTATTCCTAGGGCAAAAGCAAAGAAAACATTCTAAAATAATACAGGTTCTACACAAATATTAAACATGCCAGAAATTGCCTATCCTTTGGGGCCCTGGTAGGCCAAAGGTCAAGCTTCAAAGACTAGCTATCAAGATAGCCAGTCTTGGGATTTTTGCATTAATCATCCTTTGGTGATTCAAGGAACACAGAAATACACACATCCCTCTGGATCAACAGAGGTTATGGATGTTCTACAGGTTGCTGTTGAAGATATGTTTGTGTTCATCGTATCTGTCACAATACTAGCCATCACTATTGGATCAGTGCTTTGTGTTTGGTTAATATGTGCAGAGATTTTCAAAGCTGATTAATGGGACTTGGACTCCCAGTTTGCACTCAGATAACTAGGAATTGAATGTCCAAATCCTCTCACCTGCTTTAAAATCTCAGTCTACAAGTAAATAAGTTTGTTCCTTCCAGTAGAAATGGGAAACTTGCTGAGCCAAAGCACATTAAGAATAGGCTTTCAGGGGCTGGAGCCAGCAGCATGTCTATATGAATGGTGGTGAATTGCCTCCTCATCTTGCCACCCCAAATGAAATATCAGCTATTGGAAAGGCACAATGCAGGCCTGTCCTTAGGATGTATGGGGCCCTAGGCAGAACTATTAAACTGATGCCCTCAGCCCCAATGGCAGCCAGTGGGGAGGGAGAGAAGGGGATCATGATTTTTGGGAGATGTGATTTTTATAAACTTCAACAGCATTCTAATGAAATATTTTAAAAGCAAATTGTAAATTAAGGCCCTGTAGACTAACACAATACATTTAGAAACTGACAAAATGTATCTGGGATTGGCAAATGTCTGCTGAAGGGCTTCATTACCTGGCTCTTTCACAAGTTCAGTTCTGCTAGTCGGTCTGGCAGGCTTTTTCCTTTTTAAGTTAACTAGATCTTCTCCAGAAGAAGCAGAGCCACAGAACAGGATAGGAAGAGGTGGATGGATGGACATTAAGACCCAGCAGTGCCCCAAATTTTCGGATGCTCTGCATAGCTGTGTATTCTGTGTATGGGTAAGAATGGCCCTGGCTGTGCTAACCTGAACAGTTGGGGGTTTTACAATTTTGCCACTGCCCACCTATTTGTGTAGGAGGGGAAATAGAAGCCCCCTGGCAGCTATCCTGTTCCCTGTCCCCTTGTACACACCAGCAATGCAGATAGCTTGTGTAGAGACATAAAAGGGACAGCTTCACAGGCACAAAAGATTACTCCTGATAACTTAAGCCTTTTCAGTTCTGCACAGAAAGATGGCTATAGCTATACACGCTAGCCTGTTGTCGAACACCTGAGCATACCTGTGTCTTACATTCTCCATTGTAAAAAAAAAGTTCTGACATCATCAGACATCAAGCTATGTGAGCACTGACCAGTTATTTCCGACAGTAAGCTCAAGGAAGACACCCTCCTTCAGCTGTCTTCCTGTTCCTTTCAGAGCTTTCTGGTCACTAATTGCAAGTTAAAGGTTTGTGAATTGCAGAAGATCTAACTATTACTGGAAATGAGTGCATCCCATGTTCTTTCCACAGAAACAGGTAGTTGGTCAGAGCCTGCCTTTGAATATCTACCCACAATCCCCACTGCAGTCTATTAAAAACCTAAGCTTTGATAATATGCAGTTGATTGCGTTAAAAAAGTGGATGAATCTTCCATTTAATGGGGTGACACCCAAGCTTGTTGCTGTCTCTGAAGTATTTGGATTCTCAGGATTAAATATAACCTTCATGCTGCGGATATGAGCACTGCTAATCACTGTAATACCTTTGGACACTTTGGGCCAAATACCCAGTTGGTATACATGGACATAGCTCCATTAACTTCAGTGGTATTTTATTCACTCATTTTCACCAGATAAGAATTTGGCCATTTTTAAGACCATGGTGACTGTTTGGTAAAAAGTAGATAAAAATACAGGTCATAATAAAGGCCTGTTGCAGTGTTAGGTAGAAAATGAACTGTGCAAAATTGGTGGCATAGGATCTTTCTTGTTATCTGGCCGTGGCACAGACAGTCAGGCAATTCCCTAAGGGAACATCTATGCAGCAAGGCTAAAATCAAATTAAGTTATGCAACTTGAGCTACATCAACAGCGTAGCTGAAGTCTAAATAGCTTAATTCAGCTTTTGGCGCTGTCTACACAGCAGGAAGTTGAAGGGAGAACACTCTTCCTTCGACTTCCCTTACTCCTTGTAAAATGAGGGTTACAGGAATCAGAGTAAGACGACCTCCAGCTCGACATTATTTCGAAATAAAGGCTTGTAGCGTAGACACGCTCTTTTTTATTTTGGAATAACGTCCATTATTCCAAAATAACTCTGCTGTGTAGACGTACCCTTAGTCTTGAAATGTTTTGGACTAATTGTGAGCATAAAATGAGGTGAAATGTAATGGCCTCTGACATCCAGGAAGCTAAACTAGATCATCTGAAACCTTCCAAAAATATGAACAAATGCCTGCAGCTGGTTTCAAGTAAGACAATGAGGGTCTCAGGTAATTTCAGTCTATAATTTCAGACAATGAGGAGAAAGCGCTGCAGATCCTGGGAGAGAGCTACTTGCAGTGGCAAAATAATCAACCCATCACATTCCCTTTACCGAGGGACATGTAGAGCAGGGGTTCTCAAGCTTTTTCTTTCTGAGACCCTCCCATGTTATTAAAACTTACCTGTGTCACAACAACTGTTTTTCTGCTTACAAAAGCCAGGGCCAATGTTGCAGGGGAAGCAAGCAGGACAATTGTCCAGGGCATGGGTGGTGGGTGAAGGCCCAGCTGGGGAAGGTAGTTGAAGTCCCGCCCCTTACACCCAAAGCCACCCCTCATCCCCTGGTGGATGGGGAGGTGTCTGGTGGGAGAGAGAACAGGTCCCTGGTGGCTGGAGGAGACCTGAGCGG
>CM057846.1:162318192-162341971 GCA_030068395.1 Apalone spinifera
ACTAACAGCCACCATGCAGGTCCCAGAGAGTCTGTGTGTGGTGCAGCCTGGCTCAGCACTCTAAGCCCCGCTGCCCGCCCACAACAAAACAGTCCCACCGTGGTCTTGTCCAGCCTTGCCCATGGGCTCGGCATGGTTGTTGTCTCCTTTGGGTCTGTGCATTACTTGCTGTACCCATTAAGAATATAATACCCACAGATACCCATGACACTTTGCACATGCCCCCTATGCACCTCACACAGGTATATTAACAATCAGTACTTATTCATTTTCCAATCATGCCGCTCCATACTACCCTGGAGAAGAAGCAGGCAAGCCTCCTTAACTGCCTTGCTGTATACTGCCTGGTTAGTGTCTCTTCCTGGCCCTTCAGGGCCTTGAGGTAGACTGGCCTGAGTGGGTTTGCCTTGAGCTGCAGAGTTCCAGGGTGTCAATGCTTCCAAAATGGGGCATAGAAGGCCTGAGAGACCCTGTCACAGACCCCTCCCCCATCGTCTTCCCCCACAGTGCACTCCAAAGACAGAGTCAAAGGCATGCCATGATCCACTCAGATAGGGCCCATATCTGAGCCTGTTTGAACCTGCACCACCACAACTACTGATTTCCTCTCGGGAGGAGCCACTGCCTTCACCACCACTGCCTCTGGGGCACTGGAAGAAAACCTGGCTCCTACCGCTTTCTTTGGGCATGTAACATGGGGCAGGAGGGGGCTCAAGGACAGTTGCTGTTGCAGGGTGCGTGCACCAGAGCTGTGAGATCCCTGTGCTAGAGCAGCTCTGTCTCTACAGCATCATGATGGAGGGACGTGTGGTGCCGTGCCAAGCCAGCCTCAGGTACCGAGAGCCAGGTTTGTGGAAAATTCCCTAGCAGCTGTGCTGAGTCCAGTCGCTCCTAGGTACATGGCATTGACTGCCCAAGCTTGGCAGCTGCTGCAAGGACCTGAGCCAAAGCATGAGCTGTGCTGCTACCTCTGACTCTGTGGTACTGGCAACTGAGTTGCAGGCTGGGGAGCTGTGCCCAGACAGCTCAGGATCACAGGCAGCCAGGTGCTGTGAGGATTGATGTGGGGCATGGATGGTATCTTCAAAAATACACAAGCCTTCACTGGTGCAGGAACTCCCAGGTGAACGCCTTCACCACCAAAATACAGTCATTGCCACTCTCTCTGTGCCCCAGTGAATGTTTAAATAAAATAGTAACCCAACGTGGAACAGCTTCAGCAGAGAGACCTACTTAAGGTACTTATCTGGGAGCTTGAAGATTCAAATTCAGAATCCTTCTCCGCAGCAGGCAGAGTGAGGAATTGAACCCAGGTGTCTCCCATCTTTGCTGAAGGCCCTAGCCATTGGCAACACATTAAGAGGGAGTTACAAGTGCCACTCCAGTTGTGGGAATCTAGCCTTCATTTTCTTTGCTTATATGTTAAAAATGCTAAGAAAGATAACATAATAGGTGGAAGAGATAACAGAATCAGTCCTATGATCTCTATTTATTCATTTCCAATTAATGCTGTTTAAGTAAATCATTTTCTTCAGCCTCCCTGTTTTTTGCCTCATGTGTTTCCTAAGTAGCTTTCCTAATGCTGAACTGAAGCTAATCACTTTTTTGGACCATTTTTAAGTCTCTTCTTAAAAACAGATCTTATGTAAGTTTCATTGTAGTCCCTGAATATAGTCCCATTCCTGCTTCCATAAAGACTTTAAATATAATCGTTTTTGCCTTTTTCCCCTTCACAATTCTGGGGGGTGGGTTGCGGGGGGGGAGGGGGGAACCAGCTTTAGCTGCTCAGTGGTTCTATGCCAGATAAGTTAATTATTACAGCCCACTTCCTAATGGTCAGATGATGACATCACAAAACTACCACTGCAATTTGTACCATTTTTGTTAGTATAAACAAAAAGGACTAAACGGAATTAACGTGCATCGAAGATGAATTAACCCCTCACTGCTAAAAATAGTCTGTTAAGGTCAGTGGTGGGGAAGTTTATACTGTTACTTAGCACAGTGGGACCCACTGCAGAATGGAAAGTCACAGTGCAAATACTAAACAACAATGACAGTTTCTTCTGTTTCTGCCATCCCTGTTCTGCATGCATATAAAGAATTTCCATCTCCAGTGAACACCTTACACCAGCCTCGGGGCCACTGAAAATACTTCTAAAAAAACAATGAAACTAGTGTTTGTAATCAGTTAATTGGGAAAAGCAAAGTAAAGAAATATGGGGATGGTATTTCAGCATTCAAAGCATATATTTTGATCTATTCATGCAACAAACTTTCCAGTGGAACTGGTTGGGAATTTTTGGATGAACCAAGTTTTTGGCCAGATAATACTAATTTGTTTAAACCAAACCTAAGTATCCAGAATAGCTAGTGGGCTGGTGGTCATGGCAGTCAGTTAGAATGTGGGACACCCAGGTTCAGCTCCAGGACTTGACCCTGACTGTATCACATCCAAGCTAGATTACTTCATGTGTCTTTCACAATCCCTCCTGTTGAAGCTGATCCATGTTGTTTAAATATCCATTGGGGGAAGAGAGAGAAATTGACTCTGTAGAGTCAATGGTTTATGGCAACCATCTAGAATTTGGGTTTTGCCCATGTGCAGGATGGGAAAACCATTTCTCATTAAGTTCTGCTTTACAAGGAATGCAGAGTGTTTGCCAGTCTTTGTCACCTCAGGTGAAGCCAAATTTCTTACCACCTGCTGGTAGTTTCTTTGCAATTTGCACTCTGTAGTGCCTTTTTCAGAAATAGCAATATGACTGTCATCTCTGTCTCCACAGGGAGTTCTCTTGAACTAATGGAATTTGTACCAATTTCGGCTCCCTAACCTATCACTGTTTTATAGTATTAATTGACTACATGCTGCCCATGCAGGTGTTTTGCTTCAATCACTGCTGATATTTTGTTTTGTTTTTATTCAAGTACTCTCTCTGCTTATTCTGTATATTTAATTTAGCCAAAATCTTCCCACTTCATTCAGAAGACAGATGTGGAAAAAAATGACTTTTAAAAAATATATTAGTTTTAAGAGATTTCTCTCTGTTTATTGGTTAACGGAGGCACTATTTTGGCTTCCTATCATTTTCTCTTTAAAAATTTAAAAATAACCTCATCAAATCTTTGTTTATCAAATATCATGCCACGATTTGCAGAACTCTCTATATAACAAATAAAATCACCACTGTAATTCCTACCAGTAACAATAACAATTTAGTAATTTTAATCCAATTTTCATTAGTGCTAGATTTGATTAACAAGTTTCACCTAAAATGTCTTGTAATACCTTCTCAAACTTTGTGTGCTGATTTTATTTTTAACACTTTAAAGATATAAATTTTAATATACTCTAGATCAAGGGTGGGCAATAATTTTTTACTAGAAATTTTTGAAGTGGCCCCGAGCCGCCCTGGTGAGGCCAGGATACTTCTGTGTTTTCCCTCCCACAGACTCTGATTGGTCTGTGGGTGGGGGAGTGCATGAAGTCTTTGCCTCTGCACCCGCTAGAGAGAACCATCAGCTGTTCTGAACAGCTGGCGGTTCCTTCTAGGTGCCCACGACTTGGCGGTAGGAGGAGACTTCAAGCACTCCTCCCTCTGACCCCAGGTCAATCAGGACCTGGGGGCGGGAGGAGCATACAAAATCTGCCCTCACACTGCAAGGGAGTGTCGTGCTTAGAGTCACCCGCCAGCTGAGCAGCAGCTGGCAGTTGACTGTAAATGCCGAACCCCTCACAAGGTGCCCCTTCTAAGCGCTGCACACTCTTTGCAGGGCAGGGGCAGGGCAGGAGGAGACTTCAGGCACTTTCCCCTGCCCCCAAGCACTTATTGGCTGGGGACAGGGGTAACGCAAAGTCTCTCACTCCCTACCCTCCGGCGCGGGGCACTTGGAGTCAACTGCCAGATTGGTCTGGGGGTGGGGGAATGGCAGGACCTCTGTGGGCTGGATCAACCCGCTTGGCAGGCCAGATCTGGCCCGTGGAGTCCCTTTTGCCCACCCCTGCTCTAGTTTAAGCTCATAAGCTCCAGTTTAGCAAATCACTTTAAGCACATGCTGGAAGTTAAGCAATAACTTAAGTGCTTTGCTGAATTGTGTTTTGATTACTCTCAGGATTTATGTATGTGTTTGAATTTCCTGGGCTTTGGATATTTCCATTGAAGATAACAAATCATGGAGTTTTGACCTTTTCCATTCCACAGCTTACAGGATGCCACTGGCAAAGTTTTTCCTGATTTTTCTAGCTTAAGTTTCATTTCATAGCCCTTTTGCTGCCACAAGACTAGACTAGACCACATAGGCCAAGGAAATTTAAATGGTGGGAAATGACAGTTGATAGGAAGAGGAAGAGAGGTAGCCATCACAAGGGAGATGGATCCTAATGTTCTAGGCACCGGTAGTAGTAAGCAGCAGACAGCAGTGCCACAATAGTGCCATGAAGTGTCACTGTCCTAAGCACTGTAAAAACCCCAAATAAGGAGTAACTTCCACCACTTTTCTTCACTATCATCACCCCTACGTCTGTCAATTGATTTAAACTCCTCTCATTGCATAAGTGTATTGCCCTGTGCTCTGCCCCAAAACAATTCTTCTGTGAATGCCTTTGAGACAGCCTAGCAAAGATGCAAATCTTATGGTATCAATACGGAGTAAATGTAAATTAAGCCCAGAAGAAATCTCTGAAAAAATCTAATATGATTCTAATGCTTTTAAAAATGCTGGCCAGTAAATATGCGTCTAGCATGAATACATTTTCGTAATGCACCAGCAACAATTGCAAATATTCTTACTGTTTTTCCCTGGAGGCAAACATTAGCCCCTTGGTTCATCATTATGCCCTGGTCATTTTAGATCTCTAGCCCTTCAATTAATCAATTTTAGAGACGTTCAGTATCAGGAAAAAAAATCACCCTACTACAAGTTATTGAGCCATCAGTTCCTTGGGAAAAAAAAATCAGCATTTTAACCAAGATTTTCATATGAAAACAGCTAAGGAACTGCAATTCAGAAAAGTCTCTGAACTACTCGAGTCCCAGATGAGTACACAAGCCTCAAAACAGAAATCATCCAGCAAAACCCACGTGTTGTACTGCAGGCTGCAAATGCTGATTCGTTCAATCACTGAAGCATCTTTTTTGTTATTTATCATATATTCATCCCCAGCTTCCATAGATGCGTAAACAAATGTTATTCAGACCAGGCAACAAAACAGCAAACAATACAGTGGATACGTTTGGAATAAGCTAGTAAAGCTACACTACTGGATCCCAGCCAGTCCTTGTTTCTCTCCCCTCGGCCATAGCCCTCCACCACTACCCAGCTCTTTGTTCCACTCTGCTCCCCACCCCCACACTCTCCCAAATCAGGCCCTTTTCCCTTCTGCAGTTGAGTCAGGCAGTTTCTTTCTCCATGCTGACTGGGCCCAGAGGGTGGAGCACTGAGAACACAGCCTGAAACAGGCTCCACCCTCTCCATTCCAGACCCAAGCCTCACCCCAGTCTGCTGCAGCTAGAAACAGCATTGCAGGAAAAGTCGTACTGTATGTGTGTGTCAATGGTCTGGAGCCCGCTCAGTGCAGAAGCCGTCTTTGGAGAATTTAGCAGCGACACTCTATAGTGTTCCTTTACTAAACACGTGCAAACAGATTTTTCAAAGGCTTATGCCTTGATGTAATTTGGGTGTCTTTTCACAAGGACTGCAAAAGGCATACCCTTGAAACAAAAGCTGCTCCCCCTGCTGAACTTCAAGCCCGTGCTCCTAAGCACAAATGTAAGGACACCAGAGTTTTTAACATGGGCCAAAACAATGCATTATTATTTAATCTCGTTCTTGGAAATGACTAAACCATTTTGGCTTAAAATGTTCAAAAAATTCATCCTGAAGCCAACACTAGCATGGAATATTTCAGCGCACATGATTAAAGTCTGGCAAAGTTATAAGCACCTGAAAGCAGACTCTTCTAATGGGATGTGTCAGGTAGTCTGAATTATAAGGATAGCTCTCTCTGCCTATAATGATAGGAATCTGCGTTACTTCAGTGACAGTGTGAGAGTTAAAGAGATCCTCAGAGGATTCCTATAGCTTCACAAGACTTTACAGGTACAATAAGTGGGACATGTACCTCTTGTTTAATCAAAGGCATGATCCTACAAGGTACAGTATATTTTTGGTTCCTCAAAGTCTCAGCACCTTGAATGACTGGACTCCTAGAGTCACTGAGGAAAAGCTAGCTAGCTAAGTATTATATTCTGTTGGGATCTGATGTGTCACCTCTGAAATCAGTGGAAGTCTTGTTATTGATCTCAGTGCAGACAAGATCTGGAACAAAGGGGGTGAAGAGAAAGTGTAATTTAAAGACAAACAAGAGTGTGAGAGTGATACGTTCCTGCTGGAAGTCAGACACTTTGTGATTGAGCAACACATCCAGAGGCATGAACTGAGCCACATGCTCATTCATGACTAATTCCTTGGACTGATCTCACTGTAGGTTCAGAATTAGTTAAAGACCAGGGGCCAAAACTTTCATTGACTTTTGGGAGGCAGGGAGAAGCAAGATTACACCCCAGAATTGTGATACAAGCTGAGACAACTAATTGCTAGTGAGATTGAAAGCCCATTGCGTATAATATGTATAGTGTTGTGTTCAAAAAGAAAACGTTAAACTTTTGGTATTTTAAAGGTTGTTGCTTAACAAGCATGTGTGACTCTGAACACACTCAAGAAGGCAATTATTTCATGAGTAAGCTCCTTAGGCAGGGACAATCTTTTACACCAGGTGTATACAACACTTAGTCCAATGCTGGAGTCTATGGGCAGCCCTGACATACAAATAAAAATAATACTGACAGCGACCGCAAAAAATAAGACAGACAAAAATTCTAAAGAAAGGTATTAACTGAGAAGGAGAATGGGACTTGGAGACATGGTTGGGCAAAGAGACTGGGAGCTAGGTCACAAGAAGACAGACTCACAGGTGATGCATGGGGGGCATTTGAGGTCATGTGTCTCCCCAGATTTCTGTCAGTGTTTGCTGGCTGGGCCCCTTCCCTGTTCGGCAGCTCCTGGAACTAGTGAGCTGCAAGCTGTGACCACGGGGAGAGGAAGCAGCAAACAGCTGCAGAGCTGCAGAGAGGAGCAGCAGAGGGTAGGGAGTGAGGGAATATGCCCGGGAGGGATGTGCCTGAAGCTGTTGGGATAGTGAACCTTTACATTGTGCACCCCCAGTATCAGCAGGTACCAGTCCTCTGTCCTGAGATTGCTGGGGAAAGGACATTTGGTCTGTCAGCCAAAGACGGTGTCTGGGACTGGGAGCCAAGGTAGCACACACACACAGGGATATTGGGACTGGCTGGACAGAGTCTGAGACGTAGAGCAGTGGTGGGACTGAGACTGGCTGAGGGGCCATGGGGAAGGACTGGGACTGACTGAATGAGAAAACTGTGACGGGAAAAGGAGCGGTGGGCAGGCAGAGCTTACTGAATTATATGGAACTGGAATTACTGGGCAAAGAGAGCAGCAGAAGGACCTAGCAGGAGGGGAGCCTGAGAATGGGGCGGGGATTCAACATGCAATGGCAGATGTCTGCAGGCCAAGGGGAAAAGAGAGCTCAGACAAAGAGCTGTGGTGCAGTGGGGACTAGCTGAGCAAGGAGACAGGGAACAGGTGGACAGAGACTGTGGCTCAGACAGGGAGCTTGGAATGGCAAACTATGACTGGCTGGGCAAGAAAACTGGGATGAGACTGAAGCTTTGGGAGTGGATATTGTAGTAGATTGAGGAGTCATGGGTAGGGAAGAGATCGGTCCAGAACAGAGGCATATTACAGGGGATGAAGCAAAGGAGGTTAAGTTTAGGAGAATGGGGAAAAGGATCTATACCAGTGGTGAGCAACTTGTGGTCCATTTGGGCTCGTGTGGCCCATGAGACATTTTGTTTACCCCTGCCCAAGTACCCATGCACAGGGTTGCCAGAATCCTTTGGTTTCCATCCACATAGCTTTTTCCTTACTACTATTGCTAAAGTGACATGCACATCAATCAAGGACGCGTGAAGTGAGGTAGTGCTGATTACACACAATATTGTCCGTGAGAGCCATGGACTCCTTCTGCATCTAATCAGCACCCCCAGAAATTCTAGGTACGCAAGCACAGTTAGCAAAACTACCCTATCCTGGGAGACCATCTTGGTTATGACAATATTGAGGCTCACTGAGATGAAGGAGGGCCAACCACACAGCCCACGAGGTCGCCCATCACTGATCTATACCCACACTATAGTAAAGTCAATGGAAGTTTTGCCATTCTCTTAACACAAAGGAAATAAATACATGGAAATTGAGATGTTTTTTCAAGTATCTCTCACCCTGTTCTTCCATTGTATAAAGCTTTTGAAATGTAGGAAGATGAGTTGCTTCCTGTCATTTAAAATGGCAGTGGGAGTGAGTTCCTAGATATGGTAAGTCTTCTCCTGTTTAAATTTGATATGTAGCTCAATCTCTTTGCCTTTTAACTCCCCACTGGCTCATTGATCAATAATTTAAAATACAGTTCTGTAGGATATTGTATTATGGTTACATTTGTCTGCCATGTTTATTGGCCAAGCACACTGAGTGCGCTTTACTAATCATTATGAGGGATTTTATGTAAAACATTCTCTGAAAATAATTGTAACTGTAGCTTTCCATTAGCGTGCAGGGGCATAAAAAGCAGCTGTCCTGATGAACAAACATAGAACTCCAGTATTTGTTTTCTTTATATTTGCTGTTGCTATACAAGCAATACAAACAACAGGCATTTCAATGTACAGTGGCAAAGCTATGCACTCAGCATTCAGCATGGCCATTTCTACCAGCTAGCTCTAGAGGACATGGTATGGCAGGATGCAGCAAAGGCTACTGTAGCTTATACGCTATGGTAGTAGCTTCAGGGTAGCTCCAATTGAAGAAGAAGTCTCTTTATACAGGAAAAACTATGAGGAGTCTTGTGGCACCTAAGGGTACATCTAGATTGCAGTGCTATTTCGGGAAACCACCGGTCTCCCGCATCTTTTGAACCGGTCCATTATTTCAAAATAGATTTCAAAATAACGGGCTCACTATTCCGGTGTCCCTGTAACCCTTGTTCCACAAGGGTTCAGGGACATTTTGGAATAGAGGTTTATTTTGAAATGATATTGAAATAAGATATACAATTTGCGTAGCTCAAATTGCATCTTATTTTGACCTATGGGTGCAGTGTAGATGCACCCTTAGACATTAACAGGTTTATTAGGGCATAAGCTTTCATCAAATGAGTTGGAGTGAGAATTGCACAGGCAGGGGTATATATAAGAACAAAAGAAGTTACTTTTCAAGTGTAGGGCCAGTGTTAATGACACTGATCAAGTCAGGGTGGAAATGGCTTTTTCACAGCAGCTGATCAGGAGATGTGAATATCCAGAGAGGGAAAATTATCTTTGTGGTGAGTTAACCAGTTAAGATGCATATTCAGTCCTAAACTGTTTTCTTTATATTTGCTGTTGCTATACAAGCAATACAAACAGCAGGTGCCTCAATGTACAGTGGTAAAATTATACACTTAGGACTGAATAAGGATCTTTACTGGTTACTGAACTACAGAGGCAATTTTCTCTCTCTGGACATTCGCATCTCTGCATCAATTGCTGCGAATGAGCCACTTGCACCCTGACTTGATCAGCCTCAGTAATATTGGCCCTACACTTAACAAGTAACTTCTTTTGTTGTTCTTATATATACCCCTGCCTGTGCAGTTTCCACTCCAACTCATCTGATGAAGTGGGTTCTACCTACGAAAGCTGATGCCCTAATAAATCTGTTAGACTAATTTAGAGGCTTCCCTATAGTGTGGACATGCTATTTCAAAATAGTTATTTTGGGAGTTATTATTTCAAAATAAGTTATTTTGAAATAATTTCCTAGTGTCGACATATCTTTAGAGACCAAGGCAGGCTCCCTTAATGTGGATGTGCTACCTCGACTTAGATCCCCAGGAAGCACTGGGAAGTGATTACTTTGAATAACTCTGAGGAGTAGTTATTTCAAAATAGCAGCAGTGGAGCATCCAAACTAGCACTATTTTGAAATAACTATTTTGAAATAAGCATTATTCCTCATGGAAAGCAGGAGTTATTATTTTGAAACAACCAGCCCCTTATTTTGAAATAATGGGCTTGGTAGTGTGGACGCTCTGCTTGTTATTTCAAAATAACTCCCTAGCATAGACCATGGCAAGGATGCCACAGGACTCCTAATTGTTTTTGCAAATATAGGTTAACATGGCTACCCCTCTGAGACTTTATACAGGGTGAGTCAAGATTTGGCCTATTTTGCCAATAACTCCTAGCAAACACATTAGCATTTACTTTCTGCAGGTTTCCTCTAAGTTCCCTCAGTGCAGAAGGCTTTGTACCCTTTCTTTCTTGTCCTGGTATCAGTCTGAAAGCAATCAGTTGACTCTGGACAGCTTCTTTCCTTCCTAAGCATTACTTCAGCAACTGCAGGATCCCCAGGAAGCTGCCCCAACTAGGGAATGTGACAGCACCACAGAAAACTCCTCAGCTGCTTTTCTCCTTAACTGAGATATACTATAAAAATAAAACAGCACTTTCTTCCTCTATTTGCTCTGAATACACTGTAGGCATGATCCTTCCTTTGCGCTCAATATTGTAAGGGATTACACTGCTATCAAAGCCCCACATGGCTACATTCAAAGGCTTGTCATTTCCACAGAAACACTCAATGGCTGCAGGAGCTCTCACATTGCTTCCAATCAATGGCAACGTCAGTTAGTCTTTATTTTTAAATTGCAAAGATAAATCTTTATAGGACAATGTGGCAATTATCCATGACACACGCCTGCTCCGTTCAGCTCATTTATTATTGTCCAGTCAATGGTATTGATCAACTGGCAAAAATATTTGTCTTGTATTTTCTTGGCTCATCAGTTTCTTGTTAACAAATGGCATTTAATCTGCTACTGTTACATGTGAATTTGTACCACAAGACAATAGCACGCAGGCATATTTCTTCAGTGCTTTCTCCCAGGATATCTCATTTTTACCAAAAATAACCTCCAAAAACCCAAAAACTTGAATCCATCACTGTCTGAGACTTCATGTTTGATTTGATTGTTTGATCAGGAGATGAAGGATGCATTTGTGACAATGGATTGGGACTCAGGAGAGCTCAGCTGAGTTAGTATATAAGGAAATCACACACAAAAAAATCTCCATCTGTTTCCCATCTTCAAAATGGGGATGGTCATGCTCCCTTTCTCCTGCACATTGCCTTTTCTATTTAAATTGGAAGCTGTTTGGGGTAGAGTCTCTCTATTACTAAGTGTTTGTACAGTCCCTAGAATCATAGAGCCTTTAGGAAGATTGATGTTTTTCTAAAAGGTGTGCTCTAGTTAAAACAGGATTATTTTTGGGGAGTTTCTATGACTTGCATTACATCGGAGGCCAGGCTAGATGATCCCTTCTGATCTCCGAATTTATGAATCTGGGAAAGGGGTTCTTGGAAGAAGCATAAATAACAGTACAAACTGCAGGTCAGACCCTGATTTCGCTTAACACTAAAGCGAAGATAAAGTAATTACAGAGATGCTCCAAATTTAGCCCATTGTGAATGATGCAGAATCTAGCCCTGTTATTATACAGACTTCCTGGTACACACTGAAAGCTGGATCAAATCCAGTGTGTCCTGTGTAAAGGTAGAAATAGGTCAGGCAAAAGCTTAAATTACCTAATTTATTTTTTGGATTGGTAGAGGAGTTGCCACAATAGAGATTCATTATACACTAGAAATCTTAGTGATTATGAAGCTCTTCATAATCGTGATCTTGACCCATGTGCTCCAGCAGTTCTGAGGTGGGGTATTTTTTAGGTGGCCTACACTCAACAGTATGCAGTGTTAGTGCAGCTGTGTCAGTCTCACAAGGCAGGTGAGATAATATCATTTATTGGACCCACTTCTGGGTGTGCCTGGAAAGATACAGGGCTTTCCAGGCACACCCAGCTCCTGAAGAAGAGCTTTGTGTAAGCTCAAAAGCTTCTCTCACTCTCACCAATAGACATTGGTCTATCAAATGCTATAACCACAACCACCCCCTCTTTGCTCAGTTGGTTGTTTTCCTGTCTTGCCATGTGATAACTGTTTTAACAGGTCTAAACAGCCTCAAAGTGATAACATTACTAGAAGTTTTACCTGGCATTGCTCGGGTCCTTAACTCAAATAAGTTGTTTTTCTTCTCTTAAAATCACTGCTCAGGGGTGGGACTGTGAATGAGGGATTTAGTATGCAGGCTACCTAGAGAAGAGAGTACAACCTGTGAATACCAGCTCCCACTTGCTTCCACCTCCCCTCTCCCCCCTCCCGCCCCCCCGTAAACATATAACCACTAAAAAAATCCAAGTTACATGTTTACAAAAATGCACATCAGTTAACATCCTTAGTACTTAGGTGCCTGCATCCCAGTTTAAGCTCTATTGCAATCCACAGATCTCCTATCTGGCTGCTTCCTAACCCTCTAGGGGTATGTCTAGACTACATCCCTCTGTTGCCAGAGAGATGTAAATTAGACATACTGACATGGCAAATGAAGCGGGGATTTAAATCTCCCGCACTTCATTTGAATAAAAATGGCCACTCTGTTTTGCCAAGTCAGCAGTTTGTTGGCAAAAAGCGGCTATCAAGACGGGGATCGGGCGACAAAGAAAGCCTTTGTAGGCCGATCCTGTAAACCTCATTTTACAAGGCATAAGGGATCGGCTTATCCCTGCTTCATTTGCAATGTCGGTATGTCTAATTTGCATCCCTCTGGCGACAGAGGGATGTAGTCTAGACATACCCTTGGTGCCTATACTTAGAGAATAGCTACATGTTTGCTGTAAATGCTGTGAATACGTGTTGCTGCCTCACTCTAGGTGCACTGATGCCTATATCCTGTCTGAACCCTGGAGCAATTCACAAAGTGGGGGAATGTAGGCATTTGTGCACCTAACTCACATGTGGGGCCCAATCCAATAGGCAGAGGCCACCTATTGGATAGGGTTTCACTTAAAATCCATCCAGAGAAGGTGGCAACGCTCACCTTATAATTTTTAGCCCAATGGTTAGAGCACTTACCTGAGATCTGCCCCCTGAGGGGGAAAAAGGATTTTGACAGGGTTCTCCTCCTCAGAGGAGCTCTAACCACTGAATTATGAGTGGTTATATGATGTGCTGCTCCCTCAGTCTCGTCTGTTGATGGTGTTTCACTTTGGGTAAATAAAAGTCACAGGAGCACAGAGATTGGATCCTCACTCTCTCGACTCAATGACTCGATGTACAGTTCTGTGGAAGCTCAAAAGCTTGTCTCTGTCATTAACACATGTTGGTCTAATAAAAGGTATTACCTCACCCACCTCCTCTCTTCAATGACTTCAGGGATACAGAGAGATGCCTCCCAGCTGCCCAGACCTAATCACCTACCATCAAGAGACATTTAAGGCATGCCCTCCCCCCATTGTCAGCAACTCCAATTGCTAGTTTAGGCAGGCAGCACCTAGCATGTTGGCTTTTGTGGTTTGCACTCTGAGGCACCTATCTCTCCCCACACATTGTATAGGGAACCTAGCACCAAAGGGTGCATCTACACAGCACCCTAAACTCAAAATAAGATACGTAATTTGTGCTATGCAAATTGCGTATCTCATTTTGACTGAATTTTGAAACTGCGTATTTTGAAATTTGGCGCATCTACACAGCACCAAATTTCAAAATAACATACTATTTCAAGACATCCCTTAACCCTTGTGGAATGAGGGTTACAGGAATGCCGAAGTAGCGAGTCCGCTATTTTGAGACCTATTTCGAAATACTGGGTGCGATCAAAAGACGCGGGGTAGCTATTTTGGTATCCTGAAATAGCCCCGCTGTGTAGACGCACTCAAACTCAGGCTTTATGGATCATGGTGCTGTTCCAGTGCTCCATTGCAAAGCCTCTGTCCCTTTGAAAAGATGGGCCTAGGTGCCTTGTGGCAGGAGAGTAAAGTTGCCTTCATCTCAGTCATAGTCCAATATGGCAAATCCTGTGCCTTGAAAAGCCAAATGTCCATATTTTTGCTGTTCATTCCTTGTATCATTGTTTCTGATACACTGGTAAAATGTAATTGAAAACAAAAAAAAATTGGTTCAAAAATACAACACAACAGGCTATTTGCTTTGGTTTTGTGATGTTGCAACAATTGTGGACTTAATTGAGGCAGAATCAAAGTTTCTGTTCTTGAGAAGAAGTGGTCGTGGGGCATCACACAATGCTTTGGCCAACATTACAACGCTCCAGGCAAAGTCAGGGGAACAGCTGAATAATGGTTTCCCCTTCAGAACAGAAAAAAAAAAGCCTTTATGGCAGGGTACCTGGAAGTCCAAAGCCACATGGGGCTGAAATTTTGGAGGGTTTCTTTACACTGGAAAGGAGCTTTACCTTATTATTTGAAGTTTCTTGTAGATACAGATACACATCAGAAAACACTAGCCTTATTACTTTCCCATCTTGGTCAAACAGTAAAGACTCTAGGTGAGAGCAATAAGATTGGGGAACAATTGTTCCATGAGTGCCATATTTGCAGACCAGGTGAGCTGAGCTGAACCTACAATGTCTGTACATTGGCTGTGTAAGACTCATGTCCATGTGCAAAATGTGATTGATTGAATAAGGGGGGTTAGAGAAAAGGGCTTTTCCCCCTCATTATCCTCCCAAGGAGTAAAGCTCTTCCCATTTTTATGTAGATACAAAGTTTGCAGGTGCTATTCAAGGGGTGAAAGTTAAATTGAATAATTGACTGCCATATTGTAGCTCATAGAGATTTATTTTCAGATATCCCCAGCAGCATTTGTGACTGTTTAGTGATGGAGAAACAAACCAGTGAATTTGGAGGTCAGCTCAATGAAGTCAGAAAGTTTCTTGCAGGTGGAATTCATTCAATGAGAACAAAAAAGTTTTCTATTCTCCCACACTGGGTATGGCTCAGAGGGCCAACCTAAAATCCAGAGAAAAGAATTCAAATGGTTACTTCTCATAGACCCTTGCAGCAAGATGATTCTCTCCAGATAAGCTCAGCCACATCCCCTTCAGGAAAGAGCTCCCAGGTAAGCCCTGCCCAGAGAGCAGACAGCTCTGCCAGATATTCTGCTCAGAGAGAAAGTGTGAACCTTTTCCCTGTCACACATTGACTGAACAACCCTTGACAAGATTAAGAAGCTACAAAAATGAGTAAAAAAAAGAAAATGAGAGCTTCCCATGGGTTGAATATTCTCATCTCTCAGCCAAATTAAGTGAACTTACATCATCTCTTGTAAAAGTACTAGTGGATCATTCCTGAAAAATTTATGATTTGCATAACACTTTGCATAAATATTTGCATAATAGTTTCATAATAGTCAATGGAGCTTCTCTATCAAGACAGAGGAAAGAAAATGAAATGAGAATTTAAAAAATGGTGCTTGGGATTTTTTAAACATTTCATTTATTTACATTCATAATTATTTCACAATGGAAATAATTAGCTGTAACACAAACAGTACAAAAGCTTTTAGAGTAGCAATAATTGCAACATCAGGTACATTGATTTCAGTAGTGATTTTAAAAGTAGATGTTCAATCATATGGCTCACTATGGGCCTGATTCTGCAACTGAGTAGCATTTAACTCACAGGACTAATACTATTGAAATCAAGTGGGAGAGAAAACAGCAGACCTCTAGAAAGTTCAGTTCAGATCTGATAGATGTCTTGGAGAAGGTTTGGGTCAGATATTTTATCTGAACCAGTTCATCTAGCCTTGTTTCTGATGTCATTCTTCATAAGTGAAGTCTTATGTATTACATTTTTCCAATGGCCTCCTGTGACATTACTGAATGAAGTCAGTCTCTACCGAGTTAGGGTTAATACTCTTGGAGTTCATTGTATTAGAAACTGGAAGGTTTCTGCACTAATGAGAGATTGTATGAAACTTCTTCAGCAAGAAGATAAGATTAATGACATCTCTGGAAGGTATGAGGAAGTTCAATGTGTGTTCTTGAAGGGAAGGAATAAAAGTTCTCCCCACCAAAGCTAACTTTTTGAAGATGCAATCGGGGGGGAGGGGGCAATAAGAGACCTTTGATATACAGGTTGAACTGGGCCCCAAAAAAGGGAATTTGCCAGACCAGGGGAGGTCAATGCCAGCTGCTGGGGCTCCATTCTTCCCTGGTCCAGCAATGCTCCTGATCCTAGCCTGCTGGTTTTTCCCTGTGAGTGCTCCAACCCCCCAGTACTGGACGAGGGGTATTGCTGAACTAGGCAAGTTCAGATCATAGAAATTCAACTGCTAGCAATTACCTGCTTCTGGAAACTCCTAAATCAAAAGACCTTTGGTCAGTATAAAAGGTGAACTAAACATGTTCTGAGTGTGCTTGTTCTGAGCTAAAGCTAGGATGAACTGGTAACCACACCGAATCTCCCTTGGATGGGGATTTGAATGGCTGTAAATGCCAGAATCCTTATTAGGGCTGGGGGGACATAGTGGGTAAGCTCATTAGCATGTGTGTATGTTTTTAATGTTCTCTCTGTAAAGCCCTTTACCTTTTTATGAAAACCAGCATGGTAACTTACAACGGTAGCAGCTTTTAATTAGAAGCAAGCTCACGTCTTGGGCAACCTGTCTATGCTCAGAAAGACACAGTGAAAGCAAGGAACCACACAGCCTGGGAATACCCCAGTCAGAAGGGAAAGGGATATGGATCTCCACTTGAGAGGCAATAGCTCAGGAGCTGGAAGCCTGAAAGAAGGTGCCTTTGCAGGGCCATTAAGGAAAAATACCGGGCCGGTGGCCCTCAACTGTGACACCTACCATGCTACTTTGGTATCTCTTCAGGGAAGAGAGAAACAAAGGAAGAGGCACTCCAGTGTGGCCTGGGCTCAGAGACAGAAGAGATATGCCCTCCCCTCCCAGGGTCTCTGAGCAAAAATTATACAACTCACATTTGACACATAAGTGTGGCAACAGTCACTTTTTTTTTCATATACCGCAATTGAGTTACTTTTTTTAAAAAAAATTTGGGTGAGCCTCTCCCATGTGCTGTTCAGAGGCTCAAAACTTGGTGCGAAGCTCTCAGGACCTCCCTGCATCAAGCCCCTATTGTGTCTGTGCAGACAATTGGGGAAGGTGATAAAAACTTCATAGACCAGATTCTCATTTACCTTAATGGGAGGGGCCTTAGAGCGGATATAGGTTACATTTATGTCTACTTTAAGGCCCCTTTTCTGCACCAGACTGGTATAAAGGGGCCTCCAGTGATGGGTTGTTGTGGAAAGTAGACAGACAGAAGAAGAATCTGACCCTCTTAATAGAGGCAAAAATAGAGTTGACTCCCCCAACCAGTCCTTTACAGGGAAAATTATTATTTATTATGCTTTGTTTTAGAAATCTTTTAGATGAATTTGGTTTAGCAGTAGGAGATGGACCATAGGACAAGTAAATTCTATTGGAGGATCACAACTGCTTAGGGCTTGTGTCATTCCAGTTTTACACCAGTCAAACTCTGTTGATTTCAATAAAATTGCACTGGTATAAAACTGGAATAACACCATCGAGAATCAAGTTCTCAATTATTTAGGAGGAGATTGTGATATCCTTATTACCATTGAATAATGGATGCAGCCAAAGCAGGGACCTTCAATGTTTTGGAGAACTGTTTCTGTTCTGTGTGGTTGGCTGTTTGCACCAATCCTGTCTTTCCCTGTCTCCTTCACTCCCTTCAATGTCCTCTCCCCCTTCTCATTTCTTTCCAGTTAGTTTATTGTTTTGCTGATGTTTTGCTTTCTTAGATGAACATAAATGCAGCAATCAGCACCATAACCTTCCTTTTAAAAAGTTTATACTGAGTTCTACAGATCATTTTTATTTATCGTCTCCCTTCTTTGTAATTAAGACTATTGTATTTATTTTGTTGCCTTGTATTCTTTGTCCTGGTGAGTAAAGAGAGACACTCAGCTCATAAATATGCCCCAGCTCAGAAGGAAGTTGTATATTATTATTTATGCCCCATACAATGAAGTTACATTCAGCAAAAAATGCTAACAAGAAAGTTTGAAGAAATTGCAATTTAGGATCTTGAAATCACATGGCACTATCCCAGTGGATGGTGAGGATGCTCTATACTTATGATCAGACACTAACTTAAGGCTCTAATCTAAAAGCCATTTATACCTGCACAAAGTGGGCTAGATAGTTATCTTACATGTTTGGAGTGGAATACATGCACTGCTGCAAGGATGAAAACCTGGCTCCACGGACATTGAAAGGTTTTACCCCAGCAGTGTAAAAGGACAGGTAGTACACTGAATTTCTCCAGCAGAGTTTACAAGTAACATTTCAACTTTCAAAAGTTTGCTGTTTGGATACAATCATGACTAAAATCATGTCTAAAATATGTTATGCGTATTTTGTCCAGTCAACATGAAAATAAGAAGAAAAAAAAAGGGTGGGGGGAAATGAAACTTTCCACAGACATACAATGCACAGTCAACTTCAGGCAGAGCAGTAGTATGGAATAGTTCAGCTAAAATAATGGCTGTCTCAGCAAATTAAAAGCACATACAGAAACAAGGGTTATGATGGAAACCATTTTGCAAACCTCACTCCAGTATTTCCAACCAAAAGAGGCAGAACTTGCTGTGTTATTAGCCAGGTAGCAAAACAATTAATTGCCCAGTTCTCCTTTTTCATATAAACTTAATTGAGTAAGACATGGCAGGGGAAGTACATTTTTACTGCATTTCAGATTCATTCAGCATATGGTTTTGTCAGAGCTTCAGAGTGAAGTCTATTTCAAATACTTTTCATAGAATGGATATAGATCTAAAAAGCAGATGATTCTGAGCTAGCCCATGTCTGCTCAAGAAAGCACCAGTTTAATAACAGGGATGAAAAGCTCCAAGTGCTTTAGCTGTCGGAGACCTCCCTGATCTCTCATAACAATAGAGTATGCTTGTAAAAAAGTTATGAGCTTGATGCAACCCAATTAAGAGTTGAGTTGAGGTGAAACCTCATGGAGAGTTCTGATTCACTCTTCAGTTCACATAACTCTAAGGGTAAGCCCTCACCTAAGACGAAAAGATACACAAGCCCACCTAGGAGCTTTTGCTGAGTGTTGTTTTGCATGGGTGTGAGTGAAGGAGGGTAGAACACAATGAAACTGAGTCAAGGCAAGTTTTTAATACCTCCACTTTCAGTGTTTTAAAACTCCTGCCCTGATGCTGGATAAAGGACAGGTATAGAAAGCTCCATATTCTACAGCAGTGATTCTCAATCAGGGTTCACATTCCCTGGGGGAGGGAGGCAGAGGGCTTCCAACGGCAGGTCAGTTCATCTAAATATTTGTCTACTTTTACAATAGGCTACGTAAGAAGCGCTAGCAAAGTCAGCACAAACTAAAATTTCATATGGACAGCATGGGCAGTGGGTGAAGGTAGGCTGGGGGGAGGCAAGCCCCCAATCCTGCCTCCCGATCTTGGCCCTTTTGCCCAGGCCCTGCCCTCCACATCACTGGGAAGTGGGGCGGTGTGTGACCCCAACCTCTCCAGCCTTGGAGCACGGGGATGGCGGGCAGCGCATGGCCCCAGTGTCCTTGGCCCCCGAGCATAGGGATGGCGGGCAGTGTGCGGCCCACGTCTCCCCAGATCTGGAGCACAGGGAGGGCAGGTGCTAGGGGGCAGCAACACTCCGCTCCCACTATGTCTACAGTAGGCATTCTGGGGTGGAGTGTAGGCGGGACAAGACGGGGGGGTTGGGAAGGCAGTGCCTTTCTCTGCCTAACATACCAGCTGCCCATGACAGACAATTACTTGTTTTTACTGCTCTGTAGACTATTAAATGGTAAGTATCACACTGAAATGCAAATTCAATATTTATATTCCAATTCTTGTGTTATAATATAAAAATGAGAAGGTTAGCAATTTTTCACTCAGTGCGCTGAAACACTTCTGTATTTTTATGTCTGATTTTGTAAGTAAGTTGTTTTTAAAGGAGGTAAAACTTGGGGGGTACACAAGACAAATCAAACTCCTGAAAAGGGGCATTGTAGTTTGGAAGGGCTGAGAGCCACTGTCTTAAAGCGAGTGGTAGGTCCATATTCTTAATGGCATCATTTCCCATTTCCCTCTTGATTTACATTCTGTGTGCAATTTCCCCTAGTTGTGGCAACTGCTTTCCAGTTGCCCAAGGACCAGATTGCATCTACTTCCTCACCACCATCCCTTCTTTTCATACACCTCATGCTAATCCCAATACAACAGTGGTTCAAACTGTTCCATGGGCCCGCTATGGGAAAGATGCTAGCGGCCCCATGGTTCTTTGTTTACCTAGGGTCCATAGCCACGGAGCCTCAAGGCTCCCATTAGCTCTGGTTCGCTGTTTCCAGACAAGTGGGGCTGCATACAATAACAGACACAGAATTTAATTCAGCACCTCATGGTCCTTGGCTACAACCACTATTCAAAGTTTAAAGAGCAAGCCAAAATCACCACTATCTTCTCTATTCATGGGTAGGCTTTTAGTCTCATGACCCAACTCAAGGAGTTAGAGTTCACATGTGAATTCAAGATTGTCTCTGGAGTCATAATGTGCCCTTTAGTACAGCAGAAGCAGAAGAGAAACTAACTTTCCCCTGGGCATTTGAAACATTACCAATAGAAATCAATGGAATTCCTCTTAAATGATGGCTATTCACAGGCCAAAAAAAAAAAAAAAAAAAAAAAAAAAAAAAAAAAAAAAAGCAGGGGGAAGAAGGAGGAGAGAGCATATTGTGAGAGGACTGACACACCTACTTGATAGAGGGGAAAATAGCTGTTCACTCAGAGCATGTTTTTCCCATGCCATGTGCCCATTTGAGTTGCTTGAAACTTTGCCTATATGGCAGCCTATCAGAACATAAGCTGCTATTTTGTTGGAGGTGACTTTGGGGACCTTTGATCTCTGTCTGACATCACTTATCAGCATGGAGGTAAATCCTAACAAAAACAATATTTTATCACATAGGGAACCAAAATATACAATAGCTGTTTGGGACTTCACTTCAGGCTTTTCTTGTGTTTCTCGGCACCTGCAGTCTTTAAATCGACTTGAAACATTTCAGTTGCAAGGAAAGTGACATGTTCATAGCTTCTATCCCTTTAGAATTTTACTTGGTAATATAATAGCATGAAATTACTGTTCAACCACAGCAAGTCTTAAGATCAACCTTCAATAGTGCTGCATGTATGGGAGAGTGGGGGAAGTTAGACGGCTACAGGGAGTGAACATTATTAGCCTATTAGTCTCTTGAATCCCATCTAAAAGTACAAGCTGAGACAGAGGCCGTGTGTTCACAGCTAAAAAAAAGTGGACTTTTTAAGCTTGGGGGTAACTAGCGAGTGTGAGGTAAGCTGAGGTGAAAACCACAGTGGAGAGAAGGCACTTCAGTTTACCATAAGATAAACTAGGCAATGTCAACCCCAGGCAGGGCAGATGTAGGGCTGTACCTCAGTAAAACTAAAGTGTCATCTCTCCACTGTGTTTGGGCCTCAGGATCTAACTTTTGAATAGAGTGACTGGAGGAAGCAGCTACTGTAGATCCCATACTGTTCAGTCTTTGTCTCAGTGCTGTGAGCCTTTGAACCACCATGAAAAAAATATTGACTTATCGGTACTTATTTCCTTTATTGCTGCTAATAACTGTAAAGGACATGCAGAGTAGGGTTGTGGGCAATTAAAAACAAGCCCCTGTGTATAGGGTTAATTGTTAGGAAAGAACAAGACAGGCACCAAATATAAATAAAATAAAGCAGTGTTAGCCAGTGTGAGGAGATACGATCCGTACAGAAAAAGAGAGTTGTGCATGTATCACAAGCAACATTACATGTAAAGTCTTTACACAGGGATGAAGACAATAGCCCTTGCCAGAAGTGAAATGTCAGCATGAAATTCTGGGCTCATTGAAGTTAATTGCAAGACTCCCATTAACTTAAATGGCATCAGGATTTCAGTCTTGGGGTTTTTTGTTTGTCATACACAAAATTATTCCTGCATACGGGAAATTGGATCCACAGTATTTATCATTGTTGCACTTTGACTGTGAAGGTGGCACTGAGTATATCCAATGATTAGTGCTATAAAATATTCATACCAGAATAGAAGACGCCTCACCTGTTTAAGAAAGAAGATAATCTAATTCTTGAGTCCCCACTCTGAATTCATATCAACCTTGCTAAGTCACTTTGGGGATAGTTTAATACAAAATGTATGTTTTATACAAATTTGTTCTCTTGCCTCCACAGTGTCTGTCCCTTAAACTGCTACTCATACCATGGCAACAGAATAAGTTGTTTCATCCTTTGGCATTTGGAAGCCCTGAGACCATTTATAGTACAGTACTTTCAGTTTAATCATTCAGGGATCCTACTCTCTTCAGAGGTGGAATTATGCCGCAAACATTTTTAATAGAGCTGCTCATAAAAGTTATGGAAATTTTTTCACAAACTATCACTTTACAGAAATGGGTCAGTTTTGATGAAATATTTGTCAGGGAGATTTCTCAGAGCCAGGATGGAATTTGTGGGAGGGAGGACAGAAAGAGACAACGTGTGAGCATGTGCATGGAGAATTGCCAATATTCTGGTCTGGGCATTCACCTGGGATGTGTAAGATCCAGGGTCAAATTCCTTCTTAATTTAGGGCAGATCAGAGGCTTGGAACTGAGAGGAACAGGGTGTGGGGGCAGAAGGGGAATGAAGGAGGATGCAGGGGAAAGATCAGAGGGTGCAGAGGTTGAACTGTGGGGGGATAAGTCAATGCAGGACGGGGGGAGGATCACGGGGCTGAGGGGAGTGAGGCTGGAGCAGAGGGAAGATGTGAGGGAGGGATACAAATTCCCTTTGCAGAAGCTGAACTTTCCTTTACTCCCCTCTCTTTTACCTTCCTTCCCCCCTCACAGCATGATCCTCTTTGCACCTTATCATTTTGTGTGAATGAGAATTTCAGCCCATTTGCAGGCACGGCCGGAAAGCTGGCAGGTCTGTACATTGTTCAATAATCTGTAGCTCCCTTGGCATTAGATCTGGAACGTTTGCTCCCCTCCAGGTCTGCAGCAGAGTAGCTGCTTTTAACGCCAGTGCGTATTTCTGCTGGTAGTTCAGACCCTCATTCGTTATTTCCCCAGCGCTCTGAGCTGAGTCTGTCTGGGGTTTGTTAATTTTCCATGGATCAGTCTCCTCTAGCCCCTGTTCTGACCCCTCAGTTACTGACAACACCTCATTGGGATTGCTAGAAAACAAGCTGGGCCGAGGGAGACCTCTCCCCTCCATGATATTGAATACTTGTTGGCTTAGGATTTTTAAGCTAAATAGCTGCTTCAACATCTACATATAAAAGTGAATCAATATTCTTTTTTTTACTTAGTTGCAGAGCTATATAGTTGCCATAGAAACCACAAATCTTCATCATAACCCAGAAAAGCACTAGTGTTCATTCCACTTCCACAGATGGGAGCACAGTAATCAACCAGCCACAAGGGATTTGATGAGCAGCTATTTGGCTGCATTCTCACTCTCTCACCTTTTCTTTATTACCCCTCCTCCCAGCCTCCTCCCACTCCCCAAGCTCCCTCTTGTACCACCCTTTCTCCTGCCACCATCCTCTTTCCAGACCCTGCCCTCCTCACTCCCTCCTACACCCCACCTCCTGCCTAGATGCTGCACCCCCATCC
>CM057846.1:162342071-162353126 GCA_030068395.1 Apalone spinifera
TAAATCTGGCCTATGGGAAGCCCTGAACCTCAGTCCTCCCTGTCCCTTCTCCTCGCCCCGTGAGACTGGAGCACCAGAAGAGTGAGGTGTGTCAGTTGGGGGCCACATCAGTGAGGGTTGGAGGTTTTAGAGGAGTTTTTTTGCTTCTCACTTGTGTGGTCCCCAACTGATTTTTCTGTAGGACAGTGGCCCCAACCCAAAAAAGGTTCCCCACCCTGCCATAAATAAAGAAAACACGTGTTGGACATGGAGTGGGGGAGGAAAACAGGCTGTATGGGGTGTATGTGCGTGTGTGCGCGCGCGTGGGCTAGGAGGATATTTGTATGATTACATTTCAAACAAAGTTTACGTGGGTGCTAATGGCTTAAGGTATGAAAGAAAAAAGATTCTTTTTTTTTACAGAATTTTTTTGGAGTGTTGCAGATTTCTAAAACTCTGATCTTAATGATTTTTTTAAATCCTGTGTTACTAAAATGGTAAGATATGTGTCTTCATTTATTTACTAATGAGGCTGCTCTAAATAAGACTATTATTGACTTTAAAAAGTATCAACGGCATGCAGACCTGCAAACAAAAGTGAATAAGTGAAATCTCGGCACATTTCTTCCGAAAGGTTGCTGATGCCTGGTCTAAAGTATTAACTTTTCTGAATGATGAATTCTAATTTGGCTTGCTTACTGTTCAAGAGGAAATAATTGAGCTTGACTCTTTAATATCAGATTTAGTGGGCAGGAGAGGAAAAAATACTCTTGACAGCTGAGCAAATTTCATATGAAATCATTGAAAGAAGACACAAAGCTAGTTTGCAGGCTAGAATACAGCTTAAGTCTCAATCAGGCTGACTCATTCATAGCTTGGCATATGGATTGGCTACAGTGCAGGAGAGGAGTGAAATTTTAGCCTGAAGAATGAATCTCATTTCAAAAGATTTCTCAGTGCTCTCTGCTCCCTTTAATGAAAAGCAGCCCAGGTTCAAATGAAGCATGTGAATTTGTCCAGTAAGTAATCAGATATTAACTCTTATAATACAGCCTGATAACAGCACATAGTTCATGGCCCAGGAATTAGCAGCAGCTGTGTAGCAACACAGCTTATCATAAGCTAGGTACTCAGATATTACAATGCCAGACAGCAGTATAAGAACCAAAGGGGCAGAAAGCAACCAGATATGCCAGAAGGAGCTTCAGAGGAGGATGAGCCAGCTGATATAGCCAAGATAGCAACTCCTACACCAAAACTCTCAAACAATCTGGCTACGTCTAGACTGGCATGATTTTCCGCAAATGCTTTTAACGGAAAAATTTTTCCGTTAAAAGCATTTGCGGAAAAGAGCGTCTGGATTGGCATGGATGCTTTTCCGCAAAAGCACTTTTTGCGGAAAAGTGTCCATGCCAATCTAGACACGGTTTTGCACAAGAAAGCCCCAATCACCATTTTCGCCATCGGGGCTTTTTTGCACAAAACAATACCGTGTTGTCTACACTGGCCGTCTTGCGCAAAAGCTTTGTGCAAAAAGGACTTTTGCCCGAACGGGAGCAGCATAGTATTTCCTCAAGAACACTGACAATCTTACATGAGCTCGTCAGTGTTCTTGCTGAAATTCAAGTGGCCAGTGTAGACAGCTGGCAAGTTTTTCCGCAAAAACAGCTGCTTTTGCAGAAAAACTTGCCAGTCTAGACGCAGCCACAATGTATAGAAGGTCTTCTGTGGGGATGAGACGATGTGACCAGAGTGCACTGAACTTCTTTAACAATCTTAGAGCCATGCCAGCCAGGCATAGGAAATATTAATTCAGAGCAGAGATTTGTCCTAAATTGGAATAAGAAGTAGCTTCCCAAACATGCATGCTGGAGGTTCAGGGAACCACATATGAATGCATCACCTTCACACCCACCTGCACTCTGTCGATTTCTGGCACAGTTGAGGATTAAGACCATTATTGGCTAAGAGTAACAATATATTACTAGTGCAGCATGAGGCTATTTAGAGTAGACAGTGGTGCCATTCCTAGCTCATTGCACTTGCCGACCTGACAAAAATGGAGAAGTTGGTTAAATGACTGACACAACCACAATTCCAGTGGCATTTCCTTGTTCATTTATTCACCTAAATATTGATTGTGCTGCGGAGGACGATTGCTTCCTCCCAAGGGAGCAGGATTGGTAATGATACTGTCTGATTAAATAGCTCTTAACACTAAATTACAACTGGGGTTTATGGATCAACACCCAGCAAGAAATTAGCGTCAGTTTCTCTCTAAACACATACCTTTGGTGGTTTGAACACAAGCACAGTGCATCTTGCTTCAGTCAGCTTAAAAGTGCGTGTGTATGTTGGCTAATCATAGGACTAGAAGGAACCTTGCGAGGTTATTAAGTTCACTCCCCTGCACTACTGGTAGGACCAGGCACCATCTAGATCATTCCTGACAGGTATCTGTCTAACCTGCTCTTCAATATCTCCAGTTATATAGATTCCACACCCTCCCTAGCCAATTTATTTCAGTGCTTAACCAACCTGACAGGAAGTTTTTCCTAATGTCCAACCTAAATCTCCCTTGCTGCAATTTAAGCCCATTGCTTCTTGTACTATCATCAGAGGTTAAGGAGAATATTTTTTTTTCTCCCTCTTCCATGTAACACCCTTTTAGGTACCTGGAAGCTATGTCATGTCCCATCTTAGGGTACATCTAGACTACAGAGCTTTTCCAGGATACATTTTTTCAAGGAACACGTCTGCTTTTCCAAAAAAAGGTTCAGAAAAGCAGACATGTTTTTTCGGCATTCCTGTAAACCTCGTTTTATGAGGAAGAAGGGATGTTCTAAAAGAGGGTTTTTTTCTGATATTAGGCCCCATGTAGATGAGCCAAATGTCGGAAAAGCCTCTTTCGGAAGAAAAGCAGAAAAAGATACGCAAATTGCAGTTTGCCATTTCTGTATCTTTTTCTAACTTTTCTTTGTAGTGTAGACACAGCCTTAGTCTTTTCTTTCCAAGACTAAACAAACCTAATTCTGTCACTCTTCCCCTATACGTCATGTTTTCTAGACCATTAATCATATTTGTTGCCTAATAAGTATGGACACAATACTCCAGTTGAGGATTAATAAGAACAGTCATACTGGGTCAGACCAAAGGTCCATCTAGCCCAGTATCCTGTCTGCCAACAGTGGCAGATGCCCCCAAGGGAGGGAACACAATAGGTAATCATCACATGATCCCTCTCCTGTCATCCATTTCCAGACCATTCCTACCCATCCTGGCTAATAGCCATTGATGGACCTAACCTCCATGAATCTATCTAGCTCATTTTTGAACCCTGTTAAAGTCCTAGTCTTCACAACATCCTCTGGCAAGGAGTTCCACAGTTGACTGTGTGCTGAGTGAAGAAAAACTTCTTTTGTTTGTTTTAAACCTGCTGCCTATTAATTTCATTTGATGACCCCTAGTTTTTATATTGTGGGAACAAGTAAATAACTTTTCCTTATTCACTTTCTCCACACCACTCATGATTTTATAGACCTCTATCATATCCCTCCTTAGTCTCCATTTTTTTAAGCTGAGAAGTCCAAGTCTTTTTAATCTCTCTTCATATGGGATCCTTTCCAAACACCTAATCATTTGTGTTGCCCTTTTCTGAACCTTTTCCAAAGCCAATATATCTTTTCAAGATGAGGGGACCACATAGGTACGCAATATTCAAGATGTGGGCATACCATGGTTTTATATAGTGGCAATAAGATATTCTCTGTTTTATTTTCTATCCCTTTTTAAATGATTCATAACATTTTATTTGCTTTTTTGACTGCCGCTGCACAACGAGTGGATGTTTTCAGAGAACTATCCACAATGACTTCAAGATCTCTCTCTTGAGTAGCTGTAGCTAAATTAGTCCCCATCATATTGTATATATAGTTGGGATTATTTTTTCCAATGTACATTACTTTACTTTTATCAACATTAAATTGCATTTGCCATGTTGTTGCCCAATCACTTAGTTTGGTGAGATCCTTTTGAAGCTCTTCAGTCTGCTTTAGTCTTAACTATCTTGAGCTGTTTGGTATCATCTGCAAATTTTTGCCACCTCTCTGTTTACCCCTTTCTCTAGATCATTTATAAATAAGTTGAATAGGATGGGGCCCAGGACAGACACATGAGGGATCCCACTAGTTACCTCTCTCCACTCGGAAAGCTTACCATTTATTCCTACCCTTTGTTTCCTGTCTTTTAACCAGTTATCAGTCCATGAAAGGATTTTCCCTCTTATCCCATGATAACCTATACACAACATGGAGTAGAGTGGAATGATGATTAACTTTATGCTCAGTAGTTTTAAAAAATAAAATCTTAACTATGGGCTCGGATTTCTGAAATTCTTGAGTTTCGCATCTCTGGGTCTCTGTGAATGTGGCTTCACTAGTGGGGAGAGGAGGAGGAGAAGGAGGGAAATACTCTGAGTTAGTGAACTCAGGTTAAAATAGCAGCAAAGAAACTAACGTCTAACTTGCTCTAGAGGCCACGGCGCAAGGACCTGAATAGAGCACAGTGAGTGCTGATGCTCACACTCCACAGTGCTCCCATGGAATGGAATAACAAACTGTGGCCAGAAATCCAAGAGCAGCCTAGGTCACTAATCGCGGTTTGCCACCTATCCAAACTGCACTTCACACACCCATTAGGGGTTAAATTCTCCACAACTCTCCTTCTTGGAAAAACTCTGTCCAGGCATCTTTTGCACACCAGCCATAGAGTGACTGTATTTCCCAAAGTGAAAACAGGGCACCCCAAATGGCTGGGGTAGGGGAGTGAAGGCCAAAAAAGGCTGACCTAAATTCCTGCCTGTCCCCGGATAAAGCTTTGCTGGTCACTTGAGCCTGCCTGCCCCTTGCTGGGGCTGGTGTCGCTATTCCCCACCACCTCGTTCCTCGGCTCCCCTCCTAGCAAAAGGGCATTTGTCCCATTTGTTCTTGCCAACAGCAAAGAGAACAAATGGCCACTTTTGCAGCAAAAAAAAAATGGATTAGCAGGACAGGACTTTTAAAAAAAGGGGGTGGGAGAGACTCTCCTGGCGAAAGCTGGATGTATGGTCCCCCTATCCAACCACTGTATTTGATATGTGTCTCACTCACTCACTGCACACTGAGGGTATGTCTACATTGAAGAGGTTTTTTCGGAAAAAAGGCCGTTTTTCCGAAAAAACATCACTTACATCCACACTACAATCGCGTTCTTTTGAAAGAAAATTGAAAGAGAGGGGTTTTTCCAACATTGGTAAACTTCTTTCTACAAGGAAGAAGCCTTTTTCTGAAAGAGCTCTTTTGGAAAAAAGGCACATGTGGACAGGGAAGAGGGAGTTCTTGAGAAAGCAGAGGAAAGAGGAAAAAAGCACAGGTGCACTGGTGGCCACTCCATCCATGATAATCACAATTTACATGCAAAATAGTGTCCATTCAGTGTGGATGCTCTCTTTCAAAAAAGCAGATCGCTTTTTTGATGTACTTTTGCTGTGTAGACACTCTCTTTTGGAAGAAGTTTTTTCATATAATCTCTTCTGGAAAAGCTTCTTCTGAAAGAAGCCTGCAGTCTAGACATAGCCTCAGTTAACAGTATTATTCTGTGCAAAACCCACAGAATAACCACCCCTACTTTCTGAACAAGTATTTCTACTACAATAAATGCTGAAGGATAAGTCAGCTCTATTGCTCAGGGACAGATAATCAAGAAGGAGGGGGGAGGAGAGAATCTCTTTATTAAAATGTGTGTGTGGGGAGGATGAGACGGGGCAATTAATAGGATTGAACTAAGGACTGACAGACAGCAGTGTCCTTTTATGGACAAACCAATTATTAACACTAAGTTTGACGCCTGCATCCTGAACTTGCACCAATGGTATGAATGGGAAACATGTCACTAAAGTCAGGGAGTGCCGAATTGGGCTGCTAGATACTACTGCATTAAGTGCCATTGGAAATGCCACAGATAGATACCTACTTTTGTTTTTTAAAATCTCTCTTCAAGAAATGAAAACACAAAGTGTCCTTTCTAGCTATTGAAGTTGCTAGCAATAGCTGCTAACAAGTTATTACAGTTAAATTGGGGCATGGACAGGTTCTGTCAGGCAGCCATATAGCCTTCTGATCAAACGTTAATTGTGGGGAGAAGACAACTCTATTGCATGCCACAATTTAAATTTTAGATGTCAATTATTATTAACCATGGGATTAAGTTAAGGGCAGCCACATTGTACCCACAATAAATAATAATAATGAAAATAGACTATACATCACAGCTCATCTTGAACAAATGGCAATACATCAAGATGTTCATTTGTCGTGTACTTCAGTCCCAACGGAAAACAGTTCAGGACAAATTCATTCTGGTCTAGTTCCATTTCACAGATTAAGCTTCTTCTCTGCACAAAATAAAACAAAGCTGGTCTGTGATTTTTTTTTTAAGTTTGAGACGTACGTTCCCACTAGGAGTTTTCTCTAGTACCTTAGCATTGGCTCCAAGCTGTAGTTCTTACCAAAAGGGATCCATAACATTATGGTTTAAAAACTGTGGGGGAGAAGTGGGGAGAGGGAAATGAATTGTGCTATAAATGTGAAACATTTTTAGTTGCCATTCATGCATCTGTATGGTATAAGAATCTGAATGAAATAGAACAGATGTACTGATTTCTCTGTGCAGCACTCTACTATAATCAGCTACTCAGGGGAAGAGGGGAGGGTCTCTCTCACTTTTTCCATTGTTCACTACATCTCAGTACAGAGATTGTCTCATGACCATCTCTTTGCAAATTCCCATTTGCATGGACCACTTCCTTCCATTCACAGTCATTTAACATCCGGGCAACAATCACAGCAAATGCTGATGCAGCAGAGTAATCTTAGGGGAGGGAGTGTCTAATGAGATTTTTGCTGTGCTTTTATACTATTTGGGAGTAGGAACTAAAAAGGAGAAACCTGCACCCTGGCTAGGATTTTCAAAGGCACCTAAGAGCACTTGTGTCGCATTGAAATTCTCTGAGGAGTTTTCACTTACATGTACTTTCCTTATTTTTTCATTCTAACATGCGCAAAACATTAAATTGTACTAAAATCAGCAGCAGATTGGTTAAAAACGTGATCAGATCTTTCTATTTCATTAGTTCACTTGCTATCTCGGGTACCACAGGTGTCCTTGTTTGCAAACAAAGAAAACCTGCCATTGGAAGGGATTCCACCATGGTCTCCTTGTAGAGGTCACAATGACATTCTAGTGCTTGCGGCCAAACTCCCTCGGGCTCCTGGCTGCCTTCCAAGATATGCTCGTCTAAAAGCAGCGGAATGGTTAGGGAAATCCAAAGAAGTCCTGTTCTTACAGTCACACACTCTGCTAAATGAGTTATGAATATATTTTCTGCTCAGTTGTTACGTCACAATTGACTGGTAATGAGTCCATTTTTAAGAAATGGGCTAAATAGTTTCATCTGCAATAATTGCACCAATTATTGGCACATATTATAATGACTGAGCTCAACACTTCCTGAAAAATCAGGCCCCTTTGGGGTATCAAGAGAGGCCCTGAAAATTTGAGTCACTTTTGGAAAACATTAGACTGTCTAATCTATAGACGAGATGAATGAGAGTAAGTTGGGTGTGTGTCCTTACCATGCAGAACTGGACCTCATCTTTGAAAAAGGTCAAAATCCAGGCTCCAGTTCCTTTGGTGCATGCAAATCAGGTTTTCTATTCTATTCTATTCTATTCTATTCTATTCTAATTTCTGTCAAAATTTAACTGTAGGAGCAGTATAGCTGGTGGTACCATTTCTGAAGTCAGACACTTAACCAACCCGCTGCAGTATAGCAAGTAGCACAATCCTCTAAAAGGCTTTTGAAAATCTAGGTCATCTTTCTATGAGTGGTTGTTAAGAAGGTGAAGATCAGAAAAGGAGTAGAGAGCGCTGCAGCTTTTTCAGGGTGAAATCTCAAATAAAATCAACAATGTTCTTGTAATTGTGCTCTAGAGTTTTTAAAGGGATCATGGAGATGATGGCCTAATGAACACTATGCCCAGGGTAAGCTATTTAGTTAACCCACTTTGGCAGTGAAAGATCTGATCAGCATCTGGATTTTGCAATGCAAAAGGAAATTATCCAATATAACCAGCCAATCAACTGTTAAACATATTCCATGATATTTCATTCTCTCCTCTTGCTATTGACAGAGGAAGAATTGTGGGCAGAAACAGGATATTGACAATGCTAATTTGTGTTCAAAGATAGCAACGAAGTTTAGGTATTTTTACTTGACAAAGGTCATCTACCTTAAAGCTTAAGTTTTATGTTTTCTTTAGGAGGCTCTGGACACTAATTCAAATAAACTACTGTACAGTTACTGGTGAGCTCTGGGACTAACATTTAAAAATCTGAGAACAAGCATATTACATTTAAAAAAACAGACCATCTTTTTTCCCCTTAACCTATGACTAAGTTTACACTTCAGAGGTTAAGATATTACATGGGCCACTAGGCTAGGAGATATTAACTAAACAAAGCAAATACATGAATAGATTGGCATGCATATGAACTCAAAAGGTAGATTCACTTTTAATCATTGGAATGAAAATTGTATAAGGAGAAATCAGAGGCGGATATAGGGCAGGGTGCCCCGGGCCCCGCACTTCAAGAGACCTCATGTATGCGCCATGGTGCCACGGCGCATGCGCCATGTCAAAGGGGGGACCTCGTGAAATTATGCTGCCCTGGGTCCCGCAAAACCCTCATCTGCCCCTGGGAGAAATAGTTTAGAACAGAGGTCTCAAACTCCCAGCCCGCAGGCCATCCCCAGCCAGAACAGTTGCACAATCCAGTCCAGGTGGGCCAGAGACAGGGGTTATCTGTTCCCATTCCCTAAGCCCTGCCTCTTCCCACCACCGCCTTTCCTTCTCCCCCATGGCACCCTGTTCCCCAAGGATGTGGCTTATGTGATTACTGGGGGGCTTGGCAAGGAGTAGCAGCAGTGACTCCTGCCGCAGTGGGGAGCATGGGGGAGGGTCCTGACCAGTGCTGCTGTCCCATGCCAGGCCCCCCTTGGTAATCCGTGAAGCTGTGTCCTCAAAGGACAGGGTGCTGTGGGGTGGTGGCAGGAAGGGGCAGGGCTCGGGGAAGCGAAAGCCCCTCCACTCCCAGGTTGGATTGTGCAACTGCTCTGAGCAGGGATGGCCTGTGGGCTGGTCGTTTCTCTCATTTAAAGTTAGGAACCTCTGCAGATGGTGGATGTCAAATTAACATCTCAGAACTCTAATTAAGTTATGTGTTGAATTCACTCAGACAGAGCTAGTTAAAGTGAAGAAAAATGCTGCTTTTACCAGCTTTATATATATATATATATATAGTTGTTGTTGTTGTCACTGCTGCCTGATTGTGAACTTCCCGTTCCAAATGAGGTGTGTGGCTGACTGGCCAGTTTGTAACTGTGGTGTTTGTAACTCTGAGGTTTTACTGTACCTTTATACCAGCTACTCCTCTGTGTGGAAGCAAAAGGATTTTGGTATTGGACCTCAGTAGCTGAGCCACTGGATCTAGTTTATGAATCTTAATTATTCTGGTTTCAGTTTTGCAGCTGACCCCCACACAAGTGGAGCAAGTGACCTGAATGGAACGATACGCACAGTACTTGTGAATAAGTGCTATTCAACAGGACAGCTGCAGAATCAGACCTTTCGTTTTATCTGTAGTACAACAACAGTGCTTTTTTGCAAAGGGATTTCAATACATTACATTTCATTTAAATGGAGATGCTCACTTCTCCCTTTAGTGTAAGATTAATTATTTCTGAAAGCATCTGCAACAGATCTAGTGTTGAGAAACCGTGGGATTACAATTAATGCCGCTCCTCTCTCCACTCACACACACATAAATCCACAGTTCAATGAACACATACTGTACAGCCTTTCCTTTCCCCAAAGTTGCCAGACTAGGTTGCTTACACTTCTGCAGATTTTGTCTTTGGCATGTTACCAAGCATTGGGAGCCCATTGTTAATGCAAACTGCATTGCTTCATCCACTATGCCAGCAGGGAAAATACCTTGAAGTGACAATTCTGTTTAAAGGGGGAAATACTTCAAATTTGTCAAGCTCTGAGACAAATCAACTTTCTTTCAAAATAGAGGTCAGTGGGGTTTTATGTCATTTTCTGTTCCAGGTGAGAGGTTAATGATTGCAGCAGGTTCTGTTTTGAAGAGAGGTTAGTTTGAGCTTTAACAGAATCTGTGGCTGGTTAGTTTCTTTTGATCTCTTGGAAGTGACCAAAAGCACAAGCAGTGGCTAGATTTCTCCTATTTTCGCCACTATCAAAACTCACTTTACAATTAACCCTTCTTTATGCACAATCCATCAACCATTCCAGATGCTCGCATGCATTTTAATGTATTAAAACTGGAAAAAAAAAAGTCTGAGGTTTGAAGTGCTGTTGAATTTTTTTAGGATCATTCTTAGTTTGTTTTATTTTTTCAATCTTGGCATTTCCAGGTTCAGATGTAATTTGAAGTAGTTACAGTACCAAAAGAAGTTATGGTCATAATATTCTCTACCACAACCAAAAATTAAGTATCATCGGGTATCACTAAAGAGACTGAACTTGATGGATTTCGACCCCTAATACTAAGACATGTACATCTAAGCTTGAACATTTTGGAGAGACAATAGCTGTTATTCAAAACAAACAAACATAAAATAATGGTAGATAACTTTCTAGGGGAATGAGCCCAAGTGTTATTGTGGTACAGTAGAAGCTCATAATTACAAACTGATCTGCCAACTATACACCTCACTTAGAACCAGAAATACACAATCAAGCAGCAGAGAAAAGAAAAAGCAAATATTTTACAGTATGGTGTTAAAAATCAATTATTAAAAAAATTAAGGGAAAGTTTATAAAAAAGATTCAACAAGGTAAAGAAATTGTTTCTGTGCTTGTTTCATTTAAATTAAGCTGGCTAAAAGCAGCATTTTTCTTCTGCAGAGTAAAGTTTCAAAGCTGCATTAAATCAATGTTCAGTTATAAACTTGAA
>CM057846.1:162356406-162378653 GCA_030068395.1 Apalone spinifera
TTAATTTGGGTTATACATTTAAGTTGGGCCTCTATTATGGTGTCTTTGAAAGGTCTCCATTGAGATTGTAGGGATTTACTTTTGTCACTGTACCTTTTAATTTCTGTTAACTAACATCCTCATTTTTGTGTAGTTCCTCTTTCTCAAATTAAATGCCACAGTGTTGGGCTGTTGAGGTGTTTTCCCCATCACAGAGATATTAAATTTTATTACATTATGGTCACTATTTCCAAGTGGTCCAACTATATTTACCTGTTAGACCAGATACTGTGCTCCACTTAGGCCTAAATCAAGAATTTCCTCTCCTCTTGTGGGTTCAAGAACCAGCTGCTCTAAGAAGCAGTCATTTAAGGTGTCAAGAAATTTTATCTCTACAAACAAAATCTGTTTAAGGACCCATATAAATGTCGGCCTAAATTACCTGATACAGCTGTTAGAAAATAGTGTAGGCCAATATCAAGGTAGCATTAAATGAAACCATGTCCCTCTTTCTACTGCAAGTGACTCAGGAGATGGTGTTCATACAGCTACACCAGAAACTACAGATATTGTTCTGAGGCCTATGACATTATTCAGTGAGACATCATTTAATGACAGTAGCACATTTGTTAGAAGACCTCTAGTACATAGAGTTTGTACAGAGCATTTTAGTTTGTACTGACTTCACTAGTGCTTTTTTACATAGTGTATTGTAAACTAGTCAAATATCTTTGGAAAAAAAGCTTAAAAACAAGTGGTCCTGTAGCACCTTAGAAACTAACAAAAAAGTGGATAGTATCATGACCTTTCGTCAGATGATAAATTTGTCATCTTAAAGAATGAGCTGTGCCCACGAAAGCTCGTGATACTATTTATATTTTTGTTAGTCTCTAAGGTGGTACAGGACCACTCATTTTTTAAGTTTTTTTCAAGTTATACACTAACATAGCTAACCCTCTGAGACTAGTCAAATATCTAGATGAGTTGACCTATCCCCAGCAAGACCTCTGTGTAACTCCAGGGGTACACATACCCCTACGTGAGAACCTCTGTTTTACAATAAAAGAGGAGTATGTAGTATATTTAAAACAAGGTTGCATCCCTTTAAATAAATTCTGAACTCTCGAGAAGTGCCCACCAAGTTCTCTGTTTAAGAAGTTGCTAGAACCCAAACCAGAGCAGTAGTGTATATTGGGTATATTTTGCTAGGCCTTTCATGATGTCAATGTTTAATAAAAAAATTTGAATCCTTCCATGTGATTCCTTATTATGTTTGTTGCAGAAAGAGCAAAAACCAACTTACATTAATGAAAAGAACAACATTACATATTTTGGGTTATACATTAACTTTGCATGTGAAACAGAGTAAGAAATGCTCACAAAAAACAAGGTAAATATTTCTGGAGGAAAGTACTTTTTTTATAAACTTGGATAACAATAATGATGGTTTTAAAAATAACTGAGGTACTGACTTCCTGGGTTTTTTAAAAAAGGAAGGATCATCTTAATAGTTACTTGTCTGACATTTTAAGTATTATCTCAACAAAAGAACACCATAACACACATTCAATGGATCTGAATTTGAGATAATGTACGTACTACACAGCACTTTGTGAAAATCAGGCCCAGCCCATTTAAGACATCATATGTTGGACGTTCAAACTTTGAGGCATCTAAGAATCACAAATCATTTCTGGACAATCTTAGCCAGAAATTAGAAGCATAATGAAAATTAAATTACATTAATTACATTTAGCTGGGAGGGTGGGGGAATGGAGGAGTGAGCTAATCCATCTGGGAGAAAGTAACCCAAATTATAGATATTTGGAAAAAGGTTACCACCTAGACTAGAGTACTTTTTTTTTGGAGAGAGAGACATTTTGGATAGCAAATAGACACAAACTTACATGGTGTTATGGCAATAAATAAGGTGACTGGAAACCATGGTTACATGTGCAAAGGAATCATGTCGTGCTATATCAGGGCTACTCAACACTCGGCTCGTGGGCCGCATGCGGTCTGTTGCCTGTTTGTTTGCGGCCCATAGTGCGGTTTGAGTTTATGAGGGGCTCAACACGCAGCCCGCGGTGGGAGCCAAAACAAAAAAGTAGTCAATATAATGGATTTCTGCTGATACGCATTTTAGTAGTTAAATTTATGGACTGTCAATGCTCATTAAAAGTGCTGTCATATGGAAATTGGGTAAATATTGCATTTTATTAATATCAGCAGAACTGATTTAAATGGGGCCTGTGTGTTGTGAAGTCTTGCCTTAACTTCGTATTCATGCCCATCAGCGTAAAAGATACTATTTGCATATATATTTGCATGTATATGCAACCACACTTAAGTTGTGGCCCTCGGCATGAGCTGTGAGTATCATTGTGAGCCCCGGGGCTTCCAAAGTTGAGTAGCCCTGAGCTATTGCACACCCTGTTACTTTCACCTCTGCATGTGACCTCATCCAGGCAGCATAGACAACTGGTATTTCCCCATCCGGGGGGAGGGCACGTGACCACCCCACATGTCTCCCCAGCCCAGTTATTCCTCCATCCTTGTGCCCAGCCTGGGGCTGTGGTGCTCTCCCCTCTGTCCTTTTCTCTCTGGGCCTCACCCCTATGCATTCAGCAACTTGCTCTGTAATTTGTTCCAATGAAAAAATACCTCGGAAAGGTTTATAAGACAGCAATATTGTCCCAGTCTATGGAGATTGTTTTTGTGCCTACATTTACCTGTAAAACAGCTTCAAAACCCCTAGGATTCTTTTTTCTTGGCAGTTTTTCACTTTTGTCATAGAGTCACCAGATTTTAAAATGTATTGCTGTATAACAGTCAGCCCATTTAGTTGTATAATTTTCAGTTACTGGGTAAGATTAGGCATCAACAGCCTGAAAAATTAATTTTGCAAGCGGGAATAAAGATATTGAATGGCAAACCTGACAGGATGCTCATCTATAATAATGATGCAAACACTTTGGTCAGAAATTATTTGTGACAACATGTATTCACGCAGTGTTTGCAATTATTACAAAGGTGAAAGTGGAAAACTTACAAACCAGAATTGACGCAGGAGAAAGTCATTTTTAATGACTATCAAGTTATCCCTAGGCCTTTCCTACAGTTCAAAGAAAGAAAGAAAGAAAATAAAGAATACAGTTGAAACAAGTTTGTTTATGAGAGAAGGAGTGTTTTCTGTTCACTTCTTCCTGAAGGAGGGTTTCCGATGAAATAACTCTTGACCAGAGACGACTGCCTAGAACAATCCTGCATTAAAAAAAAAAAAAAAGATGACAAAAAGCAGTCTGAAACATAACTGATTGTAAAAAATGTTGGTATACAAGCTCTGACCCAGTGTCAAACAAAACCAAAAGTCTCTCTGGACCTTATTCACCATTACTACTTCAGTTCCACTGAAATCTAACACAGCAAGTCCTTTCATTCTGGCCATTCTTTAGAACAACCTAGTGGCAAATATTTTTTGCCTATGACAAACCATGGCCTCAAACCTGAACCCATCAATTACTGTCTTATTAGACAAGAGGTAGGGAACTGGCATTCAGTCTAAAACACAACACCCTTCTAGTGGGAGTAAATATCCTTCCAACAACAGAAAATATTAAAGCCCAGGCTCTCTAAGAACTCTTTGGTGACCTCAGTGAAGTTACTGAGTGGCCTTACCCATGAGAAACTGGGTGTTATCACAAGTATCACTACTCAAATTCAGATAGAACGGTATTCTCTGTAAATATGGCTATCAAACCTTACCTCAGAAGCTACTGAGAAGTGCTCCTTTTAATGCTAGGTATGAGACACATTGATGATTTTACAGTGTTGATGTCTATGCTGCTTGCGTTTTCAGGACTTCACTTTTCTAGAACTGCATGAAGAGCATATGCAAACTAAAGGAAAGTCTCCCCTTGACTTCAATGGGAGTTTAAATTGGACTTTTAATTTGGCATTTTAGATCATTTGGGGCTTGTGTACAACAGGTTTGGCATCACTGAGTTCTCTGGAAATGGAAGCAATTTTGTCAGAGGCCACCACTGAAATAGCATGGCGGACCAACCCGCATATACATGAAAAGGCACAGGTGACCTCTCTACCACATGCCTGGCCAGTGCATGGAAATCCATTTCCATCCTTATCCCCTTTTGGAGAGAAGGTGGGGATGTCAGAGGTACACAAGCAAATCTGTTTGCAGAGGCACATAATGGACTGAATGGTAATTAGCTGAAATCCTAACAATTGAAACAAGTGGAAGTTTTGCTATTGACTTCAAAGGGACCAAAATTTCACCCTATTTCTTTTTGCAGCTCTTCATAGAATACAACTCTGCTTTGAGTGGTTATGTTTCTTTGGCTTGACTATAGGCAGGATCTAAAATGCTAAAATAGAGGTAGAGAAATTTTTCTCTATTTGCCTCTATGGCTATGTCTAGACTACAAGCCTCTTTCGAAAGAGGCTTTTTCAAAAGAATTTTTCGAAAAAGCCACTTTTGAAAGAGAGCGTCTAGACTGCAACCACTTCTTTTGAAAAAGCGAGCTGCTTTTTCAAAAGAGAGCACACAGGCAGTCTGGATGCTCTCTTTCAAAAAAGCTGTTTGAATTCAAGAACATCTTTTTTCAAAAGTGCACTTTCGAAAAAAGGCATTCTTCCTCGTAAAATGAGGTTTACCATGGTCAAAAAAACCACCACATTCTTTTAATTTAATTTAATATGTCTACACAGCAACATTGTTTCAAAATAACTTAGTCCACATCTACACACTAGGCAGTTATTTCAAAATAAGGTCAAAATACTGTCAAGCTGGAGGACTTCTTACTCATTGTACAAGGAGTAAGGGAAGTTGGAGAAAGAGTGCTCTATTTCAAAATAAGTGCTGAGTAGATACTCCCAATTTCGAAATAAGCTATTTCTAAATAAGCTACACAATTGACGTAGCTCAATTTGTGTAGCTTATTTCGAGTTTAGCTCTGCTGTGTAGACACACCTGTGTGCTCCCATTAGAAAACACAGGATTGCCTTTGATGTAATTATAATTACCTATGATATGACACATATATCCATGTAAGTTTGCTTTTCTAATTAAGTAGTTGTATAGCTAGGCCATTCAGCAGTTTGTTTTACTACTCAATTGGCATCTCAATTAATGGTTTGCAATATTTTATTAATATTACTTGGCAGAGTTGTTGCCATCATTATTTTTATAAAACTTAACACACCATGCCAGTGTTTTGAATTAGCTGGAAAAAAAGAAACATTTTCATTCAGAACTGCAGGGTTGGTTGTATATTTACAAAGTGGTGCTGAGTCTCCTCTCACACCAGTTGTGTACCAATAAAAGGCCACAGAGAATCAGGTCCTAGATCTTTCAACCCTGTCTCCTTCTGGTTATTGGCTCAGACTGCCTTTCAGCAGGACCTTTTAGCTCCAAATGCAGGCTGACAATCTTCATTTTTAATGTTAAGTGAGAGGAAGGAGTCAGGTCAACAACTCAGGTCAGTGGAGCCAAAGCCAAGGTGTACTCCTCCTTTTGCCTCTACCCTCTTAAGCTTTTATCATGCACACTGCAAAATTCATTAAAACTTTATTAACTTTTGTAATTCATTAACGTTCAAGTTGGCTAGAGGGCAATTAGGATTTGATATTCTTTTTTTGTAATTTTTGACACATTCCCTTATTGGCACTAATACAGGTTGCACCCATCTGGTCCAGCACTCTTGGGATCTGAACAGTCTTGAATGGGGGAGTTTACTAGACCAGGGATGGTCAATTCTTCCCCCTCTGCTGCAGCCTCTGAGCTCTCCCTGGGGGGGGCACTGCCAGCATCCCAGCTGGGCTCCCCTCATGGCCACTGACAGCCCTAGCTAGGCTCCCTGCTCCCAAGCACTGGACTGGCTCTGCTCCCGGCCACTCAGCTGGGCTCCAGGCCACCAGCCCACTGGCCACAGGACCAGCTCTACTCCTGGCCCCGCAGACTGGCTCCTGCTCCATTTCTGGCCCCTGGTTTGCTGGCTCCCAGCCACTGGACTGGCTCTGCTCCTAGCCCTCTGCCAGACTCCTGCTCAGTTCCTGGCCCCTAGGGCGGGGCTCCCAGCCACCAGCCCCTTCAGCACCAAACTCACAGCTGATCACCACACCTCGCCACCGGGTTTCTTGTCCAGGAGTTCTCTGATCTGGCAACACATTGCGGGACCAGAGAGTCCAGACCAGAGAGGTTCAACCTGTATAAATGTTAAGTATTAGAGTGGTGCTTCCACACTCAAAGGAATGGAAAGCCTGTAGGTATATGCTACTACACTTGGGTTTGGGTTGTTGTTGTTTTTTTAAATATATGGGGAGACTGTCCTACTTATGAGAAACGGGCATGTGAGCTTTTTCTGTTTTATAGTCATTTTCTTTGAAAGTTCCTCGTGTCATACTATAGTGATGCACCCATTGCGGGGGCAAACTCTGTGAGGTTCAGCATTTCATTTCAGAGAAGCCACTCTTTTGGTTTAAAGTTTAAGCTCCGAATAACAGAACCTCTTGAGTTATTCACAGCCACATGATCCATTGCAAATCATAGTGCAACCAACTCCCAGTCTACTGCAATCCCAGTAAAATTGCAGTAGCAGCGGGTGCTAAGAGAAGATTCAGGGTGCAGCCTCACTCTTTTATGTTTTCCTAGCATCAAATGAATAGTGTTCCAAGGGAAGCATTCAATCTCTTGAGGAGTCTAATGCAAACAAATGTGAACTGGCCTCATGTAAAAGAACGCTTATTTTATTAACATAAAAGAAACCCCTTTATATAGATCAGGCTTGATTTCTGAACTGTTCATTGGTGCTTCTACCTTTAACATGCAAGAGATACTGAGCTGATCTATTAAGCGTTCCAATATTTATGCATGTCTCATTTAAGGTTATTAAATAAACTCCCTTGGGCCCACTGAGTGATCTGAGCTGCATAGGAAATAAAACACCATTAGTGATCATCTTATACCCATAAGTCAACCAGTCCCCACAAATATTTAACATAAGAATTGATCATTTGTCTTCTCTCTCAAGGGTAAAGAAGCCATGCTAGCAAAGATTCTCTTGCTGAATAGCCACACTTTTAATAGGTGGTATCTACTTGTGAGGCGTTTCTGAGATACAAGCAGATGGCCGGTCCTACAAGCAAGCTTTGTTCCTAGTACACAAAGTGGTATCAATAATGCAAGTCTATTACAACAGCAACTAATTGTTTCCTAGAGACATGTCTGCATTTTAGTGGAAGAGATCGTAGCTTTGTTTGGGTTTCACACAGCGAAACCGGGAGTGTTGAACTAATTCATTGCTGTTAGGATAGAAATGGACTGAGAGCGAGCACAGGGATTTACAAGGATCCATACAAAATCCCAGAGTGAGAAGTTGCCTTTTGACTATTTAATATGTGCTTCCACCCCTCCCCTCCCCCAGATAATATTGTCAACTTCTTTTGCACACTATCCAATGTATGAAACCAGGACTGCATTAATAACTTGCCAGCACATGGCTGGGGGTGTGTGCGAGAAGGGCCATATTTCATTTACTTTATTTTGGAGCAGGTTGTAGTCACCCATTTTTACGTTGCTTGGATTAAGATGGAACATTGCATGAGGGGACTTCAAAGCCTCCAGCAGCATAGAAACAATGAGTCGCACTTGTCTGGGAGGTCTCCTGTTGGCCACCAGTTACATAAAAAAATAGCTAGTGCCTGCTCTGCAATAGGTCAGATGGTGAAGGGAGGCATCATAACCTTCTTTAGCTGCATATGTGCCAAGAATGTAATGCTTCCTTTTTTCACAGGGCATGCTGCTACTTCAGCTATCTCTCCAGGCAGGAGCCAGCGTGCACCGTGCACGCTTCTTACGAGAAGTAAGGGAAGTCAGAGGAAAAGTGCTCTAACTTGGGCTTTCTGCTGTGTAGACAGCAACAAAAGCGTGCACCGTGCAGAATTCTGATTCTGGGTCATCAGAATGAGCACTGGAATTAGCCACAATTCCACTCTGATCACCAAGACAGTTAAAAGGCACAAGGATCAAACAGGAACAGCATTGGTAGAGTGTGGAATAGGCAATAACATCGTTGGGAATATTCAAAGACAGATAAGAGAGAAGTAAGATTATTAGGGCATGTCCACATAACAGGGTTAAAGCCGAAATAAGGTACACAACTTGAGTTACGTCAATTGCGTAGCTTCAGTTGAAATAGCTTATTTCAGCTTTTGTTGCTGTCTACACAGCAGAAAGCCCAAGTTAGAGCACTTTTCCTCTGACTTCCCTTACTTCTCGTAAGAAGTCCTCCAGCTCGACATTATTTCGACATTATGTCAAAATAACTGCCTGCTGTGTAGATGCAGACTATGTTATTTTGGAATAACTGACGTTATTCTGTGTAGAGGCTGCTTAGACGTAGTCTTAGAGAGTAATACATCTGCCAAACGCAGTGGATCACATTAGGTAGTAATGACCATTCACTACTGAACCACCATCACCTTTTAATTTAGTCATGTTTGACTGTCAATTCACCTTTTACTCTTCATCGTGAACCAAATCCTGAAAGGTATTAAGCACATGCTGCCCCCATTAAGTTAGCTGGCCAAGAACTGGGGTGCTTATTTCTATCTTTGCCCTTATTTAGGCAAACTCCCAGAGTAAGGACTAAATAGAAAACAAGTATCTCTGGATTTGAAAAATGCAGGGGCTGGGTTGTTTTGTTTTGTTTTCCAGAATATGGCTCTGGATTTGTTCCATTGCCAACAAGCAGCATAGACGTTACTCAAAAATATATCCGTGAATGGAATTTATAATGAAGCAAGTGGGACTTGACTGTTAACAGCTGTAATTTTTATCTTAGTGGCAGCAATTATATCTGTCATGGACATTCTGTACTAAGACTATGTACGTATTGTTGTCATCATGGACTGTTGCTGATGCTGTTGCACATATGTTTCCATTTCTATGAAAATAATGTAGTTAGTGCCTGCCCAGGGATCAAGACATTTTTGTTCCATAAAAGAAAGGAGACCTATAAATGAGCCTAAAGTTAGCTGTTCTTTAGAGACATGTCTACACAGCTGCGTTATTTTGGAATAATATCAGTTATTCTAAAATAACGTATTGTGCGTCTACACAGCAAGCCCATTATTTCAACAAGTTTCTTACTCCGACTTCTGTGAACCTCACTGTATGAGGTGTAAGTGAAGTCAGGGGAAGCGTGCTCTATTTCGAAATAAGTGCTGTGTAGACGTGCCCAAATTTGAAATAAGCTATTCTGACTTAAGCGACACAATTGACGTAGCTCAAGTTGCGTAGGTTATTTCGAGTTTAGCCCTGCTGTATAGACATGCTCTAGGACAATGTTTCTGAATGACTGGTCAGGGCTCCAGTGCCTATCTGAGATCTCTCTGCCCCATTTAGGTAGGCAGAAAAATGCTCCCAGATTTAAAAAAGGTTGAGAAACACTGCTCTATGACAGTGGTTCTCAACCAGGGATTCACATACCTATCAGAGCATGCAGAAGTCTTTCAAGGAGACAGTTAGGGATGTAAGCGACTAGTCAACTATCCAATAAGCAACTTTTATTGGATAGTCAACCAGTGACTCAACTAGTCGCTCCCCCCCACCGCCATGGAGAGCAGGATCCAGTGCTGGGGGGAGCCGTCTTAAAAGCTGGTGCCCCCCAGCACTGTCTCCATGGGGAGAAAGGGCAGGGCACAGTGGGGAACTGGTGGCACTTCTGCTTTTGAAATGTAGCAAGAACACGGCTCTTGCTACACTTCAAAAGCAGAAGCGCTGCAGAGAGCCTGGAGTGAGCTGGGGACTCAAACAGTCAGGGGCGGATATAGGGCAGGGCAAGCGGGGCGGCTACCCCGGGCCCCACGCTTCGAGAAGCCGCATGCATGCGCTGTGGCAAAGGGGGGCCCCACGAAATTGGGCTGCCCTGGGCCCCCAAAATGGTCATCTGCCCCTGCAAACAGTCCCCCACTAGCTGTGTGCTCCTTGCTTTTCAAATGTACAAGAGCCCCAGAAGGGCTCTTGTGTGTTTCAAAAGCAAAGCTCCAGGAGCATGGGGCCAGCGGTGGACTCAAAAAGTCTCCCGCCAGCCCTGCAATTCCTGCTTTTGAAATGTACAGAACCCCCCATCGTGTGCTTGCACATTTCAAAAGCAGGGAGCACGGGGCCAGCAGGTGGGCTGCTTGAATCTCTGACTGGCTGTGCTCCCTGCGATGCTTCTGCCTTTGAGCTGGCAGGGCTCTTGCTACATTTCAAAGGCAGAGGCACTCCTATCAACTAATCAAATAGTTGATGCAAATTACATCGACTATTCAATTAGTTGATTAATCTAAATTTAACATCCTTAGGGTAGGTCATTTCATCTAGATATTTGCCATGGGTAATCTGTGGCCTGCAGGCTGCATGCAGCCCACTGGGGTTCCATGTGCGGCCCGTGGTCCCCTGTCTGTCCCTCTTGCACACTGATGCCCCGCACCTCCTAGTCCTCCCTCTCCCTCCCAACAGGGTGTCCAAGCTCTGAGAGAGAGGGGGAGGAGAAGGATGTGTGGGCTCCAGTGCCCCAGTGCATGAAAGGCATGTAGGGGAGGGGGGCAGACAGGAGGTGTGCAGCCACAAGAGAACCCCTGTGGGCTGCAGCCTACTGAGGTGAAGGAGGGCCACTCATGTGGCCCAATCGCTAGTTGCCCATCACTGAGCTAGATTGTCACAATTCTTATTCAGCCATGCAGGGGATGACAGCCTGTATCCCCTTGTTCTCTAGGCCACCCGGTAGGATCAAGATCTGGGCAAAGCAAGAGCTGCTCACCTGTCAACAGAAACGGGGCAAGGAGCAGGAGCAGCACTGAGTTTTTCTCTCCACTTGCAAACAAGAATAAATGCACAGGAGAGTGAGGGCAGAAAGCAGATCCTCAAGAAAGGAAGGCAGGAACTGAAGTCTTTTCCTGAACTGGGACCTTACTCCTCTCACAGAAGGGGGGGGCTGGACAAAGAAGGGATTGGGATGCTATAGGCTTGTCTGCACTGCCCAGCAATTTGGACTACTAGCACATAATTAGCAGTGTGCTCCAAAGTGATGGGCTGTAACTGGACTGTGTGGATGTGACATGTACAAACTAAAATAACTCCTAGTTCACTTGAATGTAACCCACTTAAAACAGGATTGCTATAGAAATTACATAACCGTTACTCCTGGAAAGTCGGCAGTTCTGAAATTCTTTGACCTTTGGGAATGAGCCTGAGTCATAAATCCCATTTGTCTCCATTTTGGAAAACTTCAAGATTTCTTACCACTTAGATTTTTTTGCTTATTTTCTTTAATTACCAATGCCCAACAAACTTCCTTTTGATCTGTGGTCGAGAATGCACTTCATTATTTGTTCGGTTTTAAAAGGGCTGAAAATCAAAGGAATTGCTTTTTAGACTAATTTGGCATCTGAGACAAGCCAGCATGACACACACCATACTTAGAAATTAAACTGTAGTTTAATTGGCAAAGGTGTCAGATTTTGTTTCAAGACAGATTAAATTGTTCTGACTAGTTAGAGGTGATGACAGTTCAATAAGAGTATTATTGTCTATTTGCTCTTCTCAATGAGTTACTTGGAATTCTGATCTTTTTGCTTTCCACAGCAAGACTGTGTTTTATATGGACAGTAAACCTAGAATTCAGAGTCTAAATTGTCCCCAAATGAAAGTATTTTATGAACCACTTTATAATTCTCTTCACTCTAAGATAATAGGAGTCTGCCAATTAATTCAACTGACATTGTTTGGGATGGATAGATACCTATATTTATTATTTTTATATTCTATATTATTCCTAATATGAACAAACAGCTGGGAATAGACCCTGATCCCCAACCACAAGTCTGTGCCTGTTCAGTTTTGATCACAGGCACAGCCAAGATTAAATACCATTGGTACTAGAAGGTTTTCCCCTTTTAGTGTGTTTGCTTCAGTACCTAAGCACTTCAGAATTCAGTTTTCTAAAAACAAAAAATCACACTATTGGGGTTTTGTTTTCACTCTCCCGCCACCATTTTTGGGGGGTGTCATTTCTACCTACAGGAAAAAGCACACAAGTGCATTCTCACACACACAGGATTTGAGTGCAGAGGACTGGATTAGAGCGCTTGTGTGTTCCCTCACACACATTTCCTTTTTGTGTGAAAACCTTTCCCTTCCCTTTCTTTTTTTCTATCAAAAAAAAGGGGGGGAGGCAAGAGAGAGGGAGGGAGGAAAGGAAAATCCAAATTTCAAATTGAAACTAAGCAACAAAATTTGATTAATATCAATTTGGCTTCTTGGAAGGCTCTGGAGATCATTGTCTTTGATTATTCCTGGGAATTCATACATCTCATGATAAAACAAATGCATATTTTTCCAACTTCTACTGAAAATCATAGAACTCGAAGAGACCTTGAGAGGACTTCTAGTCCAGTCCCCTGCACTCAAGGAAGGATTAAGTGTTATCTAGAATCCCTAACAGGAGTTTTTCTAACCTGCTCTTAAAAATCTTCAGTGAAACAGATTGCATAACTTCCCTAGGCAATTTATTCCAATGCTTAACTATCAGTTAATTTTTCCTAATGTCCACATTTTTCCTAATGTCCAAACTAAACCATCCTTGCTGAATTTCAAGACCCTTCATTCTTATCCTGTCTTCAAAGGGTAAGGGGAACAATTTGTCCTCCTTCCTCCTTGTAACAAATAGTTTTAAAATATATAAAAGATAGCATGTCCCCTCCTAGTCTTCTCTTTTCCAGACTAAACAAGCCCACTTTTTTCAGTCTTCCCTCAAATTATGTTTTCTAGGCCTTCAGTCATTTTTGATGCTCTTCTCTGGACTCTCTCCAATTCTGCCTCATCTTTCCTGAAATGTGGTGGCCAGAACTGGACACAATACTTCAGCTGAGGCCTAATCAGTGCATCTTACAGAGGAAAAGTAACTCTTGCGTCTTGCTTAAAAGATCCTGCTAATATATCCCAAAATGATTTTTTACTTTTTGTTTTGCAATAGTTTTGTACTGCTGACTTACATATAGCTTGTGGTCCACTATGACTCCCAGATCCTTTTCCATAATACTCCTTCCTAGGCAATCATTTCCCATTTTGTATGTGTGCAACTGATTTTTCTTTCCTAAATCGAATACTTTGCCTTTATCCTCATTGACCTTTATGCTAATTATTTCAGACCATTTATCCAGATCATGTTTAATTTTAATCCTATTCCTAAAGCACTTGCAACTCCTTCCAGCTTGATGCCATCTGCAAACTTTATAAAAATGTATTCTATTCCATTACTCTAATCAGTGATGAATATATTGAATAGAACCAGATCCAAAATTGATCCCTGGAGGACCCCACTCATTATATCCTTCCAACTTGACTGTGATCCACTAATAACTATTCTCCGAATGGTATTCCAACGAGTTATTCACCCATCTTATAGTAGCTCCGTCTAGGTTAGATTTCTTTAGTTTGTTTATGAGAGGGCCATGTGACACAGTAATCAAAAACCTTACTAATGTCAAGATATACCACATCTACTGCTTTCCCCATCCACAGAGAAAGCTGTTAGGTTGGTTTGCTATAACTGATCCTTGATAAATCCATGCTGATGTTATTTATCACCTTATCTTCAAGGATCTCGGTGCTGCAAGTTGATTCCTTAATTATTTGCCCCATTATCTTTCTAGGAACTGAAGTTAGACTGACTATTCACATAACTTTTCAAAGATAATCACTAATGGGTCAGATCTCTCTTCAGTTTGGTCCTTGAGTATTCTAGGATGTATTTCATCAGGACCCAGTAACTTAACATAAGAATGGCCATTCTGGGTCAGACCAGAGCTCCATCTAGCCTAGTATCCTGTCTTCTGACAGTTGCCAGTCCTGGGTGCTGAGTGCCCCACAGATTTATCTAGTTCTTTTTTAATCCTATTAAAGTCCTTGTCTTCACAACATCCTCTGGCAAGGAGTTCCACTGGTTGAAGCTATCAAATTTCTTTAAGTCATTTTTAATTTGTTCTTTTCCCATTTTAGTCTCTTATCCTACATTATTTTCTCTGGTTTTCATTAATTTAGATGCTCAATTGCTACTAAACCTTTTTGTTTTTCACCAAAAATAGTCACTTAGCACTTCTACATCCATCCCCATTGAGTAACAGTCCTACCACATGCTTGTTCTTCCTCTTGCTTCTTGTGAAATATTATGTTATATTTTATGTCTTTAACTAGTTTGATCTCATTTTGTACCTTGGCCTTTCTAAATTTTGTCTTAAAAAAACAAATGCCTATTTCCTACATCCATTGCATTGATATCTCACATTGATCAGTGAGAGATACAGCACATTCAGAACTCTTACTGAAATCAATATTGATGATCATTTAGATTTGGGATTTAACAGAGTGGATCAACCCTTAAGTAGCATTTTGACTGCATGCACATAATTCATGTTAAAGGAAATGGGTGTAACTCTCTAGCAAAGGTTTTTATGTTAACAAGAATCAATAGCCTATTAGTGAAATTATAGTGAGATTAATCCATTATAGTAATTTGCTGAAGTAAGGCACTTTATCTCAAGGCAAAATAAAAATAAAAATAAAAATCTTCTGCTAAAGTGACCATGGAATGCAATCCAAGTATTGGCCATTATTCAAGTGGTTACATCCAAATGAGTACACAGCTGCATTCTACAAAGCTTTCAGTTCCCTTTAGTCTAAACCTTTGTGCAATATGCTCAGTCTTCTGCCCACCAGAACCTCTGCCAAATCATTCTGTCACAGAGGGTGGGGATTTTGAAAGCCGCACATTGCAGGCTGCCATTCCTCAGCAATACAGAGCTCTGGAAGGTCTTTTGCCAAGAGCTACACAAATGAACAGTAAACAAGCTTTACTCCATAAACCAATTCACTCAAACCAGTCCGGTTTCAACAAAAAACTCAAGGTAAGTTTTCTAGCATGCGATTCTCCTATTCTTCTTTTGAAAGTTATTTATGGAATTAGGGCATTTGAAAGAATATAGAACGATATGTTCCTGTCATGCCACGTTTTAAAAGTCAGCATGTAACAGGATAAAAAAAGTGTTAATATAGATTCTTCCCATACTCCCCATTGACACTTGCATATATATTTGTAAGGTGACACAAAGGGACTCATTTTATATATTGTAAGCCATCTTGTTTACAATCCAGATTATAAATCATATTGGCAAAAGTGTCAAGGACTGAATGATCGAAAGGTGCCATAGGACTCCTCCTTGTTTTGGCAGATACAGACTAATACGACTTGCCTCCAGTGTAGGGTTGAGATATATTGCTCTTCCAATGTGGGAAAGCTTGCCTCTATGGGAAAGGAGATTTCAGTCTTGAGGGCCTTAATTTTCAAAAGCAACTAGCGATTTTTGACAGACATATAAGACAGGCCAGAGTTTTAGAAAGTACCAAACCCTCATACTCTGAAAAACAGAATCCTTTATGGTGTCTAAACTGGACACCCAAAAACTGAACCAACCAAGATTAATAGTAACTTCTGAAAATTAACCCCAATTGGGCACCATTCAGCAGCTTTCAAAATAAGGTTTAAACTCTGCTCCATTGTGTAGTGATACCAACATCAGAACCAGGCCATGAGAAAAAGTGTTATGCCAAAAGTGACCAAATAGAGGCCGATTCTCTTCTCACTAACCTAAGGAAGATTCAGCAGTAGTTCCACTGAAGTCAGTGACTTGCACTGACATTAAGACTGATGTGAGAGGAGAATCAGGCCTGTTGGAGATATTAATATAGTGTAAAAGCAAAATGATGAGAGTTAACGAATATTAAGGCTGGAAAACCAAGCACTGAAATCAGGAAATACAGAATTAAGATGGAGTGTTCAATGTCATTAACCCTGCCCCTATGAGCCCGGGCCTCAGACGATGATCTCTGTTTATACTGTTTGTATTAAGCTGAAGTATTCTGTACATGTGTGAAACTGGAATTTCTTATCCAGGCCTAGGCACACAATACACATGCTGAGCCCACTTGTGGCATGGGGCTTTGCAGAGGTGCACCTTCCCAGTCGGAGATCATGGATGCATAGTATTTCAGAACACAGCACCAGCCCAGCTCTGCTAATTAAGCCAGAGGCAGAGGCTTCTGAGGAGGGGGGTGCTACACATGGAGCACAAGGATAGGTACTGATCCTAGTCACCCTGCAATTGACTAAGGATAAAGAAAAGATCTTGTGTTCCCTTTCCCCTCCTTCAGAACTCAAGCAAATCCAGGCACCAGGGAATCCACCTTCCTTACCATCCTGCACTGCTGCTTAATACAGGAGGTGCAGTTCATTCAACTCTGCCTCATTCAGGGCAGTCCAGATTGCAGGATCCCCAAGGGCACAGACTCTGTCTACAGTTGGTAGCAGTGGCAAAAAGAGCCCTCAATCACCTTCTTCACTGATGGGCCAGGAGCCATTAGAATCTGGAGCCTTGACAAGCTTTTAAAAGTTCCCTGCCTTGGAAGAATCCTCAGGGATGGTTGCACTGCAATCACCACCTACCCTTCTCCAGAGGTGGACCTCCCACCAGGGTGCACCAGGCCCAATGGTTGGTGAGCATCCCTCTACATCAGGAGGGGGGTGTGTGTGTGTGTGTGTGTGTGTGTGTGTGTGTGTGTGTGTGTGTGTGTGTGTGTGTGTGTGTGTGTGTGTGTGTGTGTGTGTGTGTGTGTAAAATTCTTTCTGAGACTCTCCACCCATTCGATTCATCTTCTTAACCCCTAATGCCACCTTTCCCTTTTCTTCCCCAAGGTATTCTCATAGTTCCCAGCACAACCCAAGAAGACCCATCATGTTCCAGTTTTCCACAGGATTCTTTATCCTTCCCTGGCCTTCGCCAGGTGCCTCATATCCACATCATGGATGTGAGTCTATTAGCAGGTTGCAAGTCACTAGAAATTGGTGCTGGACCTGCATCAACTGCTATATTCAACTCTCACTAAATATTATTCCTCCTCTCCCACTGCTTCCCATTTGGAAAAAAAAACCCAGGAGGGCACAGGTGTTAAAATTAGCAGCTGGTGCCAAAAAGGAACCTGATGGAGGTTGGAAGAGCAATGAAGAGGGACACAATCCAGATCATAAACCAACCATTTATAACCCAAGGGAAGATACCGGGAATGCAGTGGAAAAGTTTGTTACAAAGGGGCAGTTTGAGAAATTCTTTGATTTGAGGAAAGAGCCATGGCTCTGGTAAGTTCCCATTCCTTTCCAAACCTGTTTTTGAGCCATGTGTATATATAAAAGAGCCCCAGAATTCCAGAGCATAAATGCATATCACATAACCTGTCAAACAAATGCTAAGGGAAAAGCTGCAGTCCTTTAGGTATGTCAGCATTAACACAAGAGTAGAGAAGTTAACTGCATTGCAATTCAGTGGCCTCAAAGGCCACTATGCACACACTATTGAATAAAAGATGCACTGCCCTCTTCCTCAGGATCACTTACTTGCTTGTGCAATTATTCTATGGGAGCCATTTACAAAACAACTGTTCTAATTTGTGCTGTGACATCTCTGCATCCTCTGTCTCAGGGCTGAAATCTTTATCCATTTCTTTTGGAAATAGAAAGATTAGAAAGTTCTAGAGTAAAAGATATATGTGGTGACAAACACTCCAAGAAACTGTAAAATCTTCTATTAAAGGCATTGACTTTTGAGGTATCAAACGTAAGATGAAAAATGATGTTGCAAAACTATAGGGAAGTTTATTATATACTCTACAAAGAGGGGGGTAGGGATGTTAACTAACAGCAGGGGTACCCTAAAACAGTTGCATAGCTATAACTCTAGACTGAGCAAGCTGGCACAGCTTTCATAAATGTTCCTGTAACAAGTCAGTTATAACTTTTCCAGTACATTTAAAATCCTGCCTAGGGAAATCTCAAATCATTAGTTCAGTTAAAAAAAAAGCCATGTGATTTGTCCATCTGTAGCCCTCTCTTCTTGCCAAAGCTCTAGCAGGGTTCAGAAATAATTAGGTAAGTTCCTGAAGGATCACTCCATAAGTGACTTTTAGCCAAGATGGTCAGGAATGCAACCCCAGGCTCTAGTACCCTTAGCCTCTTATTGTCAGGAGCAGGGAGTGGATGAGAGGGAATGGATCACTCAGTAATTGCCTGTCCAGTGCTGTCCCTCTGAAGCACCTGGCATTGCCCACCACAGGAGGAAGGTGTACTGGGCTGGGTGGACCATTGTTGTGGCCACTCTCTTGAGAAATATGGCCTTTCTTATGTGCTTTAACCCAAATCCACAATGAAGTAGGAAAACTCCATAAAAGAAACTGCTTTTACAATGGTTGCAGGGGGGGAAAGGGGAAGGGCAGGAGGAGAGTAGAAGGGGAGGGAAATGATGCAAGTTTGATGATGTCAAGGAAAACAGATTTTTAGGGCAATTATGATTCCACAGATCTATACCTCATTTTAAATCCAGACATGCTTTACAAACTACAGATTGTATCTGGTTGGTGTGTAGGATAGAAAAATTGTGTGTGGGAGATGAGGGGTAAAACCAGCAATTAGGAGAAAACAGAATACTGCAGACACCTCAAACTCTGTGAGTCTGCTAAAAGCCTTATTAGAGAGCTTCTCCAGAACACTTTCTCCAATAAGAATTGTATTTTCAATGAGGTCCACTAAAAGTAGCTCATTTAAAAACAAAAAAACTATGCTACTAGTCATCTAGTAAAAGTTATTTCTCAACCCTAAAAACATTTAAGGCCTGTGATGCATGACTGTCATGCTTTTGTTTTTGAGCATTGCCACTTTCCATATCTTTAACCCTCACTGGGCTAAGGTTCACAGCCATTTTGTTGCTGCAGCCTCTTTCTAAAGAGATACACACTTTGTGCTTACTCCTGGAAACTGCACTTTTATTGTTTCTTGTTGTTGTGAGACACCACACGCAGACACAGGGGGAAGGCTCGTTGCCAGAAGGGGCAATTCTAAGTCTCCAGAATTGTGCATAAACAGTGATATACTTTCCATACTGTTAGCATGCCAGTCACACTAACATTGTCACTGACTTACATCACAGTGCACATCAACAAATGTAACCCGGACTTTTCAAGGGAGATGCACATATTTTGAAGTGGGCCTTGGTGTGGCTTTTGAAACACACTAACCCCTTTACCAGTGCAAAGATGATGTTTTTCTACAGTTTGTAAAATATAGTGAGTGGAACTAGAGAAAAAGGATCAGGTTTCAGGCAGGATCTAGTTTAGTGAAGCACTAGGAGCTTAGCAATTTGAACCTGGTGGAGATTGTGTAACCCTGGTGGTGATTGTGTAACCTATCCAGGATGGTCTTCTAGGGATAGGCGGGACACATCTAGTAGATCTAAATTTGCTACAGCCTTGGCGAGCAGATATGGATCATTTCTCTTAGGCAGGACAAGTATCATGCTTTAACATTTACAGGAACGATTCAGTTCCTGCTGCCAACAAGCCACCCAGATGCACATCATTACACTGGCAAGTGGGATAGGAACAGCACATCTTCAGTGTGTTACACCAGCCTCTCACTGTGCTTCTTAGAGTGGTCTCTCTAACAGTCCCGCCTGTTGTATTACTTGTTGCTGTTCGTTTTCTCTCACTCTCCTGCCAGCTCAATCAGAAAGACCAATTTGCTTATATAATAAGCTGTAGGCTCACTGGGCCTATCATGTAAATTTTCTCAGGTTTTTTGTTTTAATAAACGAGTTTGTCATTTCAAAAGGTCAGGGCAGGGAGAAGAGTTTGACAAGAACACCTTGTGCTTCAGTGAGAAGTGTTACAAGCTTGTAGATTTGCATGTCAGAGCAGAAGCTCGGTTACATTGTTATGTATCCCACAAGAAGAGCATAGTTCACACGTGCAGTTTATTCAGAGCAAAGAGCTGACCTAAGCAAATATTTTATGAAACTATTATATTAAAAACCATACTGAAACTAGGGTACAAATTGACATAAGGAAACAGGTCTGTTCTCACCCCCTCAGGAAAACATCAGATGGGAATTTCCCTTACCTGCACTTGAGGTTTTTTTCCTATGGGAAAAATTGCAGGGCCAGGCCTGGGTAGTGTTGAGGGTAGAGTTAAAGCTACCATTGTGTTCTTAAGCATGGGCAGCGGGTAGCGTAGGCTGGGGCAGCAGCACGGCAGCCCAGCTCCCCAGCCATCAGTCAGATACAGTCAAATAGCAATCAAATTTGTAAAAATTATTTTTTAAAGGGTCCTAAATTCAAATGTAAATATTTTAATAAATCATTAAATATTTAACGATTAAATTACAAATATTTAATCCCACTGAGGATAGATTTAAACTAGGGATACAATTTGCACAGTAAGGCCAAGAGCCCACAAACATTTACTTTTTGTGGATTAACAATAGTCACATGGACGGTCCCATTAAGTTCAATGGGACCGCTCACCAGTGGTGTAGCCACAGGTGGGCCACACAAGCCGCCCTCTTAGCGTGCAGGCTCACCCGCTCCCACCACCACTGCCACTGCCCAGCTTCTTCTCTGATACAGCCCAGCGTTTGCTCTACTCTGCCCAATCAGTGCTCCTGCTGGGAGTGGAGTTAGGGCATGAAGACTTGTCTGCCCACAGGCCCCGCACCTCAACCCTACTCCCTGGCTCCAGGCAAGCCTCCAATTGCTCTCCCTAGCCGGAGCACCGGATGAGCAGATAGAACGGGGAGAGCCCCCGTATCCCAAACCTGCTTGCGAGGTGCATGCCTGGGCAACAAAGGGATCCCCAGCCAGAGTGTCCATTGCCCACAAACCTAACGGGGGGAGGCAGCCCTAATCTCTCCTGCCCCCTCTTCCACGTATTCCCTTTATTGCCCATCCACCCAAAGTCAGGTCCACCTTAATGGGTGATGCTGACCAGTTCCAATTAACCAGTGGGGGCTGGAGCAGCTCCCCTCCTGCCATGGGAAGAGGGCTGCTCCAGCTCTGTGGGCCCACTGTGGACAGGGACTGCTCCAGCCACCCAGAGCAGCCCCTATCCATAGAGAGTCTGGGTGTATCGCAGGCAGGGGCTGCTCCAGCCGTCCGGAGCAGCCCCTGCCTGCAGCAGGGGGGCCACTCCAGCCCAGCTGGGTTAACGCAGCCCTCCTGCCTATCTCCCCTTTAATCAGTTCATTGGTTGAATGTGATGTTTAACAAGTTCACCAATTAAATAGGATTTTATATCCCTAGCTATGCCACTGCTGCTCATATTGAGTTACTCAAGTGTTTAAAAAGAGTGTTTGGAAGAAAAATGACAGCCTGTGTTTCCTCATTCATTGCTAGGACCTCCAGGGCGAGTGTGTTTAGTTCCTGTGTATCTAAATAAATTCTTTAGGGAAAATAAAATTTATTTACTCAAAGACTTCAACAACTTATTCACTTAAAGACTTTGGATCAGGCTCTTGGATTTAAAAATGTAACTGTCCATTTTATTTATTTATTTTTGGTATAGTAAGGAAATTTCTAGAGTCAGAGAATGACAACTTTCACTTTCATTTTCCTTTCAGTTGTACATGCCAAACCCTAGAAAGTAGCTACTGATGCCTCACCAGCTAAAGGAGGTAGCTATAGGGTTCTTGCACCTTGTCTACATTTTAAGAGTTTGCTGACATAGTTCGAGTGGCAGATGCAATTAAATTGGTATAGGCCCTTTTATACCAGTATAACTTATTCCAGATTGGTGAAGCAAAATAAGCCATAGCAGCATAACTGCATCCACATTAGGGTTTTTACCGGCAAAGCTGCCAGTTAGAAACCACACCCAATGCTGACATGGCTTTGCCAGTAAAACTTTAAGTACAAACCAGGCCTTTATCCAAGGTGAAAACCTGGCACATTATTTACTAGCACCATCCAGCAATGGGAAACTGAAGTCAATAGTTCTATGGACACTCAGCATGGCACAGAATCTATCCCCTTTTGTTCACACCTAAACAGAGAGACTAACAGCAAAGGCACATTGGTATGCAGACAATGAAGCAACTGACTACTCCACACTTCCTGTAACACCTGAGTTTCCCTCCAGAGGGCACTCAGCCAAGCACTGAATCACTGACAAAGCATATCCAGTTCAGCTTTAAGGTCAAACAAAATCTAAGTTGAAGCAGATCCCCTACTGTTATACATTGTGGCTATGTCTACCCTGGCAGCTTCTTGCTCAAGAACTGTTTTGCGGAGGAGTTCTTGCACAAAACGTCTTCCACAAGAGCGCATCTAC
>CM057846.1:162378753-162394610 GCA_030068395.1 Apalone spinifera
GTTCTTGCGCAAGAAGCTACCAGTGTAGACGTAGCCTGTCAGTTTGTTGCAGAAACGGCACCCGTTTTGCCATAAGCATTCTGGAACAAATACAATAACTTGACTGGCATTGCTTGGTTACTCATGCTTATCCCGTTCTAATTTGGGAACATCTGTAGTTTGAATCAATGCAAACATACCCAGAGGGCGAAGGCAAGCAAATTCTGCTAACAGATGGTTAGGAAGTCATATGTCCACCCCAACTGGTAGGGGTGGACCAAATAAGTGTCCATGGAAAGATGGTATCTGTAAAGCAATAAGACGCTAGGAGTGTCTTTGTCTTTGGCTGGCATGGCACTCCCAGGGGAATGAACCAAAGGTCTCACCCAGGAAAGGGAACTTCCCTGATTTGGAGGCTTAACTGAAATTAGAACAAGTTTAGGGTGAATTTGTAGTAAGTTTGTACTGAGGTTTTAGTGTTGGAATTAGCTAAGCATTTTCTGTTATTTAAAATTTGTAATCTACTTTGCTTTGCCTGTTCTTACTTAGAACCACTTGAATCCTACTTCCTGTACTTAATACAATTACTTGTATTTACTACCAAGCCCGGTGTAAATAATTGTTAGCTGGGGGAGCAATCAGTGTGTACATCCTCCTTTCATTGCTAAAGGGGGCTTACCTAAATAATTCATTTGGGGTTCTGATCCCATTTGGGGAGTGGTATCCTGGAAAGCTGGACCCAAAACTGCATTTTCCTTGGACCTGAAGCATTTCAGCATCTGTATTGCTCCTCGGGTGGAGGGGCAGTGATCTCAGCTTGATGACTTGGCTTGGGGAGACCAGGGAGCTGGCCCAGCAGGACAGGGTAGTGAGAAGCCCCAGAAAGCAGGAAGGCGAGTGGCAGTGGCCTTGTCAGTACTCCAGGAAGCATCTCCAAAGGGTCATCTGTGACCTCGCCCCATCACAGGTACAAAATGGTCTCCCTTCAGAGTCCATCTCTGGGTGGGATCTCTAACTGTTTTCTCACTCTCCCAGAAGTAACATCATGAAAACTAGCTGAGTATCTCTGCTATGTCCACAGTTCCCATTTAGCTATTCTCAAAGCAGAGGTTATCAGACTCAAATGAGCTGCTGTCCCTACTGCTGCTCTTTCTACCACAAACAGTCATTCTCATCTCCTTTTCTAGAAAGGGTTTAGGGTCCTTTGATTCCAGCTAATTTCATGTAAACTGATTAAACTAAATCTGTTCTTTCCTCTAGGGTTCCATTCTTCCACACCTAGAACACTTACCCCTGCCATCCACCTTCCTAAAAAGGCTTCTTGCAGGAAACTGACAAGTACTAAGACATGAACAGATATGTTTTAAGGAACAGTGCTGGATTTCCTGAGAGTTGTCCAAAATACTTGTCTGAAGGAAACTGTAGGCAAAAGGGGGATGGGGGGACAGAAATTCACAGCTCACACTTGGGTCCCAAATGGGGAATATTTGAAAGAGAGAGATTCTTCCTTCCTCTTCTTTGATCTATTTCTGTACCTACATTGTATTTTATTTCATTTTTTTAAACACACACACACACACACACATACACACACACACACAGAGCGTTTGTTTGAATTTTGTTACGCTACCAGACCCTGAAGATGCAGTTCTTCTATTGACCTGAAGCTAGAGGGAAAGCTTTCCTTCACTGCCCTGTTAATATGTTTTGAGCCTGGCTTACCAGGACCACTTCTATGGTCTTCTAAGTTTGGTCTTTAACTGTTAGGTTGAGACAGTCAACAAATGCCATATATAATGGTGGTTTTGTGACATGTACAGCTCTCCATTGGTCACTTCTAGATTATATAGACCACATAGAATCATTCATAGAAGTATAAAACTGGAAAAGACCGCAAGAGCTCTTCTGTTCTAATCCCTGCAGTTAAGGCAGGACAAAGTATTATCTAGCTCATCCCTGACAGGTGTTTGTCTATCCTGCTCAAATGATGGAGATCCAACCTCCCTAGCCAATTTATTCCAATGCTTAATTACCCTGACAGTTAAGAAGTTTTTCCTAATATCCAACTTAATCCACCTTTGCTGCAATTTAAGCCCATTACTTCTTGTCCTATTCTCAGAGGTTAACAAGAACAATTAATTTCCTCCCACCTCCTTGTAATTACCATAGTATACAAGTAGCTGGATTTAAACTATTCTCTTAAGAATCCCAAAGGTAGATAGTATTAAAATAAAGTGTCCATGCTTCCTTAGTTTAATCTATTTACAGTTTTTGTCCTGATGTATTACAAAATGTTTCTGTGTTCCACTAAAGAGTTATGTCATTCCAGAAGTGGCCATGTTTCAGTAATATGTGAACAAACACTTTCTTACACACACAAAACCATACTCAGGGTGCATCTATACTGCACTGTAGATTGAAATAAGATATGCAATTTGAGCTATGCAAATTGCATATCTTATTTCGATGTTATTTCAAAATAGCTTATTTCGAAATTTGTTGCTGTCTACAAAGCACTTACATCAAAATAAATCACTTTTCTGAAACATTCCTTATTCCTCGTGGAATGAGGTTTACAGGGACGTCAGAATAGCAAGCCCGTTATATTTCAAAATAATAGACGTGCTCAAAAGACGCGGAATAGCTATTTTGGGATACCGGAAGCTTCACTGCAGTGTAGCCTTAGTAAAATGCCTGGGTATCTTACTGGATGAAAGTCACCATCCATTATCATAAGCCATCATTCATTATACTTTGGCCATTGGTTGCATAGCGTTTAAGATTAAATCAAATAAAACTATTTTTAGGATAAGCAAAGGTCAGAAATAATGCAAAGGATGATTAAATATTACCTGCTTCAGACCCACTTCTTAATGAATGACCCTCTAGCACAGTCTAGTAAAGCTGAAGTTAATTCTCTTGTAAGAGTCATGTAGCTGAGGATATTTTATTAAGAATACTTTCTGTGTTAACCTAAATTGGAAGATACTGTGAACATAGCTATCAAAGATAAAGACATGTACAATTTAATGAATTTATTCTTGGGCTTAAGCATGGGCTTTCATATTAATTAAGTGAAGTCAACAGCTTGTAGAAATTGAATTCTCTAAAGGGCTACAAAGGATGCTAGTTTGTTTTGGATAGGCCATTAAAATCAAGTCATTTGGGAGAAGGATCAAGATTTTAAAACTTCTGCCATAATTTGTGAAGCACTGTACAGATTTTCTAACTACCAACAGCATTACTTTTATGCAAGACAGCTCTCTAAGTCTTTCCTCACTATCAAAGTGTGCAAGTTTCTAAAGCAATTTCCAAATCATCTCTGCTCCAGTAATACAGCAGTTAACTTACCTGATAGGAACATTGTATGATTAAATTAACTGATGATTATAAAGTCCTTTGAAAGCCTCAAATTAATGGCATGTTTTTTGTTCAATAAATACAGTTTTATACTTGTATAAATCCATTGACTTTAATAGAGTTAACTTCTGATTCACACTGTTGAGAGATCAGCATCAGGCCCTGAAAATGCAACACCATTTTATGCTTGGACTAGATTGGCAAATCTGTAAGACACCTTTGTAGTGCCATGCTATTGTATTGTTGCTATAGGCAGAAACCAGGAATATGGGCGGTCCCCCGAGTTACGAACGCATCGACTTACAACCATTCGTACTTATGACCAACCTCCCATTAAGTGCATTACAGCCGGTCCCTGAGTTACAAACACACAATCCGCGCTTACAAACAGCGTGGTCACATTTAAATGAATGAAATCTGACTTATGAACAGATCGAGTTATGACCAAGTGTTTGGTACATCGGGGACTATCTGTATTAGATGCAGCTGAAAGGAAGAAAGGGGAGAAAAAATTAACCAAAGTTTTCCAAACCTAAAAAAAGGTTCAATTTATATTTTGAGAGAGTTGTGTAAAGGCTCAGAGTGGGTTCAGATCCAACCCTAGTGTTCATCAGGAACAGCACCTGTTAATTTGTGCACACAAATAATGGTTGATCAAGAAACTGTCAGTGTGTTTACCTGCACACATATTTTGTGCTACCTTTAGGTACAGCCCAGTGCAAAAGCTGTACCTAAAGGTACCTGAAGCCTCATGGCCCCCAAAGGACACTGGGGAGGAATTAGGACTCAGAGTTGCTGTGCTGCCCTTTGCTCCCAGCACAAGTAATTTACCACAGCCTTTGAAACCAACCCTCAAACATACACATACCTGTGACAGCTCTGCACAGCTGACTGGTGGCAAAGCACTGTCTCTTCGCATTTCTCTCTCATCCTCCCCACCCCCAACCATTTCCACTTCCTCAAGGGATGGCAAGTAACAGGTGAACAGCTCCTCCTTCTCACTCTAGTAGCAAAGTAGAGAGTATCGATACAGTCATACAGATGGTTTGGCTCATACTCCCTAGTATTTCCCAGTGCAGCTGGGTAAATATCCGGCTCTCTCTGAATCATTTTTCCCCCAATGTTCCTCTGGGCCAATATGGCTGCAAGCTTCTGCTTAAAGGGAGATTTATCAAAGGTACTGCTAGCCCAGAAGAGATGGTAACATGGCAAAAGTCTGTCAAGTCAAACTAAGCCAGTTGTGGGCTTAAGAACAAAGATATATTGAACCTTTATAATGTAACCTGAAACCCAGCAGAATTCACCGGTCTTCTGGTTTTGTCAGAAGTCCAGAGCCATGTGATGTATGGTTTCCACATGAAAAAAAAAAGCCAACTGCACATGGTTTGGGCATAAAACTTTGACAGGGGTTAAGCAATTTCAGTGTATGGGTTTTTAAAAAACATTTGACGTGAAATACCAGCCAAATATAGGAAGTGCAGATCCAAGTCAATCAGACCCATAGCAGAGCTTCTGCTAATCCACTGAAAACTCAATCCCTTCATGTTTCATATAGTGCTAATGAGGCACTTCCTTAGGATTCATTTCATGATGGCCTCATTGCACAAAGCACATTTCATAAGAATAGTCCAAGCCATAATTAAAAGCTTCAGCCACTGATCTAGAGCATTATATTAGCCTAACAATAACTCTGTAACAGAGGTTAATGTACTCCTCCTGCATCTCAGACTTCCCCAGAGAAGTCCAATTCTTGATCTAGTGCTGAGAAAGTCTGAAGGGTCAGATCCCATTTCCCATAACTAAAAAAGCTAATTCATAAGAAGCTATGAACATAATCACAGGCAATGTAATGAAAAAATCTCTAGCTATAAGGAAGAATGGGAGGTCTTGCTGGTAGAAGTTACTTGTTGCTGCCCATTTGCAAGACATCTGTAGCATTCAAGTCAATAAATAAATCGGATGTCAGGAATGGCAACACACATAAACCTGTGGGGGGAACATTTTAACCTCCCTGGCTATTAATGTATTTAAAAGTAGCCATTCTTCTAACAAAGGAATTTCACCACCCAGTTATAGAGAAAGACTGCAGAACTGGAGTTCATTTGCATGTTGGCACTGTCTTCCTGGGACTGAATAAAAACATTAACTAATTAATGCACTGCAAAAGCAATTTCCCCTGCTTTTCACATCTGCATTTCACATCAATAGCTATGAATGGGACACATCCAGCCTACTTAATTAGCTTCATTAACAAGGGTCCTAGTTAATTGATAGTTAACTATTTTTGCTGTTTATATGTATTGAATTCTGTAATTCCACTCCAACTCATCTGATGAAGTGGGTTTTACCCATGAATGCTCATGATCATGATCCTATACTTTTGTTAGTCCCTAAGGTGCCACAGGACTACTTTTGGCTTTTGAGTCAATAACGTTACTGTTGTATTTGGAATGTACCATAAAATTCCAAATGAGTGTCATATTTTAACACAGATCACAAACTCTCAGGAAAATGTACAAACACAGAAGTGCTTTGAAAACACCAAAAAAAGGAACTCTTATATAGCTTGGTATTTTGAAGAAATATGGTCAATTGACTACATCTACAACCAGTTTTTGGAGTAAGTACACAAATCCCTAATAACATATATAGCCAAGCTGTCAAGATTCAGACTCATTGGAAATGATTCCTGGCAAAGTATTTGTAACTTACGCGTAAGTGCAGCCATGTTACAGAAATTGGGTTAATTGTACGTGCTATTAGGTATTTATGTAGGCATGCATGTAACCCAGTGGTTCACTGCATTAAATGTCCTTCCCCAATAACTGGTCGATATAAATGGGCAGGAACTTATTACTGCTACCAATTAATGGAGTTGCTCTGTTAACTCACGTGGCAGAGGAACATGCTTTTAGCAATGTAAATCATGGATCAAGTGTGTACTGATACCAAGGGAAGGTTAGAGCAAGAATCGTTACATTAAATTCTCTGGGTTACAAGTGCAGAGAGTTTGCAGGCTCAATTACTTGTGACAAGTGTATATTCATTTCAGCAGGTAAAGCTTAGAACTCAGATTTTGAAAGCAAGCATTTTTTTATTGGAATTCCTCCCCCTCCCACGCCCAACCAAGTGCTAAAACATTTGGCAAGCGTCAGGCTAACAGTTAAGGCAACGACAACAAACATCGCTCAGCAGTACCAGAAACCTTTATTTTATATGCCTATCATCTCAACTAGGAACACTGCATTACAAGACTGTCTCAGCTGAAAATAAGTGTATAATCCTTCAATATTTCAGCTGGCATCTTAACACTTCAATGCATCACCATGCAATGTCGCATTGAAGAACATGAGACTGAGTAAATTCAAACAGCAGTCCCTGGCACCTCCTAGAAAGGAAGCTATAACAGATGTAAATTAGACAACAAGTAGTCCTGTAGCACCTTAGACATTAACAAATATATAGAGAGAATCATGAGCTTTCGTGAGTAAAACCCACTTCCTTAGGTGAGCAGAGAATGTAAATTAGTTGTCAACAGAGAAACTTGGGGGGGGAGGAGGGGAGGAAGTCCTGCTTAACGAGAAATTAATGGGAAGTACAAAGCTTCCCATTGCAAAACAAAAACAACCCTTCCCATGTTTTGTACAGATTTATAGGATAATAAATACAGAATAGTATCAGATCCCTACAGTGCTTTAGGATTTTTTAGATGTATGAAAGACCACGTAGGCACCCATTCCATGTATTAAAATCCATAGCACAAACAAACAAGATTGCTCATCTTTCCTTGCCAAATAAGTATTTGCCAACAAATATAATTGAGAAAATAAACCCATATGCTTCCAATATACTTAACCTCCAAAAAGATAGCCTGGGGAAAGCATGGCTAGATGATCAATGATATTGGGGGTATGTCAATATAACAAATAGATTTAGAGAGGTACATTAGACAGTAATGTGCCTGCATATACAGCCAGAATGCACAATCCATGATTAGCACTTAAAAAAGAGATGATAAAGGGCTTATTGTATGTCAGAGTGGTGAACACCCAGAGGATGCAAAGTACACTAATGCAAAGACAGATCAACTGGTAACATAATGAAATATTCATGTGAATAGACAGAGCAGAAGGGAAATAAATTTTACTTCCGCAGAAGGTGGAATTTTACATTACAGAGACAGCCATGAAAGAGAATCATATTCCGACAACAGTTTGACATACAGATCAATCCTTAGTTCAGAACAATGTAGGCTGGAATCAAAGTCTTCACAAACCAAGAGAAGAGTGTTTATTGCTCAGTATACATGAATTATTTGGTTATGCCTTTAAATTGTTAATGCTGTGCAAGTAAAAACCACCAGCAGCCCAATGGCAAGTCATTCTTCCCCACTGCAGTACACTAGGTTACCCTTACAAGCAATAGCATGGGCCAGTGTATAGGACATTAGACTGGAGTCAGGGTTCTAGTCCTTGCACTGCCAGAGTTTTGTCAGAAAAACAGCCATTTTTCCAACAAAACTTGAGGCATGTCCACACTGCAACTACGTTCTTAAGCAAGAAAATCGAAAGAACAGAGGGTTTTTTCTGGCATCGGTAATCTTCATTCTACGAGGAAGAAGCCATTTTGTGAAAGAGCTCTTTTGCAAAAAGGAGTGTGTGGATGGGGAAGAGGGAGTTCTTTCAGAAGAAGAGGAAAGAGAAAAAATCACAGGTGCCCTGGTGGCCATTCCGTCCATAGCAATCACAGCTTGCATGTGAGATGGGGTCCATTCTGGACGCTCTCTTTCAAAAAAGCAGATCACCCTTTTTATACGCTTTTGCAGTGTGGACATGCTCTTTCAGAAGACGTTTTTTTGGAAGATCTCTTCCAAAAAAAGCTTCTTCGAAAAGAGGCCTGTAGTCTAGATGTAGCCCTACTGACCTAGTGTGTGATCTTGGCAAGACATTTTATCTCTTTTCCATCTCACTCTTTGTTTATTGTAAACATCTCAGGTCAAAGATTGTTTCTCCAGTATTTAACATAATGGGGTCATGATCTCATTTGGAGTTTGCAGGCACTGCCTTAACAATAATGTAGCTGACCACCCACAGATGAAAAAATATTTCCATCGACAAACCAAATTTCAGATTGGCGAAGTAAGAAAACATGTTGCTTCAGAAATTGTTGCTTCAGAAATTGTCAGAAATTTGTGTTATACAGTTGCATGCCTCACTAAGGAATTTTTAAGCAGCGTTGTTACTTTTAAAGGAACAATGCATCTTGGAGGTTCTAAATTACACCTCTGCTTCACCAGCCCCAAAGAGAGTGTGGAACTAGAGAAGAATGGCAAAGAGCCCAAGAATGACACGGGTTAATTGCTATGGGAAAGAAGTAGGCATGGATTTCCTATCTATGGCTAGCAGCACTAGCCTTATGCCATCCTTGAGGTCAAGTGAGTACAAGAAATTTGATTATGACCAGCACTGTGTGGAGATACAATGGGGAGAGGAACACTGTGCACCCATGCCCCCTTGTACTCCACATAGGAAAAAGGAACAAGCCTCTGTGACATTTGTGGCTAGCAGAGAGCTTTTCAAAATCTGTTGCAAACAAGTTGAAAGTGTTATTCTCAAACACAAAACCTCCTCCAGAATTCCCTCCACTGCATTAACAGATGTCTGAAGTTGCACAGAACCAAAGATGGAGGAGTAGATACCTTATTCAAGTCCATTTCAAGTAATTAGACACACATCAAAGACAGCTTAAATTCATTCATTCAATGAACCCCTATGTGCAAGTCACACTGATGACATGATGAGACATTTCCAGTATTTTGGTAATACTAGTGCTACAGTGATGCAAGTAACAGAGATTATGTTTGACATGAAAGGACTCTGCCACGGTCTGCGGCTAAACAGCATCCCAGAGAGAGCTGCGCTTCAGGAGCAACATAACTCTTATACTAGTATGCAAAAATTCAGTGTGTTACCTTGGGATCTTTCAGGGTGAACAGCATTAGTCACACAGAAAAGTGTTAAAGTCGAAGCCTTAGACGAGGGTGTGCATTGCATTAACTCATGCTTTGGGGCACCACTACAATACCGCTGATCATTAGTAAATAAATAAATGCTCAGGTCAAGCATAGAGCACCCTAAAGAGTTACATGAAAATAGCTGCCTTGGGAGAGGAGGTGCCTCCCCATTTTTGTCTGCAGGGGGGTTCAAAGGCAAGTGACTTTAGATTAGTGAGATTGTACGTGTCTCTTTGAAACACAGAGTCCTTTGACATAAAAGGGTAAGATAATTGTAGAGGAACTAGCTGCTGAGAGGGTTGGGAATGGCATACACAACACTTTGCCTCCAACTCTCCAGTGGCCAAGAGTCACCGCTTTGTAATCTATGGAAATTAATTCACAGTAACTTCTCTAGTGATGAGGGTTCAAAATGCCTGAACAGAGCTGTTCTGTGAATGCACTGCTTCCTTACTGAATTTTGTAGGTGTCAAGAGGCCATGGGCAGGGCCGGCCTGAGCCATTTTGGTGCCCCAGGCCCGGGCGCTGCGCCACCCCTGGGCGCACGGCGCATGCGCGGGCCCGCCCCCACTGCCATCTTACACCGGGGCCTGCCCCCGCGCAGCCCCTTACAGCTGCCATCAGGCGCCCCCCATCGGTTGGCACCTGAGCAGCTGCCCAGCTCACCCACCCCTTAGTCCGGCCCTGGCCATGGGGAGACTTCTTCTGGGTCTCACAACATACTATAGAGGAGGCCTGCATTTTTTTTTTCAGTCTTGAGTTCTGCGCTGTGGACAGCAGCCATTTTCATCTACCTCATCTCCACAGAGGCCAACCACTGAGCAGATAACCACTGGAAGTGGACATTGCAGAAGATGGCTGAAGCACTGTACAATGCTGAACTGCTGTGTACTGTACTGTTCTGTGATAAACGAGAATGTTTTCCAAGGTTCTGCTGCAACACCTTCAAGAGCATTATGTTCCCTGAAAAGCAGGGAAGTGTGAGATACCTCTGATGCTGCTTTATGAGGATTCTAAGCTGAATGAGTCTCATGCCATAAGCACAGCTCTTGTGTCACTGTGTCTTGAATTAGTGTTGCAGAGTTCCTTAAAAATCCCAAAATAACTACAGCTTCCTCTCTCTGGTGTATTTCTGGAATACAGAGAGACACTACTGTTGTTAGCCTACGTGATATGCATCATTTAGCTTTCTTTGATTAATTCAGTAGCTTTCCTTGGGTTTTGAGGAAAATGTATAAGGGGGTAGACCAAGTATACAGACAGGCGGAGGTTAGGGCAAACAATGTCTCACCTGCAGATATCAATATACCTCAAAAGAGAAAGGGTTTAAAAATAAGTTCATTGAGGCTCTTTATTAAAGTTTGAATATTTTTAAATCTGCCTAGAGTTGAGAACACAATTCTGCTCTTCTCCTTGTCAAAGGCAAATGGACACCAAGAAGTAATGAGTTATGTCACATAAGTGATCTCCACAGACAGCCTGCGGTGAGTCATCTGAAATGTGGCACCAGTGTTAGACAATGGCATGGAGCACAACAGAAGTGAGATGGGAGCCCTGCATCGGATGGAGTCCCTCAAACATTTCTAAACCAACTCAGCTTATGTCCACTTTAAAGAAATTCTCCCAGGTAGGTCTACTTTCCAAACCCATCTTTACCGGAGAGGCTTGTCTATGTATTCTTACGAGAATTCTGCACATCAAAACTGAAGAATATCAGCAACAGTAGGCGGAGAACAAGGAAAGAGAGGAAGAGTTTATAAAAAGGAGCAGAGGCTATTTCAGTGAGAAAACAGCAATGCTCCAAATACAACACTCCTGAGCCCCAAAGCATTCGTCACTGCTCTGAAATGTGCCGAGCGCTCGATGATGCTACATATTTTAAAGAAGCGTTTATCAGAGAAAACAAAGCGGTGTGGCAGGAAATAAATATAAATGTATTGAACAACAAAACATAACAATCCCCAAGGCAGTTACCACAGCTTGCAAAAGACAATCTATTTTTCCTGCAGCCTGTATTTTAATCTAGATATCCCTTATTTTGCAATGTAAAAACAGATCTTGGTCTCCCACAGGGCAAACATTAGGTATCCTTCTACTCCTTCCCACATCATTCCCTTTTATTTAAAATAAAAACCATGGTGTCAACTCGTATATCTCTTAAAAAACAATAAATGGTCTGGTAGTACTTAATAAACTAACAAAACACGTAGATGGTATCATGAGCTTTCGTGGGCACAGCCCACTTCTTCAGATGGCTGGTCATCTGAAGAAGAGGACTATGCCCACAAAAGTTCATGATACCATCTACATGTTTTCTTAGCGTATAAAGTGCTACCAGACCATTTGTTGTTTTTTAAGTTTATCCTGTACAGACTAACTCGGCTACGCCCTGAAGCTTCATATATCTATGTTCTTCACTCAGGATGCATCTACACTGCACTGCACCATTATTTCAAGATAACTAGTGTTATTTCAAAATAACAATGTGTCTACAAAGCAATTACGTTATTTTGAAACAAATCTGAAATAACGGACAGCTTATTCAAAAATCTGTAAACCTCATTCCACAAGGAATAATGCCTATTCCAAAATAGCTATTTTGAAATAAGGTGTGTGTAGACACTCCACTGCTGCTATTTTGAAATAATCCCTTTCCAGGGCAATTCTAAGTTGTTCCTTCCCAGTGCTCCCTGGGGCTCTAAATTGAAATAGCACGTCTACATTAGGGAAGCCTGCCTCAGACTAATTTTGAGGCTTCCCTGCAAATGTAGACGTGCTATTTTGAAATAAGCTATTTCGGAATAACTATTCCGGAATAGCTTATTTTGAAATAGCCATGCAGTGTAGGTGTAGCCTCAGAGTCAGTGCTCCAAAGAATGCAGATGCACACACACGCAACAAAAGTTATTTCAAAATAGTAACTCCCAAAATAACTGTTTTGAAATAACGTGTGTGTCCACACTACAGGGAATCCTCAAAATCAGTCTGAGTCAGGCTCCCTTAATTTGAATGCTCTACCTTGACTTAGGAATCACTGGGAGTAATTACTTCGAATGACTCTGGAGAGTAGCTTCAAAATAGCAGCAGTGGAGTGTCCACGTTAACACTATTTCAAAATAACTATTTTGAAATAAGCATTATTCCTTGTGGAAAGCAGGACTTATTATTTTGAAATAACCAGCCCCAGATTCCTGAGGCTTTGCCATGGATGAGAAACATGGAACCTGAGTATATTCAAAGTGTAACTTGCTTTGTTTACACAGTCTTGGGGCAGAGGTGGTTGATCAGTATTCAAGGCTTCTTTTAGGAATCTCAGCCAAACACCACTGCCCAGTTCCCAGCACGTAACTATCTTAAAAATTGACTCCAAGGTTGTTAAACTCTCCTGTTGCTTGGACAGGCCCTTAATCCTGGAACCTTGCATAACAAAACTACCATTATCACATAGTACTTCCTGCAAGACTGAAGATTTGCTCACACGCCAATAAACATAGACTTGGAAGACTATGTAATTGTACAACACTTGGCGATATCTGCCATAACAATATTAATTCTACAGAATATTTCTTAGACATATAATCACTTGTCTTTATCTCAACCATCTTGTTAATAGGAAGAACTTACTATGAACTATATTTATCGATGGAAATGTGCAAGCAATGTTTGTACTATCAATGTTAAAAATTTGTCCTCAGCAGTGTCCCACAATCTGCTCTTCAGCAACTCCTTTCCTCATAATCCTGTAATATGGAAAGGTTTTAACAAAAATTGTGCTGTTAAAATAAAGTAGAAAATGAACAATTGTTTGACCTCTTCAAGTGAAGCTGCAATATCAGATTATGGATTGGACCTCCCTGGTCTGGCACCCCTGGGACCTGACCAGTCGTGGATGAGGGAATTTGCAGGACAACGGGAGGTCCCCTGACACCAACACTTCAGCCCACTTCCCCTTTCCGCTGCCAGCTCCTTTGGTCCAGCCGGGATGCCTGCTGGCCAGCCCTGGCTCTATTGCCTGCTGGGTGGCACATGGCCTGGCTGCGCTGCTTCTGCCAGGCTGCCGTGGCCATGGCCAGGTTTCACCTTTCAGGCTGCTGCAGCCGCAGTCCCAACCTCACTGCCAGGAGGCACATGGCTCCAGCTGAACTGATTCTGTCGAGCTGCCGCAGCCCTGACCCAGCTTCCCCTCCTGTGCTGCTGGGGCTGCAGTCCCAGCTTCGCTGCTCGGTGGCAGAAAGTCCCAATCCCGCTGCCACCGCTGCTCAGGCTGCTGCCACCCAGAACACTATGGCCCCACCAGGCTGACACAGCTCTGACCAGGCTTCCCCTCCTGAGAAGCTGTGTCCTGGTCCTGCTGCTAGTCAGCAGGCATCCCTGATAGTTCTCCAGCACTGCCCAGGCTGCCCTGGCACCTCCACTGCCCTGGCTGCTGCAGCCACACCGCCACCAGACTCACCGGATCCCCAGCTGCTGGTCCTCCTGCTCCAGGGTTCTCTCATCCAGGAACATCCATGGTCATGCTGGACCACAGATGTTGCCAGACCAGAGAGTCCTGGTTAAAGGAGGGGCAACCTATACTTTAAGAATACCAATGGGCATCACTTGTATACACAGCTCTTTGCATTTCCAACTCAAGGAGATCCAGATGATTCCAGTAAAGTGAAACGCTGGCCTTCATTTGTGTCTCCATATACATTCCCTTGTGAAGACTTCTTCCATTCTACAAGGAGGCCGACTTGATCCCCATCCCTATACTGTCTTCATTAATTTATCACTTGACATTTGCAGTCTCTCTTTCCCACACATTAGCCTCCCCGATCTGAGTGTGCAGTAGGTGAAAGCCAGGATGTTCAGGAGCTTGTAACTACATTCCCTGTCTTGAATTATTTCCTTTGCTTCGTGTCATCCATTAAATCAAATGCAAATTGCGGTTCAGAATTGGAGACTACAGCAAAGTGATTTTTTGGTTTGTTCAGAGGAGAAAAGAAGACTGAAAAATGACCAGTTCAGAATAAGATAAACAGCCCCAGGAGTTCAAGAAGGAGTCTGCAACAAAGCTCGTCTTTCCGCATTCTAAAAGAGACACCAGACATAATAAAAATGAGCAGTCCCATGGCACGTTAGAAACTAACAAATATATTATCGCATAAGCTTTAAAAATATATATATATACGACTAATCTAGCAGCACCTTAAAGATGAACAAAACACATAGATAGCATCATGAGCTTTCGTGGGTACAACCCACTTCTTCAGATTAATTCTTTTTTGGATTGATTTTATAGCCTCCCTTCTTAGGAAATATGAGCAGGTTATATACTTCCTGCTGACAGTTTGATAAGAGCCACCTATTTGACTCTTTTTTGGTCTTTGATACCTTCCTGCGATAGATATAAAGGTAGCAGGATTACTCTCTAAAAACTGGTTCAGGAAAAGGCATTTTAGTAAAGTAATAATCCAGGGAATTAGAAGTTTAAGGCAAAGCAGTGATCAAATGCCCCAAATCTGGAGCATGAGGCAATTACCTGCTCCAGATACAAACCAAATGCCAAATTGTAGCCATACTCTGGCACAGATTGGTCCCCTCCAGTAGCTACATATGCTGTAGCTGCAATATTTGTCTTCTAGTAACAGATCAACAGAGATAACTGATGGTGCTGGAGAGGATTCTTGGGACCATTGGGAGCCCTTTACATAAAGCTTGCCACCCAGGTCCAAGGGACAGTTGAGACAATTGCCCTAAAAAATTGGGATGCTCAGCCCTTCCTGATCTCCCTGTCAGAAATGATTTATTAAGAGACTTCTGAGGAGCAAATAGCATGCCTATAGCCTGGATCATAGTGCTCCAGTGTCTTCAAGGACATTTCCCAGGACAGACTTCCCCCTGCCCCCCTCAAAGGTATCTCCACCTCAACATTTCCTCATCTCAAGTTATACAAGCAGAACACTATGCTTGACAATCAACAGACTCACATCCTCAGTGTTCCCTCTAATTTTCTCCATCCATGTGTGGAACAAATTGTTATATGCACTGCGGCATGTGTAGATGTGCACCACTAGTAGGGTATGTCTACACTACAGCACTAATTCAAACTAACTTAATTCGAATTAGTTAATTCGAACTAAGCTAATTCGAATTAGTGCATCCAGACCTAAAAACTCATTCAAATTAGCGTTTTGCTAATTCGAACTAGCATGTCCACATTGAGTGGACCCTGAACCGAAGTTAAGGCTGGCCGGAACCAGGACTTAGAGTGTGGAGATGCTGCCTCAGGCTAGCCGAGGGCTGCGCTTAAAGGGACCCGACCCCCCACCCCGGACAGACAGTTCTCAGGGTACCCCGCTTGCTGGTCTACCTTGATGAGGGACAGCAAAGCATTTGTGTCTCAGAGTGCTCTGCTTGCCCTCACTCGGGGCACCATGGAACCAGACCAGCCCCCAGGGACTCTGCTGTGTCTCGTGGACACGTTGCCAGCAGCCTGGCTGCACTCTGCAGGCTGCCATCCGGG
>CM057846.1:162404347-162414596 GCA_030068395.1 Apalone spinifera
CCAGGAGAGGCTCCGTGGGGAGCAACTGATGAGCTGGTAGGGCTCACCTTGGCAGAGGGGGACCAGCACTGGAGGAGGAGAGAGGAAGTAGCCCAGGGCAGGGTGGTGAACTTAGCCCATGGGCTGACGAGTTTAGGCCGACAGCCCCATCAGCCAGAGTTGGACCACAGCGTGGTCCAAGTCCTTAGGGTCCTGGGCTGGGGCCCACGAGTGAGGGTGGGCCCGGCCCCCCTCTCTCTTCCGTCTCGTGTGGAGGAAAGACCTGGCGAAAAGCCAGTTAAAGACCATTGACGCCACCGGCCGCCGAGGAGCTGGTCAGCTAGGCACAAAAGGGCATGATGCCCAGAACTGTAAGGGGCTAGGGACCCGGGACATCGGGTCCACCCCAGGCGCACGGTCACAATCCCCTATTGTCAGGATTTGCATTATGGTAGCAGAGCAGAAGGTCAGTATGCCCCTTTATAAAACAGCCATACTGGAGAAAATTATTCTAGGAGTAATTCTCAAAAACATAATACCCCAGCAGGGAGGTAAAAAAAGCTTGAGTACCAAAATGTCTATTGGTCCGTAACATAACATGTGAGCTGTAATAGACAGCCTGAGCTGTATCCCCAAAAAATGTTCTAATATGTCTTACTAAACTTAGAATCAGTTGTGACTTAAATTTCATGTGATTTCTAGAGGTATAAACTGTTGGTTGCTCAGAGTGGACACAATCCACATCTTCTTTTTAGCGCTTGTTTAAAAGAGTATTACTCATAACTTGGTAATAAAAGGTACAAGAAAGAACAAAAGTAGAGAGAGAACACTATGTGTGTTTCCCCTTTAATCAATTGCATCGCCTCTGAAACCAGCAGAGTTCTTAGAAATGTAAACGTGCAGTGCATAGGAAAAAATCATAAGCATTTCACATTACCTACACCACACAAATGAATACTAAATAACAGCAGTGTGTCCATTAATATTCAATGGGGACAGTGCAAAAGGGTTTTGCGGACAAATTATTATGCAAGACTAGAAAGGGAGGATGTATTGACTTTCTGGGAAAGAAAGCAGTACAGTGTCTGGATAGGAGATACTTGAGCTCGTGAGGTTGAACTGAATCTGAGCTAGAAGGGGGGGAATTTTCCCAACATCTCTCTCCCACTCAATATTATGTTTAGTAATCTGAGGTGAGTTTATGTCAAATTCTCTTTAATGTTTGTCTCCAGAGAACTTGATTTTGATTAAGCTATCTGAATGAGTTGTTCCATATCCAGAATGGGGGAAGCTTGCATTCTGATATCAGAAGAGGCTGTGTCAATAGACGTAGAATTCATAGATTATAAAGCCAGAAGGGACCACTGTGATCATCTACTCTGCCCTCCTTTATAACACAGGTCACAGAATTTCCCCAACAAATTCCTAGAGCGGATTTTTTTTTAAATCCAGTCTTAGTCTAAAAAACCACCAATGTGGGGACTCCAGCACAATCTTTAATAAATTTGCTCCAATGGTTAATTACCTTCATTGTTAAATTAAAGTAACAGCCTGAGTACTGAGTCCAAAGCAAGGGGATGGTGAGAGCTCCCCAGAAAAGTGATGCGACAACACTGGCTGAAGTCAGTGTGAACGCAGAGGGAATTTGCTGGAGCTGCAGGTTGCCAGGCGCTATTCAGGCCTTCCCTATTAAAAGATGTTTAAATCTTCCTAGCGATACGTACAACATTGATGGATTTTAGTTATATTTTTAAAATATATAGGAGTGATTATAGTTTATAGGGTACAGTCTTACAGGGTAGGATGTGTGCATTTTGATTTAAAAATTGCATAGTGAAATACCGCATAGATTTCCTACACAGTTATGGAGCCATATATTAGACTAAATACATAATGCATGAAGTCATTTTAACTATATTTATTTTGACAAGTATACACTGCAGATAGGAGAATGTATTCCAGCTCTCGGCATCTTTAGATCTGTTTTCTGAATATCTAATGTTTATTCTTCATGTGCATTTTATGTGTGAGAAGGAAAACATTCTAAAATCTACCTTAACCTCATGGATACTGATGGGTAGCAGAGAAACAAGAAACAGTTGAAATACATCTCATTAAGGTGTGCTACTTTACAGTTTTTGTAGGGCCTTTTGTTGCATGTAACATTATGTAAAAAGGAAGAAGGTAGCATATAGTTAGGTTATTTTTCTCCTACTCCTTTTCCACAAATGTACATACTGTGCTTTAGTACAAAATCTTCTTGATTAAGCTACTTGAGCAAGGCATAAAATAGAGCTGACTTCTGGTTTTTTGCACTGCAAAGCAAAATTGTCTGCACCAGTTCATGAATCATTTCAATAAAAATATAGTTAAGTTTCAATAACTGTTTTTTTAGCGTTGGAACACATAAAAGATTTGGTGCATTCAGTTTCAGTTCAGCGCATTATAAAGGTATTTGAAATATTTTGAGCGAACTTTGCCTTTCAAAACACCCTCAAAATTCAAATGTGTCTAGATCCAGGATCTTGGTTTGGATCTATTTCTACTTTTAACAATGTGATCTATCAGCCCATGAGAAATTTTTCAAGTGCTTTAATAACTTTAGTGATTTCGGAGCCTAACTTCCGCTGAAATACAAAGTAGACTTCAGCTCCCAAGTGCTTACAGGCTAGATTCATAAAGGAACTTAGGTGTTGTGATGTTCAGTCTTGTTGTGTTGACGGCAGTTGAGGCCTCGTCGAATAATCGAGCTCTGAGAAGACAGTCATCCCTAGTCGACGTAGGAAAGCCACTACCACCGCCAGCGTTTTGGAGAACATCCTTGGGGCTGACAAAAGGCCGAATGGCAGGACTTTGTACTGATAATGATCGGAACCCACCAGGAATCGGACGAAGCGCCTGTGGGCCGGATGAACGGTCACATGGAAATAGGCGTCTTGTAAATTGAGGGATGCAAACCAGTCGTCTTTCTCGAGTGCCGGTATGATGGTCATTAGTCTCCTCCTGAAATGTAGTTATTTGTATTTATAGGAATTTCTATGTTCATGGAAATTCTGTGCTTCCTAGCCACAAAAAGGTCAAACGACAGACTACATGGCTTACCTACTAACCACTGCTTCTTACCATTTTGATAGCTATTGCTGTGGAAAGTATTTTACTTGGGATACTTAGGGAACAGTTGACACATCTGACAATGCAGAATGATCAGTGAAATAGCAGCCTTCACAAAAATATGCTGCTTTATAAATATTAATGGCCCAGACCTTCCCTTCTTGCAGGAAGGGACCGTGGGGTAGGATATTTCCAGGATGACTTTCCTGCAGGCCCGCCGGTGCGAGAGGACAAAGGGGACAATTTCCCTGGGCCTGGCTATTCTAAGGGGTCCAGGGTGCCTGGCTGCCACCACTGCTACTGGAGAAGCAAATGATTCAAAGGGCATACTGGACTGATGCCACAATTCTGCAGAGCACTTAACTTTCACCACCAAACCGCTTATGGATAGGTAACAAATCCCATTGATTTCAATGGGCCTTAAGCATGTGCCTAAGTGCTTTGCTGAGTCAGGTCCCATACGAACATTTCTGTACAATCACTAAGGCTGCATTTAGTTGCTTGTAGGCATGGCTTTCTTAGGTGATCATTCTCTCCATACCTTTTCATTGCAATGTAACTGATTTAGTTAAAAAAAGATACCTTTTGTTTTTATTTTGACCCATTTATTTGTTGAGTTGCACAAAGTAACAAATGTGCACTACACGCACTGAAAGGCGAGGAAGACAAGTACTAAACTGCCCAGAAATTCTACAACATAAGCATTACAGAAACTTCCTACTTCATGAGGGAGGTTAATTACTGCATTTGATGGTTCATTTTGCGCTTGATACAACAAGCTTTTATCTTATTAGGTGCTCACACAGTATGTTGTCTCTAGCAGTGGTATAGGTATCACAGAGGAGGTACTGAGCATGAATAATTGTGTGTGTTTTTACTTACCTTTACCGTTTACTTTCTAAATTTCATCCAAATGAAATGATGTTACAAAAAGCATCACCCCAGACAAAAAGCAGTTCACCCCAGATCTCTTCACCAAATTTACCTTACATCTCTTGAAAACCATGAAGACCTAAACGTGCAGAGATCACATACAGAGGCTTCCTAACTAATCTGTTGGGTGTTTACAATGCATCATTATCATCATAGTATCTGAATCCCATAGGATGTCAGTGAAGAGATTATGCTGATTAATTATATACACAACAACCTGCCTCTAGACCACCAGGTGGATGATTTGATAGAAATTACTGAAATTAAATGAAATAGGTTTGAGAAAAGCAAAGAGAAAAATATGCAATGGCTACATCGACAGCCATGAAAGTGTTAAGGAAATGGGTATTCTCACTTATGCTTAAGGCCCTTTGTTCACATAAATATAGTTACGAAACCTGTAAAACTATACATTCACTGATTTGTCTGTGAAAACTTAGTGCCAGAAAAATGAACAGTTCCACATATCTGCCATCTACTGCCAGTGCTTGCTTCTTTGTTATTCATAATGGACCATATTCATCCACCGTGCCACTTCAGTGGAGACATAACAACAATAAAGTTCCCCCAATGTACTTTGTTCTTAAGCAACAGGGTCTGAGTTTAAAAAAATCCAAAATGCAAATCAGAAAAAATATAAAACTTAAGTTTTTAAAATGTCATTTTTGGCTGCCTTCCCAAACACTAGGCCTATTTAGTTCAACACAGCAGCCATCTGGCTTTACTGTCCACGATATACCATTCCCCATATGCTTATGCTTAGCAGTACCTAACTAATTTTCTGATACAGAATGTAAATGCCATTGAGTCTGAATCCATGCAATCAATAATAGGGCCATATGTTCCACTTGTCTAAAAAAACATCCAACACAGACATAATAAGTTGGTGTGTTGCATTATGCATGCCACATGAAAACTATGTTGTTGCAAACCACAGCTGAAAGTGCTAAGTGCTAAGACATAACAACAATAAAGTTCCCCCAATGTACTTTGTTCTTAAGCAACAGGGTCTGAGTTTAAAAAAAATCAAAAATGCAAATCAGAAAAAATATAACACTTGAGTTTTTAAAATGTCATTTTTGGCTGCCTTCCCAAACACTAAGTCTATTTAGTTCAACATATATTAAAATATATTCCAAGGAGACAAAACCCACAAGTACTTTGTTTGGAATAAAGAATAGCATAGCACATATGAGACCAAGGGTGGATAAGTATGCAACGAGTATATCTGAGTTTGTTGCCATCAGAGGTAAAATTCACACCCCAATGCCATTTTAAATTGCCCTACCCCTTCCCCCATTCCTAGAGTAATTCTCCGTGACAGCAAATTGTTACAAGGAAAAAAAAGGAGAAAAAAACTAAAGCCCTTTAAGAAGCTAAAGTAAATGTTGAATAGTTTGTGACTCCTTCAGGTTAGTATATGATCCAACTGATTTTACTCACTGCTGAAGTGAGGGAGAGGAGTCCTGGCTATTAGCAAATCCTAAGTCCTGACAATGTTTTTATTAAGAATGCTGTGAGTGGGAAGAGCCTTGGGCCTCTACAATCTCTCCCCACTGAGTTGGTAGATGGAGAGTAATACTAGAGTACAGTGTGCTCCTAAAAAAGGGCTTTAAAGAGCTGTCCCTGAGTAGAAAATGCTGTCTGAAGGATGCTGGGAAGATTAAGCCTGTGGGTCACATAAAATTAAGGGCCCAAAGAAATTCTTCTATTTGAAAAAGGCTATTGACTGTGTACTGAAGAAGGTTTTGTAGACTGAGATCACTCAGCAATCCAGAGAACTTCACTTCAGAGTAAAGTCCAAGGAATAACCAATGGGTGAAAAGTACAGCACTTCCTGCTACCATGAAAGGGAACTTTGGTCATCTTGTTATATAGGTCCCAGGTCAAGAAGATACATGCCCATGAAAATAATTACTCTATCTCTGTCTTTCTTTTTTCCTACCATATCTGTGGTAGGCAGGTCTTCCTGATCCAACAGTGAGTACCTGGTGGCATACTGAAAAACTCTAATGTGCCACTATGATGTAGGTATCTACCAATGGCACATTAATGATGCTTAAGGTGATGGTAACTTACAGTATCTTCCACTGCAACAAGCTTTTTACCATTAGTGGCATTACAACCAGCTGCCTTGATGAGCCTAGTGATAGGAGGATCACAGAGTTGAAAGGATAGTTTACCTTTGTGCCTTCTCCCCAAGATGCATTGGGCACCAGCAAGATAGCCCTAATCATCACTATTGAAAGGAAAGTTTTGCATCAAGAACAAACGAAAGACTATTCATACAAGGTGCAGCTCTCTCAACAAAGTTTGGAATATATCATATTATAGTCTTTGATAGGAGTTACAATTGTTCAAAATGTGTGTGACAAAATGTGATTGAATGAATGTACCCAACTAAGTGAATGAATGTACCCTACTAAATGAACAGTTAGATCAGATGTTACAAACAAAACATTCCTAGCGGGAATGGAAAAGAATCGCAAAGTAGTCCTTTGGATTCAAAAATAAATGATTTTAGAAAAGAACCTCACAAACAGATTATTGTTACCTATTCTACTATCCCTGCTGTGACTCTGCCTTTTAAATGTATTAAGAGCATGTTGGCTCTTAATGAATTTACAAGGCTAAAGCGCAGCTGAAGGGACCCAGTGCAAGCCTAGGACAACTGATTCCCAGCTTGTGCTGGGTCCCTCCTGCTGTGCTTTAGCCTTTTTAATTTATTAAGAGCCAACAAGCACTTAATCCATTCATGCAGAATATATTTTATAATTTATCATTAAATAATGAATGCATGTCATCTTACTATATATTTTAGAAATGTGTGACTGTCTGTGTGCCCTCCATCTGTGAGGCCATTTGTTCAAGAACTCCTCCTAAACGGTAAGAGCTAGGACCACCAACTTTGGTATGTAGCTTCCTCTTACCATAATTTAAAGTAGGGCTGTTAGATACCAGGTAATTGAATAGTCGCGTAGTCACATGCATTTTTATCAGTTACATGACTATTCAATAGTCCCTGGCAGCCACTGCACTCTGGCCCCACTCCCGGGGAGCCCCCTGCCACCCTGCACTGCTGCCTCTGTATCAGAGGCAGCAGCAAGGGGTGCCAGGCAAGGGAAGCCAGTTTAAAAACCAGGTCCCTGAGCAAACAGGTTGCTTGCTGCCTCTGCTAGAGAGGCAGCAGTGCAGGGTGTCAGCAGTCCCTGTCCACCATGATCCAAGCTCCCCATGGATAGAGGTTGCTGCCATGGACCAGCCTCTGTCCACAGTGGGCCCAGTTCTATGTGGACACAGGCTGCTTGGTGGGATGTGGAGCAGCCTCTGTCTTCAGGGAGCTCAGACCCCCCGTGGATAGGGGCTGCTGCTGAAAAGTAGCCTCTGTCCATGGCAGGCCCAGACTCACCACAGACAGAGGCTGCTCCTTGGAATGTGGAGCAGCTTCCATAGGATGCAGAGCAGTCTCTGTCCATGGGGAGCTCAGACTCCCATGGAGAAGGTCTGCTTCACAGCAGCCTCCCCTGCCCTTCCCAACCCCATGCTGCTGCCTCTGATAGAGACAGAAGCATGGGGATGGGGCAGCAGCATGGGGGTGGGGCAGGTGGCACAGTGGAGCTGATGCTGGGGGAGCCAGTTTTTAAGCCAGCTCTCCCCACCTCTGGCTCCTGCCCCTTCCCCCCACTGCTTCTGTAGGAGGCCACAAGGGGGGTAGGCAGGCCCACAGGAGCTGCAAAATATGGTCCATAGGCTGAATACGGCCCACTAAGCCACCAGATCCAGCCCATGGATGCAGCGAGGAGCCCCAGGCAGGCTCTCCTGCTTGCCCCGCAGCTCTGCACACCGCTCAGAAAAGTGGCTGTGGGGCCATTTCTCTTTCAAAACTGAATCTGGAGGGGAGGATGGAAAGGTTTCAGGTGCTGCCTCCACTCCCAGCACAATCCCACTGGCCAGTTCCTGGCCAGAAATTGGTCAATGGGAGCTGCCTGTCTGAATAACATGCAGCACACAAAGCACCACCCCCACCCCCATCCGGCCCAGTTATTCACACAAGCATGTGGATCTGCAGCCTGTGTAGGCATGGGGCGGGCTGGCAGGCAGGCAGGCAGGCTGGCAGAGAAACTTTTTAAGCTCTGCAAGCATTTAGTTCTGCAGGCAGGCAGGCTGCTTGGGAAGCTGGCTGGTAAGTGTAGTGGCCAGAGCCTGCCACTGGCACTCCAGTCCCTCCCTTCCCCAACCCTCTGCCCCCCTCCTGCACCCATACCTCCTCCCAGATCTGGCACCCCAATCCCCTTCCCACCATAGGTCACTACCCAAACTCTTGCACCCCAGTCCCCTCCCCTAGATCACAAACCAAAGCCCCACATCCCAGTCCCCTGCCCTAGGTCACAATTGCCTCCTTCACCCAAACTCTTTCCTGCACACCACTCTCCTCCTGCACCCCAATCCCTTACCCCACACTCCCTTCTGCACTCAACCTCCATCCCAGACCCCACATCTCCTCCATTAATATTATGGAAGAGTACAGCCCTCGACCACTTTCCAAAATCTTGAATGGACCTGCCCACCCCTGTGATACATGCAGAGGGCTGGCTTGAAATCTGGCTCCCCATGCATATCGGCTCCAGCCTGCCCCTTTCATCCTCCACACTGCTGCCTTTCTATCAGAGGCAGCAGTGGGGGGAGGCAGATCCGGTGCTTGTGGGGAGTCTGCTTAAAGCCAGCTCCTCATGGGCACTAGCTCCCACTTCCTTCCCACCCCCTGGATGCCTCTGATACAGAGGCAACTAGGGAGGGGGAATGCATGTAGTCCATAGGATTATCCAATAAGCCTAGACTTATCAGTTAATCATTTACTCAACTATAAGCTAAAGTCCCTAATTTAAAGCAAGGTCAGGATTTGATTGTGCCTGGATAATGGGATGTGCATTGAATTTGATTGTTTCTTGTAAAATGGAAGGGGAGAGAGTTGGTGAGAGGGAGTTATTCTGCAGGATGATCACTGGGGTGGGGGCAACAAGGGGTCAGACATGGGAAACAGGACAGCTAACACCCCATTGAGCCAGCAAGAGGCAGGGGTGGAGAAAGGGACAGCTATCTACTATATATTCAGAGTCTTATTGTGTCTGTCTTTCCTCCCGCTGGGAAACATGTGCCCCTTCCCCAGCTATGTCCGCTGCAACTGCAGTGGCACTTCTCACCTCACCGCAAACTGCTGCAGTGAGAGAGCTGGAATTGTCCTCTCTCCCTGGGGCAGCCTGCATATTGAACCCCTCATCTCCAGCCCCACCACAGAACAATGATTTAAATAGAAAAAAAAGAGAAAACTTATTTGAGTTATAAGCATGAGCAAGATGGGGTAAATCTTCTAGTTATGTACTGTAGATAACATTTACATTGTCACAGTACATGTTCATCCAGACCAACACTTTTAACATTAAATATTTTATATATAAATAGCACAGTTGTCTGTCTTTCTCCTCCCTCATCAACTTCTCATTATCTGTAGAAGGTCTTCCCTGACGACTGAGTTTAGTTATTGTGGTATGCTCCCTGTTAGAATTGTCATTGTATTGTACTTTCCCAGAACATTTGGGCTATTTTTTCCCACTAAGCCACTGTTCGTATGTGGTCTGTTTTGTTTCTGTAATAGTAGTGATCAGTTTAATCAATAAGCCAAAACACTGAAACTGACTAATGAGGAATGCACTTGGTTTGACAGAGGAAACAAACTCTTAGGAAAGGAGAGAGTGCTTCATTAGCAAATTAGTTTGAAAAAAATGCTGAATCTATTTTTAGTGTTGCTCTTCTTTTCCCCTTTCCGTGTGTGTGTGTGTGTGTGTGTGTGTATGTAAGTATTGCCTCTGTCCCCTCCTTACTCTGTGTCCCATTTAGATTTTAAAAAAAACGTCTTTATACTTTCTTGGCAGCCTCTTTATCCTCTGGTGAGGATGTTTGTGATGAGAAAACAGTTTTCAATTCAGTCAGCAACACAGGCAGCCAGTCACAAAAAATCTTCATGGCTGAAGACCTGAAAATCACTGAGAGAAAATATGAAGTCCCATAATGTCATCTTTAGAGTCCAGCCACACATGGAAAGAGCAGGCAATAGAGATCCAATCCAAGAGTGACTGTCTCAGGCAGAGAGGGAAGGCTATTGCAAAGGTACTGTCCAAGGTGCTGCCTTCCCCTAGGTAGGTGTAGTCCCAGCTCTCTAGGAGCAATT
>CM057846.1:162427113-162437605 GCA_030068395.1 Apalone spinifera
TGCAATTTCATAATTAAGTTGTGTGTTTCTCTTTCTCACCCTTCATACTAGAGATCTTGAAATCAGAACTCAGCTGACATGACATTCATGTTACATAAAGTAGGATAAAATTCAGTTTCCACCTCTGGGCATGCTCACTGTAGGCTCAGGGTGATGAACCAGCACCTAGATCAGGGATGGACAAAGGGTCCTTCGTGGGCTGGGTACAGCCCGCCAAGCCTGTGGATCCAGCCCATAGCCGCCCTACAGCTCCCTCGCCCCCAGGCCAATCCAGACCTGGGGTTAGGGAGCGTGCGAACTCTCCTCCTCCCGCCAATGTCACACGGTGATTAAAGAGAAATAACGCTGTTTTAAAACACCCAGCATTTCTCTCTAGCCATCGTGCGCCCCTGGTATGTTGAAAGCAGGGGAAGACGGACTTTGCACGCTCCCCAGGCCCTGATTGGCCTGGGGCCGGGGAAGCGTTCGAGGTCTCCTCCTGTTGCAGTGCCTAGAGGGAACTTCCAGATGTTTTAAAACAGCTGGTGATTCTCTCTAAGCATTAGGGTGAGAAGAGGGAGACTTCACATGCTTCCCCACTGCTAGGCCAATCAGGGTCTGTGGGGGGAGCATGAGAAGTCTCCTGGTCCCGCCCCTTCTGCCCGAGGCCCTGCCCTTTCCAGGAGTACAGAGTTGGTCCCCTCCCCACCTTGCCCAGTACTTAGATGCCTAACTCCAAGAGGAGGTTCTTGGCTGTGTATCTCAAACAGAGAGGCATTTCCCCCCAGGCTAGGCACCTAATTCCCTGAGAAGGCTGGGACCTATGACACATCCCTCTCTTCAGCATCGACTATTGTTAGATGAGACACTACCCATCAAGCATAAACTTACTCTTATGGATCCCGTTCTGAGGTTCCTATCTGTCCCCGTGAATCATAGTGGCTGACTTAATGTCTAACTCAGGCCTTGTGGATTACATGTTTGGGGAGTGGGATGGTTGTTTCATTAATAAGGCTTGGAGGCCCAGGTGAAAATAATCTGTTTCAACTGGCTTGTTGCATGAATTTACAGAGAAGCACCTACAGCAAGGATGGATAGTTAGTGGTTTAAGGCATGCACTCTCCTTTGTAAAAAAATTAAGATAATGTGTCCTTTCTCCACGTATGAATAGAGACAACTGACCTGATCAAGTGGACCTGATCACATAATTCATTTTTTTTCAGTAGCTGAACCAAAACACATAAAAAAAGTTTCAAACTAAAATGAAGTTTTGTCAGTTTTTCTCACCAAAATAATGTTGGTGAGAGAGATTGAATGAAATGTTCTTTTGACTTGATATTTCATTAGAAACTGTCATTTTGAAACAAAAGAGCTGATTTTAAAAATGTCAAAACAAATATTTTGACACTTCTGGGGAAGGGGAACTGGGTATTTCATCCAAAACTATTGGTTGAATTTGGTCTGGATTTGCAAATAGTTAAAAATGTATTCTTTTTATGGATCAACTTTACCATTTGCGAAAATCTTTTTTGCCCAGATGCAATCATAAGCTTTTGGGACAGAGAATATTTTATTTGCCCAGTAATTTGTATCTAGCATAATAGCATTCCAGTTTTGCTTTGTGTCTTCAGGCACTATTGTAACACAAGAAATAAAATATCCTAATTTTCATACCCACAAAAACAAAAAACCCCACGATAAAATGATAAACATGACACATACTAAATCTACAAATTCTGAGTTATGTCTAATACAAATGTTCCCTCACCAAGCCTCAGACAACAAAGAAATAGATAGGAAAGTATATTTACATCCATTTCAGGTTATATGCTTTTTCTGCCGTTTCTTTTCTCCTTGGACCATAAAAAATACTCGAGTATAGAAATCAATAGTTCTATGAGGCAGTTTATGTGCAGAGGCCACAATCTGTATTGTTGCCCATGATTTTGATTATGTGCTAACATACAGATAGGGTCTGATCCAGTGCATACTGAAGCCAATGAAAAAATAAGAGTTCAGCACGAGCTTACAGGAGATTTCTGCCATATTTACCCATTTCCCCCCAATTCAGTGATTTTATGAACCATAAATGCATCGTATAGCTGAGACACAAGCTAGAAGGTTACTAATTATTTGTAAGAGATTGTGGCATGAATGTGGAAGAGATTTGCTTTTATTGATCATGGAAACAGTGATTCAAGGCTATTTTAATGATCACTGTGGCTACACAATCAGTAAACCAGTTAATTCTGTAAATGTGTTCTTATGACCACTTGGCCAAAATACCATGTGCCAATCACACAACCCAAGTAGCACACACTTGAAACAACAGTTGCGGCAAATCAGATACAATTGAGAGGGTGAAATTTGTTTATATCAAATATTGGTCAAATACGTCAAATAGCAAACGTATTTATAAACATTAAATCATTTTTCCAGACAATCATAGGATCATAGAAGATTAGGTTTGGAAGAGACCTCAGGAGGTTATCCAATCCAAGCCCCTGCCCACAGCAGGACCAACCCCAGCTAAATAAATCCTGATCTTAAAAACCTCTAGAAATGGAGAGTTCACCACCTCCCTAGGTAACCCATTCCAGTGCTTCACCACCCTCCTAGTAAAATAATTTTTCCTAATATCCAATGTAGACCTCTCCCACTGAGACTTGAGACCACTGTGTCTCGATCTGTCATTTGCCAAACTGAAAACAGCCTTGCTTCATTCTTTTTGGAACTGCTATCAAATCCTGCCTCCCTCTTCCCTTCTGCAGACTAAATAAGCCCAGTTCCTCATTGCTCTCTGCTGGACTCTCTCCAATCTGTCCAGGTCGTTTCTGTAGTGGGAGGGGGGGAAACTCCAAAGCTGGACACAGTTTTCCAAATGTTGCTTTATCAGTGCTGGATAGAGGGGAATAGTCACTTCCCCTCCAGCTGCTGGCAATGCTCCTATTCATGCAGCCCAATATGCTGTTAGCCTTCTTGGCAACAGGGGCACAATTTTGACTCATATCCAGCTTCTCGTCCACTGTAATTCCTGAGTCCCTTTCTGCAGAACTTCTGCTTAGCACAGCTTGCAGCAGTGCATGGGATTTTTCTGTCCTAAGTGCAGGACTCTGCACTCATCCTTTTTGAACCTCATCAGATTTCTTTTGGCCCAATCCTCCAATTTGTCTAGGTCACTCTGGACCCTGTCCCTGCCCTCCAACATATCTACCTCTCCCCCAGCTAAGTGTCATCTGTGAACTTGCTGAGGGTACAATGCATCCCCTCATCCAGGTCATTAATGTCAATGTTGAACAAAACCAGGCCCAGGACTGACCCCAGGAGCATTCCGCTTGATACGGCTAAGTAGACATCAGTCCATTGGTCACTACCCATTGAGCCCAACGATCTAGCCAGCTTTTTAGCCACCTTATAGTCCATTCATTCAATTCATATTTCTTTAACTTTCTGGCAAAAATACTGTGGAAGACTATATAAATAACTTTGCTAAAGTCAAGGTACATCATGTTCACTACTTTTCACAGAGCCTGATATTTTATCATAGAAGGCAATTTGGTTGGGCAGGAACCTTCTGCTCCACAAAGTGTTTCAAAATGGATTCCTTGAGGGCCTGCTCCATGATTTTTCCAAGGACCGAGGTGAGGCTGACCAGTCCGTAGTTCCCCAGATTCTCCTTCTTCCCTTTTTAAAAGAGAGGCACGATATTTGCCTTTTTCCAATTGTCCAGGATCCTCTCCTCACCAATCACCGTGAGTTTTTACAGCCAATGGCTCTGCATTCACATCAGCCAACTCCCCCAATACTCTCAGAAGCAGTAGATTTGGCCCCATGCATTTGTGCATGTCCAGCTTTTCTAAACAATCCCCAGCCTATTCTTGTTGGGCGTGAGTGGGCCACTCATGATCTACAGGTGGCAGCTACACTAAAGAGATCCAAAGAGGAGCCTTCTCCCTACACAAATCAGTGAGCATTGCAACAAGCTTTCCTTACACAGAATTCACTATTCTTCGATCCTTCTTCCAGATGTAGACAAAAGATTAGTATCATCACAGCAGGTACCTACCAGAGGGCCACCACTGATAGGTGGCCAGGGAGCTTCAGAGAGTTCATTCCTGATTCTCCTCTGCATGAGCAGAGCACAAGGAGCACAAATCAGCCCTAGAGTGGGCATAGCCAGCTGCTGGAGGAACATCCCTTAGTGGGATCCCCAGGTGGCATAGAGATACTACAGAAGCTCTATAGAGATACTATAGCAGCTCACAGTGGGTGCAGAGATCATGGCTGGTGGGAAAGGGAGGGGCCAACATGTCATTGCATACCAGTCAGGGCTGGATTACCCAATAGTCAGACTAAGCACGTGCTTAGGGCACCAGCAAAGCAGGGGCATCAAAAAAGTATGAGATTTTATGGTATAGAATTGTTTTTATTTTGAATTACATATGGGGGAGAGGGACATCATAATCTTTTCAGTGCTTAGGGCCTCTAACGGTCTTAATCCGGCCCTGATACCAGTCTCAGGTGCTGTAACAGCTATTAGAGTCAGCTTCTGGCAAATGTCATAAACTGAACTAACTTAAAGCAGGCAAACTGGCTTGCAACCCAACTGGCTCAAGACAGGACTCCACAAAGGGGACTTAAAAGTCACCTATGCAGTTCCCCTCCCAGAACGCTCGTGTTTGCTCTTCTGCCACTTCATTGGATCTGGGCTGAAAAATATTGAAAGAATTTCACTATATGCTGTATGTTGGCAGTACTGCGGCATCCTTTTGTTTGCATTGGAGATGAGTTTACTAGTGCTGCCAACCTACTGATTTTTAATTTAGCAACCGATAAATTAGGCCTTCTGGGAGATTTAAATTAACATTGGCTGAAATGGCAGCTCTGTACATTTCACAGTTAAAGACACAATGATTTTCTTTGTAAACTGGTTCCAATTAATGTTATTCCCTCCTTTATCAATTTAATTTCAAAACAAGCACTGTTTAAAACAAGAGAGCAAGATACATTTGCAGTAATGGATCGAGCCTCTATTCAGCACTCCCACCGAGAACAAGGAATTATGGGTCATATTTTAGATTACAGCTTTCATTTCTATACCGTATCTATAGCATGATAAAATTACTTTAAAATGCTTAATGATTTAACATAGTACGGGACGGTGTTCTGGGACAGAGTTGATAGACGTATGCATTTGTAGAAGCTAATTGCCATGCTCCAGAGCAACACTCCATTAATTCACAGTGTGGAGAATCCTGTAATATGATCTTTACATCAAGGAAAACTTTTCACTCTCCTCTTAAAACACAGCTCTGCTCTGCAAGATGCCTCGTAAAGAAGTGACGAACTTGGGCCCTCTGTCTTCTCTTAGGGATGCCCTCTCTGGAGGTGCTTAGTTTTTGCTAAATTATCACTTGGCAGTCTGCCCTGAGTAAGGATCAGCACAGAGCTGCACTAGCCCAAGAGTGACCAAGGAGGCATCTTCTTGTATTGCTAGATTTCAAGAAAAGTAGTGATACAAATACAAAACCAGAAAGTAGGATTTCATAAGTGGTGAAGTTTTGGGAATGCAGGATTTTTTTTCCAATAAGTATTTCCTCCTTATCCCTCCCCCTTATCCCATCGTTTAAGCTGGATCCCCCCAAGCACTGGCTCGCACTTGCTCCCTCTGCACTGCTGCCTCTGATGGGAGGGGGGTTGCATATAGTACTGAGGATTAACCAATAAGACCAGGCTTATTGGTTAATTGTGTGAATGACTACATGCTAACATCCCTATCCTTCACCCCACTCTCCCTCATTCCAGCCCAGAGCCTGCACCCTTTCCCCACCAAAACTCCCTCTCAGAGCCTTAGACAGGTGGGAGAGGAAAAGTTTGAGTGGGGGAAGGGTGTGGGCGCTAAGCATTCTGGTCACCACCATTTCTGCAAACTTACCGCCCTGGCCACATCATCTTTTTCCCATTCACGCTCACTACATCTGCAAGGAAGGAGGAGCTGCAGGAGCTGCAACACTGCCTATGCCAACGCCGCCGCCTCCTACACTATGGTTAGAGCCACTTTATCACCAGCAGAACAATGCCAAGCAGCCCTAACATAGCCCAAGATTAGGACCAGTGTCTGCATAAACAGACCATGGAATGCGTGATTTTTGCTATTCACTTGTCCTCAGTACCTGCCTTGCAATGGAGTGACCAGAACGGCTGAAGAATCAAGCCTCATGCTGCATTTGAAACAGGGTTGCTAGGTTCTGCTTTTGAACCGGACAGTCTGGTATTTGAGCTCTCTGTCCAGGAAACAAATTGAGAAAATACCGGACATATACATGTCCGGTATTTTCTAATTAAGTAAACCAAGGCAGAGTGAGTATTATTCTCCCACCATCCAAGACTGATTCACAGCCTCCAAGGACAGCACCAATTTCTACCTACACGTGGACAGCCTGAGAGCAGAGGACAGCGCCGTGTGTTACTCTCGCCAGAGACACAGCGAGAGGAAGCTGGTCTGGGCTCAGACACAAACCTCACAGGCGGTAGAGGCTCGATGGCTGGTGAGGCCAGGCAGGAGCAGGTGCATCTGCCTCGCTCTGTGCAGGGCTCAGCGGGGCTATGACCGACTGCTCCCCAGAGCCAGGCCCCCTCCATGTCCTGCTGAAGGGAGAAGTGGAGCCCGAAGGCAGGCCCAGGGTGATGCTGAACCTGGGGTGCAGGTGACTTAGCTTCCTGCTTTAGCTTCCTCTTGAGCACTCATGCCCTGCCCCATTATCCTGCCTCCAGCCCTCTGACCCCAGGGGTATGGAAAATGGGGGATGGAGGGACCAGGGCTTTCTATGAGTGAACCCCAAAACACACTCCATAGGGCCATGGGATGATCTTGAAGGACATGAGGTCACCTCACTCCTCCCGTCGGTGAGAGCATCCTCAGGACCCCACCGCTTAGGTGCTGCGCAGCCCATGGGGAGGGATGGTCTGATGTTGCTCCCTAAGGCCAGGTATAAAACACAGTACGTGAGTGTGTCTCTTATAATGAGGCGCCAGAGCAGGAAACCAACCTGGCCATGAAGGGTACCAGGTGCGTGCTCTGCCCCTGAGTGATTCTCCCTCACTTCCTTCTGCCCTGTCTGAATCCTCGGGCAATAAACTTCTCATATCATGTACATTTTTTTTTGGTCAACACGTTTTTATCAAGTATGTCTGGTATTTTTGTTGAAACCATCTGGAAACCTTAATTTGAAATGCCTGAGAAGCCCTGGTGGAAGCATTGCTCTCTTTCCAGACTTGTACAGGTCTCAGAGCACCCTCTGATGGATACACAAAGGCAGTGGAAAGTCCTCTGGCTGCTCTGGTACAGCACTGTCTCGAATGGAAACAAGCACAGAAGCAGAGTCAGAAAAATATTTTTGCATGTTTGTTTAGAACACCAAGGAGGGTAGGATCCCCAAGCCTAAAATAAATTCCACCATGTGTAAATTTTGTAAAGCTGGAGAAAAACTCCCCATGGAGCATTAAAACATTAATGTCCTTGATCCAAAACCAGCCACGTGGCATTAAATGGGTTTCCACACCCCCAACAAAGCCAACTCGCTTTAAAACCTTAGGGATTATGTAGCTCCTCCTGTTAACTAACCCAGTGGCTCCTTTGTGTGTTCTGCACTGCGTGTCAGTGTGTGTAGGCTTTATTCTGTAAAGAATACAGAACAAGGTTACAGTTCAGCAGCCTCCTTTCTGAGTTAGGAGCATGTTGCCTGCAACCAGTCAATGCTGAGACCTGCTGGGGGGCAGACGGTATATCATGGCAGGAAGCAGGAAGTTCGCCTGACATGCCATAGTTTGTCATCCTCAACTTGTAGTTCCTGGGACTGCTCCTGGATCAAAATGGATCTCATGCTACAATTATTTAAGTGCATGTCTAACAAGTATCTTCTGTAAGGATGCTGCAGATTTATCTTTCTTAATACAGGCTCCTTTATGGCCCAAACGGGCAGTTAGTACCTTTCTAAGTGATAGCAGTTGAGCTGGTTTAGAACGTCGCAGGGAACCATACTGTTCTCAGTGATGCTAAAGTTCCTTTCCCAGTAGGGTAAATGTGTGTGATTTTTCAAATCCCTTCCATCAGTGTAATAGTTTAATAATTTTAGTTTAATAATTTCTACAGTACATTCATTTCTTTTGCCTTTCCTGTGAAGATTACTGAAGTGTCATCCCTTGCATGTTTCCTTAGATCTTTACAGTAGCATTTTTTGCTGTTTCACAGAGAGGCTACCAACAGAACCAGGAAAATGACACTAATCCACCTGGTTAAGTAGAGAAGATACCATTGGTTGCTGAAAGATCCAGACTTCATCCACTTGAATATCTGGAGAAAACACCCAAGCCAATGAAAGAAAAAGTTATCTGGTATACCATCTTACTACACACAGTCAATACTTTATCTTGTCTGATGCATAAATGTCCAAGACATTATACAAACAAATAAAATAAAATGTCCCTTTGCAAAGAGCTTAATGTTTTAAAAGATGCTACAAGGAAATGGATGAAGGCAGGTTCCTCTGTCTGCACAAAGCCTCATGGATTTAAATTGGGTTCTGCTCAAACACCTATCAGACTGCATTTATCCATAGAATCATAGAGCTGGAAGAGACAGCAGGAGGTCATCAAGTCTAGCCCCCAACCCAGGCAGGACCAATCCCAACCAATCCCAATCCCATTGGCCTGCTAAACCCAGGGTTGTGAGTTCAATCCTTGAGGGGACCATTTAGGGATCTGGGGCAAATCTGTCAGGGATGGTACTTGGTCCTGCCGGGAGGGCAGGGGACTGGACATGATGACCTCTCAAGGTCCCTTCCAGTTCCATGAGCTAGGTATAGTTCCATATATTATTATATTATAAATCAACCTAGCCAGGGCTTTGTCAAGCTGAGATTAAAAAACCTCTAGGGATGGAGATTCCACCATTTCCGTAGGTAACCTGTTCCAATACTTCACCACCCTCTTGTTCAAGAGTTTTTCCTAAAATCCAACCTTGACCTCCCCCACTGTAACTTGAGACCATTGCTCCTTGTTCGGCCATCCGTCACAACTGCGAACAGCCTCTCTCCATCCTCTATGGAACCTTCCTTCAGGAAGTTGAAGGCTGTTACCAAATCCCCCCTCACTCTTCTCTTTTGCAGACTATATAAAACCGAAATCCCTCAGTCTCTCCTCATAGGTCATGCACTCCAGCCCCTATCATTTTGGTCGTCCTCCGCTGGACCCTTTCCAATGCATCCACATCCTTTCTATAGTGGGGGGGGGGGGCCCAGAACTGGACGCAATACTCCAGATGTGGCCTCACCAGAGCTGAATAAAGGGGAATAATCACTTATCTAGATCTTCTGGCAATGCTCCTCCTAATGCAACCTAATATGCCATTAGCCTTCTTGGCTACAAGGGCACACTGTTGACTCATATCCAGCTTCTCATCCACTATAACCCCCAGGTCCTTTTCTGCAGAACTGCTACTTAGCTAGTTGGTCCCCAGCCTGTAACAATGCTTGGGATTCTTCCATCCCAAGTTCAGGACTCTGCACTTGCCCTTGTTGAACCTCATCAGATTTCTTTTGGCCCAATCCTCTAATCTGTCTAGGTCACTCTGGACCCTATCCCTACCCTCCAGCATATCTACCTCTCTCCCTACCTTAGTGTCATCTGCAAACTTGGTGAGGGTACAATCCATCCCCTTATCCAAGTCATTAATAAAGATGTTGAACAAAACTGGTCCAAGAACCGATCCTTGGGGCACTCCACTAGAAACCGACCACCAACCTGACATCGAGCCATTGATCACTACCCGTTGGGCCTGACATTCTAGCCAGCTTTCTAACCATCTTACAGTCCATTTATCCAATCCATACTTCCTTAACTTGCTGACAAGAATATTGTGGGAGACTGTATCAAAAGCTTTGCTAAAGTCAAGATATATCACATCCACTGACTTTCCGAGGTCCACAGAGCCAGTTACCTCATCATAGAAGCTAATCAGATTGGTCAGGCACGACTTGCCCTTCATGAATCCATGCTGACTGTTCCTGATCACTTTCCCCTCTTCCAAGTGCTTCAAAATGGATTCCTTGAGGATCCCCTCCATGATTTTTCCGAGGACTGAGGTAAGGCTGACTAGTCTGTAGTTCCCTGGATTGTCCTTCTTCCCTTTTTTAAAGATGGGCACTACATTTGCCTTTTTCTGATCTCCACAAGTTTTCAAAGATAATGGCCAAAGGCTCCGCAATGACATTTGCCAATTCCCTTAGTACCCTCGGATGCATTAAATCCGGACCCATTGATTTGTGTATGTTAGCTTTTCTAAGTAGTTTCTAACCTGTTCTTTTCCCACCAAGGACTGTCCACCTCCTTCCCATACTGCGTTGCCTATGGGAGCTGACCTTGTCTGTGAAGACAGATGCAAAGAAAGCATTGAGTACTTCTTTTCCCACATCATCTGTCACTGGGTTACCTCCCTCATCCAGTAAGGGCCCCA
>CM057846.1:162437705-162455420 GCA_030068395.1 Apalone spinifera
TATATGATTCCTCCCTACTAATCTGTCCAAGTTTCCACTTCTTGTAAGCCTCCTTTTCGTGTTTAAGCTCACCAAGGATTTTCCCGGTAAGCCAATCTGGTCACCTATCAAGTGGATTGATTGCAAGTGGAATCTCACTGTGATTCTCTGTTCATCTATCTAACCTCTGTGGATCCCTTTTAAAATCTATTCTGCCCTTATTGGCATTTATAGCATCATTCAATTTAATATTATTTGCAAATTTTATTAATGTGGTCAGGTCCATCTATAGGATTTATGGGGCCCTATGCAGTACTATTAAACTGGTACCCCTATTCCCAATGGCAGCCCAGGATGGGGGGGGGAATGTTAATTTTTTAGAGATGTGATTTTATAATCTTATGCAACATGCAGATAAAATATTTTAAAAGCAGATTTTAAACTAGACCAGATTTTCTCAGCCAGTGATATGAGTACCCTTAGGTCAACACAACCGAAATCTGGAGAAAACTCGATTTTTGTTTTAAGTTTTACAGCGTTTTTATTATTTTTGTACTTTTTACACCCAAAAATTTAATCGCCCGCCTGGCTACAATGAAGTTGTTTAAACAAATGTGTTACAATGGTAGAAAAAATAGCGTGTGTGTCTGAAAGCTGTAGGTACTGGGGGTATTTATTTTTTTTCAAAACAGGGGTACTTTATTAAAAAAGGTTGAGAGAAAAACAGTTCAGAAACTGACAGTATATATCAGGGGTTGGCAAATGCCTGTTAAATGGCTTCATTACCAATTGAATGGCCCTTTCATAGGTTCAATGCACTGCTAATAGGTCTGTCAGGCTTTTTCACTTTTAAGTTAATTAGATCCTCTCCACAGGAAGCAGAGCTGCAGAACAGGGATAGGAAGAGGTGGGTGGGTGGATATTAAGACCCAGTGGTGCCCCATGCAGCTGCATATGGGTAAGGATGGCCTGGAATATGGTGTTTACAAATCAACAATGAAAATGCTAAATACAGCTAGCCCTGACCCAGGTCCCTTGCTAGACTCCACTGGCCTCATCCCACACTCTCTCTATACTTTAGTTGTCTCAGAGACAGTCTGTATACTTGGATGTTTAAACATTAGGGTTGCCAGATACTTTCACAAAAAATACCGAACATGGCAGGAAAAAAATTGGTTGAGCCAATACTGGACACCTGGCAACCCTATTAAACATTTCCATTTTTTATAGTTCAATTAGGGAGAGTTCAAGCCCTGCTCTGAACAGAGTACACACACACACACACACACACACACACACACACACACACACACACACACACACACACACACACACACACACACACACACACACACACACACACACACACACACACTATACAAGTCCAAATTGACTATCTTTCTGGGGCTTGGGCTTTACTGGCCATTTGACATTTTGACATTTTAAAGTTTTGACATTTAAAGCCACCACCACCACCATTTCATCCAGCTGTATAGTAGTTTAAAAATACTGCGGGAAAGAATTCTTTATATTTCTCCTTCCTGTCTTTTGTCATAAGAATTTATGGAATTAATTCATTTTACCGGGTTTATATATTGCTTAGTTTGCAATCACATATTAAAAGCCACATTAGCCTATATTCCTTTTGATCATTCCAGAAACAATCAGGTATTTTGTGTTGAAAGGCAAAATAATAAATAAGAAATAATGATACATAATCACCTTACAAACCCAGGATAAAGCTGAACAACACACAACAATATAATTTTATTTGGTTTTATTGATATTCGTTAGTGAAGAAAATTTAAGTTTTATCTTTCTGATGTGTTACAGCTGCTTTCTTGTGGTTGGACAGCTCTGACTGCTTATTTAAAGGCTAAATAATAACACTTTCCAAATCGCATGATTAATTTTTACATTTTTTAATTCTTATATGGTATTGCTCTCTCTCACTCTGGGTACAAATGGCCCATATAAGTCAATGATTTTTTCAGATTTAATTGTTATTCTAACTAGTTTTAAAGATACATTCAAATAAAAAGATATTTAAAGTTACTTGTAATAAGTGCACATATACAACAGCAAATGGAGCTGATGACATTTTACTAAAACTTTTTAAAGTTCATAGAATAAATAGAAGTCTTCAAACACATGCAATATTTGGCTCATGTGTTTTCTCTCAAAATATCCCTAATATTCATTGCACTATTGTAGTATCTACTTCATTCAAAGACACTCATCTCTTCTCAGAAAGTCTAAAAGACAGTTCCATTTATACAAGAAATTATCAGTGCTAATGATTCAGTAACAGTCTGGTACAAATGGCAATTCATGGCATTTACATGTAGTGCAGTATTGGAGGCAATAAATAAACTGGCTGCTTGATTTTAAACTTCTCAAAGACAAGGGGAAAAAACAGATGCTAATTTTTAAAAAAAATGAAAGCTCAGAAATAATCATTTTTGACTACAGAAATAAGATCTTTCTTGTCCATTTCTATTTCATGGGTTGCCAAATATTCTTGCAAGCAAGAACCTACCATAGAACTGGGAGGTACATGAAAACATTCTAACAATTTTAGCAACAGGCTTTCCTGATTGAAATCACATGGGTTTATTATAATAGGGAAATAAAAATGTTTTCAAATGGCTGTTACTTCTGGCAAGTTTACACTTGGATGGAAACCGGTTTCTATGAAAAATGATGAAAGCTAAGTAGAAAATATTCCCACCCTGTTATAGAAATCAGTTAGTGGATTGTTTTCTTCATACATAAAATCTGTAGTGAAAAGGCAAATGTAGGATCAAAAGCTGCTTTCCTTTGCTTGTACCATTTTGTTACTAAATACTTCTGTGGCTCTTCCCTGCATGGTATTTCAAGCGCATTTTTCTTCCAAAACTGCTTTTGCTAAATGATCTTTTCAAACAAGACTAGTTTCCAATCTGTTCAGTGACGCTAGCTTCCACAAAGTGGTTGCCATGTTATCCTGTGAAGTGTGAAAACTAGTCTCTTTAAGGATTGTTTGCAACGTGTGATTTTCAAGTGTCAGCAAGAGAACACAATGTAAAACATTTTTCCTTCCACAATCCAGTGCATTACTGAAAAAAATAAAGTGAATCACACAGAAAAAATATGTGCCAGAAGAAACAGCAGTAGTGGACATGTGTCATCTTTCCAGGCACCTGGCAGGCCTGCTGACCTTAAAACATAGCACTAGTTCAAGTTTATCATGACAGGAAAAACAAAACAGAAAAAAGTCTCAGTTAATTCAAGCATAACAGCCACACGCTTGGATAACCCACTTCATTCACAAGAGCAAAATGAAATTAACACAGATGCTCAGCTGACTATTTTCTTTAGCACTTACTGCTGCTGGGCGCTTATATTCCAAGGTCTTAGGTAACATGGTTAATAACCTTTCTGCACTAGGTCAAGTTAGGCTAGCTACACAATTCAATTTCTTTTATCCATGGATTGTTTTTGTTAGTTGTTTTTTTTTCAGTGCATCTTTTTAAAAAAAACAAAAACAAAAAAAACCAAAAACAACAAAACCTTTCAAAAGGTTAGCAGGTTAAATCCCAAATACAGCAACTGCAGTGTCAGAACATTTTGCACTCAACTGAACAGTATAACAAACAAATTAGTTACAATATATCCAGTACATATTTACACATTGTACAAAGTTTACATACTTCTCCCATTAGGCACAAAGTTGATTTGTCAAACTCAGGAGGCAATGGAAGAAAAAAAATTGGAGGAGGGTTCTTGGTATCTCTTTAAAAGACTAGCCATAAAAATTAAGTCCTTCATCGTAAGCTAGTTTGCTTAGGTAGCTTGGCTCCCATTAGTATGCCAGAAGTGAGAGTTGCGGGGCCCTTCATCTGCATACTTGAACCCACCATGGTTGGGAAGCTCCTATTCCTTCGAATGCCAGTGTTCAACTGAATACCCCCAATGGCACTTGTTACAGCAGGGCAGCCCAAGTGAAGGCCTTCTGGGGCCAAACCTCGCGGAACAAAAGCCCTTACAGGTCCTTGTGCCCCACAGAGAAGAGGTCCCTCATCATCAATTAAGGGTGGAGCTTGAGTTTGCCCCGAACTAACTACTTTGGCAATCCCAAACCTCTTTACTTTGTCCACAAGGTTAAGGTTGGAGACAGACACATCGGTCTGACTTTCACTGTTCCTGATGTTCTTTTTCTCTCTCACCTCCTTCAAAATGGAACTGGCAGGTTTGGAAGCGAGGAAGTTGTCATAAGGAGGGCTGGTGCACTTAAACTCAAAAGAGGGCGGAGAAGAAGAAGGAGTCTGCATAGGCGAATTTGGAGGGGTGGAAGGAATAATGGCCATTTTTGGAGCATACATGTTCAGGAGGGTACCCTTGCCGGCTCTGTCCCAGCTCTGTGGATTGTACACTGCTGCTGAGATCCCTCGCTCTTTAAGAAGCCACACTAGTCCCAAGGATGTGCTCATTGTCGTTGTGGATTCCCGGAGGTTAGTGAAGGATTCTGCCAAGCTTAAGCGCCGAGGAGTGCATGGGGTAGCAACTGGGGTGCCTTTCAAACTGCCAAGGCTGCTGCAAGCTGGAGTAGGTGCTGCATTAAGGCTGAAAATAAAGGAAGAAAAAGTGAATTCATGTTTACATCGGAAATTATAGCCCAGGTAAAGATTTTCAACATGAATAAGATTTGCTGATGCTTGCAAAAAGGGGATACAAGATATTGAGTTCAAAAGATGATCACTTTGAATGTACAGAGCTCAGCTTTAAACACTATGTTTCTCCAGTAGGGTTGGATTAATGATTTCCCAGAACCAAACATCCTTTGTCATAACAAAGGAATGGTCTTTAGTATGTCAATGGCTAGAACTTTCCTCTTCAGACACTAACAGAATGGGAGCAGTACTTGGCCATAACTCCTAATGACTTCAGTAGGGTGAGGATTAAGTATATTGGAGTTTGACCACTGATTTCAATGAGACCAGATTATGGCTCAGAGTGGCCCCATCCCACACAAACTGCTAAGGGTTCCAGTAATGCTGTATCTTGCTATAACATGAGCGCAGTACACAGGAAGCAGTACACAATTTGTTGCAGAAGTGATTGTAGCAGAGAAGCGGGGAGTTGGTATTTTCACAAACATTGGTCTGGTTAAAGCCAGCCTTTTATTAAACCAAGCCAAAAAAAAAGGGGGGGGAGAGGGGGGGCTGGGACTGAAGGGGAAGACTGGTGCTCTGATTTTTGAAGGTGCTGAGAGAAACTCATAGTAGGTACTCTACTCCTCTGAAAAAAAGCTGGCCATTGATTATCGATAGTTTGTTAATTGAGTAACTGATAACTCAGCAGCAAACCAAACACAACATGGGTCAGTTTTATTGTTGTTATTCACAAGTTTCATGCTTATTTGCATGTTACATTTGTTGTTGACAAGTTTCATGATTATCTGAACCGGGGAAAGCACTGAAAATTCCCTGACCAATCCTTCCCCCTTTAAAGAAACAGAAAAATACCAACAGCAGGTGAGAAGGTGCAAATCAGGGACAACTGGCACATTAAATATAGAACACACGCAACAAAAACTGTAAACACATGCAGGCACATTTCTTCTATCTGACCAATAGCATTTTTTATTCTATTGGTTAAAAGAAACTGTACAACCTCTGGCACTAATTTTGATGAGTTTTTCCCTCCCCAGTGTCTGGGGCTCTCTCACATGAATAGGGATTCAACCTAAGAAGTGCATTTCTGAAGAATTAAGAGTCCAGTGGTGGCAAGAGTTACAGTCTGGATTCAGGGTGTTTATGTGCAAATTCAGAAGCATTGCTCCTTCACCATTCTGCAGGCATGTGCTGTGATCTCCTTAAAAACTTGCTCTCTTAGAGATCTTACATGACAAAATAACTTTGCCTCCATACAAGCCCTATTCAGAGTAGGGATGTTAAATTTTGAGGAATTGACTAATCAAGTAGTCGATGCATTTTGCATCGACTATTTGATTAGTTGATAGGGAGTCTCTGCTTTTGAAGTGTAGTATGACCACACTTCAAAGACGAAAGTGCCGCAGGGGCTGATCCCAGGCTCCATGCGGCACTGCTGCTTTGAAACGCCATGGAGAGCGTCAGGCTCCAGTGTCATGCTCTTTGTGGCATTTCAAAGCAGCAGTGCCCCATGGAGCCCGGGATCAGCTGGGGACTCCACCGCCAACCCCAGGCTTCACAGAGTGCTGACACTTTGAAACACCATGTGCAGCCTGGAGACACCGCTGCTGGTCCCGGGCTGCATGCAGCATTTCAAAGTGGCAGCAACGTGTGGAGTCTGGGGTCTAGCCCCAGGCTCCACATGGCGCTGCCGCTTTGAAGTACCTCTTTCTCTCTTCCCCCTCCCCCCACCCCTTACTGCCTCTTTCTGATAGAGGCAGCAAGGGGGAAGCAACTAGTCAACTAAACTGTCAACTATCCAATATGCATCTGCTTATTGAATAGTCGACTAGCCATTCATATCCCTAATTCAGAGTTGACTGAAGTAAAAAATAGGGCTTTTATTATCAATGGACATTGGATAAGAGCCCATTTACATTATTCCAGGTATTCCCTATAATAAATCTAGGTAAGACTTCAAATATATATCTTCATACAGGTGAAACTCCAAAATGCTTTATGGACTTTAGAAAGTGATTTCCAACTACAGGCAGCATCTCACCCATTACTGAAATGCAACATTTTTGGCCTCATTTTGATGAGCAAAAAGATTTTTTTTTCAATTCACTTTAAAGTCCACTGATATCTGGATAGATGCAGTTTAACCCTTTAAGAATGCATGAAAGGATTAAGCTGTATCCACACAAATGCTAAGGGGATGGGTTGACTGAGTTAATAAACAGGCTGGTCTAGTCTTGCAAATATACCAAAATAGCTATTCTGGAAAAAATATTTTGGTACTTTTCCAAGTGCAGACAAGCCCTAAATCCAAAAACACACCTCTTTCCCCAAGCAGACAACACAGTAGGTCTTGCAGAAACTAGAGTTTGTGGTCCTATTATAACTCTAGGGGCAGGCCTATGCTTAAAACACATTGGCACAGCTGTGACACTCCATGCTGATGGAAGAGAGCGCTCCTCCCAACACAGTTTATTCACCTCCGCAGGGGGCTGTAGCTATGTCAATGGGAGAAGTGCTCCCACCAGCCTAGTGCTGCCTATACCGGTGGTTAGGCCAGTATAACTATGTCGCACAGGGATGTGGATTTTTCACACTGCTGAGTGACAGTTATACTAGTCAAGTCTGTAGTGTAGACCAGACCTACATGACAGATTCCCAATTAACTCAAGTTGATTTACAGTACAGGTTGGACCTCCCTGGTTCAGCACCCTCAGGCCTAACCGGTCCTGAGGGAGGGAGTTTGCTGGACCAGGGGAGGTCAGCCCTTGTGCCAGGCTCCCCTGCTCCAAGGCCACCAGACTCCCAGCTCCTTGGCCAGTTCCAGGGCCACCGGGGCTCCATGACCAGCTGAGGGCTACTGGGGCTCTTCTTCCTTGGGTCACTGGAGCTCTGCGGCCAGCCCCAGGACCGCCAGTATTCAGCAGCCCCAAGGCTGCCCCAGGGCACCAAGACTCCACTGCCTCGAGCTAGGTCTCTCTGGTCCAGCAACATCTGTGGTCTTGTTAATCCTGTTCGTTGCTGGACCAGAAATGTTCAACCTGTACTTCAAAGGCAAGTCAACACACTCTACAAGTACTCTGGCTCATGTTAATTGGCATCTGGTAATTGACTGAGTTAACACAGGAGCACGAACTGAGTAGACATACCCTGAAAGGGGGGTAACATGATGGGTTTTTATTTAAACAAACAACTATAAAGCATCCATCTTTAAAAGCATCATTTCAAGCACCGTGTAAGGAAGTCCAACTCCTGTCCCTTTTCTGTGGCCAAGTAAGGCATGGGCAAGCAGGATCAGCATATTTCTTCTGTGGAAGGTCTGGTAGCAGCCCATGCGCTGCATGCTATGCTCTGCTGGGACTCCCTGCACCTCAGCACTGGATCCATAAAACAACACAGATCTGCTGACTATTCTATCCCATAGAAACGTGCAAGTACCCAGAGGCTACTGCATTTTACTCTGCAGCTGTTATTTGTCAAAAGAAAATCTAAATAAGTCCAGACAGGAAGTGCTGTACAAGTGTTTGAATAATTTGGTAAGTGGTATCTCTCAGTTCCTATGGAATGTATTTCCTTGCACCACCTGGTGGCTTTTAGCTACAAGTACAGCACTTGTTTGCAGTGCCAAATACCTGGACACACAGATGGACTGTGATTAGTCCTCACTCATTACATTTCCTCATTATCTGAGCAGTGAGCAATGTCAGGGGACTCGTAGTTGGAAGACAGCATGTCACCAATGTGAACACACATACAGCTGCGAAAAAGGGTTTGCTAGGGAGGAACTTTTCCTATGACATCATCATCTTCATACCTCTGATCAACCTGCACCTTCTTACCTCTAATTAGTTTGCAACATTAAGAACAATGGAAAACCTGAGAGCCGCTGCAATACATCTCCTAAAATGGCTAAGAATAGGGGTGCAAAACCATGGGGGCTAAGAATAGAGAAAACAGGAGAAAATTAAGTCTGAACTGATTTTTTTTTTAAATGTGAGACCAAAGAAATACTGGAAACTAAACTTGGGACACTATAAAGAATGGTCAATTTTTAAAGAAGTCCTATTTAAAAAAAACAACTACCACTGTCATGAGCATTCTGTTTAATTTCAGGTTATACACTGCATTATTTTTGGCCCCCTTGCTTACTACTGTATTGTCAAATATGCTGGCTCTCCATACTCCTTCCAACTCAATTTTATTTTGAGAAACTCAGGTTTACATTTCTGCTACACTGTCATTGCAGATACACATTAAAATTCAATGCAGAACCAGTCCTGCTTGAAAACCTCTTTTATTGGCATCGCTTTCTTAGCATTACCTTGATTGGGAATACTTCGCCCACCAAAGAAAACCACTGCTCAAATACAAACATGGAAACAAAAACAAATGAAGACCCGGTGTGGCCTCAGTGCCTCAACCTAGTGACAGCTTCAGGATAAGGTCTCAGAAGATCAGCATCTTGCTTTGCTACATGAAATTTAGTGCAATTAGAATGTAACCCGGGTTAGAATGTTAGGTTAGAATGTAACCGAGTGGGTAAATATCTACACTTTTTGGGTTAGCTGGTGCCACACATACTAGAATTTCTTCTACATGACCTTGCCAGCACAGACACTGCTGGCAGTATTGCTCACCCCCTGCCACGCTGGGTCATATTGTCTGCCCTATATCTCCTCTCAGCATAACGTGACATAATGGAGTTTCATCGTCCTCCTCCCATGACCTGTGAAGAATCATTTATAGTTTAAGGAGTCCCTCCTTACCAACAGTTCTGTTGACAGCAATACATATTTCTGAATGAATGGTGCCAGAGCAAATGAGTCTCTGAGAATTTGCTAACATGAAGGTAGGTTTAGTTACTGGCTGTAGCAAACTTGTTAAGTTTAGTAACCAATGACTCTCAGCAAGATTGTTGTGGAAGATTGAACAGTGCTTCAACAATGTCTATATTTTAAGACAGATGTTGCAGCAAAATAAAAGTCACTTGTTTAAATGGTGGTGCTGAACAGGAAAAGCCAGTCACAGTACAGCTCTTAAATCATACGATACAGAAGTGCAAATGTAAACAGTTCCATTTCCTATAATCAATTTGTACTTCTTTTCCAAATATCCACAATCCAGTAGGTGTTCACATTTTCAAAAGTTCTGCTGTGGCCACAAGTACTAGGGATCAGTTTGATTTCTAAGCACTGTCCTTTGTGAACCTAGATCTCTGAGTTGGCTTGTGAATAAAGAAAACAGTGGTACTCTCCCTTGTGAAGGCTAAAGATGGTGGCAAGAGGAGAAAACTGGGCATAGTTTTTCTAAATGGAAAAAATACTTTGCACACCAGCCTCCAGCTTGTTATGGTGGGTCCATCTTTGGGCGTGAAGTCGATTCACTCTCTTCAGCCATCAAATCCTAACCCTTTTGCTTAACACTGTGCCTATTAGTGCCAATCATTATGAGACGACCTGTTCTCTAGGGACCGGAGTGAGACCATCAATTCATTTTCAAACAGCCTCTCTGATGTGTGACAGGAGGCTCTCAGGGGGCTTAAAATTCCACGATCAAATTGAAGAGCGTGATCAATTTCCTGACTTCCTGCAGCATCCCTTCTCTCCCCCTCATCTGGCCAGTGCTGAAGCCTCTCTTCTAGAGAGGAAAGTTATCTCTGGAACTTCAAAAATTACCTCTTTGCTTTATTGATTTATTTGCTCCCCTTTTACAAAGGGCCAGATATTTTCAAATATTTTCCAGAGGAAAGACAACATATTTCTTAGTCTCTCAGACGTTTATTTAAATAGGATAACAAATGAACAGACTCTTTAGTCCCTCACCATTCTCCACAGGTGAAAGATACCCCTCTGTAGAGGGGCAGCACAAAGCCCATGTGCCACGAAAGTCCCACTTAAAGCATCCTTTGAGGATTTAACTGCACAAATGGCTCCTTGTGCTGGTGCTCCATGCTGGGGTGAGCTTCACCCACACAGCATTCATGCATTTGGTACTTATGATTTATAATCAGTTTTGGGGCCAGTGGGTACACTTTTATGGAAGCCTTTTGTTCAAATACTGCTAGCATACTACTTAGCTAAGGTAGGTCTAGTGTATACTTACCCAGAGATCCACGCTCTGGAGCTCAAGCTTCTGGAGGTTTGATTTAGTGGGTCCAGTAAAGACCTGCTAAATCAACCACTGATGGCACCCCCATTGATCCCAGTATTTCATGGAGTCGTGATGAGTAACAGGAGAGTTTCTCTTGTCAACCTCCCACAGGAGGGCTGCCCCAGAAATCTGACTTAAGGCATACCGAATCCAGATATGCTATTCTTGTATAGCTGGAGTTGTTTACCTTAAATCAACTTTCTCCCCTGGTGTAGACCTGACCGTAATCACTTCTGACCTGCGCCAGATTTCAATTGCAGAAGCTAAAGTCTGCAATATCTCAATTGGCTTTGTCAAGGCATTATACATAGACCTGCGCCTTTTAGAACAGGAGGAGGCTAAGACATTTGGCAGGGAGTTGGATGGCAAGGGAGAATACATTTCAGATTTGTTATTTCCTCTCTCCACCTCCCTCATGCATATCATTACTATTCCCTTGCTTACACCACTCCTTTGCTTTTCCTCCCCTGGGGACTGTGGCACCACTGATGTATGCTATTGAAAACCCTTACCTTGGAGTGACTCGTGTAAGCTCATCAGAAGGGTGTAGAATGCGGCAGGTGGTGAAGGTGAAGGTGGAGTTGGTTTGTGACATGCACTTCCCAGGATGATGTACTGAATTAAAAAAAAGCAAATTCTTTGCGTTTATATATAAAAGGAAAATAAAAAGTTTGGTGCGCTCACAAACAGATGCAAAAAGTGATGTGATACTTTGGACTGGATCGATGCAGCAAAGGTGAAATATACAAGCTTACTGGGATATTGGAACTGGCACCCATTCTGCAAACCCATTTCCAGAAACCTAAGTTTATTTTGTCAATAAAAATTATAGTTGCTACATTTTCCCACCATTACTTTTCCCAGTTCAGTTTTACTGGCGCTGTCAAATCTTCCTCCAGAAATGGTCAGATAATACGGAGCTTAAAATGCCAGCTGCTGTCGCAGCCAGCACCCTCAACATAGTGGGAGCAAGAGTGGGAGATTACAGCAAACTGTTCCCAGTTCAGACAAGGCTTTCGAGATCTCCTACATCCTAAACACTCCTGCATCGATCCAGGCAAAGGCATCCCCATTACCTTTCATTTCAGTAATGGATCCAGCTATCCTATGTAGACTAAAGCTACAAGCACCCTCCTGAGCAAGTTTCAGGGCACACTGTGGCTCTCTCTCACACATTCAGATCCATAGAGAGAATACTTTTCAAATTTTGGATCCACTACTGTACATCTGTGACAGTTTCTGGGGTTTTTAAGACCGAATATCCACAGCTGCAGTAAACAGCAATCTTTGATTATTCACAAGTATATGTGATGATAAGCATTGAAAACCATTCTGGTACCCCAGTGGTTCCTGCATCATAAAAAAGTCTGTTCTGACATTCTGCTGGCAAGGTAGATAATTTGGGAAAGGAGGTGATTTGGTTTGTAGGAAAAAGACACAAAGTACTTAAGCTGATGTACTCAAATTCTTCACAGACCAGTGTTTTTTGTGTTTTTTTAATTATTTTTCATTTGCTATAAAATGCAGCTGTGGAATATATTTCATTGAGAACTAATTAGCAAGTTTCGGAGCCATGCATTTGAGAAGCTTGAGGAACAACCAAAGACGTTAAATACTATAATCAAAGATATCATGATTGCATAGGTTCTTATTTACTATCGGAGTTTTAAAAAATTAGTGGTGGCCAAACTAACATGCACAATAAAACATGCGTGTGATTTTCTCCCATCCTCTTCCCCTTAGCTCTTGGAGACTTTTTCCTGACTAGGCCTCATTTTACTGGCTGTCAAGTATGTGGCTGCCTGACAGATTGACTTGGAGAGAAACCACACACCATGCAAAACTTTCAGAGATTCTCAGAAATAAGCAAGGCAGGTGTTGATTGTGGCTGTATTTCCTCTTTCATTTGAAAAATATCACAGCTCAAATACTCATGTGCAGCCAGGCAGTCCTTAAAGTAGGAGATCAACAGGGTGTAAGGTGCGAGAGAAAGCATGGGCAAAAGTGAAAGGTGAAAACAGAAACATGAGTGTATAAGCACATGACAGGTGATTCAACAGGAATGTAGTGTCTCCGTTTTTTAAACAACAGGACATATTGCCATGTATTAATGGAATATGATATTTTTGGTTAAACATACTGGAATGCGTCCTGTTAGCACGTATTGCTGTTAGTACAAATATTTAAAAAAAAACCCAACCAAACAAACAAAAAAACCCACCCTCAAAACAATCAGTTCTACTTCACCTCCACAGATGATAATTATGATGGTTCTGGAATCCTGTGGCTTTTAGAGATTAGTGTGAACAATGTATTTATCTACTATATAAAGGAGCACAGCCTAGCAATCATGATTCTCTGCATATCATGAAGAGTTAAAAGCTGAAAAAAAGTTATTTGATGAAAACATCAAAGGACAGATAAAGTTGAGATAAAACAGTTCTTGCGAGATGAGGATTAAAAACAGAACAATGCAATGCTGGTTGAAGATTGTGAGCTCGCCCCCGATTATGCACATGGCTACAGGATAGTAATGTTACTTCCCTCCCCTATTGATTGCTGTGTTTCACTGAAGACACCAATTGTGCTTCTCCTCAGATTTGAAACGGGCACATTGAAGATATAGCTGCATTAGCAAAAGCAAAACTCATAATTAATGAGCCTGCGAGATAGGAAAAGGCTGCTAAAAGGATAGAAGTCACGGATCCCAGTAGTAAGGGATAAATCAAAATGATTAAAGAGAAATCAGTATTCAAAGCCATAGATTTAAATCTCCAATACCACTAGGAGAACGTGGACCAGCTTCATCCTCCATCAGTCAACAAAGAAGTCTATCAGATTGCCATAGCATTTTCCATCCTTTGAACACAATATGAGGAAAGTGAGAACCCATCACAGTAAATGAGCGGTACTTCCCAAAATGGAAACAAAACAAAACAAAACAAACAAAAAACTTATTCCAAAACAAACCATCCTACGAAACACGGACCATATTCTGGGCTGAGGTAAATTGGTTTGGAACGCGAGGGGACTATGTAAATTTAACACTAGCTGATGATCTGGCCTATTACATTTAAGACAAAACTTTTCTGCAGAATTCATCGAATGCTCAAGATAAAACAGCCAACCTTAAGAAGAGATAAAATGCTCTGCTGCCATCTGCAGAGCTGATCTCTCTCTTGCATATTCTTCAAACCTCTGCAATGCTGATGGGTGGCAGGCTATTTTAATTTCAGAATCCTGCCTCTGGCTTGTTTTATACACATTTCATTATAGAGATACTTGCTAGAGCCCTGACCATTGCTATGCTTTTATTAACAATACTTTAAAAAAAGACAATTAACAACTAAAATTCACAGTAGCATTAAAACAGAGAAATTGTGCAAAACACAACTTGTTTCTAAAATTTAAAAAATGATAAGAAATTATCTTGAGGAGCAAAAGTGATTTTCATATCCATCTGTCCAATTAGGGCAGCTTAAGTCTGTTTCAAATTCCACAAGCTATGCACAACATCATGGGGCCATTCTGCTAGCTAAATCTAGCACATGCAGACACACTCTGGCCACGCTTCTCCAACACTCAACTGCCCATTTAATCTGGATTTATAATCCCTCTGTACCATCAGAGACGCACAAAGGAACTATAGCAAAGGCTAGGGTCTGCCTCACCCACAGAGCACAGGTACATAACTTTGGTTAGAGGACAAAATGGAAAAAAAAATCCACTGAAATTAACCAAAAACTATTAACATATAAAATTGGGTCCTGATTCCTCTTCTTCGTTATGCCAACGATACTGACTGATCTTGTGGAAGGCTGTTCTGAGTGGAATGCATAGGAGGACTTTGCACTGCAGAATATTTGATTAGATTTGTAGCCCCCCCGAAATAGGTGGAGGAATTGGGAGTATGAATCAAAGTCTTGGATAACCAGAAGACATCTCTTCAGGCCTTAGAGATAAGGTTTGTGTTTTTTAAAGGACAAAGTAAGCCATTTTGTCCAGTATTTATGTGGGCTTGTGCTAAGGAAAGGATTTAGCCTCTCATCTTTGATTAGAGAGTGAGATCTCTTCCGTCACTACTCTTCCACAAAAGGAAACTTGTCCTCTAAATCAACATTCGCCTGTCCCTTCATTAGCAGGGATTGGCTGGAAGCAGGCATGAGAGAGAGAACTTCAGTTGGGAGGAATTAGCTGGACTCTTTGATGAGGTCAGTAGATGGACTGTTAAAGCATTAAATATTTCTTTTATTATTGCAGTGAAATAAAAGTCACGGCTGCTTTAGAGGAGATGGGAAGGAAGGAAGGAGGATGATGAATAAATGCAAAATCCCTGTGACGGCATGTTTTCTTCAATGATGCTATTTTGGTATGAAACACGGAGACCGAAGGCCCTGCATCCATTACTGTTACGCCATCATCAACATACTCTAGAAAGGAGGAGAAACCCTTGAACATAGACAGCCTGGCAAAAAATATCATCTCTGTCATCAAGTGCCGCCTGACACAGTGGTGGGTATATTTTAGGTACTACCTATAACTCAGCATTGCTTATTCTCCCAGACAACTGAAGATGGCAGTTCTGACTCGGAGACTACCTCTAAACTGCAGAGTTTTTGCGCAAAACCAGCTGTTTTTGTGCAAAAACTCGCGGAGCGTTCACACCTCAAGTATGTTTTTGCTCAAAATTTGAAAGAAAAGAGGGAGTTTTGCGCAAGAGTTATTCCTCTTTCTACAAGGAATAAACTCCTTTTTGTGCAAGAAGTCTTGTGCAAAACAATGTGTGGGGACAGGGAACTGCCTCTTTTTGCCCAAAAAACCCCTACTGAAAAAAGCACAGGTGGCCATTCTGTGAATAGCTATCAGCGCGTTCTTTCGAGAGAGCGTCCATGTAGTCTGGATGCTCTCTTTCGCAAAAGCGCATTGCTTTTTCAGTGTGGACACTCTCTTGCACAAGAAGTTTTTGCGGAAGATCCCCTCTGCAAAAAACTTCTTGCACAAGAAGCTTGCAGTTTAGACATAGCCAGAATGAAAGGTCCTCTCCAAATGCCTTTACCTTCTCTGTTGCTGGTGAGAAAGGTAAGCAAGGCACTTCTACCGCCATCTCTCTTCAAAAGTTAATGAAACCAGAATACTGATAGCTTTCTTGAATTCTTTCATGAGCTGAAATATTAGACACTAGAGGAAGAAGGACCAAATTTCATGGCTTTTGTGGAGAGAGAGAGAGTCCAAGATTCAATATTAGAAATACTATTTTACTTGGACCATTATTAATGAAGATATTGTTTACAGAAAAAAACAACAAAAAACAAACTAACACACACAGCTTGACACCACCTAAGATGATTAAAGTTTTCTTGTTTGTATTACATAACACATTAAATACACCTTGCATTAGAAACAAAAATTGAAACATAACTGAGCAGGACAGGTATAAGAGTGAGTAATTATTTAAAAGAATAGCCTGTAATGGAAGCAGATACATTAGTTCAGCAAGGGTATTGGTATCAAACATTCTTTATTTGGGATATGATTTTTCTAAGCTGTTGACTTAGGTCTGCTTGCCACAAAATTAGATAACCATTAAGCACAGAAACGAAGGGGTTTCACATTTGTTTATCATTCATTTAGCTTCTACCAGACTGAATGCAGTTTAAGGTATTTGAGTCAAACTGTATTAAGCTAAAATTAGTATCAACAACTCATCTATTTACAAAAGTGACTCATCTGTTCTTACAGAAGATAATACAAATGTGTATCAGCACCTTGTTTTAAATATAAGTGTATTTTATTAACAATGTATGGAAAAATAATAATCTCTTGTAGACATATATTATTCTTCTTAAAAACAACCAGACTTAAGGAATTTATTAAGTATTTCCATCAATTTAGGCTTGCTTTGAAAATCTCCCCTTTCTACTTTTAGATGCCCAATTTTTAAAAAGTGCATAGACCTGATCCCAGAATCCTTCTTCACACAAGTAATCTGATTCAAATCAAAAGCTGCAGGATCAATCTGCACACCTTGAACCACCCTATAGATAAGGAACATTTAACTTAATTCATAAGCAGTCCTATTAACTGCAATGGGACTACTCATATGCTTAAAGTATATTAAGTCCTTTGCTAGCTTAAGGCCTATATAAAGAAGTCTCCATCTGAAAATGCCTTCTGTTTCATAAAAGGATTCTGTCAAGTTTTAGACCAAAAATAAAGTTATTTTTAAATAAAGTATAGAAATACAGTTAATGTAAATATATTGAAAAGTTACTTATCCCAGGACTAGGCTATGTATACTTGAGCACCATCTACTGGCACTTTTCCTATTAATGAATTATTTACAAATATGCACTACAGAGCATTCCTAAACAGCTTTTATTTCGGTGATACATTCTTTAAGTGGTTTTGAAAACTTCAGCAAAAGAAAACTTGAGTATTTAAACCAGACAATCAATTATGAACTGAAATTGACTAATCTGGTACAATGAAGGTTTTATCAAAAGGAAAAAAACAGTATGAGAGGTGAAAAACTAGACAATTAAGTGCATGAAGTTTTAATAATCACAGATATTACTGGCACAAAGAAGGCTATTTTAAAAATGTATGGGTTTCAACTTGACAGTATCCCTTTAATATCCTCACTATTTCAGTTATGTTGAACATCTCCATGTCAGAGAATATTTCCCAGAGAATCTGGATATTGCTCATAGCCCTGATCATGCAATTTCCAGTGCACAGGCAGATTTGTGCCCATATTACCTGGAATGCTGTGTGGGCACAGTAGTTCACCCATATGTTGCTAATTGCAAAGTCAGAGCCTTAATTTGTACTGAAAAATCTTAATACCATGACCACAAGTTTTACTCCAGTCTCATGTGAGGAGTAATAGAGATGTAGCCATGTTAGTCTGGTCTTGCTGAAACAAAAGACAGGA
>CM057846.1:162457786-162474690 GCA_030068395.1 Apalone spinifera
TTACTGACCCTCAACTTACTACAAGTACTTGCACTATGGTCAGTGTGATCACTGGTGGAACTTCTCATATACTTAGCATTAGACACTTGCCAATTTCTTTGGCACAGTCAGCAATTTTGGAAAACCATTTGAGATGGGGAGAATTCCTCCTAATGGGAAAGGAGAATCCTGTTCCGATGGCTCCAAACCAAATTTGCAAAGAAAAAAACTGCTTTCCTGTCAAGCTTAACTACAGCCAATTAAAGTTCCACAGACACTTATTTTATTCATAATAAATGGCAGTCAGTGGGCAATATCGATTGCTAACATCGATTTTGGGTAATTGCAATAGGAAATGAAGATATTCAGTATCTTGTAGGATCTGATTCCTGCTACAATCTGCAGGGAAAACACATCTTACCCTAAGTTAGGGGCATGATTCTGAGAGGTGCTGAATTCTCATTCACCCTTATGTGATCTAAAGATGCTTAGTACCTCAAGGCAAGCTCAAATGACCTCAAACTCCAGCCTTTAGAAGCCATATAATTTCCTCTGACTGCACAAAGTATAATTTCATCCAAAAGAAAAAAAAAGTGTCATTTGTAAAATGACTAGATATTAATGAATTTGTTTTCATGGCTGGATTTGTCAATGATAAAGAATCATGATTAATATGAAACCAGAAAAACAAATTCTCAGATACAAAACTGCTCCTCCCTTCCCAACTTAAATCTATTTTAAAACAAATTTCAGTATACCTACATTGCAAGACAATTTGTAATATAAGTGTAGCCATAAACTCTGACATGGCTCTCAATGCCTACTGCATGAAACAGTCTATTGAATCAGTTAAATATATTAAGTAATGCTTTCAGTTTGAAGGATAGAATTTGGGAGTGGTTTAGTGGAAGTGACAAACTGGTGTTTGTAAAGAAAATCAGATGTGATTACTTTATCTTCCACATACAAAATACCTTTAATTGTTAGCTGGATGACCAAAATCTTTGTGGGTTGAATTTTAAGAAATTAATTGGACACTCAATTTGGAGAATTACTTTGCTTAATTTTAAGTGATAACACATTTATTTGTTTAACAAAGAACTGCAGTTTTTCAACAGTTAGCCTTATAGAATCCAGCTTTTTCTGAACAACAATTAAAGGAATGTGGCATTATCCTTTTTGAATGTTTAGAAATATATTATATACACATAATATATATGTGTGCATATTATATATAATGTATATGTAATATACACATCACAACACAACCCCCAGGCTCTTTTAATCATTTGAACGAAACATTTCCTTTTAGCAGCCTTTTCTTATCAAACTAAAAAGGAAAAATGAACCATGTGCTTTAAAAAAATGTGAAACCAATTAGATATGTCAAGAAAGGAACTTTGAATTAGTGTTAGAACAGGCATGGTTTAATTACCGCACACACTAATGTGCAGAAGCTACACACAAAGCAACACTACGGATGATGCTCTGTAGAGATGTGAGAACAGCCCAGTAATCAATATCCTGTAAAGATGTCAATTTTACTGGACTTAATGATGTTCCCTCACCAGACCCCTCATCATCGGCAGTCGTGGACTCCTGCATCTCCTCTGTCAAAGCCTGAGACTGGCTTGGATTATTCTTGCTGTCTGAAACAGTCACTTGTGCTTGTGACCTCTCACCTGAGGTCTCTGTGTGCTGAACTGGTGTCGAGGTAGTTAGGCCCTTGTAAGAAATGTCACCTGTCTCATCTTCTTCATAATCATTAAGGCAGTACACTTCATCCAGGTCCAGGTCCAGAGTTCTGAAGCCCTTAGTGACGACCCCAGGCCTTGGGTCTAATATTCCCCCCAGGTGAGGCTGAGCTAGCTGTTGCCAATGATGCAGAGTGGCTGAACCTTTAAAGGAACAAAAGACAAAACAAAATCAGCACACAAACCTGAATATTTCCCTCAGCTGAACATCTGTATAGTCTCATTTCACTCATTTAAGGCTCAATCCTTGTGCCACTGATGCTTCGCCATTGCTTCTGTGCCACCTTGATCTCGTCTTGAGTTTTTGGATTTACAGGGTTATCCAACCACACAGAATTATCCCTTTTAGATAGCCCCACACCAGCATGAACTAAAGCAGTTACATAACAATCAGACTAAGCAAGGGTGCCAAATCCAGGGTGCATTAGCTCTTCCTTATTGCAAAGAGGATAGGTAGTGACAACTCCCCTCAGACCATACATGCTGGGATTAACAAAACAGAACTGAAGAAAAAGTACATTTAAACAGCATACTAATCACCAAAATTGGCAAGGTCAGAAAAACATGCACCAAAGATTTCTGCCCTAAGGTCAAACATCTAAAAAGGGAGATATCAGCACATATTAGAATTTTCTACTGGTAACTAATAGGATATCAATTATACTGAGGATGCTAGAAAACTACATCAACTCACGTTTAAAAGGAAGCAAGAAAACACTAATGATTTATCAGTTCTAATTATTTTTATAGACTACCCAAGTCCTTACGCTACTGAAATTCACTAGTACATAAGCATACTCTACTTACTGTACCTCCAATTTCATCCTTGGGAAGTAACATTTTGGGTGTGGAAAAGGTATATTTTAAAGAGAACCAAGAAACATGAAACAATTAGCCAGCAATAACAATTCATAAGTGAGTGTACACATCAGTCCAGGGATTCAGGCAATGGACCTGATCCTGCATTCACTGAAATCAGTGGAAGATTTAACATTGATTTCATTGGGAGTAGGATTAAACCCTATATCAAAACCCAAGAACTCAGAAATTGTGCTCTGATCAGCCCATGTCAATTACTCCTTTATAATGTATTGAAAAGATTTGTTTCAGATCCCATGTTGGTGACATACTTGAGTACATTTCTATTCACATGAGCAAAAAATAATTCAATACTGATAAAAAGAACTGTGTTTATTCAATGTGATACAGTGTAATAAATAGCGTGTTTGGCTGCAATGCGGAACTTAAGACGATCAATTTTAAATTACTTGGTCTTCTACGTGCAAAACCTAAAGAGCCATGATATTGTGGAAGGATTGCATGAAATTAATTTCATGTGTTTGAAAATGTAGAGTATATTATTACTTCACATCAATAACTACAAACTACATAAAATATATTGCGGATAGTAACTGAACTTTGGGGAGTAGTGAATGTAAAGAGAATGGGTCATTTATTCTTTATTTAGCTTTACTGAAATAAAGACAAAGATACACGTATTTGATTAAACTGATCCTGGTACAGAAGGCCAGCAAAATGCTTATGCTCTAGCTACATCTATCTTTTGATGGACTACATCGGATCTAAGTTGCCCATTGGCCTCTATAGTAGGATGAATGTCACTATTTGAAAATAATAATTACTGGACAAAGAAAAGTAACATCTCTCCAATACTAATTTCTGTGCTGTACCACACAAGTTTTGCTTTGTGAAGATTCTACTGCAAGAGTTCGATAACAGAGATGTTCAGACATTGGCATGTCTTAATAAAAGCCACAACCCCCCACGGGATATTTCAGAAAGCAAATGACAGAAACCAAAACCTCTCTGTATATGCTATTGTACAATTCTATTACAGGTTCGTGCCTTGACTCTTTCTCAATCTTTATGTTAAAGCTTTCAAAGAGACAAAGACCCCTTCACTTCATGCTTCACCAAATTCCTCATCTTAGTAGCAACTTTATAGAAAAAAAAAAAGCAGTCATTGGGTAACCCTCAACAACTTTACTTTTATTCCAAACCTAGTGTTTCTATTTGCCATGTATACTATCACGGCATATTTCAGAAATCATAAAAGTCAAACCAATGTAAACATCACTGCATATAGAAGGGACTTTCAGCTACATCTGCATTGTGCTGTACAAAATAGTATTATGTTGTATCTCCATTATACATTTCTTTAAACAGTGAAAAGTGATGAAATTCTGGATTTTTTTCTTGAGAAAAATTATTGCAAATGCAGAAGGCAACACAGCTTTTCTCTTACAGTCAGATCCAGAGATAGTAATAAAATACAGAAAATTGTTTTAAGACTCATTCATCACTCAAAAGACAATAAGAGTGGAAAGCAGTGATGCTTTAACAAGCATCTGCTATACCAAATTCCTGTAAATTATAAATTATCAGAAGGATCAGGGTAAGTAGAACTGCGGAGTAGAACAACTGGACCTCAGAACAACTAAGGAGAGCTGAAATTTTAAGTATTTTATTTGCAAGCAAATGGTTAAAAAAATGTATTGAAGATGATCAAAGCTGAGAAGCTATTTGATTTGTGTACTGTGTGGGCCATGGGAAACCAGGAAACATCATGAAAGTGCCATCACTGATAGATGGATACTGAATGACTGTGCAAACCTCAAGGCTGTATTTCATGATTAGGGGGTTACACATGGCACTTATGGTGCAAGATGCTATGGATACAGAAGACTAAAAACTGGATGAGGAAAAAAAGATGAAGTAAAACAAAACTGTGTTGAAATTAAGATAGTCCCACTATTGTTTAAATGTGTAACAAAGCCTCTTTTCTCTTTTTAATCACACCTGGCAAAGGGAAGGGGACAATAGGAGTAACATCTTCACAGACGAAGGGTACGTCTACACTGCATGCTTATTTCAAAATAGTTATTCTGAAATAGCTTATTTCGAAATAGCACGTCTACATTGCAGGGAAGCCTCAAAATTAGACTTAGGGAGGCTTACCTAATGTAGATGTACTGTCTCGATTTAGAGCCCCAGGAGGCACTGGGGAGGAATAACTTAGAATGGCCCTGGTGAGGGGCTATTTCGAAATAGCAGCAGTGGAGTCTCTACAGATGCTGTCTTTCGAAATAGATATTTCGGAATAGGCATTATTCCTCGTAGAATGAGGTTTACAGATTTCGGAATAAGCTGTTCATTATTTCAAAATTATTTCAAAATAACGGAATGGCTGTGTAGATACGCATTGCTATTTCGAAAGAATGCTAGTTGTCTTGAAATAATGGTGCAGTGTAGACCCACCCTAAGTGTAGTCCACTATTTATTTTACTGTGATTTATAACACTAATTCAAAGGAACAGAAATCACGTAAATTTGAAGTGGCTTAACAAAGCATGGATTGTAATTTGTTTGGATTTATCCTGCACATGTATCCTTAAGATAAAAATCATACTGATAACAAAATCTAGTAAAGATATAATGAACTATACTTGTAGTAGGCAGGAAAAATATTCAACATTTATTTGCTCCATGATAATGATCTATGTTTTCTAAATTTAAAGAAAAAACGTAATGAGAATAATTTAACCTGAATAAGAGATGGAATTACAATAACTTATGTTTTAAAAGATGGCAAATATCATTCATTAAACTTGGAAAATAGACAGAGATACAAGAAAGAAATACAAATAGACTGTGAAAAAATGTGCTGAAAATGTTCAAGAAATTTCAAGGGAAGGAGTGAACTGGTAAAGAACAATACCTCCTTCCCACTCCTCTCACATCATGCTGCCCCCACCCTCAATAAGAGAAAATTTTAATCTGAGAAAATTAAAAAAGACAGACAGAGAGAAAGAACATGAAGACTGAAGGAGTTTATTGAAGGAAAAAGCAAGGATATAGGTGGGTGACAGAAACCTATTACAATGTTAGCAACCAATATATATATGTTAAGTGAAGTTTGAACATCCCTTTTCTAAAAGCAAAACAAGAACTGCAAATGCTTACTACAGTATATGAAAATAATTATGCAAACAGAAACGATGACACACAAAAGAGAGGAGACCTCAAATACTATGGATATAGAGTCATCTGAGTAACTGCAGCATGACAATTTCTTCCTGGGAAAAAATAAAAGTTTCTCTCTACTGAAAATACTCATGAGGCATGTTCCTTGAAGATTCATTAATTTTTTTTAAAAAAGGAAATATTGCAAATTCATGGGTGAAATTAAAATGTGCATGAACCACTCCAAAGAAATAGTACAGTTCCATAAAAAAAGAAAACCCACAACAATCAAGAATAAAAACACCAAGCAGAAGGGAGGCTCCTAACAGGATTACATGATTGCATACATGAAATCATGCTATGGCAACCAGCTGATGGCAAATGAAAGTCTGAAATAGTGCTAGCTCATTCTGTGAGCTTCTCAACACACCAACAGAAATGTGCTTTAGCTCTGAAAAGCAACAACACTGATATTCTTAGTCTGGAGTACAGACTACTAATTACCTTACTTTGTTTTCTGATGAGGACATATATAAAAAGTTTGGCTGAAATCTAAAAAGACCAAAACTTCTACAGTTTTTAAACTCAGATCCAGAGGTAACACAGTTGAGACCCAAGCCTGCAAACACTTACTCATCTCAGTAGTTCCATCAAAACCAACAAGACTTCTCATGAGAAGAAGAACATGCACACCTGTTTTCAGGACTGGGCCTGATGCTTCCCAATTCTACTCTGATAAATTTAGATACTTTACAACTCCCTGCACCCCCCGGCCCCAATACTCTAGGCATACATGATGTTCATGGAAGATTAGTTGTGGGATTCATTTCAGTTATAACATGGCTCTACTGAAATATTTTTGAACTATGTGTTCTTAATTACACTATCCGTGGTGTGATTTATTTTTATGCAGCACACCACTTTTTAAGGCTTATGGAGAAATGTATTTTACTTTTAAAAGAGTTCAAACCAACAGCGAGGATGACTATCTCTAAAGTAAAAAGAGTATGTATTGCAGAGATTTCCTGCTTTCTGGTGATGGATAAGAGACCACAGAGAGTCACTAAGAAGAACAGATAAAGGCCGAGGCCCTTTATTATCACCTTCAAGGGGCTTCACAATCTGAAGCTTCTCTGGCAGGTACGAGCGACTGCTGATGGACATTCCTGAATATCCAGTGAATTCTGAAAACCTGGAATGAGTTCCCAATGACATGATGCTCTCTGTAGGAGTAATGGAACCACTATGAAGTTCACCCTTCTCTGCCAGTTCCCGCAGCTTCCTTTCCTGCTCCTCTTCAAAGAACCTCCGCTCCGAGAGGTAATTCTCTCGCCGAAGGGACAACCTTCGAAGAGCTATCTCCAAGTCACTAGAACCCGGTGTACCTGGAGTCCCAGGTTTCTTATTCTTGTCCTCATTTCTAAACACAACAGGAAAAAGAAGAAAAAATGCTTAAAAGAGCTTAAAATTCATCCACTATTTCCTAGGCAAACACCAATATAGTTTTATACTTGTCACATCTCAAAATATGCTAGTCTTAGAGTGGAGTCTAGAAGACACACTTGTCTTTAAAATGGCTTCCAATTCTGCATACCAAGGACATGAAATAAAATTAATATTTTAGCCTTGGAATACATCTTCCACAACTTGGACTCTTCTGTCTTCAATGTACTGTGGAAAACTCTTTCCTGGCACAGATCATGGTGGAAATAGATGTGTGTCAATTAAAGATGTAATTCTACAAAGGGTTGAGTGACTCCAAAGGGGTGCAGATTCCTTTCTTCTCCTCCCCCCTCCAATTCCAATTAAATCAGTGAGAACAGAAAGTATCAGAGTCCTACAGGAGTACCCAGATTATCAGCCATCAAAGGAATAAATTGTGCTGTTAAATAGTCACCTGTGTTGTGAACTGCTTTAATAAGTATTTTATTAGAAAGGTAACAAAACAAATAGTGAATGAAGAGCAATGCTCTGACTAGTTTTAGTCACATTTTTATAAGATGTCAAATTCACCTTTTTTAGGATCAAAAGAGTTAGCTATAACTGTATGTAAAACAAACCTCTCACATGTTAATTCAAATAGGTGAAATATTTTCAGAACATTGGCCTGCATTTTCAAAAGTGAATAGTCATTTTAGATGTATCGTTCTGATGCACTAAAAATCAGCCTCCTTTTATCTTAATGTCTCTACTTAAGTGCTCAAACATTACTGCACTCAAATCTAGTTACTTTATAGAATGGAGGCAACTATGCTAAGCTGTAACAAGTGACTTAAAGGGAAGAGAGAAACGTTAAAATGCTTTGCCTGTCTCATATATATTAGAAAACAATAGTGTAGCCTAGCTAGGTAGTACTGACCCAATGTCAGAGGATTCTGTTTCTAGAATGATGCTGTTGGTTTTGTTGTCTATCATATTATTCGAGATGTCTCCCCCATAAAAGCTGGAACGTGGAGTGCTGGTACAGCTAGATATGACTGAATTCATTGCAGAAGACTGGTTAGATCCTGGGATATTCATTGGAGATGGAGTCAAGGATCTCTGCTTGACAACCTGGTTTATATTTCTCACAGTCTCAAAGACCCGCTTCTGGTGACTGATAAAATACATGTATATAGTCAGTAACCACACCACAAAGCAAAATTTTGCCATAAAACACTGGACAACAGAGAAACAGGAATGGATCAGTACTGATTGATTATAGCAGTTATACATCCAGTCTTGACAGCTTTTCTAACATACCTTGGGTCCAATACTTGCAATAGTCAGGTTTCCAAATCATCATTTATGCCAAAATAACATTCAAGACAAACCATGTAACATTATTCTGAAGTTCTGAAGTACAATTTAATTTTGAAACATTGTGTCTTGGTCTATTATAACCTTTTCCTAAAAATAGTTTATTTTATATGCAGAAAGAGGATACATCAGGTTATTAGAGAGAAGCTGTCAAGACTGGTAAGCTTCAATTCTGTCCTACTTTTAAAGTCTTCTCTCTCTCTTTTCCCATACTCATCCTAATTTTATAAATGTTTTCATTCATAAGGAGGAAGTTGTGTCAGGGATTAACAAAGTAAATCTATTCTACCGCAGGTGGCACATTACAAGAGCCTCCACCATGTGGTTCAACTAGCACTCAACTACAAACACTTAGATTTCCCCTTTTCCCCATGCTTTCATTTTGCACAGACTACCAGGCTGTAACAATCAGGAGATTCACATGAGCTCTTTATTATGACTCATATTTGTTTGTCCAATTGGTGACTGTTGAACAGCTTTGTTCTTAGTACGTGAGCTCTACAAGAACATGCCTTAAGTCTCTCAAGCACAGAAGCATCACTAAAATAGTGTGTCATTGTTCCAGAGGATGTTTTGTTTTGTTTGTTCAGCATTAAAAAGGGTAAACATATACCAGAGGGAATGGTAGTGATGGCACAACATTAATTAAATGTAATAAGAATCTGTGGGTAAAGTAGTACATTGAATAAGACCTACAAAATTATTTTATGGGCGCTCATCTATACTAATAGAGCTTGATTCTTTCCATTCAAAGTCAAGCATCAATGAAGTTACATCAAAGTACTTGAAGTTAAGTGCTTTATTGAATCACTTTCCCTCCTTTCTTGGGAAAAGTAGTAACAGGGTCTTCTAATTAAAAATGAATTTCCATTACCTCACCTACTTATACAAGAGAAGAATGGTTAAATTTGTTGCAGATTATATACAATTTGCATTAGTTAGCAAGGCCTTGGTCTAGAATAGATTTAGGCTTTTGGATCAAAAGGACTGTACTCACCTCACCTCAATCCAAAATCTTATTTATAGTAGGGAATTTTAGAGAAATTATTGTCATTGCTGCTACCATGTCCATTAACCAAGTCTCTCACTTGAGATGCAGAATCAGTCAACACACTGATGGGAATTCTACTATTATTACTTAGTGAAGAAAGGGGTCCAAGTGACTCATCCCAAATCATTACTTAGGCAAGTCTAAGGCCTTGTCTACATGGTCTTCCCCTCCCCCCACTATATGCAATTTCAGCTATGCAAATAATATAGCTGAAGGTGACACTCATTGTGAAGCAAGGGAGGTTCAGGTTGGACATTAGGAAAAAGTTCCTAACAGTCAGGGTAGTCAGACACTGGAATAAATTGCCCAGGGAGGTTGTAGAATCTCCATCTCCGGAGATATTTAAGAGTAGGTTAGATAAATGTCTAACAGGGATGGTCTAGACAGCATTTGGTCCTGCCATGAGGGCAGGGGACTGGACTCGACCTCTCGAGATCCCTTCCAGTCCTAGTATTCTATGATTCTATGTCTTCCTTGAGGTTAGGTTAGCAGGGGCTGCTCTCTCATTGATTCTGGCTACTCTTCATCATAGTGGAGTACTGGAATCAATGGGAGAATGCTCTAAGATTGATTTATCATGTCTAAGCAAACACAATAAATCACCCGTGGATTGATCACTTTAGCATCAATGCACCAATTAGTGGAGACAAAGCCTAATAGAGTAACAGTTCGAGATTACCCTTTCATTCCCTGTCTCAGTATGCACATTTCCATCACATAAGAATTAAAGTATTAATTTCAGGGGAAAAACCATTAAAAGCTCACATTCTGTCATACCTTCCTTACAAGAACATTTATGAAAAAATTACATAGCAGATTTTATTGTGCCAAATGACACTGTTATTAAACACTTTAGTCTTGCCTATGTAGATGGGACCAAAGTATGTTGCAATCTTTCAACTTGATCTGTAGAAATTGGTAAGGTGGTTTTAACACAATTTAAATCAGTTCTACACAGACAAGCCCAAACTGCAATATAATGTGTCAGGTCACTAAAGTGTTCTCTCAAGAAACATGGTTGTATCTGTTTTGCCAAAAAGGCCCTTAAAGAGCAGAATCCTTATAAACATCATTTAGAATAAAATAGGAAAAATGAGAAAACATGTTAAAGAAACTCATCATCCATCAAAATGCATGGCACAACTGACAAGTTGTGTTTTCAGCGTGCATCCTTTCTGGAGATCAGTTGATTTTATGGCTCCATGTTTCATTAAGAGATTGCCTTGGTTTTACATTTCTCTTTTTTAAAATATAGGTTTATCACTAATGAAAAACGTAAGACAGCATAAGTGAAGACCAGAGTTCTTTATCCAAAACAGTAAAACTTTCCCAAACCACAAGGACAATGTGTTCCAATCCTGACCTAGAGGAACTATTTCAGGGATGAGAACGTAGCTCAGCTGTAAGGCCTAGTGTTTTTTCTAAAAACAAAAACAAAATAAAAAAAACCCCCAAAAAACTATAACTATGACAATTTTTGTAATGTAGACAGCAGTCCATTAGGAACTGTGTTCAGAAAGACTTTACATTTTATCCTAGGGTCACTATTTTCCTGTTAAATGGCAATCAATTTTGTATTAAAAAAAGTTAATGCTTTTTTTAAAAAAAACAGAAGACAGGAACCAAATGTATTGATCCTACGTTACGTCAGGAGAGTCTGGCTCATCCAGTTGAAGTTCTTTTCGCATTGATCCTTCTATCTCCGCTGCCAAGGAATCCTATCAAAAACAAACAAAAACCTCGTGTCATTTATGCTGCTATTTAATATTTTCACAATTTAATAAGGTTTCTAGCATGAACAGAAGTTCTAATATTAAAAACAGGAGCTCAGTGTTGGGAAACTAATAAAAATCTGAATGGCTGATATAATAAATAATAATTAGGGTGGGTAATTAATCACAGTTAACTCATGCAATTAACTCAAAAAATTAACGATGGTTTAAAAAATTACTCATGATAACCAGTTTTGAATACACTATTAAACAATAGACTACCAATTGAAATTTAAGTTTTGATGATTTTTCTAGTTTTTCAAATGTATTGATTTCAATTAGAAGAAAGAATACCAAGTATGAAATGCTGACTTTATATTATGTATATTCCAAATATTTTCACAGTAAAAATTATTTTTAAAAAAATCATATTTTTCAGCTCACCTCAGACAAGTATTGTAAATGTGCAACTTAACACATGTAGACTTGTTTTGTTACATAACTATATTAAACCAATAAGTAAAACTTCAGAGCCTACAAATTCACTCAGTCCTACTTCTTGTTCAGCCAATCGCTACGACAAACAAGTTTGTTTACATTTACAGGAGATAACGTTGCCCACTTCTTATTTACTCCATCTGAATCAAACAGGTGTTCTCATGGCATTTCTGTAGTCCGCATTGCAAGGTATTTACACGTCAGCTATGCTAAACATGCTTACGCCCCTTCATACGTCAGCTACTATTCCAGAGGACATGCTTCCATGCTGATGATATTTGTTTAAAAAAAAAAAGTGTTAAATTTATGACTGGACTTCTTGGAGGAGTACAGTATGTATCCAGCTCTGTTTTATCCATATTCTGCCATTCATTTCATGGTAGAGCAGTTTCAAATGATGACCCAACATGTTATTCATTTTAAGAACACTTTTATTGCAGATATGACAAAATTCGAAGTAGGTACTAATGTGAGATTTCTAAAAATACCTACAGAACTTTTAAAAGAGCAACACTCTGATGTGGAAACTACAGAGACACCAAAAAAGAAAATCAAGCTTCTTCTGCTAGTGGCATCAGACTCAAATGATGAAGATGAACATGCATCAGTGTATCTTGCTCTGGATTGCTAATGAACAGAACCCTTCATCCGCATGGACACATGCCCTCTGGAATAGTGGTGGAAGAATTAATCATGAATCTTTAGCATACCTGGCATAAATATCTTGCGATGCTAGCTACTGTATACCTGTTTACACTTTCAGGTCACATTGTAAACAAGAAGTAGACAGCATTATCTCCTTTAAAATGTGAACAAACTTATTTGTCTGTGATTGGCTGAACAAGAAATAGGACTGAGTGGATTTGGAAGCTCTGAATATTTACAATTTTTAATTTTTGAATGATGTTATTTTTTTACATCATTCTATATTTAAAAGTTCATTTTTCCATGATATACCGAGATTGCACTATAGTACTTGTATTAGGTGAACCGAAAAATACTATTTTTTAATAGTGCAAATATTTGTAATAAAAATAAATATAAAGTGAGAACTGTACACTTTGTATTCTGTGTTGTAATGATAATAGAACCTACAACATCTTCTGACTTCCACTCCTGTATTTCTGGCATAAGATCATGCTTCTCTTCATGTACAAGACATTATATATTTAGTGGGTAGATTCTTTCCAACCTTCTTTTTCATACACCTAAACTACAATATATGCCTAGGGTTTTTTTTTTAAATGTACTGCTTACAGAATTATGACGACAGCCTCAGGACAAGTTTTTCAAATGTTATTAGTGTTTCAACAGTGTTTAAAAGCTATATTTTGGGCTATCAAGTACAGCTGGACATTAATCCTCTAAAATGGACCAAACTTTTATTATTGCTTACTTAAATGCTAGTAAGCCCAAGTCCGTTAAATGTTGAACATCCATCATTCTAAGCAACTTTCTTTTCCTTGGCTAATTAATCATTTGGAAAAAAACCAAAATATACAATTCCATCTTAGCTCACACATATCATAAGAAGCTACCAGCAGTATCTATGCAATAAACTACTATTATTGTATCTTAAATCTGTTTTAAATTGGCTGATACTTGATATTAAAAAAGAAATGTAAAATAACCAAGCTATAAAACTTTATTGAGGATTTGCTATTTGTGTACGAAGATGCTCCACTCACAAGAAGTTTTTTATTCCTCTCTCTAGAGAGTTAATGGGAAATGGAGAAACAGTGAGAAATGGAGAAAACAACAGAAGGCCATATTCTGCTCCTTAGCAACACTAGTGTAATGCAAACATCTTCTTTCAAGTCTCTTGCTAGATCTATGGCACTGATATCAATGGAATTACTTCAGAGATACCAGTTTAACAGGGTAAAATTGCTCTAGGAAGTTTTATTTAGTATTTTTCATTATTTGTTTTGTACTAGTGCTCTGAGGTTTCATCCTGACCATCAACCCATTACAATAGGCATTGTACAAGCACTTTAAATAAACTGCTTACCATGGGGAAGAGGCCTAGAGAATGGTAGCGACGTGATATGGCATTTGGCATTGTCTTGTTCCGAAGGTTCTTCAGCTCCTCCTGCGCCTCATGAAGCATTTCCATGCACTCTGCATACTTGTCTTCCAGCTCCCGCAACTGTAACAACCATAGTCAGAAAGATTACAACACACTGTAGGCTGTACAACTGCCATGGCCATGTAAGCGTCTCAAATATTTTAATACTGGGAGTGGTAAACTGTCAAAAAAAAGAATAAGTGCTGTATTTACATGTAAACTGCAATAACTAGATATTAGTATTTGTCCATATGGAATGCATATGCAAATATAACAACTACATTGGCAAAAACTGTAAGAGATAAAGAATATTTTAATGAGATTTTTCATGTTCTAAAGTATTTAGATACAATCTTTAATCAAGATCACCTTAAGATGGTTTTCCATAACTACTTAATTTACATGTTAATCTAATATTTAACTAGTCTCCTTTAGCATTTTTTTTAACATTGTTTATATGAATGTAGAGCTCCTGAGAAATATCTGATGGACAAGTTTGGATTGTTCTTTGTGAGTAAGGTAGATTCAAGTTTCCCCAGGTTGTCCCACACCGTGGTAATAGATCTAACCCAAAACCCAAAGAGATCAACCACAACAGATGCAGAAGACAGTTATACCTCCTACTCCATTTAAACCCTTGTTTTCCCAAGATGGCCAACAAGATTGCTATTTCACATTAAGGATGTTAAATTTAGATTAATCAACTAATTGAATAATTGATGTAATCTGCATTGACTATTTGATTAGTCAGTAAGAGTGGGGTGCCTCTGGCTCTTGCTACACTTCAAAGGCCAAAGTGTTGCGGGGAGCACGGCCAGTGAGGGACTCAAGCATTCCTCGCTGGCCCTGCGCTCCCTGCTTTTGAAATGTAGAAGGGCTCTGCTCTTGCTACATTTCAAAGGCAGCAGCACTGCCAGTTCCCTTTGCAAAAGCAACGCGCCTCCCAGGGCTCTGCTCTTGCTACATTTCAAAGGCAGTAGCGCTGCCAGTTCCCTGCTGAGTCCCTGCCCCCTCTTCCCATGGAGATGGTGCTGGGGGGAACCAGCTTTTAAGCCAGCTCCCACCAGCACCACATCTGGCTCCCCCCCCCCCCCCGCAGCCTCTCTCTGATAGAGGAAGTAAGGGTGGGGGGGAAGGAGGAAGCGACTAGTCGAGTCACTAGCTGACTATCCAATAAGCAATGGCTTATCGGATAGTTGACTAGTCGCTTTCATCCCTGTTTTACATGAGGGTATACTTATACAAATGTGTATAGGGAAAGGGACTGAGAGGAATGCAATAATGCATCAAGGAATGGACTGGGACTAAGAACTCATTTCATATAGGCCAGAGAGCAGTCATGAGATGCCCACACATCATTAACAGTCTAGGCTGGATTCAACTGGAAATTTAGAAGTGAAAAGCTGTTCTATAACCAATTCACTTAAGTATTAACCATGATACTCACTTCTGCTGTGAGCTGACGCTGGGCATCTTTAGCTGCTCCCAAATGCTGGACAAGTTCTTCATTTTCAACTGCACACTAAAATACATCAAACAATGGTAAACACACCAATATAAGGATTAAATCCCCCCTGGATAGCTGTTAATTATGTGAATAGTGAAATTCTCCCATTTTCTTCCATGTAAGACATTTATATAATATATGTATATGCACGGGCTAAAAAGTCACGAGATTGCATCCAGTATTACAATATTTCTCTCCTCCCGAATTCACATTTAGATCCTGGAAATCAATGGATAACCTCTATCTGATACAGCTATGTTGAAATCCTGATCCTGCTGAAGTCTGTCAGAAGGTCACCTCTAGCTATTCAAGATGCATTTAACCATTGGCTTTTGATGCATTATGTTTAATATGAAATGGGTAATTCTACTATTTGAAAGCCTTAAAGACAGGTCTGCTTTTTACATTAAAAAATGACCATGCAAGAGATTTAAGTCAAGCAAGACTGCCATATATGGGAGAGAAAGGAAAAGTTTCCATGTGGTGCAATAGATAAACATTATTGCTTACAGATTTTGCCTTTTTCTGCAGATCAACTATCTGAGAGAGAAGATGAGTGATCTCTTCCTGTTGCCGAGCAGCATCTTCAGTTTTCTTTGCTAACTCCTCCGAGATACTGGCAATCTGGATGTTTGCATCCCCTTTAACAAGAGAGAAGCAATCACAACTCAACAACAACTGTCTATATAACATGATCTCTACAAAAGAGGAACTTCGTGCAGAATGTTGTTTAATGCGGCAGAATCTTTTTTTCCAAAACATGGAAAGATACTTTCTCAAAGAGACATTAATAAAAAAAATTACAAAATAGTGAAGTGATGCTAAAATTTGGTCTGTATATACTTGCTAACAAGATACAGTATTGTGGACAAAACTGCCATCTTGAAGGGACAGTGAAGACAGTGGACCAAAGCTGTATATTAAATTGTGATAGAAATAGTAACGTTTTTAATAATAAGATTCATTGCTAAGTTGTTTGCTCATTGAAACACTGAAAATTAGAAAGTTTCATTCTTTTTCACTGTAACTGAATTTCACTGTAATTTTCTAACATGTTAAACAGCTCGGCCAAACCTGTCTCTCTCAACAGCACAAAGATGGATACATTAGCTGAAATTGCAGCACGAGAGATTTAGATCAGACATTAGGAAGAACTTCCTGTCAAGATGGCTAAGCACTGGAACAAATTACCCAAAGAAGTTGTGGAACCTCCATTAAGGATGTTAAGGACTAGTCACTTTTCCCCTCCCACACCCGCTTTACTGTCTCTATCAGCTAGAGGCAGCAAAAGGGGTGGGGGCAAGAGGGAGTACTTCAAAGCAGCAGCATTGCATGGAGCCAGGTAAGGACTCCATGCGGCGCTGCCACTTTGAAACACCACAGCAGCATTTCAAAGGGACAGTGCCGCACAGCTGATCCCCGGCTCAGTGCGGCACTGCCGCCTTGAAACACTGTGGCATTGCGTGGAGCCCGGGGTCAGCTAGGGTTCCCTAGCTGACCCCGGGCTCCATGTGGCATTTCTGCAGAACCTGGAGTCAGCTGGGGACTCCTC